>CM077163.1:222441843-223082379 GCA_039583875.1 Platanthera guangdongensis | reverse complement strand
CGCTTCCCCGGACCTTCCTCAGCCACTTCCTTCCCGGCTCGCCTGCCAGGAGCGTCCTCGCCCAGAGAGGGGGCGGCCGCGATCTGGGCGGCCGGAGTCGAACACTCGGCCCGCACGCCGAGTGCGATCTTGACGAGATCCAGCACCTCGTTCCTGAAGTCTTCAAACATCCCCACTGTCGCGAGAGGTGGGTTGGGCGGCGAGTTCTGCCTGTCAGATCCTTGACCTCCGTCATTGAGCTCGCCGAAGCTTTTCTGCACTGACCACTCTCCACGCTCACCGCACCAAGATGTTGAAACCGGAAACCGGCCTCTTGTGGAGTTCGACCCTTGGGGAAGGGGTGGTCTCGCGCCTACTTCGCACCTGCAAGAAAAACAACGAGAGAGACAAGAAAGGACAGACCCAAGGGCTCGGCAGGGGAGGTCCCACCACAAACCGGAAGATCTCTGAGCGCTTCCCCTCCTTAGCCAAGAGCCGAGCTAAGGTACCCTCAGAGAACACTTGAGATGTGAGCAAGGAGGCAATGAAAGAGTGTCCCCTGAAGTACCCCTTGGGTCTTATTTATAGATTTTCAGAATCTGAACTGCAATAACCAAAAGGACTGACCTGGAAGTACCAAAAGGCCCCTGGATGGGTCTGCCAACAGCCAAACTCCGCTGTTCTGAACAGCTATGCGCAGTCCAACCTGGTCTGTCAACAGCGAGGCTCCGCTGTTCTGAGTAGCTATTCGCACCCCCGGGCGGTCAGCTCGCCTTCAGTTCTCCGCAGGAGGCGGGCGCGACCCGGCTCTGGGGCTCGCCTACCCTCACTGGGCGAGTGCGAGCCGATATGGGCGAGCCGCCTGCCTTTTGCCGGGCGGATCGGCGGTCAGGTCGCGCTCGGGGTCCGGCTCGCTTGCGGCGGGTCGCCAATCGCGGGTCCGGCTCGCTTGCTGCGGGTCGCCAGCCCGGGTCCGGCTCGCTTGCTGCGGGTCGCCAGCTCGCTCGCCTGAGATGGGCAGGAGCGGGCCAGCCCTTTAGTCGTTAAGCCCGTCCTGCCGCTTGGTGTGCGAGTCGCGGGGGCAGGCCTGTTCAACCTCCCTGGTGGGACCCGCTCGCCGGACACGGGGTTGTACACAACGATATGGGCGAGCCGCCTGCCTTTTGCCGGGCGGATCGGCGGTCAGGTCGCGCTCGGGGTCCGGCTCGCTTGCGGCGGGTCGCCAATCGCGGGTCCGGCTCGCTTGCTGCGGGTCGCCAGCCCGGGTCGCTCGCTTGCTGCGGGTCGCCCAGCTCGCTCGCCTGAGATGGGCAGGAGCGGGCAGCCCTTTAGTCGTTCAGCCCGTCTGCCGCTTGGGTGCGAGTCGCGGGGGCAGGCCTGTTCAACCTCCCTGGTAGGAACCGCTCGACCGGACACGGGTTGTACATGGAGCTTCCACAATCAACCAGTATTTGAACTAGGTGGGCTAATAAAAAACTTCAAATCGAATGGACTGGCTAGAAAATGTTCCTATTAAAGCATGATACCCGATCTCATATTCCTGAGTAGGAGAAGTAAATTGTTCCAGCGTATCTATATGTTCGGTTTGATCTATTGTGTCAATTGTTTTTGGGATTTTGTCTTCCATATAAAGACACGTAATTTTATTTTGCATTTGTGACCGGGTAAATACCTTTCATCACAAGTATAACACAATCCTTTTTCCCGTTTTTGTTGAAGTTCAGCTGGCGTTAACCGTTTATATCCTAGTTTAAGAGTTGGGGTGTCTCGTGGGCTGATGTCCGTGGTTGAAATTGGAAGAGGTACTAAAGGTTAGTCGGGTCGTCCTGGTGTCTTCTAGCCATTGTTCCTCGTAAAGTTTAGCAAAGTTAAATGCTTTGTCTAAGGTATATGGTCGCTGGGTAATGACACTACGTTGAATTGTTGGTTTTAATCCTGCCATGAAGATGGACTTTAGTAAATCTGGTGAAATTCCAGTTATTTTGGTTGCTAATTCTTCGAATTTATCTTTGAAAGCCATGACCGTATTTGTTTGTCTTAGTAATGTAAGTTTAAGCATCGAATCTTCAAATGCTGATGGGCCAAACCTTGTAAAAAGTGCAAATTAAATTCGTTCCAATTAAAATACGCCCATCAGGATTTAAAGATTCATACCAGCGTGATGCCGGTGGATCTAAATGCATTGCTATAATTGGCATATAAGCTGAATATGGTATGTTATAGAATCGAAAATAATGTTCAGCTTTCTTAACCCAATCTGTTGGGTCACCATTTTCAAATCGAGGGAAATAAAATTTTACCTGACCGTAGGAAGAAATGATACGGTAGAATTTGCACCTTGAAATGCTGGAGAAACTTGCTCGCGGCCTTCTTTATATGGAATATTGGATGCCTGTGCATTGTTGAAGTTCCAAGAATGTTGCCGTGGGGCAAAAGATAGCTGCTGTTGACTGTGCCCCATCGTCTGTCCGCAATTTGGGTTAATCGAGGGTTGTCCCAGTGGTCCAGTCGGTGTAGAAAATTGTCCCTGAGGGCAAGGTTGTGAAGATCGAGATCTTACTTAGGATCGGGGAGCATCCCTAAGATCGTAAAACGTAGGATCGACACAGATCGCAAGATCGTATATATAAAAATTAAAAAATTATACACATTGGAAGAATTATTTATAAAACAAAAGCATGGAGAAGAAGAAGAATGCGGGATGACCTAGAATGCGGGATTGCCTGTGGAAGAAATAATGAGTGCTGCGATGAGAAGAAATAAGATGAGAAAAAGAAGAATGCGGGATGACCTAGCGGGAAGAAGAAGAAGAGAAGAGAAGAGGAAGAAGAAGAAGAAGAGAGAGGTGACGCAGGGGCAGGCTAGGGTGTTGGGACCTAAACGCACTACGGGTTTTGTGATGAGGCAAATCCTACACGGCACGAGCTTCACGAAGTCAAGCGATTATTAGAGTGAATTAAATGGGTATTTTAAACCTATGCAGAACTCCACAAACGATTTAGAGCAAAGAGAAAAGCACGCGGTTATGATTACGACTCGGGAGCGTAAAGATTTAAATGAAAAGCGGGTGTGCCTGCAGATTAGTACAAAATCAAGTAATCCAAATACCACTTAATCGATAAGCAAAGCAAATGGAAATCTAAGCAAAGCAAGCCATGTTTAAACTCAAAACCACATTACAACTTACAACCATATGAAGAACCAATCGAGCGGGGTGACACCGAATGCGGAGAGGAATGGATCCGGGTTTTTGGTTGCCAACGACGGTGGACTATTGTGGCTGAGTGGAGGGAATAGGTGCTCCTCAAAGCTGCCAGTGGACTGGACGGGGGGTCGGCGGGAGTGGTGGAGGGTTGGAGGGGGCTGTCGGGCCGAGGGAAGCTAGAAGTGGCCGCCGGGGGGCTGCGGAAGGGGTGGTGGTGGTCTACGGGGTTGAAGGGGGCTGGGAGAGGCTCGGCGAGGCGGAGGAGGGCTGGAGGTGGGCGTCGGGGTGGATGGATGGCTGGTGGAAGGCCGCCGGTGCCGCGGGAGGGAGGGAGGTAGGTCGACGGGGCTAGGAGCGGGTCGGGGAGGCTTGCCGGGGGTTTGGGGTGGCCGGAGGAGGCCCGTCGGCAGTGAAGGAGGGCCGGCGGAGGCGTGGAAGGGGAGGGCGGCAGCGATATCGGGAGGAAGACCCAAGGCGTCGCACCTGGGGGTGTTGGCGTCGCACCAACGGACCGCTGTAGAATCACTCAAGCAATCAGTGCCAAAACCCTCCTCATGGCTCCTTTAAATAGAACATAAAAGCTAGGGCATCCAGAATCAATGGCTCAGATTGTCCGATCTTCCGGGTGCTAAAATAACGTCAATACTTGTCCGAATAAAATAAAACAAAATACGAAAAATACTCTCGTCGACCTTCCGGACGCATCCGCGGGCTCGGATCGTCCGGAAGGGCCTTCAAGGTACGGGATCAGAACATCACGCCCGCTTTCGGCGAGAATAAACGTGCGTGGGCCATCGTCGTCGTTGATCTCCATCAACTCCCCCCGGCTTAGAAGCATTCATCTCCGAGGAATGGAGGCTATCATACTCCCGTCGTAGCTCGGGGGCGAGTCTCTCTAGCTCTCCCGGGGCGATCCAAGTGTCATCAAAACTGGGACGGCCCCTCCAGTGCACCAAGTATCTCAATGTGCTCAGGTCGGCAGTCGTCATGTAATCATGGGCTAAGACGCCCTCAATGGTCTCCAGGCCCTTAGCCGTCTCTGCATGTGGTGGGTCACTCTCTAATGAACTCTCCGGTGGCACAGCCGGTGGTACTGCCAAGTCCCCAGGTTGGGACTGAGAGGGTAAAGGGGACAGCTGGGAGAGTGGTGGCTCAAGTGGTGGCTTCGTGGGAAGGGGTTTGAAAGGATCTTCATAAGTTTGCTCCTCGTAGTATGGAGTCAAGTCTTCCATATTGAATACTCTGCTGATCCCCATGTGCCTTGGGATATTAATCTCATAAGCATTTGACCCTATCTTTCGTACCACCGTATAAGGGCCCACCCGCCTGGCATTTAGTTTCTTTGCGGTTCCAGGGGGGAACCGCTCAGCACGAAGACGAACCAAAACCTGCGTGCCAATCTCAAAGCTCCTCTCCCGCCTGTGTACATCCGCATAGGCTTTATAATTATCATTACTTGCGATTTTCTTTCGGATGGATTCATGAAGCTCATACATATGCTGGATAAAGGACTCGGCCGACTCACTAGGGCGGGACTCGAGCGGGAGGGGAATTAGGTCAACCGGCTTCCGGGGTTCGTACCCTAACATGATGCGGGGGAATGGGCTAAGGCTAGTAGTCCGATTCACTGAGCTGTTATACGCGAACTCTGCTAGGGGCAACACAGAATCCCTAGTACACACATGCTCACCGACAAGGCAACGTAGGAGGGAACCCAAGCTCCTATTGACCACCTCAGTTTGTCCATCCGTCTGTGGGTGGTAGGCGGTGAAAAACTTCAGAGTGGTGCCAGTCTTCATTCTTCCAGAAATAGCTCATGAACCGGACATCACGATCAGACACTATAGATGAAGGTAATCCGTGATATCTAAAGACTTCCTTAAAGAATAGGGCGGCAACCCAGGAGGCATCTGCCGTCTTGCGGCATGAGATAAAGTGGGCCATCTTCGAGAAGCGATCCACGACAACATAAATGGAATCATGTTTCTTGGGCGTGCGGGGCAGCCCAAGAACAAAGTCCATGCTGATGTCAACCCAGGGTCTGTGAGGAATAGGTAAAGGAGAATACAGGCCACTAGGTTGGCGTCAACCTTTTGCCATCTGGCACGTCCTACAATGCCTCGTCACACGCGCTACGTCCCCCTTCAGTGAAGGCCAATAAAAACGATCCTCAACTAAGGCGATAGTCTTGTCTCGCCCAAAGTGTCCCGCGGCACCTCCCGCATGCATCTCCCAGATCAGAAAGTCACGGAGAGAAGTGGAGGGAATGCAGAGTCGGGTGCCGAAGAACAGGTATCCCTCGGAAACCGTAAACCCCTCAATAGTGACTGGTGGGTCCCGAGTGAGGGACCTATAGATATCCCCAAAATCCGAACACTCGGCATACTCTACAACGAGACGCTCAAAACCAGTGACACGTGTGCTCATCGCTTGCAGGAGGTTAATCCGGCGACTCAAGGCATCAACCAGCTTGTTTTCAACACCCGCGCGGTGTTTGATAACGTAGTGATAGCTCTGCAGAAACTCTACCCACTTAGCGTGCCTATGACTAAGCTTTGACTGGGACTCAAGGTATCGTAAGGCCTGATGGTCAGAGTACAACACGAACTCCTTGTGCAGGAGATAATGCCGCCAATGGCGCAAGGTCTGGATGATCGCATAAAACTCACGGTCATACGTGGAATACCGCTGGCGGGCCTCGTTCAGCTTCTCGCTGAAATATGCAATCGGATGGCCCTCCTGGCTAAGTACTCCTTCTGATCCCTAGTCCTGAAGCATCACACGCAACCTCAAAGGCTAGGTTAAAATCTGGCAATCGAAGAACAGGAGCAGAAGCTAAACGATCCTTGACCTCCTCGAAGGCCTTAGTGGCGGCCGTGGTCCACACGAAGTCTCCCTTACGAAGGCAGTTCGTAAAGGGGGCCATAAGCGTGCTAAAACCTCGGACAAACCTCCTGTAGAAAGTGGCAAGTCCATGGAAACTCTTGGCCTCGTGGATGGTCGTGGGGACGGGCCACTCACGGATCGCTCTCACCTTGTCGGGGTCCACGGAGATGCCCGATGCAGAAATAATATAGCCAAGAAAGTGGACCGACTCAGCCAGAAAATCACACTTCTTCATATTGATAAACAAATGCTCCTTCCTGAGGGTGTTGAACACCAATCGGACGTGGTGTAGATGGTCAGTACGCTCCTGGCTATAGATAAGAATGTCATCGAAGTACACAACTAGAAACTTGCCCATGTAGGGCCGCAAGATCTGGGTCATCACCCGCATGAACGTACTGGGGGCATTCGACAATCCAAAGGGCATCACCAACCACTCAAATAGGCCATCCTTCGTCTTGATGGTCGTCTTCCATTCATCTCCCTCACGCACTCTAATCTGGTGATACCCGCTCCGAATGTCGATTTTCGTGAAAATACGGGCACCGGCCATAGCGTCAAGGAAGTTGTCGAGACGGGGAATCGGGAAACGGTACTTCACCGTGATCTTAGTTATGGCTCTACTGTCAACACACATGCGCCAACTCCCATCCTTCTTCAGAGTGAGAAGGGCGGGGACCTCAGGGATGTGGGGAGGAACGGGGGCCTGGAGGTGAGGAGGGGTGGTCCTCCTGAATGCGGGACCATCAGCCTTAGGGACCTGCTGGCGGGGCCCGGTGGTCCGGAGGTAGAGCTCGTACTCCAAGGCCAACTCATAAATCTGCTCGACTGTCTCTCGTCGGTGGGGAATCAGTTCCCTTCTAATCTCGGGCCGTAGGCCGTATCGAAACCGGGAAGCTGCGGTACTGCTCTCCTCTCGAAGATCACTCCTCACCATCAAGTCATCAAACTTGATCATATATTCAGCTACTGACATCGTGCCCTGTTGAAGCGCATAGACCTGATCTAACAATCGATCACGATATGACGCGGGGAGGTATTTCTCCTTCAAACGTCTCTTCATATCTTCCCACCTAATAATGAGCCGATAGCCATCCCGCTCTAAGGCTCGCTCTACACTAGTCCAGTAATTCATCGCAGATCCCACTAACTTCATACACGCAAATCTCACTCTTCGCTCATCACTCATATCGTACCAGTCAAAATAGTGTTCCATCTCCCGAAGCCAGTCACTGAATGCTCCGGAATCTTGATGGCCGTCAAATGTCGGAACCTCGATACGAATACGACGAATGATGTCATCCTCTCGTGGCGGTGTCCCTCCACGGTGTTCGGGGTAGCCGTCAAGGCAGTCACGGCGGGCATAGTCGTATCGGGGCTGCCCAGGGCATCGTGGGGGATCATGATCATAACTAGGGGGATCTGGGTACCCTCGGGGGACGGCATGGTCATCCTGGCCTTCGTATGCGTTCTGGCGCGCACGAAGTTCATTGATTTGAACGCCCAATTGATCAAAACGGTCTAACATCACACGCTGAAATTCGGCGGGGGACAATTCCGAATTGGAGTTGGAATTGCCGACCCGCTCATCAGTGAGGTTTGGATCAGACATGTTTCGTCTAAATGGCCTACCACTACGTAACATGCGACGTGCGCGAACCTCCCTCTGATACCAATCTGACGCAGGGGCAGGCTAGGGTGTTGGGACCTAAACGCACTACGGGTTTTGTGATGAGGCAAATCCTACACGACACGAGCTTCACGAAGTCCAAGCGATTATTAGAGTGAATTAAATAGGTATTTTAAACCTATGCAGAACTCCACAAACGATTTAGAGCAAAGAGAAAATCACGCGGGTATGATTACGACTCGAGAGCGTAAAGATTTAAATGAAAAGCGGGTGTGCCCTGCAGATTAGTACAAAATCAAGTAATCCAAATACCACTTAATCGATAAGCAAAGCAAATGAAAATCTAAGCAAAGCAAGCCATGTTTAAACTCAAAACCACATTACAACTTACAACCATATGAAGAATCAATCGAGCGGGGGTGACACCGAATGCGGAGTGGAATGGATCCGGGTTTTTTGGTGGCCAACGACGGTGGACTATTGTGGCTGAGTGGAGAGAATAGGTGCTCCTCAAAGCTGCCAGTGGACTGGACGGGGGGGGGGGGGTCGGCGGAAGTGGTGGAGGGTTGGAGGGGGCTGTCGGGCCGAGGGAAGCTGGAAGTGGCCGCCGGGGGGTTGCGGAAGGGGTGGTGGTGGTCGACGGGCTTGAAGGGGGGCTGGGAGAGGCTCGGCGAGGCGGAGGAGGGCTGGAGGTGGGCGTCGGGGTGGATGGATGGCTGGTGGAAGGCCGCCGGTGCAGCGGGAGGGAGGGAGGTAGGTCGACGGGGCTAGGAGCGGGTCGGGGAGGCTTGCCGGGGGTTTGGGGTGGCCGGAGGAGGCCCGTCGGCAGTGAAGGAGGGCCGACGGAGGCGTGGAAGGGGCGGGCGGCAGCGATATCGGGAGGAAGACCCAAGACGTCGCACTTGGGGGTGTTGGCGTCGCACCAGCGGACCGGCTGTAGAATCACTCAAGCAATCGGTGCCAAAACCCTCCTCATGGCTCCTTTAAATAGAACATAAAAGCTAGGGCATCCGGAATCAATGGCTCAGATTGTCCGAATAAAATAAAACAAAATACGAAAAATACTCTCGTCGACCTTCCGGACGCATCCGCGGGCTCGGATCGTCCGGAAGGGCCCTCAAGGTACGGGATCAGAACATCACGCCCGCTTTCGGCGGGAATAAACGTGCGTGGGCCATCGTCGTCGTTGATCTCCATCAAGAGGAAGAATTGCCTGAAGTATGCGGGATGACCGAGCGGGAGGAAGAAGAAGAAGAAGAAATGACCTAGAAGGCGATTGCTGCGGGGAGCGACTGCTGCGGGAGCGACGAGATGACCTAGAATGCGGGAGCGCCTGTTGCGGGAGCGACTGCTGTGGGGATGAATAATGCGGGATTAAAACGCTGGGATCGACTATGATCGTAGGATCGGGCGATCCTACGATCATAAACACCGATCCTGGCGTTTTTGCAGGGAGTCCGATCCAGCATAGCTCGTGACTCTTTTTTCCCGTAAAACTCGTAAGATCGTCCGATCTTAAGAGCTAAATCGAGATCTTAACAACGTTGCCTGAGGGAATAATGGTGTTGGATTTCCAGCCGGTGGAAATGACAAACCCCGCGTATGGGGTGAAAACCCAGATACACAGAAAGTTGTGGGTTGTCTGAAAAACTGAGGGTGTGATAACTGAAATGTTCAAGGAGCATGTGGTATAAATGGTCCTCGTGATCCGAAAGCCAAATTTGGGACGGCTCCTGGAAAACTTGGTAACTGGGTGCCAAGACTGGACATACTTCCATCGATGATGATTTGAAATGGATTTGTGAGGCAAGAATTACCAAAACCACGAGGCTGATTGGAAAAAGTTGTTTGGGGCACGGTGATTCCAGTCAATGATGAGGAAGTAAGTGAAGCAATACTGCTATCTTGCGGGTTGGCTGATGGCGATTTCAACAATGTACCCATCTCTTGTCGTAGTAAACTTAATTCTTGCGATGATTTCTCAGTCGATTGTTGTACCGTCATTGTGAGTTTTAGCATTTCGGCCTGTAGTCTGGAGAAATTCTGGTTCTGCTCCGCATGACGTTGATCTATCGTCTTCCATATTTCTTGTTGTCCACTGGAAAGATCCTTTAAGCGCATAGTTGGTGGTGGTTCGGTGCCCGTCATGGCGAGAGGCTCAACAAGAGCACCAAAATGTAACCTCTCCGGCGGGAAGTCCGGCGAGATCACGGCCTAACATCTAATTGAAAAGGAAAATACTAAAAAAACTTTATTAAAATAACTTTCTTCTCCCTCTCTACATTTAATTTACTCTATTTATATCCATTCATAATACTATTGGACCGTTACAATTATAGCCGTTCTACTTAACACGTGGCGACTTTCTGATGACGCTAATGTGTTTCTATTGGAGAGCCACAGATTGCTGAGTTGGCTTCATCTGGTCCGTCTTTTCTCGTAATGTGTTTCCAGCTGTTACAGCCGGACTCTCCTTCCTCCCAGACTGCCGCTGTTCACCTGCTTCTTGTTCACAACTGGGAAACATTAGCTGCCATTAACAGTAAATCCAAGCTTCCATCTTACTGTTCATTTCCAGCAACATCTCTCTCTCTCTCTCTCTCTCTCTCTCTCTCTCTCTCTCTCTCATCTCTCTCTCTCTCTCTCTCTCTCTCTCTCTCTCTCTCTCTCTCTCTCTCTCTCTCCTCTCTCTCTCTCTCTCTCTCGTGGAACCACCGCACAGTCTCTCTATTTATCTTCTTCACCATACCCTGCTACTACCTCTGTTTCTCCTCGTGAAGGCAGCCATCATCTACTACAACCTTTGTTTCTCATTTAGTGAACCCCCACTCAGCCATCATCAATGTTTTCCTGTTTGGTCCCACAAGCTTCCAAACCCAATCTCTAATTCTATATCTCTACTTTGTCATTGCTGCCGGCTTTCATCTCGTGGAGCCACGCCCGCCGTCACCAAATTCCTCATGCCTTGTGACTATTAATGTTAATGTGCAGTTTTATTTCGCATTGAATATTGTATGGACACACTATATATGTTTGGTTATTGAGATTGTTGGAGATTTTATTTTCATTTCTTTTAAGCCTATAATATTTATTCATGCAAGTTATAGTGGAAAACACCACTTGTGATAACGAACGTGATTATTTGCTTACATGCGTTGAAATTTTTGTGCACCTCGTGTTGATTTGTTAGCCATATATAAATTCATTGCCAACTGTTAAGAGCTTGATAAAGGAGGTCGTGGGTTCGATCCCACGGCTCAACAACCTACTCCGGTTAAATTCATCCTGGGTGATTTGGTTGGAGATGATCTCAGCCATTCGACTGCAGTCGGCCACGGATCTGGATATCATGTGCCCCGCTCAAATGTGCCCAACCGTGGTTTCTAACAATAACAAATAGATAAAATGAGCTATTTATATTACAAAATAAAATCGAATACTATCTAAGATAAAATATTATTAAAAAATATAAAATGATACATTTAAAATATATTTAATGTTATACAATAATTTTATTTTGATAAAAATAAATTTATTGCAAATAAAGAAAATTTAAAGGTTAAAAAACTTTGATTAATTCTAAGTCTTTTCAAACATATAAGTTTCTATTAAAAACATACAAACAATCAATTAATAAATGTAATAAATGTTTTCATATTTTTTGTAATATAAAATTAAAAAATTGTGAGACAATTATGCAAAGTTGGTTGTAAGAATAAACAACAACATTCAAGCCTTTATCCCACTATAGTGGGGTCGGCTATATGGATCCTTTGTCGCCATTGTGCCATATTTTTTGTCATAATCTCACTAATGCCTAAGTGCATCATGTCTTTCCTTACAATTTCATTCCAAGTCTTTATTGGTCTACCCCTCCCTCGTTTAACATGCCTAGTGACTAGACTCTCACAACGCCTAACATGTGCCTCTAATGGTCTCCTTTGTACGTGTCCAAACCATCTTAGACGAGCTTCTCGCATCTTCTCTGCAATTGGTGCTACTCTTGTCTTATCCCTGATACTTTCATTCCTAATTTTATCCAATCTCGTGTGTCCACACATCAACCTAAGGATTCTCATCTCCGCAACTCCCATTTTTTGTTTATGTACACAATTCACTGCCCAACACTCAAACCTATAGAGCATCGCGTGTCTAATTGCAGTATGATAAAACTTGCCCCTATGTTTTAGTGGTACTTTACGATCACATAAGTTCCCTGACGCTCCTCTCCACTTCAACCAACCCGCTTGGATTCGATGTGTCACATCTTTATCAATACCTCCGTCATTTTGAACTATCGATCCAAGATATTTAAAACACTCACTACGGGAAATATCTTGATCACCTAACTTAATAACGAAGTCATCCGTCCTGCTTGTACTGCTAAATTTAAGCTCCATATACTCTGTCTTTGCCCTGCTCAACCTAAAACCCTTCTTTTCTACAGTATCTCACAAAGATTCAAGTTTTGCATTTACACCCTCGCGCGTCTCATCAACCAAAACGATATCATCCGCAAACAATAAACACCAAGTTGGTTGTAAGAATAAGACGTTAAAATAATCAAAATAATAAGTTTAAGCGATTTAAACGTATGTAATATAATATTTATATATAGTCGATTTAAATATATGTTGTTAGTCTGCTAATATAATATACAATAAAATATCGGGTGATATATTTAAAAGTCGTGTCGGACGATATATTGGAAAAAATCGGACATGTCAACCTATATTTTACAAAATGACAATTTTTTTAGAAAAACATATCGTTTTGCTCTAAAAAATGATATGTCGGACATGTTTGGGGATATTTAAAACAATGCATGCAGATAGTACTCCCTTCCACCTTGAGCAAATTTCATGGTCATGCTGTCCCAATCCAGGGTTACTTTACCCAGCTGTCGTAACCACTGGAGCCCCAGAACCATATCTGACCCCCATATGGACAACACGTAGACATCCATCTTGCATGTGTATCCTTGCACACTGAACCCCACTCCCTCAAGCACCCCTTCGCACTGCAACTTATTTCTGTCTGCCACCATGACCTGGAAAGCGAACATCCTTGGTGATCACAATTGAAGCACAATCTCTTCTCCTTCCTTACCTGTAGCTCTAACCATGTCAATTTTTTCACAGTTGCCCGCCCAGTAGCTTCTAGGTCCTTTTTTGATGTCGGGGGGGGGGGGGTCGTAGTGTTTTTCGTATTCGCCCATCTGGACTTTTATCAGTTGATTCGCTCGTCTTGAATACGGATGAAGCTGATGGCACGGGTCAAACTGCGCGACATGTAGGCATGCACCTCATCCTTGATGTGCTCCTTCAACACCGAAATAAAGCAACTCATTAATATCTTCTCTTCCCACTGCACCCTATTGTCTAACCTTCGAACTCTGCTCAATATTCCATCATCGTCTTTTTCTGCCTCAATTTTTGAAGAAGTGACTCAAAATTTTCGTACTCCGGTAATCTAAAACGGGCTGTAAATCTGTCAACAAATTCGGGCCATGACGCGTGTTACCGTCCTCAGAGGAACCACTGGATCCATTGAAATGCATTCTCCTCAAGGTGAAAAGACGCTAAATTCACCCACTTTCTTCTAGTATCTCCTGATACCATTTGAATCGCTCCTCTTGAATATAGATGAAGCTGACGGCGTGGGTGAAACTACACGACATGTAGGCATGCACCTCATCCATGATGTGCTCCTTCAGCCCGAAATAAAGCAACTCATTAATGTCTTCTCTTCCCACTGTACCCTATTGGCTAACCTTCGAACTCTGCTCGGTATTCCATCGCCGTTCCTTTCTGCCTCAATTTTTGAAGAAGTGACTCAAAGTCTTCGTACTCCAGTGATCTAAAATGGGCTGTAAATCCGTCAACAAATTCGTGCCATGGCGCGTGTTCCCGTCCTCGGAGGAACCATTGGGTCCATTGGAATGCGTTCTCCTCAAGGTGAAAGGATGCTAACTTAACTCACTATTCTTCTGGTATCTTCTGATAATTGTAAAATAACTTTGCCTTTTAGAATCATTCCAATGCGTCCCCCCTTTAAATTTGGGGTTGTTCATGTGTGTCACTTTAGGTGGCATGTAGGCTCTCAGGTACTACTGCCTGAGCCCTCCATATTCCTGCCCGAGTCCCGGCGGTCGTCGTCATTCAGCGACCACATTTGGGTATCCCCAATCCTCCCTGTATTGGTTTCCAGGCCTTGCATCTACCTTCAGGGTTCTGTACTTCCCACCGCCCCTCCCCTGTTGTTGACGGGCTACCGCGTCCTTCCAGGAATGGAGAGGAGTCCATCCCACTGCATGAAGCACATCTCCCGTGGCTGTCGACCATCCCGACGTCCCTCGCGTGTCCAGTCAGGGCCTTGAATGCGACCATTCCTTCCGTAAGGAAGGAATTCCCAGCCCGATGCACTGTTTCTGCCTTCCTGGTGATGGGGGACCATCTGGTGCAACTCGGCGCAAGGCGGACCCCACCTTTGTGTATTCTCGCAGACGGACTTGACCGAACCGGCGATCCGCCACCGCGGATGCGTCCGGCTCGTCGTTTAGATTTAGTTTCATATATAACATTATGTATTTTGAGTTTTATTTCATGTAGTTATGACATCAGAACCACCGACCAATCATAGCCGTCGATTTCGGTTGCCCTAACTTTGTTTTCTTAATAGATCCTTAGGGCTGCAGAAATTCTTATTGCTGAATGTTTGAAAAAGAAATCCCTTCATTCCGGTGATCTCCTCCGCGGTGTCGACGCCGTGGATCCCCTTGGTGATGACTCCTTGGGTAAGTTTTGTGTTTTTTTTTTATTTTCCTTCCACCGCCACCCTCTCCTATTGCTGTCCAGCCCCCTCAACTGGCCGGCCAGCAGCCCTCCTCCCAGCGCCGCAGCCCACTACCCTCAGGTCACCGCCCTCGTAACTCCTCCGACCACCTCCAAAACAGGCTCGCCTCCCTGTTTTGGCCCAGATCCAGCCACCATCGCCCCTCCATAGACGCCTCCACCACCCGGCCTTGCCGCAACAGCCCCCTTGGCTGTTTTCTCCCTCAACCAGTCCAGATCTGGACTCCTCCAGCCAGATCCAGCCACCCCATCCAGTCCCCCTTTGCTGCCATCCTTCCCCTTTCCGTGGAACCACTTCCCCTCACCCGATCTAGTCTTTCACCATCCGGAAAACTCCACTTCGCCTCCAAAATTTTAGATTTACCTAGATTTACTGCAGCCCTAATTTTATTTCAGATTTTTGTGGTGCTTTGTACTAGTTGATGATATTACACTTTGCCGCGCTGTGGTAATCTTGTGCTTGTGGAATTAAAAGTTCATTATTATTTGTTTTGTGAAAATCTCTGACTGCAGAACAGATTGATTCGCCGCGCGCTCGTTATAGCCCTCCTTGCGGAGGAAAACCACGTCTCAAGCTTTAAGAAATTGTTTATCTTTGCTTATGAAAATTTGTGCGTTATCTTATAATACTTTGTTGCTAATAATAATCCTTGCGCCGAACCGCGTGTGGTGTAGGCATTGAACCGTTAGGGATCGACCCCACTCTTCACTAGTGTGCATTTAGAATTCACTCCACAGCCTACCCTACATCACCTGGGTTGCGTCGATCCACATAGGGTGGCGTTGTGAGCCTCATGTTCTTCTGTCGTCTCCCCCGAGCCCCCGATTGACGCTACCGCCCCGGTCGCTTAGGTCAATCGGGTCTTCATTACCAGCTGGCGACTGGATCGGTGCAGGGTTAGCGCTGGCTTCTGCGGTTGCTACCGCTTTGCCTTTGATGTGTTGTGATTACATGTTTTTGATCTCCTCCATGCAAGCATCCAGCCATTCTTCCATTCGTTTCTTCGAAGCCCTCAGTTTTTCTTCAATGCTGTCCACCGTGTCTGACAATCCCATGTAGTTCTCCTTTAGGGTTGCCAACCTATTAGATTCTTCTTGAGAGCGAGTCACCATGTTAGAGAATCGAGACCTGTGACACCAAATGTTAGGAATGAGAAGAGAGATTTGGGAGAGAAGAGAGAAATCTAGGGTTTGAGGGAGAGAGGATGAAATACCTTGGAAGTTCTTGCTTGTCCACCGTCAAGCAACCCTAGGAATTTATTATACTCCTCGGGTCCAGAGGGGGCCAGCCGGCCCCCCATAGGGGCTGAACCCGTCGGTTCAGTCCCCAACCACCATCTGTTTTAATTAGGGAGGGTTGAACCGGTTGGTTCAACCCCACTTGATGCCACATCCTTCCTCTGTCTCTGGTATTGCTGTCCCGTGAACCGGCCATTATGAGCATTCATAACATTCCCGCATCACTACACTTGCAATCATCTATTAGCGTTTCCATTTGAGCACACAACACCACACTCATTACATCCGTCCTGCGGGCCGCGTCAACGCACTTTACCGATTACCAACTACCCAAAGCAATGAGATTTTAATGAAGTGGCTATTGGTTGCTAATTATACTTCCAAGTACCTCTTATCATCCACTAAGTATGCCATTTAACTGTATTTCTAAACCATAAAATATTCCCCACCAAGACTTCATTCAGCTTTTACCTCATTTTTTTGGGATTTGAGTGTCTTCCTTTGAGGTGGTATTTCCAATGAGGTGGTATTTCCAATGTAAAGCAGAGCAAGTTCATTGTTTTAGATTAGTTTATCCTCTATATCTGTTGTAGTTAATTTTCCTTTTAGCTGCATTACATTATCTTTTATTCTCTTTCAATTCTACACATTTATATCTTTTGCATATTATACACATCTTCTATCTGTAACATCAACTGCAGGGTTTCATGGATTAAGTGGTTGATGGATTTATGAGATATCTAGGTGGGATATACTGTACAGAGAAATATGGCAAAGTAGGCATCTCCTGTCTTAGTGAGCATCATTGCTACGCTAAAAACTAATCAAAGAAAATCTGCTTACCATCCTTCAAAATTTGTCCTCACCATGCTTCCATTGCGAAACCAATGTATCCAGCTTTTCATCTTTTTCCCTTTTTGTCCACCGCCAGGCAACCCTAGGGGTTATTATACCCCTCGGGTCCAGAGGGGGCCAATGAATCCGTTGGTTCAGCCCCCAACCGTCATCTGTTTTAATTAGGGAGGGCTGAACCTGTTGGTTCGCCCTCTACTTGATGCCGCATCCTTCCTACGTTTTTGGTATTGCTGTCCCGCGAACCGGACGTTATGAGAATTCATAACATTCCCACATCACTACACTTGCAATCATCCATTATCGTTTTCATTGGAGCACACAACACCACACTCACTACATTCGACCTGCGAGCTACGTCAATGCACTCTACTGATTACCAACTACCCAAAGCAATTAGTTTTTAATGAAGTGTCTATTGGATGCTAATTATACTTCCAAGTACCTCTTATCATCCACTAAGTATGCCATTTAATTGTATTTCTAAACCATAAAGTATTCCCCACCAAGACTTCATTCAGCTTTTACCTCACTTTTTTTGGGATTTGAGTGTCTTCCTTTGAGGTGGTTATTTCCAATGTAAAGCAGAGCAAGTTCATTGTTTTAGATTAGTTTATCCTCTATGTTTATTTTCCTTTTAGCTGCATTAAAATATCTTTTTTTCTCTTTCAATTCTACACACTTCTATCTTTTACATATTCTATACACTTCTATCTGTTACATCAGCTGCATGGTTTCATAGCTTAGGTGGTTGATGGCTTTATGAGATATCTAGGTGGGATATACTGTACCGAGAAATATGGCAAAGTAGGCATCTCCTGTCTTAGTGAGCATCATTCCTACGGCGAAAAACTAATCAAAGAAAATCTGCTTACCATCTTTCAGAATTTGTCCTCACCATGCTTCCATTGCGAAACCAATGTATACAGCTTTTCATCTTTTTTCCTTTTTTGTCCACCGCTAGGCAATCCCAGGGGTTATTATACCCCTCGGGTCCAGAGGAGGCCAATGAATCCGTCGGTTCAGCCCCCAACCTCCATCTGTTTTAATTAGGGAGGGCTAAACCGGTTGGTTCAGCCCTGCTTGATGCGGCATCCTTCCTCCGTTTTTGGTATTGCTGTCCCGTGAATCGGACGTTATGAGGATTCATAACATTCCCGCATCACTACACTTGCAATCATCCATTAGCGTTTTCATTGGAGCACACAACACCACACTCACTACATTCGACCTGTGAGCTACGTCAATGCACTCTACTACTGATTACCAACTACCCAAAGCAATGAGTTTTTAATGAAGTGTCTATTGGATGCTTATTATACTTCCAAGTACCTTTTATCGTCCACTAATTATGCCATTTAACTGTATTTCTAAACCATAAAGTATTCCCCACCAAGACTTCATTCAGCTTTTACGTCATTTTTTTGGGGATTTGAGTGTCTTCCTTTGAGGTGGTTATTTCCAATGTAAAGCAGAGCAAGTTCATTGTTTTAGATTAGTTTATCCTCTATGTCTATTGTAGTTAATTTTCCTTTCAGCAGCATTAAAATATCTTTTTTTCTCTTTCAATTCTACACACTTCTATCTTCTACATATTCTACACACTTCTATCTGTTACATCAGCTGCAGGGTTTCATAGCTTAGGTGGTTGATGGCTTTATGAGATATATCTAGGTGGGATATACTGTACCGAGAAATATGGCAAAGTAGGCTTCTCCTGTCTTAGTGAGCATCATTCCTATGGCTAAAAACTAATATCAAAGAAAATCTGCTTATCACCCTTCAGAATTTGTCCTCACCATGCTTCCATTGTGAAATCAATGTATCCAGCTTTTCATCTTTTTTCCTTTTTTATTATGGATTTCCAGGGTGTTGTGGAGACCGTGGCTATTATTACTCATGACAAGGCAAGGAACAATGACACTCCAGCAACAAAGTATGAATAATTCATTTCAAATTGTATAAATCTACTTATTTCTCCATACTTCATATTATTTTCTTCTGTGCAGTACAACTAAACAATTTCAACTTCAAGATGTTTTTTCTTTGGAAAATGAAGATTCTGATGGTATACAGTTGATAGACCAAAAGGTGGAATATTCCTAGAACTCTTATCATTTTGAAGTATATGATTTCAACCATTTTGTAAAATTTGCATGTCTTTGTTACATGCCAGGACAATGTATTTGTCATGTCAAATCGTAAATCAAAGTATCCTATACTTCAATTAGATCTGAGGTAAGTTTGGAATATTTTTTTTATATTCTTATCAAAAAATGTGAATTTCTTCCAACATGGTCTTAAATTCATTATAGGTTCTGAATGCTCACCTGGGTTTGTATGAAGTGATTAGTTCAGAGATGATATTTTAGGAGGTAGATCAATTAACTTATAAATTAGGGATTTCTCCATCATTTCAATTTTCAACACTTCATCTTCCTGGTTCGTGGTTTCTTTTAGATTATGTAAAACTTGATATTAAAACAGGAATATCCCTCTACTTAAAGAGGAGGGCAAACTACAAATTAGATACAACCAATCAGGGACTAATACATTAATTTATTTATTTTAATACTCTTCCTCAAGCTAGAGCAGATTAGGTTATAACATATCTAACTGCACAACTTGTTCCTGATGATTAGGGATGCAAATTTGACCCAAGCCCGGTTGCCAGCCTAGGTCTGCCTGGCCCTGAGCCCGGTTAGGTCTTGCCCCAGTTAGGTCCGGGCCCGGGTCAGGCCATGCCCATGGGGGATCACCAGATCCCCATATTTGGCCAGGGCCCGGCCTGGTGCCTGGCCCGGTATGGGCCCAGGCCTGCCCGAGCATTAAAGCCTGCTGGGTGGAAAGCCATTTAATGTTGGGAGCCCAACATTAATGCTGGCCGCCAACATTAATGCTGTCCGCCAGCATTAATGCTGGCCTTGCTAGCAAATTAATGTTGGACGCCTAACATTTCTGCTGGGCCATCAACATTAATATGCTGGCAGCCCAACATTCCTGCGTGACGACCGACAATTTGGGGTGCAAAAAGTAGCCCCAATGGCTTAAGTCGGGCTCGGGCTCCCTGGGCCCGGACGTTTTTGTTGCCAGGCCCTGGCCGGGCCGAGCAGGCCCCCAAATAAACCCTGTGATGATGCAAATTTGATTCCCTGATAGAGCTTTAGTGAAGATATCAACCAATTGGTTCTTTCTCACAAGTTAGTGCAAATAATACATTTTAAGCGCTTCTCGCGAACGTAGTGAGACTTAGGCTCTGTTTGGTTGTGCTGTTGCTGATAGTAAGCTGCTGATGGAAAGCCGCTGATAGGAAAAGTGCTGATTCTGAAAAATAGAGTTTTGTTAAAAAACTGTTTGGGTGAAATGGAGTTTGCAAATTGGAATTTTCAAAAAGTTGTTTGAAAACAAAATAGAGTTTTGAGTGATTTTTTTTCAACATATTTTAAGTACCAACAATTTATTTTTGGAGTAAACATTTTTTTTTATAAAATAACACCCAACACCCAAAAAACGTTTGATTCAAACGATTTATAGAACAAATATCCGTCTTTTTGTTCTATGTTCTAGCTTCATACAACTGATCTGCTATGCTATTACGTAGCGCAATCATCTCCTCTACACCACCTGCAGTGTTAGTGCATGTTTCTTACCGCCCTTGTGATGTCATCACATGATCACGACTCCTTTGCTAGCACTCACTAAAGAAACTGTAAATCGGAGCTAAACTGTCTAATCACATCAAAATGTTCAAATCTAAAACACAACATAAACAGGAAAAACCCCTAAACAAACTGTAAATTGGAGCAGGGAGATGGAAATCTTCAACTCTTTCACGAAGCTTTTGATTTCTGCCTTGGCCAGCGGTGTTGGAGGGATAGAAAGCTTCAACTCTTTCACCAAACTTTTGATTCCTGTCGTGGCCGGCGGTGTTGGAGGTATGGAAAGCTTCAACTCCTTCACCAAGCTTTTGATTCCTGCCATGGCCGGCGGTGTAGGAGGTATGGAAAGCTTCAACTCCTTCACCTGTCACATCCATGGCTGGAAGAGGCGTGCGATGGATGGCTCGGCGTTGGAGGATATCCCTGATTTCTACCATGGATGTCGCTGATATCTGCCATGGATGTCGCTGATATCTGGCATGGATGTCACTAATTTCTGACAGAAGCTGGTAAGAGGACAAGGGGAAAGGGACGAGACACATGAAGAATGTAACACCCTTTCCCAATATTACAGAAATCAGCCGTCCGGCCGGGTCAGCGATATAAAGAAAAAACTAGGAAACAGTATTAAAACTAGTAGCAGCAGGTAATAAAAGTTTATACTAGGCAGACTTAAGACTTACAGCGGAAGTAAAAAAAAATAAACTAAGGGTAAACACATACCTGACAACTGGATTCACAGAGCCACTAAACAAGAATGAGATTGCAATAACTGAAAATCTGAACTATCATAATAAGTCTGATACAAGATATATAAAATATTAATGAGTTACACTGTCCACAACTACAAGTACATGCTGAAATGGAGTAAACTGAATGGTAAAAGTACTACAAACTGACACCACCATGACGCTCATCCTATACGTAGTTTCCCACCTGGATCACCTGAAAAACATTGCCCACGAAGGGTCAGAGTAAAGAAAAACAATTCCCCTTAGTGACACTAAAACAGATTTACATATGAATGCATGCATGTCTTTAAAACTAGTCTCGTGTACTGAAAACATTTTATGCTATATGTTATGTATGTTTTTCCTATACTTCCTAGTGAACACACTATAGTTCTATATTCATGACTTTCCGTTCATTTACCCAAGTCCTGACGTTCACTACTAGTGTATTGTCTGACGTCAAGTCTGTACTTGAGTTCTAAGTGATTCCTAACCTACACATTTACTGGGAAGGCTCTAGGCAGAGTAGCTCCTAACGCGCAACTGAAACTGACGACCCGAGACCATCTGACGAACTCAATTGTTCTAGTGCCACGCGGACACGGTCTCGAATCTACTAACTGTCTCAAAGGGGAGTCAACTCCCAAGACTGTAACTCATAGGATACCATATGCCCTATGAGGAAGGTAGTGCGCCTCTACCAAGCACAAAAAGACTGGTGTGCTACTGACCTTTTTGGTCTGACGCTACTCTGCATGAGGTATCTTTTCTGGTGTACTACTGGGCGACCCTTGACTTTCTCGTGGTCGACTTGCAGGGACCTTCGCATCCTTGGTTGGACAATCTCCAAACTTACATGTACATGTGAAGTTTCGTACTTAACTAACTGTTCACGACTTTACTAACGTGATTATGGAACAAGGCGTTATCATACGCGTTTCCACAATTATTTTCCTACTGTCACACTTCTCTATGCATGCTTATAATGTTTGTACGAAACCTACTCATGCGTATAAAATATAATTACTTAATATGTCTAACTAAAAGAAATTAGGATTTCCTTACAGAGGTGCTGCGACGCTCGTATACTCGGCGCGACGACATTTTCTCTTCCAAAAGTAATCCTACTGCTGGGGACCTTCAAAAAGTTGCCCTGACCCCGCCAAAGTCCTGCAATTTACCGTATCCCTAATTTCAGAATTTTCCCCTCTACGATCTTCCCATGGAAAAATTTATATATAACTAGGGTTACAAAATTCATGCGTTAAACTCCAGATATTACCTTTACGTGGAGTGATTGAGGCTCTCAAAGCGTTCAACCCAAAATCTGCGGAGGATCACGAACTCCAAAACCTAAATAGGGCACAAGGAAGAAAACCTAGGTTAGACTAACTCTGAAATCAAAGGATTTCCGTGAGGAAATGGAGAAAAAGAAGAAATAAACTCACCGGAAACGAACGATTCCAAATTCCACCGGTTATGGTTGAATACGGCACTTCCACGACCAAGGAAGGAAAAGGAATGTCCACCGGCGCTTGTAGAGTTGGGAGAAGGAGTCAGAAATGGTTTCCGGAGAGGGATCAGACGTCAGATTGCGGCGGGAGGCGTCGGCTGGCGTCGACGCTGCGCGCGGGAGACAGAGTTGTCGCGGGCCTGCTTGCAGTTTTCTCCCGTGAGGAATAGGGTCGTGCGGGATTTTATTACTTGCTTCCGGTTTTATGTATTAACCGCATGAGAGAGAGGGGGAGAAAAAATGATATTGGCACTCCATTTGAGTCAATTCATCTCAACTCCTATGTGTCAAGGCAATTTGTCGCGCCTACGCCATTAAATTAAAATGCTACACGCACTATTTTTATCGCACTTAACGAACTATCTGTCGCTATCATAAATTAAAGTAACTTCATACCTTGCCGACGCGCTGTCTCGATCAAAAACCGTCGCGACTTGCCCCTACAAATCAAATAATTTTTCGCGTCAAAATTTCGGATGTTACAAATCTCCCCTCCTAACAAAAATTTTCGTCCTCGAAAATTGTAATCATACCTGAATCGAAGAGAAAAGAATAGTCTGCATTGCTCTTAAGCTCATCCTCTCGCTCCCAAGTATACTCTGGACGACCACAGTTCATCCAAAGGACTTTGACCATGCGAATCTCTCTATTTCTGAGCTTCTGTATCCTTGAATCCACTATTCTGACTGGTCTAACCCCAATACTATGATCTGTCTTAATCGGTGCTTCCTCGGTACTGATGATCTGACTAGGATCTCTGACTGCTCTCCTCAGATAAGAGATGTGGAATACATCATGTACACCACTCATTTCTTCAGGTAAGACCAATCTGTAAGCAACCTCACCAATTCTTTCCAGCACCTCAAAAGGACCAACGAATCTGGGGCTCAGCTTTTCATCCGCTTTATTCTAGAAACTCCTCTGACTGGTCTGACCTTCAGATAAACATAGTTTCCAACACTGAACTCTACTGACCTGTGCTTCTGATCATGATACTTGGCCTGACGATCCTGAGCTGTCTTCATACGCTCCTGAATAAGTTTGATCCTATCAGTGGTCTTATCAATCCATGACTCCCTGATTGTGGATCTCTCTTCACTTTCAGCACAACATAACGATGTCCGACAACGTCTGCCATAGAGGGCCTCTAACGGTGTCATCCCAATACTCGTCTGAAAACTGTTGTTGTAGGAGAACTCCAATAGTGTAACATATTTCTCCCACTTTCCTCCAAAGTCCAAAATGCATATCCGAAGCAAATCCTCCAAAGTCCTATTTGTGCGCTCAGTCTGTCCATCGGTCTGGGGATGGAAAGCGGTGCTGAAGTGTAACCTGGTACCCAACCGCTCCTGTACGTATCGCCACTCCCTGGAGGTGAATCTGCCGTCTCGGTCTGAAACTATTGTCCTGGGAACACCGTGAAGCCGAACTATCTCGTCCAAATATAACTGTGTCAGCTTCGGACCTTGATCCGTCTTCCTAAGAGGAATGAAATGGGCGACCTTAGAAAGTCGATCAACTATAACCCACAAGGAATCATTCTCACTCTGCGATCTCGGCAAACCATGAATGAAATTCATGGATATATCTTCGAATGTCCACTCAGGAATGAGAAGTGGCTGCAACTTGCCTCCAGGCCTTTGACACTCGGCCTTAACCAACTTGCACGTCTCGCACTTCCCTACATAAACTGCAACATCACTCTTCAAGCCTGGCTACCAGACTAACTTCTTGAGATTTGCATACATCTTTGTGCTACCCGGATGTATAGAATATCTGGAATTGTGTGCCTCAAATAAAATATCCTCGCGAAGGTGACTAACATCGGGGATACACACCCTGCCATCAAACAACAATAAATCATCCTGAATAGTGAATCACTCCTTCTGTCCTGACTGCACTGAGCTCCAAATCTCTGCCATCTTTGGATCTAACGGTAGAGCTATCCTGATTCTATCCTTGATATCGCAGGTAATCTTCATCCAACACAACCTTGCAGAACCAAAACTACTGCGTGACACAATGGTAATGTCCAGTCTCTCCAGCTCTCGCACTAACTCTTCCTGCTGAGTGAGGAGAAAGAAACATGAACCTCTACGGCTAAGGGCATCAGCTACAACGTTCGCCTTTCCTGGATGGTACTGAATGTCTACGTCGTAGTCTGATAGAAACTCTAACCATCTGCGCTGCCTCAAATTGAGCTCTCGCTGATCAAAGATATACTTGAGGCTCTTATGATCAGTGAAGATCTCACAACGCACTCCGTAGAGATAGTGCCTCCAAATCTTTAGGGCATGTATGACTGCTGCAAGCTCCAAGTCATGCACTGGATAGTTCCTCTCATGAACCTTTAATTGTCTCGAGGCATAGGCTACGACCTTTCCATGCTGCATGAGAACACATCCCAAACCCTGACCTGATGCATCGCTGTAGATCTGAAACCCGTCAGGCCCTGAAGGTAAACTCAAAATCGGTGCGGTCATCAACCTGCCCTTCAAGTCCTCAAACGCCAACTCACACTCCACCGTCCAATCCAAACCCTTACCCTTCCTAGTGAGAGAAGTCAGTGGTAAGGCTATCTTTGAAAAATCTCTGATGAATCTCCTGTAGTAGCCAGCAAGACCCAAAAAGCTGCGAACCTCTGAAACGGTCGTCGGCCTTGACCAACCCTTAATGACCTCTATCTTCTTCGGATCAACACTAACCCCTTTCTGACTGATGATGTGGCCTAAGAATGCAATCTCTGAAAGCCAAAACTCGCACTTTGAAAACTTGGCAAACAACTGATTCTTCCTGAGTGTGCTCAAAACAATCCTGAGGTGTGCGGCATGATCTTCTGCACTCTTAGAGAACACCAAGATGTCATCTATAAAGACGATGACAAAACGATCTAAGTACTCCCGAAATACCATGTTCATCAGGTCCATAAATACTGAAGGGGCATTGGTCAGCCCGAACGGCATGACCACGAACTCAAAGTGTCCATATCTGGTGCTGAAAGCCGTCTTCTGAACATCCAAGTCACGAATCTTTAACTGGTGATAGCCTGACCTCAGATCTAACTTGGAGAAAGTGTTCGATCCCACCAACTGGTCAAACAAATCATCAATCCTGGGAATCAGGTATTTGTTTTTTACTGTCAGCTTGTTCAACTCATGGTAGTCTATGCACAGTCTCAGACTACCATCCTTCTTCTTCACAAAAAGCACTGGAGCACTCCATGGTGAAGTACTGGGGCGTATAAAACCCAAATCAAGCAACTCCTGCAACTGACTCTTCAACTCTGCTAGTTCCCTTGGGGCCATCCGATAGGGAGATTTGGCTACCGGTGTAGCCCCAGGCTGCAAGTCTATCGGGAACTCAATCTCTCTATCTGGAGGGGCACCATGGAGCTCTTCCGGGAAAACATCGGGGAACTCCTGCACCACTGGTATCTCTGACAAGTCAGCCATAGTCTCTGCATTCATCAGTACTACGAAGGTTTCACAACCCTTACTGATGCACCTTCTCGCTTGGACTGCAGATATAATCATTTTCACTACTCCCTTCAAGCCCTGAAAAGAGAATGAAGTCTGATTGGGGCCATCAAACTGTATCTGCTTCGCTCTACAGTCAATCCTGGCGTTGACTGCCGAAAGTCAGTCCATTCCAGAAATCAGATCGAATCCTGCAATAGGTAGCTGCAAAGCTTCCACAACAATCTCGGTATCACCAAACTGCACCGACACCCTGCACCTATCTCTGGTCTGCAGAAGGGATCCATTCGGCATCATGACTTCCAGCGGTACTGCCTCTGGGACGATTTCTAAATCCAACTTACGCACTAGAGATTATGCGATAAACGAGTGCGAGACACCCGTATCAAACAGAATCTTAGAGGGTAAATTACGAATCATAAGGATGCCTACATGAATGATTTTCAAAAATAAAAAGAGTGTCACTGCGGAGGATTAAATAAACTTATCAGGCAAAGTAAACACTTACCTGTCACTACATCCTCCTGCTCCTTGGCCTCCTGCTGACCAAGCCCATAAGCTCTGGGCTGCACCAATTCTCGACCCTACTGTGGTCTTCCATCAGTAATCATCAAAGCTTTGCCCTTGTCTGCTCTGCTAGGGCCACCAACCTCATACTTCGACTGCAGGAACAAATTATACTTGTCATCTACAGTAAAATTCATAAATGTACAAAAAAATACAACAAGGTTGATTACCTGATTCGAACCACCTTCCTGACATAAACGAGCAATGTGTCCAGGTTGACGACACTTGTAACACACGCCCGCGCTGGCCAAACACTCTCCTGGATGGCGACGCTGACACTTGGGGCAAAGGGGGTAGTCCCTGTTCCTGTCACCAGATTGACCATTCTTCCTCGCATCAGGCTTCTGTTTCTTGTTCCAGTTCTTCCCCTGGTCATTCCTGCTCTGCTGCGACTGATGCAAATCCTGAGATTGCTTCGCACGGAAATTACTTCGCTTTTGAACCTTCTGCTGGTCAGCCTCCAGCCTGCGAGCCGTATCCACTAAGCTCCTGTAATCAGCATTGACCATAGTCATCAGTGGCTGTCTCAACGAGTCACGTAAACCATCCACAAAGCGGCTGCACTTCTCAGTATGGTCTCCCTGCATCACGCCCGCATATCGAGCCAGATGGGTAAGCTCTCGCTCGTACTCAGCAACAGTCCTGTCCCCATGGAAAAGCCTAAGGTATCTCTCCTGTAGACCTCGTCGTGCGGAAGGAGGCACGAACCAACTCGCAATGACTTTAGAAAATTCGCCCCACGTAAACATGTCTGACGTACGACCTGGCCAAAAACGTGGTCCTATTATTTTAAAAAAAAGAACACATCACTTCCCAAAATTAAAGGAATTTTCATAACCATTTACCTGCGGGATCATCTGCCCGGTACTTGTCCCACCAGACCTTTGCCTCACCTCGGAGGAGAAAAACTGCCAGAGGAACCTTCTTGTTCTCTGGGCACTCCAAAACATCCAGCAGGTCTCTGGTGTTTGCTACCCAATTATCTGTGTCCATCGGGGTCTCATCCCCACTGTAGTTTGAAGGCTGAAGTTCTCTAAAATTCCTCAAATAACGCTCCAGGGTCATCTCTACGGGCGCTGGGGCAGGAGCTGGTGCAGGGGCTGGTACGTGTACTGGAACTGGAAACCCTGCAGCCAGTCCTCTCTGAAACTCCATCAAGGCAACAGTAACCGCCTTGGCAATCTGAGACGCTATGTCAGTGTCATCTGAATTTGCTGGAACTGGTGGTATTTGTGGCACTGCAGCATCTCTCATAGTGGCGTTAGGAACAGGGTCCTGACGTGAAGATTCCCCTGGTTCACTTAACTCACCGGAAACGAACGATTCCAAATTCCACCGGTTAGGGTTGAATCCGGCACTTCCACGGCCAAGGAAGGAAAAGGAATGTCCACCGGCGCTTGTAGAGGAGGGAGAAGGAGTCGGAAATGGTTTCCGGAGAGGGATCAGACGTCGGATTGCGGCGGGAGGCGTCGGCTGGCGTCGACGCTGCGCGCGGGAGACGGAGTTGTCGCGGGTCTGCTTGCGGTTTTCTCCCGTGAGGAATAGGGTCGTGCGGGATTTTATTACTTGCTTCCGGTTTTATGTATTAACCGCATGAGAGAGAGGGGGAGAAAAAATGCTATTGGCACTCCATTTGAGTCAATTCATCTCAACTCATATGTGTCAAGGCAATTTGTCGCGCCTACGCCATTAAATTAAAATGCGACACACACTATTTTTATCGCACTTAACGAACTATCTGTCGCTATCATAAAGTAAAGTAACTTCATACCTTGCCGACGTGCTGTCTCGATCAAAAACCGTCGCGACTTGCCCCTACAAATCAAATAATTTTTCGCGTCAAAATTTCGGATGTTACAGGGAATGAGCGATGTCCGGAGAGCAGATGGAGAAGATTGTGGCGCAGGTGAAGATAATCGCGTGGGAGAAGATCGTCGCGCGGGAGAAGCGAAAAGCTAAACAGCTGCGGTCGGACCGTGGGAATTTTCTGCGGCGGGAAGTTCAACTATAATCAACTTATCTAAATTAAGTTTTTTTCGAAATAAGCTGCGGCAAATGCAGCTTCTTCCCAAAATACCGGTCCATTTCCGCCGCACCGCAACCTAAAAACCTAACCAAACGCCACCTTAACCTCACTGTGCTGCTACCATTGTTTTAGATATCCTTCAACATGTTCAACATGTCATTTTTAGGGGACAACAATACATTTTCCTAAAAAAAGATTAGGTTCTTTAGTAAAACGAGTGACAGTACCTCTGCACGACATTATTTCGGCCACGACATTGTCCCGACGCGATATCCCTCCGACCGCTCGCAAACCCCTCTACGTTATACTAGGCTCATCGCTCATTTTTGCGCTGTACACGGGGGTTTGCGAGCGACAGGGAGAACACATTATTTATTGTAGTTAGAGTGCTTTGTCTATATGCGAGCATATTTTTTTAAATAAACGAAAAAACACACATTTTAAAAATAGAATTTTTTTAATAAAGTGGGGCAAAATCGGAAAGCGAATATTTAACCAAATAGTGTTTTTCCCTTTTAATATAATATAGATATAAACGAACATATCTGCCGTTTTCTGGTATATCAACCAGCACGAATTTTGAAGATATCATCTGCTATTCTATTGTTTGTTATGTTAGCAGAGCAACATTATATGTTTAAATTACATATGTGTATTATATTATATATGTTTAAATCGATTAGACTTTTTTTTTTCATTATTTTTAATATGTGTTTATTTTGTAATCATTTTTTTTAATTATTTTAAACTTTTTAAATATTTCATATTATATTAATTGTTAAAACGTTCAACACATATATTAGTTGTTATTTTTATGCTTTTAAAATAAATTTATTATGTTAGAAAAAACTTATAACCAATCAATAATATTTAGCTTTTAAATTTTCTTTATTTGCTATTATATTTAATAATATCAAATTATAATTATTATATATTAATAAATATATTTGATTGTATATCTATTTGTACTTATTAATACTATTTTATTTTGGATACCCTTTAAATTTATTTTGAAATGTACATGTCATATCGATTGTCTACTTATGTTAATTTATTTACTTTAGAAAAAATAATTATACTTAGTATGCTTAAAAATAAATTTTTATTTATAACTTGTGGAATTTGATATTTTAAAATATCTCTGTTATGACTTTTGACTTATGACATCCGACATTTAAAAAATTAATTTGACATGCCCTCGAGATTCAATATTTACAACCTTAACCGTTACGTTCATGAAAATAGGGTTGATGTGATTTGCATAGTTGCTTTGTTATCACAACATAACAACATTGTGATGGGGATCTCAACATGCACATCGACCAACACGATGATCAAAATCGTCCATTTTATGCGGATCGACGATCTGAGAATTGTAGTTATTTTTTTTGTAATTTTGTGATTTTTATTTTCATGTATTTTAAGGGCCGTCATGATTAGATGATCATGACCGCCCGTAATGCCCCATAGTCTATAAATAGGAGTAGTGACTCATATTTGGGGCATCTGAGATTGGAGTATAGAAGCCTAATCTTTGGTCATTTTGGCGCCGAAGCCGTGCCGGGGCGTGAAGCCTTGGTCCCCCTCCCATCCCTCCTTGTCATGAGTCCCTCTCCCCTTCCTCCACATAGCCGTCTACCTCCACAATTTCCCTCCTCCAAACACCACCCAAAACAGCCCCTAAACATCTCCAAAGTCCTCTCTCATCCACCTCCGTCGATCACCAAAAAACCACTTCCAACCACCAACGGTGATCCGTCTCCAATCCCCTTATTAATTCCTCCATTTTCGTTTTTCCAGCGATCACCGGAAAACTTTTCTGGCCTCCCACTACCACTACCACCATCTCCATCAAGTTTTCTCCATTTTCAGTTTTTCGGCGATTGCCGGAAAACACCTCCGACCGTCCGCCTCTCTGGCGACCACCTCCGGCCAACCACCACCCCACTACATAACCACCCAAACTACCACCCCACTATCCCATTATCTCCACTTTCCGAAAATTTAGGCCATTCTCCTAAATTTCCTCCCCTCATCCCATTTTCCCCACCTCCCCCACAAAGCCATTTACTTTTCATGTGGATCCCCATTCTCAGCCCAAAACCAAGTCCCAACTTCTTCCAAAACAGCCTGCACCCCACTCCCTTCACCCCCCCAGTCCACGTGTGGCTGTAAGAACTTGTCCATGAAGAAAACTGCTCCTTTCTGCTGCTGTCCAGGAAGAAAACTGCTAGTTCCTGCTGCTGTGGAAGAAAATTGCTCCTTCCTGCTGCTGCCCAGGAAGAAAACTGCACCTTGCTGCTACTGCCAGCCTTCTCCAGCTACCCAATTCAAAAATTCCTTCAGCCGCCCTCTTCCATCCCCCTCCCTGCCGGCCAGTCGGCTACCGTCTACTGCAGAATTCCTGGACAACAATTTACACCTCCATCCTTCTCCCGTCTGCTGTTCAGGCCCCATACTCGCTTGCCAGCATGACCCCCTGCAGCCCGGAAGCCTATCCAAGCCTCCCAGCTCCCTGCCGAGCCCCTCCCAGCCGCAGGCTGCCACTTGCAACTCTGTTGGAGCCTGAGTCCAGCCCCGGGTCGCTCTCCCGGTCACTCCACAGCTCTCCAAAGACACCTCCAGCACTCCCTGTCCTTATTGTGCGTTTCAAGGTTTGTTTGTTATTTCTTTTCACTTGAATAATGTGTTAAATCCCTACTTTAAGGGATAATAGTTTGTAAACTTTGAATCCAATTGTTCGAGTTGTTGTATCTTTTCGTTGCCTAGTTATTTGATTTTTGATCACTTTTGCATTTGTACCACCTCATGAATTTTCTTATTTGAACGTTTTAATTCTGTGGCAAATCAAATGAATATTGCTTTATAAATATAAATTATTGCCAGTAAATTGTCGGATTCATGTGTGGTTGCATTTAGGAGTTTTCCCCATTATTATTTTTTTGTCATATAGGACCGTCCTGCGCCACGTTGGTTTCTGAATGTCACCCAATTCTTTGAGCAGTATTTCTCCCAAACCAACTCTCTAGCCATCTGGGCCATAACTCTATATTCAAAGTCTTCACTAGAGCTGTAGAGCAAGCAAAAAATGTGTTGCTTCTTACTTTTCCATGATATCATGTTTCCTCCAACAAAGACAACCATGTAGTAGACTGATGTGATTTAAGCCTAGGGCTGTAGTTTCCGAAATAGAAAAAATGCGATCTTTTAAAATATTTGTGGTGCGGGGGGCATTCGCGAGCTATTTCCAACGAACTAAACGGTCAAGGCGACGCTCGCGAATGTAAGACTATCGCACAAACGTACTAGCGTCATGAATCTCCATTCCACAAGCACAAGGATTAATTGGTGGCATGTACGTGTTTGGAAATAACGACAATTAGGGGATGAAATTAACTAGGGCAAGCTCTTGATAATTAACTATCAATTTAAAGGTTTAAGCACAAAATATTACTGCAGGATTGAAGCTTGGCGAGGTAAGGTGTACCGGCTTGGATCGAAGGAGTGGCGGCTGCTTCAGGGCTTTCCGGAAGTTGAGGAAGTTCACTGGAGGTGGTGGCAGTGCCGGAGGCTACCAGAGAGGAGGCACCATGGTTAGGGAAACACACAGGCAACAGGGAAGTAGGCTGCGGCTGACTGGCAACAGGGGAGGAAACCAGCGACGGATCTGGACAGGAAGTGCAGTGGTGGCCTGAGCGACGAACGGCTGTGGGGTGGTCGATCGGCTTCTGGACTGCCAAAGAAGAGCTCGCCGGCCCTATGGAAGAACTCCAGAGGCGGTGTCGGGGCGGAACGGGAAGGGGAGAGCGACGGGACGTCGGAATCGAGCCTTCCGTCGAGCAGGCAGGCCGGGAAAGATGTCGCGGGTTCGTCGACAGTTGCTGGAGGGGTCGTCGTCGGACGCTTCAGGCGCGGGCAAAGTTAGAAACGACGCAAGCTGAGGGTGGCGCTGGGAGAATGACAACAGAGACAAAAAAATGTCTCTGTTCGTTCTATTCCAGCCGGGTTGAACAGTGGCTAAGGGTTGGTTTTTATAATGAGTGGGGTTAGGGTTTTGGAGAAGGAAAATGGGCCTTGGTGGGGGCTTTTAGGAGTGGGCTGACAGGCTTAACTTGAAAGGGAAAAGATTAATTAATTATAATTGAGGGGTGATCATAGATACTCCCCCATTTACAATTAACGAGATATAAATTAACATAGTTAATTAATTAAGCTTTCCCTAAACTAATCTATCGTCTAAATTATCGGACCTATGCATTTAAGGTCTCGTTGGCCGGTCACACCAACGAACCAAACCAAAACTTGTGCAAGTAGTGCACACATTACAAAATATCATCCAGGGCGCTAATAATGTGCGCGACAGAACATAATATCCCAAATAAGCGCGAATACATGCACGACAAGAGAAAAAAATACGAGTACAATAAATAATAAATAAAAAGATGCGCCACGGGTTGCATCAATTCCCCCGGTGTTTAGAGAACTCGACCCCATCGAGAATGCAATGCAACCAATCATTCTCAAATCCAAGACGGTGGTCTGAGAGAAGCTGCATAGGTGTCCTGCTTGTGTCGTGGCTGCTACTCAAACCTGGAAGTAACCTTTCATTCCCAAACTCGCAATCCATTAGCCAGATTTTAAGCAAAACATTTAAAGAAATAGTAATTATTAGAGCTTGCAGGGGATGATAGGGGCGGTGTGTGTAGCAAACAAGTGGCGGGATGGAGAATGTGAAACAAATGGAAGCAAGTTGTGGAACCAGTAATTCATGACACGACATCCTCTTGCTTGGTAGACACTTACGATCGTCCGCTAGACCAGGATCGTCCATCGCTTTGACGTCACCCGATAAAATCCCACTCGAGTCACAACATTTTAAGCATATCTCAAATCTATCGATTATAATCTTTCACACAAATCCATGGAAACGAGTGTCCCGATGAGGAGTATAAAACCTACGGGTCATCTCAACTCTCCTCGTACGACTCGACCTAAGAATCACAAACATCAAACGGTCGGGGTGAGGAGCTCCAATGTGCTCGACTGCCACCAAGGCCAAACGATGCGGACTAAACGAATGCTCATCAAATACGAGGTCAATAAAAGGTGGCGCTACCAGAGCACCCAAAATAGATGAATCTCGAAAATCAGACGCCTCCCCCTGGAGCGAGGGTCCAGGCCGAAGCGTAGCACTAAATAGGAGTGGTGTAGTGGAGACTAAAGACGACGACGTAGATGCTAGTGAAGTCATCACAGGTGCTCTAGGAACATGACCATTCTTCTGAGGAAGAAGAATGATCTTGCGTCCATGATGATCAAAAGAGTGGGAGTTCCTCACACCATCATGCAGAATATGTCGGTCATACTGCCAGGGTCGTCCTAGAAGTATGTGGCAAACGTCGATGGGGGCGACATCACATAACACCGAATCGCGATACACGTCCCCGATAGAGAACTTTACCTGACAACGATGAGTAATGGGTATAGTCAACGGGCTACTGACCCCAGATAAATGGTACGACTGCTCTAAGGGGCGTGTCAAAAGTCCTAACTTCTCCACCATTCGCTGAGACACGTAGTTTTCCATACTGCCACTATCAATAATAATGGAACATAAATGCTCCTGAATGCAGACGGTAGTGCGGAAAATCTCTTTTCTTCGAGGATCCTGCTCAGTGGTCTCGCCAGAGGTAATCAAACTAGAGTGACGAACACAAACTAGGTGCTCCGCTTGCTCGCCCTCGACCTTGATAACACCATCAGCCTCGGGCAGGGGCTCGGGCTGGGGGTCACTAAGGAAAACCCCATACTCGGGCTCACCCCCGGAGGTGGAATCAATCACAGCTATGAACTGGCGTCGCGGGCACTCAGAAGACTTGTGCCCGGACTCCATACACTTGAAGCATCGAAACACTCCAGTGTGGGGTCGGGCTCCCATGGGCTCCTGACCCCGGGACGGGCCAGGGTGAAGAGTCGGGGCCCAGTAATGGCAAGAGGCGGGGAATCAGTAGTAGCAGATGTGGGTGTGGTAGTGGTGGTGCTCGAAGTGGGTCTATCAGTAGACCTAGGTCCATCAGTAGACCTCTGAGTAGATGTCCTCTTCTGGAGGGCCTCCACTCGACGTGCTCGGCTGGAGATCTCTCCAAGGTCCCGAAAATCATGAAGTTCTAACTGATCTCGTATCACGTACCGTAGCACATTCAGATAACAGGCCACAACCATGTGGTCTTCCTCGTTCAGATCTAAGCGCGACTGGAAGACCAGGAACTCGTTTGTGTACTCGTCAACGATTTGTTTGTCTTGCCGTAGGTTGTGATACCTACGGTACAATGTCTGCATAAAATCAGCGGGGACGTACCTCCTCTTGAGTTGAGTTTTGAACTCAACCCACGTGGTGATAGGTGGTTGTCCCATCGTGTATCGCATCCGCTTGACTTGCCCCCACCACGTGAGTGCGGGGCCCTTCAGCTTCAGGGTCGCATACTCCACCTGCTGATGGGCGGGAGTGCGCTTCCAGCTGAGGAATCGCTCAAGTCGCTCGCACCAATCAAGGCACACCTCGGGCTCTAGTGTGCCCTCAAAATCCCCAGCATCTAATTTAATACTTGCATCCCACCTAAGGGGATGCCCGTGTTCGTGATGAACTGGTTGGGGTTCTGGCGGTGGAGGTGTAGGAGGTCGTGCAGGAGTAGGGGGTTGTGCAGGAGGACCCCCTAAGTGATATTGTGCTTCTAAGTTATTGACCGAAGTGCGTAACCCTAACATGACCTGATTCGTATCTCTCACGGAGACAGTGAGTGTAGTGACAACGGCCATGAGTTTTTCCAAACGTTTACCCATGTCTCCTAAACTTCCCTCAATGTTTCCGACTCTAGGCTCCATTGTTTACTCTCTCTTTTTTTTGAAAAAAAACTTACAACTCCTAAATAACGAACGACGCTCGGCTATCCCACAATAGAAGTGAGATATCCTAACATGCACACCAAACTGATGTGATTTAAACCTAGGGCTGTACTTTCCGAAATAGTAAAACTACGATCTTTTAAAATATTTGTGGTGCGGGGGGGGGGGGGGCATCCGCGAGCTATTTCCAACGAACTAGACGGTCAAGGCGACGCTCGCGAACGTAAGACTACCGCACAAACGTACTAGCGTCATGAATCTCCATTCCACAAGCACAAGGATTAATTGGTGGCATGTACGTGTTTGGAAATAACGACAATTAGGGGATGAAATTAACTAGGGCAAGCTCTTGATAATTAACTATCAATTTAAAGGTTTAAGCACAAAATATTACTGCAGGATTGAAGCTTGGCGAGGTAAGGTGTACCGGCTTGGATCGAAGGAGTGGAGGCTGCTTCAGGGCTTTCCGGAAGTTGAGGAAATCCACTGGAGGTGGTGGCAGTGCCTGAGGCTAGCAGAGAGGAGGCACCGTGGTTAGGGAAACACACAGGCAACCGGGAAGTAGGTTGCGGCTGACTGGAAACAGGGGAGGAAGCCAGCGACGGATCTGGACAGGAAGTGCAGTGGTGGCTTGAGCGACGAACGACTGTGGGGTGGTCGATCGGCTTCTGGACTGCCAAAGAAGAGCTCGTCGGCCCTATGGAAGAACTCCAGAGGTGGTGTCGGGGCGGAACGGGAAGGGGAGAGCGACGGGACGTCGGAATCGAGCCTTCCGTCAAGCAGGCATGCCGGGAAAGATGTCGCGGGTTCATCGACAGTTGCTGGAGGGGTCGTCGTCGGACGCTTCAGGCGCGGGCAAAGTCGGAAACGACGCAAGCTGAGGGTGGCCCTGAGAGAACGACAACAGAGACAAAAAATGTCTCTGTTCGTTCTATTCCAGCCGGGTTGAACAGTGGCCAAGGGTTGGTTTTTATAATGAGTGGGGTTAGGGTTTTGGAGAAGAAAAATGGGCCTTGGTGGGGGCTTTTAGGAGTGGGCTGGCAGGCTTAACTGGAAAGGGAAAAGATTAATTAATTATAATTGAGGGGTGATAATAGATACTCCCCCATTTAGAATTAACGAGATATAAATTAACATAGTTAATTAATTAAGCTTGCCCTAAACTAATCTATCGCCTAAATTATCGGACCTATGCATTTAAGGTCTCGTTGGCCGGTCACACCAACGAGCCAAACCAAAAATAGTGCAAGTAGTGCACACATTACAAAATATCATCCAGAGCGCTAATAATGTGCGCGACAGAACATAATATCCCAAATAAGCTCGAAGACATGCGCGACAAGAGAAAAAAATACGAGTACAATAAATAATAAATAAAAAGATGCGCCACGGGTTGCATCATAGACCTATCAAACGGAGAGCCCGTCCAATTGACATTTGAAAATGCCTCGACCTCGAAATGTCTTCTGTACAGGTATCTGAGGATCTGTACCATTGCATTCAAGTGTTGTTCTAGTAGATTTCATGAATTGACTTGCCATGCTGATAGAAAGGCAATATCTGGGCAAGTGATGTTAGGTAATTTATTTTCCCTACAAATCTTTTATATTAATTTGCTCAATATATAAAGGACCTACCTCTTCATCTTTCATCACTTTTGAATTCAGGTCCATAGGTTTTTCTACTGGCTTACACCCCAACATACCTGCTTCACTTAGTAGATCTAAAGTATATTTTCTTTGCATAAGGCACAACCCCTTTGAACTCTGCAATTTCTATTTCAAGAAAATAATTCAACTTTGTCAAGTCCTTTCTTTGAGACTTTGTGTTCTAGAAGTTCTTCAAATCTCTAGTACCCCTGTTATCATTCCATGTAATAATTATCATTCACATAGACATCCAATAAAATGATACTTGCTGTTGTGTGTTTGTGGAAAATTGAATGGTCAATCCAACACTACTGTGACATACCAAACTGTGATCGAGTATTAGAGAATCTAGCAGATCACACTTAAAGTGATTTACATCTTAACTCCCCCCGAGCAACAAACATTGGAGGTTGCTCCTTTAAACTTCTTCAATTAAATCTCCATGTAAGATTGTATTGGAAATATCCAATTGGAAATATCCAATTGGAAAAGATGCCACTCTTTATTTGTTGCCATGGTTAGGAACACGCAAATTGATGCCATTTTTTCAAAAATAGAGAATGTTTCCTCTATATATTTGGGTATATCCCTTGTCCACAAGCTGAGCTTTATACCTTCCAATTGACCAATATGGATTTGTTTTGATGGCATAGACCCACCTACAACCAACTGTATTCTAGTTTGGAGGTAATGAGACTAACTCTCATGTGCTCTTTTTTTCTAACAGATCCATCTTTTCACACAGCTGCTTTCCATTTAGAAAGTAAGACCTCAAATAGTTTAGTCAGAACTGTATGTGATGATAAGTTGAATACAAATGCATGAAATATGGCCGATAGAGACTCATAAGATATATAATTACCCATATATTTCTAAAGGTTTCGCGGGAATGGGGAAAATTGGTTTATTCAGAAACAAGATTTGGTAGGGTGATTGATGTCCTAAGTTAGTTGATGACATTCAGTTAAACAGTTACAGGCATGAATACCCCCATCATCCCAATTTTTTTTGGGGAATGTTCATATCAAACATCATGACTCATTTTGATTTCTAAAAGATGATGATTTCTACATTCAACGACACTATGTTAGGATGGGGTATGGGCACATGATGTCTGAGGATGATTATCATTTGCATTTTGGTAGCCATAAATTTTGTGATGGTAAGAGCAGTTTTATATTCATGGGCATTATCACTCGGCAATATTTTGATTGTTTTCCCAAATTGATTTTTGATTTCAACACAAAATATAGTAAATAAGTGAAACAACTCATATCGAGCCTTCGTAAGTAACAATCAAGTGCAACAAGAGCACACCACGTGTAATAAAATATTTAAATCCCCTGTGAAAGGTGGTGGGGCAAGGCCGATACATCACCGTGGTTTAAATAAAAAACTGTATTAACCAGAGCTTGTTTCCTAGGAATATGACACTTGTCTATACTTCCCCAACTCACACTGAAGGCAAAAACACTATGGAACTCAGGATACATTTTCTTTATTTTATACAATGTCAAACAACTAAGTGTACTGTGCAATTGTGATAAAATTGAAAGAATATAATAGAAGCTATTGTAGGAACTACGTCCAAATAGTATATATCTTTTGACTCTAAGCCCGATCCAAATGTCCTCTTCGACTTCCAATCCCGAAAAAGATAAGTTGGAGAAAGTGATGGTACAATCAAGTTGTTTTGTCAGTTGGGTAACATAAAGTATACTCAATGAAAATTATGATACATTTAATATGGAAGATAACGGTAACTTAGGAGATGGATATACAACACCAACACCTTTAATAATGATTTGAGAGCCATTAGCTGAAGTGACTAGGTGATGAGGATCCATCAAATCATGTACCTGGAGGGGTTCGCCGCAAGGCGGGACCCACGTTCATTTATTCACGCAAGAAGACTTGATCAGATCGCCGATCCGACTCCGCGGTTGCGTCCGGCACGTCGTCGTGAGTCAAAAACATATATTAGTTTATTTTTTTGGTTTTATTTTCCCATGTATTTTGTGGCCGACCCCGCCAGCCAATCATAGCCGTTGATGGGGATGCCCTAGTTCTTTTCTTATAAATAGATGTGTAGGGGCTGAAATGAGGGCACTGCAAAATTTGGAGAACTTCATTCCCGGATTCCAGCGATCACTCCCCGATGCCGACGCCGTGGAACCCTAGGTTACGAATCCTAGGTTCTCAAACTCCTCCCCAAGGTACTACTCATCCTTAGCCACCTTTCTCCCACCCCCTAAAACCTCCAGCCGCAACCACAGCCCCCCTCCAATCAGGCGCCGACCTCCAGTGCAAGCCCGCTGCCTGCAGCAGGCCGCCCCACCGTTTCCCCCACCCGGTTGGCCGCCGGCCCTCCCCTCGCACCCGGTTGCCGACCCCTTCACTAGCCGCCACCGCCTCCCCTTTCCCCTCCACCCTAGCCACCGCCGACCACCCTATTTTCCCCCTATTGCCGGCCCTCATCCCAAACCGCCGGTTTGGCCTCCCTCCTTCCCCCACGTGGATCCGCTCTCATTTAGCCCTAATTCCATGGATCAATTTAGATCTTGGAATTTCAGCCCGGATCCGTTATTTCCACCTTCTGTTCATCACCCCTCCATCTGGATCCGATCCCTAAATATCAGATCCCGCCTTCCCCACCCGGATCTCCCTCCTAGTGTCCGGATCTTTCCATTTCCGGCCCGATCTACCCACTCGCCACCGAGGACAACCATCGCCACCGATTCCACCTACGATCGCCGATCTACATATCCAGACCCAAGTTCTTCAGTGCCTCGGTTCAGTACGCTACTTCGCGAGTTTTCTTGTGGTATTGGTTTATTTGATTTGACATTTTCATTGGTGAATAAATGTACGTGCTGTGATTCTTGCTAGTAGGAATTGTTTCGAGACGCTAATAATTTGGAGGTGAAGTTATTCGCCGCGCGCTTTGCTTTGACCCTCCGAGGGGAGGAAAAGCCGTTATAAAATTGTCGAATTAATTAATTGCTTTCAATTTCGAATATTTGCGTGGTGTTAGAAAGCTTCATTGCTCCAATTTATTTGTCGCCGTAATTGATGACCGCATTGCATTTAGGATCATAATAGAGAGCCGCCTTTGCATTTATACCTAGAGTCTGAACAAAAGTAGCGATGTAGACGGATAGACTGGCTTAGAATCAGCACCCCTAGCCTACCCTACATCACTAGGTAGAGTTGTAGATGGGGTAAATGATATAAATATACATGCATTTCCCTTCATATGATCAAATGCTTCCGAGTTTGATGGAAGAAGAAAAGCAAGCAGTAGTGCTTGAAGTCTGAACAAAAGTAGCGATGTAGACGGATAGACTGGCTTAGAATCAGCCTGAGAGTGAATCAGCTACTCATATTCTTCCTTGGAGAGTGTCACATACTCATGTAAACTCATATCCTTCATATCATCAATCAAAGCTACATTATCCCCTTTATTCATAAGCATTCCATTAAGTTTCCAACATTTTACTATCACATGACCTTCCTCTTCACAATGATAACATTTAGGCCTACTACAATCTCTCCGAGAATTTTGCAACCCTTGTTAATAGTTCCATCTACAACAATCACATCCTCCGCGAAACTACCACAATTGGTTTAAAAACCACCTTGAAAACCCCCTTGATCTCCAAAACCACATCCTTGACGTCCTCCACAACATTTACCAACACACTGTGAAAGCAAAGAAGAACTCTCGGGAGTAAGATGGCTAGGTGTTGAACCCTCAGTGCTGCCTTGTGACATTCTCAAAAATCATGGAAAAAGGCTCTTTTACGCTTGTCAAAGTGACATCATATAGAATCTGAGAACGACTGCATTGATTTAGGGCACGTAGTCCTCAAACAAGTAATTAATTATAGGAATTCTCTTTGCTCAATCATTGTCTGCACGACCAAAGAAAGAAAAGATATTCACCTCTTCACTTAGTTTTGAAAATTCACCATAATGATTAATGACATTTATCTTATCTCATTGTGAGGAGGATCATTCAAGAGCGAGTACACTCATCCTCCATCCGATGGAAGCTTATACATATCAGATGTAAGCCAAAGCTAGGGTTTGAAAGATGATGTTTTTGATGCAACCAATTTTAATTTTGAATATAGGTCGAGAGTGCCCAAAAAATTGAATTCTCACGCGTAACAACTCTCTTGACGATGAGTGTCACTAAAGCCGTTAGTCATAATTCGAAGACATTCCTTTGAGTGTCTAATGAGTTGAGCCAAAACGAAATTCGAGCAACTGCAAGCAAAATTACGATTAATAATTTATGGATAAATGATAATAAGAACAGTTTGAACGTTCAAGGCAAGCCCTTACTATTTAATTGGAATCACATACGTGTAAGGCTAATAAACCAGGAGCAAGAAAAAGGGAGAAAATTACTTGGCATATGTAAAACTACGACATGGAGATGACGTCTCAAACTAGGTCGCACAGAGGAACCTTCCCCGTTTCGGTCAGCTGCGTCCAACAGAGGGCCGTGATCTGGCGACAATCATCAATCGATCTGAGGGTGGGACTGCCTATCTCTCGATGAAGAAAAACCGAAGCTTTTAGGTCACCAGAGTTAGACGTCGATGTCGACGGTGTCCGAGGGCTCCAATGCTGTCGACGACATTAGGATCGAGGGACGTCGTAGGATGCAGAAACGCCCGTCAAAGGAGTTCGGGCATTGTCGTTCTTTGCAGGAGAGCCGTGAATCGGCGTTGTAGCACTGGGAGACCGTCGTATGGATGGAGGGGATGATCGCGCGACCTTCTCGCGTGCACAGGGTCTTTTCGACTGTTAGAGTGAAATCGTTTTCCAATGTATTTGTCCGCCACCTCCATGGTTCAGACTTCAGAGAGGTCTTTTTATAAGGTTTTTTTTCTTTTTCTCTCGTTTATTTGTTTCCATTTAACACATCATTTTATTACTTATAAATCTCTCAATCAATATTATCATTTCAGCATTCTAATTATTTGTTTCCAAATAATTGATGATTCCTATTTGTGTTGAATTTTCTTTTTAAATACAAATGATTCTCCTCACTTAATTTTCTCCTCCCAAATACAATCAATAAAGATAGTCGTTTTAGTCATATGCGTCATTAATTAGTTTTAAGCTTGCCTTTTTCATCCTACTACTTAAAATTACCGGACCTTTTATTCATTGTCTCACCGGTGGTCAAACTGACGAGCTGGAAACATAGCATCGATGCTCGGGAGAAGAAAATAATAGTAAATAAAATATCAAATAATAAAAATATAACTGGTGCGTGATAATATCACACGTCCTCGGATGCGATGACGGTTGCATCAATATCAATGCACACATTCTGAAAATTGTCTGTCCTCACGGTCGAGCTCAGAAAAATGGTTGTTCAGTCATACCGTGGCTCTGTTAGAGGGAAATTGCGGAACATGGGTGACGAGGGTCATTTGGTGCTTAACAATGGTCGGTTGCTATTGTCTTTATCTTTAATGATTTTTTTGGTGTAGAAAATCTAGATGGCATGCATTGGACGTTGCTCGGGGGAAATACTAGTTGTGGTAGTGGCGCTGGGTTTCCTATGGAGCTGCGGCGATATGGTGGGATGGTGGAACTCATTAGAGGTAAAACATCATTGATACGACTAGACAATGATGTTGACTGAATGACAGGAAATTATGGTGTGCGGTTTGGATTAAACTTTTGAAATGAATGACATTGAGGATAAGCTATTTTTGGTTGGACGGGTAAGGGTGTTTAAATGTGGACATCATGTGGTTTGAAATAATGTTGTAAGGGTTGGGTTTGTGCGTCTGTCACATACTGATGTGTGCAGATTGACTGAACATATGTCGACAATTTGAATGGACGAGAGGAAGCATTCACAGGAATTGATATGAAGCGTGGGTTGGTTAGCTCAGGAGAGAGACTCACTAGCATGCTCAAGCGGGGTAATGAGATGTTGATTTTAGCACCGAAAGACCACAAGGACGACAACAATTTGAAGAGTAGTTTTGTTGTTGGTGTCTCTAGGGTCTGGAATGAGTGAAAGTTTGTTATAGCTTGCGCGGCGAAGGTTTCTACGATAAATGCTGGAGTCGTGGGATGCATGTTGGGTGTTGGAGGGGGGAAATTTGTAGGGTAGAGGTAGTACATTATGTTTTGTGGTGCATGCTGGAGGAGTGGTTGGCAGAGATGTGCTGGGAGGAGGTTTATTGTATAGGGTCTTGAATGAGACATGGGAAGGAATGGGAACATCTTTAAAGATAGGAGCACACGTTGGGGTGAAAAAGGGCGTTGGTTCTTGAAGATGGACTTTGGTTTGATGGGTGACAATAGTGGGAAGGAAGTTCAATGGAGTTGAGGATGACGAGGTTGTGGAGGTAAAGCTGGGGTTATTAGAATGAAGCTTGGTTGGAGGAACAAAGAGTGCAAATGTTGTCTTGCGGACTGGGTGGAGGAATGAAGGGTGAATATAGGTTTGGGGGTAGGCTTTGTTGGGGCTGTGAATTGGGATTGGTACCCGAGGTTGTCTTTGTTGCAATGGAGGCCCCGATCTCCGGATGTATTGCATGAATATCCTTATGCAAGGGAATGACTTATAGATAGTTAAGATGATGGGGTCGTAGGCTCATGGTGAGAGAAAGAGAGTCAGAAGAGCTGTACCCCGATCGATGATGGCGATGATAGATAAGTGGTAAGCCAGACCTGCTGATATGAACAGGACATGAAAATTGCACTAAGAACAAAAAAAGTTACTAACTCGCGAGGCATGCTCGTGCCACCTCTCTTGAGGGTAGGTTTCTTCAAATGGTCCTTTTCAAATAAGAGAGACTAAACAAAACTTTCCAAGCTAGCCTAACATTCTCACCAAGGAGGAGAATTACATAAACGACAACAACAACACTCAAGCTTTTATCCCACTATAGTGGGGTCGGCTATATGGATTCTTTGTCGTCATTATGCCATATCTTTAGCCATAATCTCACTAATGCCTAAGTACATTATGTATTTCCTTATAGTTTCATTCCAAGTCTTTATTGGTCTACCCTTCCCTCGTTTAACATGCCTAGTAACTAGATTCTCACAACGCTTAACAAGTGTCTCTAAAGAACCATCTTAGTCGAGCTTCTCGCATCTTCTCTGCAATTGGTGCTACTCCTGTCTTATCCCTGATACATTCATTCCTAATTTTATCCAGTCTCGTGTGCACACAATTCACTGCCAAACACTCAGGACCATTGAACATTGTTGGTCTAATTGCTGTACGGTAAAACATGCCTTTAAGTTTTTATGGTACTTTACAATCACATAAGATCCCGGATGCACCTCTCCACTTCAACCAACCTGCTTGGATTATGTGTCACATCTTTATTAATACCTCCGTCTTTTTGAATAATCGATCCAAGATATTTTAAACACTCAGTACGAGAAATATCTTGATCACCCAACTTAATAACGAAGTCATTTGTCCTTCTTGCACTGCTAAATTTAAGCTCCATATACTCCGTCTTTGCTCTGCTCAACCTCAAACCATTCTTTTCTAAAGTGTTTTTCCAAGATTCAAGTTTTACGTACCCTCGCGCCGTCGCACGTCTTTTACAATCACATAAGATCCCTGATGCGCCTCTCCACTTCAACCAACCTTCTTAGATTATGTGTCACATCTTTATTAATACCTCCGTCTTTTTGAATAATCGATCCAAGATATTTTAAACACTCAGTACGAGAAATATCTTGATCACCCAACTTAATAACAAAGTCATTTGTCCTTCTTGCACTGCTAAATTTAAGCTCCATATACTCCTCTTTGCCCTGCTCAACCTAAAACCATTCTTTTCTACAGTGTTTTTCCAAGATTCAAGTTTTACGTACACCCTCGCGCCGTCGCGCGTCTCATCGATCAAAACGATATCATCCGCAAACATTAAACACCAAGGTATTGCTTGTTGGATATGTCCGGTGAGCTCATCTAATATAAGTGTTAAGAGATGAGTGCGTAAAACTGAACCTTGATGTACGCTGATGCATCCTCCGTCGCATCAGTTATTACTTGACGTCGCTAGGCGTCACTGATTTCTATTTACACACTTATTTGCCTTTTCTCATGTATTTCAATTACTCGGCTCGTCGGGTTGACCGTCCGATGAGTCCCTTAATAAATAGGTCCGGTAATTTTGGCCGCTAGGACGTAACTGACAAGCTTAAGATTATTTAAAAGCTCATAAATTTAAATATGAAATCGTTTGTAATAAATCTTGAAAACTTAAACTTTAGAAAGTTTTGACCTACTGCTTAGTTTGGAAAACAATAAAAGAGGAGAACAAAATCATTATCGTTTTGGAATGCTCCCCCTGTTTGGAAGGAAATAAGGAGGGAATAAAATTCAAGTTATTATCAACCCTATTAAAAGGGTGAGCCGACCACAAATTAGGGCAGCCTGGACAAGAATAGAGAGAAACGACTCATCGTTTCTCTCTACAGCGCCGACCCACCAAATCCCGATATATCCGATTCCACCGCTGGTTCTTGCGTGCTTCCTCAACATTGCGGCTGCTCCACAACGTGCCCTCTCGACCCGCCGTCGATTGCGACCTGGTTTCCGGCGGGCCACCGTCTCTCGACGCCAGGCCTGCAACCTGCCGTCATTTGCGAAGAGACCTTCAGCGGCCACTGCTTCTCAACGCCGACCCGCCGTCGACAGCGACACAATTTCTGGCGGTCGCTACTCGTTAGCTTCACCTGCCTGCCACCACAGCGACCCGATTCCTGCATCTGCCGCCATACGGGGTTGGCCGACGATCCAAGCCTACTCCAGTCAGAGAGCAGAAGGCAAACAATTGACCACAGTTTGTTTTGTTCGACGGATTTGGTCCGGATAGTGCTCCTGTGGTAACAACACTCACCCCTTGCTCTTAATAGTTAGATTTAAATTTATGCAACCATTAAATAATTACGAGCTTGCCCCAAACGTTCTCTCGCCTTAATTACCGTTTTATTTTTAAATTGTTGTTGTGTTTTGTGCTTGTGAACGTCCAAATCCCGCCTCGGCTCGAACCGTTAGCGCTGACAAAGTTTTCTAAATAACAAATAACGGTTTTGCGAAGTTTATCAGTAAGAGCAGATTTACGCGCGAACATCTCGATTTGGCCCGCTCGGCCCTCTTTTCAAAACTAAAAACCCCCTTAATGTTCAGAAATTCTGATTTTATTTATAATAAATAAAATATGTTTGCTATAAAATATATAATATTTTGAAACCCTAATTTAGGTTTACATCAGTTAAAGTTTTGAAACGTGGGTTCCACCGATTGATACGTACTTGAGAAGTGATTAGAAAAATCATATCGTTCGTGTATTTTTATTTCAAGGTTGTGCACATCGGCGCACAACCCATTCAGACTCTGCTGGAGGCCTGCAGTGACAAACTCTATGTTTTTCCTTAAATTTTTAAGTCGCTCGTCAATATTATCCATCTTTAAAATAATTTGATTTTTTTAAATTTAAAATAAAATAAGGATTTAACTTCATAAATTAAAGTTAAACTAATTTATTTATTATTGTTATTTTTTTTAAAAGGAGATTTAAAAAATTAAAATGGATTTTTTTAAAATTTAATAAAAACCTTTTTTTTAAAATGCGGATGTAAATTTTATCAAAAATACCAGCTCGATCGATTCACGATGGGAGTGAATATCTCTGATACCAAACTGATATAGGCTCAAATTTAGGGTTTTGGAAATTAATATATATATTTAAAACAAACCAATATAATTGTTATAAAATAATAATGAAGATTTGAAAATGATTTGATTTTTAATTTTAAAAGATATTTTAATAATTGAGCGTTTAAATTTAACTCAAAGGAGACCGAGAGTGTCTGAATCGAATTCACGTGCGTACAACTGCTGTAACGACGAGTTTCCCCAAAATCGTTAATCGTTATTTGCAAAAGTTTTTTGGCATTTAATGAATCGAACCGCCGCGAGATTCGACCAACCACAAGCGCAACACAAGCAATAATTTATGAAATAGCGGTAATTAAGGCTGCAAGAACGTTCGAGGCAAGCTTAAGATTATTTATTAGAGCACATAAATTTAAACTATGAGATCGGAGCAAGAGTACCCAAAGTTGCGGGGGGAAGTGAGTCCAAGTCGAACCGGTTTGGCACGTATGATTAAAACACGGTTCCACCTGACTTCTTCAATCGCGACTGGGCGAGCAATGGGCACCAGAGTAGAAATTTTTTGGGGACGACGGTGCTTCGACGAACTGGAACGAACGACGCCAGAGAAGAATGGTGGGGTCGACGACGTCAGAAGACTGGATCACAGTTGGAGCAGTTTGCGAGGTGCCTTGTCTTGCGTCTGACAATCGTCGTCTCTCACGGCACGGTCGGAGCGACGAGTGGTGGTGAGCGCAGACTCCGAGCCTTCACCGGTGTGGGAGATGGAGGCGGGAACTGGTGGTCGGCGGCGATGTGGAATTAGGAGGCTAGACCGACACTTGCAGAGAAACGGGAAAATCGTTTCTCAGCTCTTGTCCAGGTTCCTTTCTTCTTTGTACGAGCCAAATTTAAAAGGCCGGTGACTCCTCCTTTGGGAATGAGATTTTGATTGCCCTAATTGTAATCTTTTCCTAATCTTGCCGATATGATTTTGACATAAGATCAATTTCATTGAAATGGTCAATTTTAATATTCTCTAATGACTCCTGGTTTTGGCTTTATTTAATTATTCCTGATATGAATGACTCCAATTTTAATTTCATTTTATGTTTTCCATAAAATAACCTAAGATTGTCTTTACCGTCTTAACTATCAAAATTATTGAATTTCTTTATTTAAGATCTCATCGGACGGTCAACCCGAGGAGCTGAACAATTTCAAATAAAAGCTAGTGCACGAACAAAAATACATGATAATAAATAAAAGCTGAAATATTAAAATGTGTGATTTATGATGCGACGAAGGATGCATCAATTCTCCCGAGGTTGAAAAAAGCTCGACCCTGGCGAGACTTTGCAAAAACTGGCAATGGAGAGATCTGACATCATCGCCGGAGCTAGATTTGGTGTTATATCTGGAGGCTTGATATATGGCTCAACTGGTGGCCCAATGTGCTGCTGAACATGAACTGGCCCAAACTTAAGATGGAGAAACTCTAGCGACCAGAATTACCGTGCCTATTTATCACCCAGATGCCAACAATGATAGGGAATTCCTATGTTAATCCTCCAGATGTCCTAATCATTGTCATTGAATTTATATACATATCTTTGATTATGTGAATGTATGATACATTTACCCATTTCTTTTCTATGACTCTCTATAAGTTCTCTCTTGGAATTATATAATAAGCCTTCTCAAGATCGATAAACAACATTTACAAATCTTGTTTTCTTTCTCAATAGTTGTCAATGAGTCTCCTCAAGAGATGTATAACTTCCATGGTCGACTGCCCTGACATGAATCCAAATTGATTTTGTCAAATAGTTTCGTCTTGCTCTCCTTTCTATCACTCGTTCCCATAGTTTCACGGTATGTCTTATTAATTTAATTCCTCTGTAATTAATATAATTTTGTATATCCCCTTTGTTCTTAAACAAAGGTATCATAGATAGTTTTTCTCTGTTGGTTTGACATTCTCTTTGACTTCAATATATTATTGAAAAAATATGTAAGTCACAAAATTTCTTCATTCCCCATACATTTCCATACTTCGATGGGTATATCATCTCGCCCAACCGCCTTTCCATTTTTCATCTTCTTTAGGCCATCATTTATCTTCGATACTTAAATTTTACGATAAAACATTATGTTCCTATACTTTTCCGATTTACTCAATTCTTTTAAGTTCAATTCATTGTCTTTTTTTAATTATATGGTTGATAAAAATATTTTTTCCATCGCTATTTAATATCCACATCATCTGTCAAAAATGTATCTGTTTCATCCTTTATGCATTTTATTTGACTTAAATCTTTTGTCTTTCTTTCTCTAGCTCAAACTATTTTATTTATGTCACGCTCTCCATCTTTGTTATCTATTTGTGTATAAATTTTTCTTAAGTTTGACTTCTTGTTTTACTTACTGTATGTTTATCTTCTTTTTGACGACTGTATACATTGCTAAGTTTTCATCATTTATACAAATCTAGAATGATTTATAGCCTATGTTGCACCGACACCGACACGTAACACCCGACACGACACGGCACATGACTCGTCAATTTTCAAAAAATACCATATTTCGACACGTTGTGACACGTATATTAAATCTTTATTTTTTATAATTATGAAAATTCTAAAACATTTAACAAAAAATAAAAAATGAACAATTAATAAATATTAAAATAAACTAAGTCATGTTTAAATATTACTCATAAATATTCAAATGCAAAACTTAACAAAAGGTTAAAAAATGATAAAATATTAACATATTATCATTATATATTATCAGTAAAAATAATGGATTCTCAAGCAAACATTTCCCCCACTTTCAATCTTCCTTTTTCTACAAAAAAATATTCATCCCACTAGTAAATCCACCATCACTACTTGAAATGCTTGAAGGGGGCAAAAACACTTTTTAGGAGCAAGATTCACTATTCTAGCATTCACCATTTTTTCTAGTTTTTACTTCAAATAGATCACTCTTTGAGACTTTTACACACTTTCCAATTTCTTTTCCACCAATCATTAACAAATGTGTTCTCACTCTTGTATATGAACTTATAAAATATTTTTCGCAAAAATTTTACTTTCAAAACAAATTGCTTCCCGCCTCACCATGAGTAGCTAGCTTAGGGACACACGTGTCCGATTGAGCGGGACACGCGAGTCCCACGTTAGTCATCGTGTCAGACTTCCAACACGAGTGTCAGGCTTCCGACACGAGTCGACACGAGTGTCGTAGAGTGTCGGAGAGTCGGACGAGTGTCGGAGAGTCGGACGAGTGTCGGAGAGTCCGACATTGACACGCTGGGCATTTTGAAGTGTCAGTATTTCATAGTTTATAGCTGACACTCTTTGCCCTCACTTTGTCATGCACTTTCTCTTTCCACCACTAAGATTCTTTATTTTGGGGCGCACAATTTTTTGATATTCTTAGTACATTCTTTCCATTTATCCTTAAATGTGAAGACATAATTTCCCAAGAGACATTATGATCAACATACAGGTCATCAACTAATTGTTCCATAACCGCAATCTTAAAAGCAATCTGTTTTTCTATTTTCAAGTTCCACCACCGAATTTTTGGCAACATTTTTGTTTTTGTCTTAAGTTTATTATATTTATGTCAAACACTATAGCCTATGTTGTGTGTTAAACTTTCTCCTGGTATAACTTTGAAATCCTTACAAATTATTTTATCCATTTTGCGAGTCATAAAATAATCAATTTGTGACTTATTTAGTCTGCTTTTAAACATAATTAAATGTTCTTACCTCTTTATGAAAAGTGTACTTGTCATAATTTACTCATGTGCTATGACAAACTCTAGAAATCGTTCGTTCTTCTTCATTACTTTCTTCATATCCAAATCTTCCATGAACAGCTGTATAATCTACATTTTCCTTCTCTATATGTTTGTTCAAGTCTTCTCCTTTGAAAATCTTCTCTCTTTATTAGATTTCCCTTACAAAATCATCTAAGTCTTCCCCAAATTGTATTTTAATAGCTTCACTTAATACTACTTGCGGTGATCACGTTAATAGTTTCGTTTTCTATAACTAATTTAAGAGCCAAGATCCTATCACCTTTTTACTTACCCCAACAACTTCATCCATCTAAGTAGTATCTACAATAATACCAGATTCACTGCTTGTTTTGTTTTTTCTTATGTACCGTAATTTAAAACCTAAATTGTATAAAAATTTAGCTTTCTCACCCACCCATTTAGTCTCTTGCAGACATAACATATTTATCCTTCTCCTAATCATCGTATCCACTACTTTCATTGCTTTTCTCGTTAGTGTACCTATATTTCAACTTTCAAACCTAAGTTGATCACAAATTCTACGACATAGTTCTCTAAGACGTCTAATATGTGAGGACTTTTGCCTATTTAACACTACACCCAAGTTCTCTTGAAGGTGCAGCGGTCCTTGCCAAGACGCCGTATTCGAACCATACTACGGGGACTCTTGCAAATTTAACACTACACCTAAGTCCTGGAGATGCAGCGGTCCTTGCCAATACACCGCATTCGAACCATGCGACACATTCCTTAGGGGGAACAATCTAGCTTTTGCACAATTTCTCAAATGATCTATATTCATAAAGGTGACTAAATTTTATGCTGACCGTCTGCCTAACACAACCCTCACCCTTTTTCATCTGGGCTTTGGACCGGCATAGACTGGTTATATAAATGTCAATGTACTAATTAAAACCACAATTAAAATGCACTTGGAGAGACGACACAATCTTTTCTCTTTGTGATGGAGGTCATCCGAGAGCGCATGTATGTATCCTCCATCTGAGGGAAGTGTATGCTTGTTTGTGTGACTCACACAATTGGTCTATGTAATTTACGTTAACTTGTGCAATATGAAAACAATGTAGAGTCATTGAACATCTTTATTCTCTTTATATGAGCTACTATATACCCATTCTCTTGGTTTCTTGTGTTGATAAATTGATTTTCATGACTTTATTCTGTTCAGATTAATTTCGGATCTAGTGGTGGTTATTGTTTCAGCAACTATTGGTGGTGTTACCTTTTCCCTTTTAGGACAACCGGTTGGTACCTTTTTTTAACATTTCTTATAATATTCGCAAGTAAAAATTTTTACTTCACTTTTATTTAATATTACCCTTTTGAAAAATAAACTCAAGGTCATTGTTGGCTACCTTCTTGCTGGATCTCTTATTGGGCCCGGTGGTCTAAATTTCATTAGTGAAATAGTGCAGGTATCTTGCTATTTAAAATTATACTTATTTTACAGCTTCTTTTTCAGCTTTGCCTCATGTGGTTTTGCATGTTGTCTTTTAGACCACATTTTTAATTGTTTCACAAGCATAATGATGTGGCAGTTAATCTTTGTGTGATTACTGCTGTGGTAAATCATGCCTTTTGCTCTAGTTTAATGGCTTTGGACACCGCAGTCCGTTTTACAATTATTACCAGACATCGGGGCAGACTGTCCTGTTAGTAGGAATTTTTTTTCTTCTTCTAAGGCTTATCAACGGCGTAACTACTACAGTTATGTGGTTAATTATATCTAGCTGACAGTTGGCTTTTACTAAGCTATAATTTGCCAGTTCTTTATCCCGTTTAAACTATGGATGGTTCGCTCATGTATCTATATCTTCAAGTTAGATTAAATATTATTTTTCCGGTTAGCATAAAGAAGCGCAAATATAAATTTTTGTCATGGGTGGTGGCTAATCATCCCATCAATAAAATAAACTTTTTTTCCCTTGATGTGAATTATCAAAAATCTAACTAGTAACGTGGTTAATTTTATTGGTTGAATACCAAATTTTTGCTCATGCACATAATTCTTATGGTTATCTTATGCATTATGCTTCTATATTAGCATATGGAGCAGATCATTTACTTTTTATGAAGTTATGATGTTATATACCAAATGAAGAATGTTACTGACGGCGCCCCACGACCGACATGCGCGTATTCCCGCTGGAGGTGGTGATCCGTTACCCGGATGGACGATCAGAGTTCGTGGTTGCGTCCCCATGATGATTCCGAGTCAAATTCGTATTTTAATTTTTAATTTTTGAGTTTTATTTAATGCCCGATCGGCCAAAACAACATATGTCGTCCGATTTAGGGTAGTTTAGATGTGGTTATGCTGCTACAGTTATTGTAGAGTTTATAAATAAGCATCGGCGGTTCAATGCGGAGGATCGCGGGTTTTGGCAAAATGCTGGAACTGCTCGATCTTCTCTGGTGCGACACCAGATCGCTGCCCCGGTGTGACTCCGGGCGATCTTCCTTGTTCGCCGCCCTCTCTGACTCCGCCAGATCCAGGCCGCCTGCCTCCGCCGCTCTTCCTTTCCCCATCCCGAGCCCACGCCTGAAGCCAGCCGCCTTCCCCGTCCAGTTCCTTGCTGTCCCTCCGCCCTTCTCATTCCCCGTTTAGTGCACCACGACTGAAGCCGCCCCTCCGCCTGCACCACCACCGTAAGTCGTTCCTTTCCCCCATCCTATCACCCGTCATTTTCCTTCTGCCACCTCCCTGCTCCAACCCGTATCTCGCACGCAGTCGCCCCCCTATTTCTCCTTTCCCGCTCCTGAACATTCTCACCCAGTCCGTGATTCCTGCTAGTCCACAACCTGGCAACCTCCATCCAACCCCCAAACCACCACCGCCAGAGCCTACCTTCTCTCTCCAATCAATCTCCCTCCACTACCTCTCCAGTAATTCCTCCTATACCTATCTACTGCACCCGACCCAACCAATCTCCCATGCCTAACACTTGTCGTGGAATCCACCTTATAATAGTCAACCCCATCCTAAAATCCTAACCCAACCATACCAGCCCTTATCTTCTTTTCTCACACCCCGACATCACAACGACTTCGAAGGCTACACCTGCCCTCTCTGCCGCCCGCACATGTGACTTGTGGTAAAAGTCATTTCTTTTCTTGTTGTTTATGTTGGCAATTTGTATCATGATGGATGTTGATTTTATTATGCTATTAGTTCACCCGTTGTGCTTTTTGCGGAGTTAATTCTGTGTTTGCTTAAAATTTATTGTGCCTCGTTCGTCCGCAAATTGATTTGTTCTCTTTAATCTGCATAGTTTGTGATTTCCTATGGAACTGCTGGATTTAATACTAATTAATTACGGTTGTACTTTTAAATCGGACCACTCTTGCATATTCATAATTTGCACCGCATTTAGGGTTGCATTTAGCGAGTCCACCCAGTGTCTGCCTTACCACTGCATCAATTACAAGAAATGATATTGGATATATATGCTACTTCAAACTTAATTGTGTAAATTTGGAAGCCTAAAACAACAGAAAATTGTGGGCTTTGATAAGCCGTGTACTGTGAGAAAAAGAAGTGGAGCTTAGAGTGATTGAAGCTATTAAGGCATGGTGATTTAAATGAAGAAGTTTGCATGTAGCAACCTCTAAGATTTGTTGCATGATTTGGAAAATTCTCCTAACTCTTAACAATTTGGGATGACGTGATGTTTTATCACTATATTGTGGTCAGAAGTTTACTTCTCGTTGTATATGTTGATAATATACAACCTTAAGCATACATTATGTAGTTTGAAACGGTCACATAGAGTATTATTTGGAAAATTCTCTTGAGCGTTAACAAAATTTTGGATGACTCGATGTTCAATCACCCTATCGTTTCAAGAAGTTTTACTTCTCGTTGTATATGTTGATAATATAGTTCTTACAAGAGATGATATTAGGAGACTTCAACTGTTCAAAAGAGTTTCTCCAGTCCTATTTCCATACAAAGGATATTGATGAATTTAGTTAGTACTTAGTTATTGGAAATTGGGTTTGCTAGAAAGCCGAAGGCAATATGTTTTTTGCAAAATACATATGTAAAGAGAAATGGGTCCAGAGTTCGGTTTAATCAATTCATAATGCTAGCAACAATCTATTTGAGGGAAATGTAACGGCCCAAAGACCATTACAATTTATATAGTAACATAAGCTATGTTCCATATCATATATATCGCAGCACAATGTATACACAATGAGCTTGCAAACAGTACAACATAACTTTTTTATTCATTCTTATTTTATTACATCCAGATACAAAAGTACTATATTTACATATAATCTTTTTAACATACATGATCTCGAACATGTCTTGTATCCTTTAGCATAAGATCTATTATGAGTTTCAAGGGTGGTTGGATTGACGACGTTCGGCTCCTATAAAAATTGCCCACAAACGGGTTAGTCTAAAAAAGACTAAGTGAGACTTTAAGTCTTTAACCACTACTAATGTGTAACATTAGCAATATACATATATAAGAATAACAACTGTGTATGGTATGTGTATCTGTATGCATGTATTACAATAACATCAAATAATCATAAAACAGTATGTGTACCAGTATATAATGGAAATTGATTTTAAATGTTCATATTCATTAAGAGAAAGTGTCGAAGGCATCAGTATAACAATATTATCAGTATTTGGGCCCAACCCCTCAGGGTCAACGACTACCAATGCAATACGTTCATCACGCGTTAATGTTTTTCAGCCGACTGCTTTGGTTTGTCGAAATAGTTCAGTATATCACTTAACCCCTCGTTCTTTCTCATGTTTGGTGTATGTAAAGACGTATGTATGTATAGTTCACTTAAAGATAAAAGTAATATTTAATAGTTAATCCCCTCGGGTTATTATCGCTTATTTGATTTCTCTGCAGTATTGACGTACTTTAGCGATTTATAATTTTATCAGTGATATGATGCACATGCAAGAAGATTTTACAATGTCAAGATACTTTGTATGTAAAAGTATAAAAATTTATAGTGTAAATTAAAGAAATAATTCTCATCTGCATAATTTCTTTTCCTTTATCCCATCGTAGGTCCTCATCACGTCTACTGTTTGATGCCATCCTTCGAGTTTCTGTTATAGACATCATTTATTAAGTAATTGTTTCTCGTCGTTGCATCTTAAAGAGAGGCGATATGGACTCTAATAAAAGATTGTATACTTGTTAGGAGTGGTCTTAGGTTAGAAAGAATTTAGGTGATCTCGGCATAAAATATTTAGATGAGAAACTCATGAATATTTGGAAATTAGACAGCCCTTAAGTATGTAAGAATGTATATATTCAAATCTTGCAAGGCTATAAATGGGTAGAAAATTGAGGAGTAGACAGAACGGTCATGCCAAGTTCAGCCCAATTTAAATATCAACAATTAACAACTCAGTTAATAGTAAAAGGTACAATCTCAACAACTAATTGGCTAATCCCAATAGTTCACCAGAATTGATTCCAAATTTAGCCATATAGCCAAGGTCAGCCAAGTTCATCCTTTCTAAACTATGTAAAATCATTTATATTGACCGACTAACCTTCAAACATACAAAATTCAATTTAAACCTCAAGTATAATCCATGATCAATCCTCAAAGTTAGAAGAAGTTGGCTAAGTATAAGAACATAGAAAGCCCAACAGTTAACAGAAAATAGAATTTCAATTTCTTACCAAATAATTTAGGCATCAAAATCCCAACAGGTAACAGCTAAAAATAAAGATTTCCCCAATTTATTTATTCAAAGTTTATTTTGCCAAGACAAAACCAAAATAATGAATTTCAAAACTTACAAATGAAGTAATAGAGGGAGAGAAGGACTGAAGTGCTGAAACCGGCACAAGAAAACAGTGAACTGCAATTTCTGTTTATGGTAGAGGAGAGGAGAGGTAGCATGAATGAGGAAAGATCCCATCTAGTTCTTATATAGATATTCCAAGGTCGGCAGTTTCGTGGCCAGCAGGAAAAAATTCCCGTCAGATTAGGGCTTGGTGAAGACATGACTCCTTCTTTGGTGTTATCGATAAAGAGGAAGCAGGATGACATGTCAATTGAGGAGAAGAACTCACCAAACCTTCTCTTATCGTTGATTTACCGTCGCTTGCCGCTACCGCCTTGCCGCCTGCCGCTGTAGAGAAGAAGAATGTGTGCGGGTGTGGATGATATCGGGTTGGCAGGACAAGGGCAAGAAAGGAAATAATAAAAACCATCTCTTATTATAGAATATATGAAAATATATTAGCCTAGCCTACCTTATGCACCAAGGCCCAATATAATTAAGCCCAAAAATCAGCCGCTGTTATAATTCTTGATGTACACAGTCAACATTTTATTTAAAACTTTATTTAGGGATGAATAGCATCACTTTTTATAAGATCTTTTTATAATATATGGATCTCAGACACAATCTTCCGCAACATATGCATCAAACATTCGTAAAAATGTTTGATGCAACATTATGTTTTATCATCGGGGATTTGTAATAATAATAAAAAAATATTATTTCATAAAAGTTTAGGTATTACAGGCAACCTCACAACGAAAACTCATGTGAGTGAACTTCTAAGGTATTTTTTTTCAACTTGATATCAAAGTCACCTCCCTCCACCTTTGATAAAAAAATACCTTAGATCGTTGAGTTGTGTCTGTGTCCATTCTGCTTTTTTCTTGGATTGACATCGTCTTCTGGATTAGGATCGAGCGCTCCCATCTTCAATTGCTTGTTTCGATCCCATCCACGATTTTGCTGCTCGATGTGAGCTATCTCGTCCGCGCTCCCATTGTGATCAACGACCATATGTGGCCTTTTAACTACATTATTTGATCTCGACTCCCATTGACGATTGCTTGTCTTCCAGCGACGGAAACATGCGCCAATTACTATTTCCTTATCGTTCTTTCTCGCGCATCATCGCCCACTGTCCCATATCAAATTGGGCCTTCGTCCGCTCCTTCCAACGACCTTTTGTCGACTATTTCAACACCAAATAAAGAGATTCCCCCTTTTACTCCTCCTAGCGTCGTCTCTTTTCAACGGGGCTGTCTCTTCCGACGACAATTTTCCCACCCTATGATTGATATATGGGTCTTTTGGCTTCTCCTATGGAACCAGAATTGGAGGAGCACCTCTCGTGCATGTTACTCCTGTAAAACACCCCATCTTGCCACTATTACAATCTCATTTTCTTCAAATATGCTCAAATCATGCCTCTCCTTACCTATTTCAATATTGCATTCATAGACGAACTCTTTGCCTACTATATTGTTAGACTAAATCGTTTGGCTTGCAGTATTGTAAGCTACACAATCTCATTTTCTTGAGCTTATTTTGTAGAACTTCCTTAAACTTCAAAGCATCATGCTTAAAACAAGCTCCACTTACCACAACCAAATTGGGTCAAACTGAAATGATCTCTCGGTAGACAAAACCCGATCCAAGAGGAGTAGCAGTTGTTTCCAATCCGCATGGACGAAGCCGATTAACCCCTCCCGGTCCCCTCGTTTCATCTGGTAGCGACGCACGTGAAACCAATGATCAACGGTTTTCCAACGACAAAATTGAGGTGAGGAGCTGGGCAATGACTACCAGGTGCGGCTGATGCTTTTTGCATCGAGCTTGTAGCGCACAGCTGGTGCGAGTGGGTTGCATAGTGTATGGGCAGGGAGCAGAGGTTGTCGGGCTGCAGGTCGTTCGTGCGGACCATGATGCGAGAGTTCGGGACAAAGGCAAGTTGTGCAACCACAGCAAGACCTAGTCCCGACTTGGATTTCTTCTCCGACAGTAGAATGGTTGGTTGTCCGACGATAACGAGGTTTGCTTGCAAATTCTTGTGCATCTGTAGTCCTATTGATTTCACTAAGTATTTTTTATTCCTTAATGGGTTGGAGGAGTCAGGTTCTATCCGTGGTGTTTTTATCATATCTTCGATTTTCTCTAAGCATATTATGCATCACATGGATTTATTCGTGATTAATAAATTCCGCGATATTCCACAATATTTTGTATTCTTGTATACGGTGCATTTCAACTGTGCCCGTGGCAACAATTTGGTTTCCTAACTAGTGGTATTAGAGCGTCAGGTTTCATGTAGGTGATTGATTATACATTCATGTTAAAGCCTGAGTGCGGTGGGTGATGAAAGGTCAATTTCCCATTCTCATATAATTTGATCCTTGAATTAATTAGATACTTTAGAGGTGTTGAGGACAACTATGTTAGAGAAGAATACGATGTTGACATGATTTTTAGTGGAGAAGTTTAATGAGCAGGAATTTTATGTATGACAGATCCGTGTCAAAGACATACTGGTTGGGCAGAGTTTGATGCGGGTTTACTGGTTTGAGACAAATTGCCCTCTCCGGTGATGGACCCAGAGTGGCATGAATTGGATGAACACTTCAGGGATGTCACTAGCGTCATCATGTTGTGTGTGGACGTTAAGTTGGTCTTCAACATTGGTGTCAAAAGATTGAAGTCAATTTGTGGGAGACGCTTGAGAGATTATTCACAGACAAGTTATTGATCATGGGGTTGCTGAAGTAGTGACTATATGACCTGAAAATGCTGGAGGGTGATAACCTGTAGGAGCACTTCAATGTGTTCAACAAATTGTTCAACCAACTACATGTGGTTGGTGTGAAAGTGGAGAAAGAGGACAAGACCCTCTTGCTTCTTACCTCGCTCCCTTCATCTTACAGGTACATGTAGACTACAAGATAACAGGGCCTGCTTGCTTCTTACCTCGCTCTTGTTGTGCCCACTAATGATGATGATTGGATTCTAATTTGTCTCTGAATGAACTTTACGGTTGAACAAGTGGCTATCCAAAGAAAGAGATAAAGGAAATCAGAAGTAGCAAGAGCAGTAAATGCAATATAAACGTTAGAGAAACTAGTAGGAAAAATCTATCTTGTATTAACCACCTTAGCTTTTTAGTACAATTACAAAAAAGACGTTGCTCAAGAAACAAGAAAGAATCTGAGCAACCGAGCTTTGATTTTTGGAACCCTTGTTTTGTGTAATTTTATCAACCATGATCCGGTCCGGTCTAGCGTTCACCTCTACCTACTTATATGAGCCCCCTGGATATGTTTTTGGCGACTAGGTTTCTTGAAGGATGCCCTACACCATGATATACTAATAAAGCTGTACATAATTGTTTACTTTAGTGGTTATCCTCTGTTATAGTCAACCTCCTTTATAGAGGATTTTTGTTGCATGTTGGAACATCGAGATTTCTTGTTGAGGTATTGCGCCAAGTCATACTTCTTATTGAGAGCTTTCTTGAGGCCAACACTGATCTTCAAGTTTTGTATCGATCTCTTCTCACATGGTGAGATTTATATGTCGAATAGTCATGGATGAGCACCTTGGGATGTGTTTGTTGCTTCTTAGTCTAGTCCGAGGTCAAATGGAGGTGGTTTGGAGTGTACATTCATCTCCACTTCTCTTGGTTGTTGATGCAAGCTAAACTCTCTAAGAAATATTCATTTATTGTCCCTTAGTCAAATGTGTATTATTCATAAATTTGGCATCATGTGCTTTAATGATGTGGACTTCCTCATGGGCTTATAGATTTGACATTCCCAAGATGTCTTTTGACTTCCATTCCCCTGATTTTTATTATCTTGCCATCTTCGTGATAATGGGTATATTTAATTTTTTATGATATGCTAGTCAATAAAGTTTTGAGTCTGGTGAGGGTTGCTTTTATTGATCCTGATCCTTCAGTCCCGAGCTTTTCTCAGCTCCAAATCTACTGATCAGGGCTACTACCTGTGTCGCCGAAAGTGGTAACCATCTGAGCCTCCATTGAAAAACAGAGAGTTGATGTTCTAATGAATAATGATGCAGGGGCTGGTTATACAGTGGCGGTGCCCAATCTACTCTCCGTGCTTGGCACATCGCCATCCGAATGGTAGATCATATACCTATAGAAAGGGAAATAGTTGCAGTACCTTACTAGGGAAACAAACAACCAAAAACAACTAACTAGGACAAATCAAAGTAAATAACACCCTTTATATTATTAGGGTTTTCAAGATGAACAAAATTACCATGTTTCCTTTATATAAATTAAAAATTTCTTCCGTAGGCAGTTCATCCGGATATGGGTGCAAACTATAAGGACCCTGATCATGGCTTCACTTGGAATACAAGGTATATCCGACCGTTACTGTTAAGAGTTTATAATTTTCTACTAGTCTTGCAATGACATTCATTTTTTTATTCTCATTCTGTTTTCCTGTAGTTAAATCTTGACTTTTCACCGTTTTGCTTATATTTCTGATGTAATCACTTTTTTACTTTGGAGGCATCTCTATATATGTTCACCGAATGGTTTTTCTACTTGTAAATCCCTGTTCTTTACCTGTACATTTGAATTGTTGTAATGTTGATCATTCTCTCAGGTTGAGACTACTGCACACTTTGGTGTGGTTTTTCTCCTCTTTGCTCTAGGCCTTGAATTTTCCTTGGCTAAGGTATCTTATTTCCCAATAAAAGAGGAAACATTTAGTTGCTCATATTTTTTTTGCATTTAATTTATTGAAACTTCTGAAAGATTCTGTATTCAACCTGGTATTTTACTTGTAGTTAAAAGTTGTTGGGCCTGTTGCTGTTCTTGGAGGGCTTCTTCAAATTGTTATTCTAATGGCATTCTGCGGGCTCACTGCTGTAGTATGCCACTAGTACATCTTGGCATTCCATTTTATTTCCAACTGAAATTCTTACAGTTTGAGCTGCTCTTGTCTTTTTGCTGAATTATACTTCTCTTAACGATCTAATGCAGTTTTGCGGTGCAAAGTTATCTGAGGGTGTGTTTGTTGGTTCCTTTTTGTCAATGTCGTCTACTGCAGTGGTATGAATAATCATGCTCATCTTAAGAAAAAATTCTCTCAGCACTATTTGAAATAACTAAGGTGGCCTTCTTCATTCAGGTTTCAAAATTCTTAGCTGAAAGAGGCAGCAAAAATTCTCTTCATGTCCAAGTGACTATTGGAACACTTATACTTCAGGTTTGCCACATTGCGAGGGCTGTTATGCTGAATTCACAGTTTCACCAATCCACATCTTAAAAAAATCAGTTTAAATCATATATCTGATATTTCAAGCTCATAACATGTATCTCATTAATGAAATGGGATTTAATTGAAGTAACCAATGCATTTAAGCAAAATGTAAAGGAATTGAGTAGTTTCATAATGTCCTCAATACTATATTTTATAAGGAAATTTCTACATCTTAAGGATGTATTATAAAGAAAAACAAGGTTGTTAATTAAACGCCAAAGGGGAGCCTTAACTCCCTCCTGGTTGATATAATCTATTGAGAACCATTAGACATAACACACTATAGGCAATGGTCATGTGAAGTGCATTCTAGAAAAAGGAAAACAACGAGCACCCAAACTACTGAATTTGGTGTTAAAGTATTGAATGAAACTGTAAAGTACAATTTTATGTAATATAGGTTTAATTAAGATCTATTTTATTTATATCCATTTTTTGTAGGATGTATATTGGATTAGATTAGATCAACCTAGATTTATTAGGATATAATTTCAAGCTGAGGAGCCTATTATTTGAAATTATTTGTTATTATTTTTGAATAACAGCCTAGGGTAGCCACTTCATGTGCTCTTTCATTGCCGTCGTTCTTCTCTGCGACCTTTCTGCAACTGAGTTATTCATTGCCGAAAGATGATCAATGGAGACAACTTTGTTACCTTCTGGGAGTTCGTGCAAGAGCAAGCGTGCACGGAAGAATCGATTTCGCAGCAAGAACTTGCTCATACAACAATTGCAAGAACTTAGTGAGATCAAGTTTGGCGAATCCGGACGAGTTCGATGACTTTGTTTCTACTTGTGATCCATGTGAGTTTTACATCAAGATGAGAACTAACATGCATTCAATTTTGGTGCACGAGCATGCGCGTGATGACTTCTATCGTGAGGGCTACAATCATTGGAGGTTACGAGAACAAAGTCCTCAACATGATAACAATGAAGAATTGCGTTTTTTTGATATCCAGTTGAGAACTTGAAAAATATATAAGTTCAAATCTAGAAAAAAGGATTACATTGCACCTTTGTATATACACAAATTAGTCCACAAAAAACCACGAGGCATGAGACTAAAGAAAGGGTATGAAGAATTAAAACAACTATATGCTTCTTATGGGCCTTTCTAACAAGCTTTTTTATATACAATTCAACTAAAGCTTCGCTTTAGATCTGGAAACCCTTTACTCTTGATAGTAGGCATTACACTGTCGTGATCACCAATTTAGTTTCAATTCTTCAAATGATGACTCAGATACAACTGTTTATTTGAAAGTCTTCCCCATTCAAGTGAGCGAAGTCAGTTGTATCTTTGAAAATTCTCTAATGAACCTCCTGTAGTGACCTGTTAAACTTAGAAACTACAAACTTCAATAAATGCCTTGGTTCTTGACTAATCCTAGATTACCCTTATCTTCTTTGGATCCACGAAGAGTGCTATTTTACTGAGAACATGCCCAAGGAATGCAGGTTGTACGAGCCAAAATTCACACTTTAGGATTTTATGTATAACTGGTGCTTCCTGAGAGTGATCAGAACTGTCCTGAGGTGCAAAATGTGATCTCTTTGTTATCTGAATATACTAGGTTGCCATCTATCACAAATGATCCATATATTCTCAGAACACTTTGTTCATTAGATATTTGAAGGCAAACAAAGCATTTGTAAACCCAAAAGACATAATCACAAACTCGTAGTGTCCATACCTTGTGTTGAAAGTTGTTTTTTGAATGTCTTCTTTACAAAACCATAACTGATGTTAACCTGATCTCAAGTCCAGTTTTGAAAAAAACTGCAAGATCCTTCAAGTTGATCAAACAAGTCGTCGATCCTTGGGAGCGGTATTTAATTGTAAATGTAAGTTTACTCATCTCATGGCAGTCGATGCACAATCTCAAGTTGATGTCAATCTTGTCAAACGGGGCAGATGCTCCCCAAGGCAAAGTGTTCGGCTTAATAAAGTCCAACTCGAGCAACACTTGCAATTGGATCTTCAACTCTTCCAATTTCGTGTCATTCGGTATGGTGATATACGATGTGCACGTATTCATGTATGAAGTGTCGCTAGTAGCTTGTATGGCTACAAAAGCCATGAATTGATAACATGGCCAATGTAGACTACTGACATATTTTCAAGCAAACATTTCTTGATATTAACGGATAGTTACTTAATACTGCTCCAAAAGCTAAAGGTTACTATGGAGACAGTGAATGTGTGCCTCCCAAGAAGGATTGCATATCAAAACATTGTCAAAGAAGACTATCACGTACTTATAGAGTGGGAACCAGAATATTTTCTTTATCATCGACTGGAAATTGGTTGCCATGGACCACAGTATCAGGCCAAACAACATGACCAAAAAGTCACATTGCCCGTTGTGGTTACAAAAGGTCGTCTTTGGCACATCTTCCGATCACAGAAAATCTGGGCACCTTGAAGCTCTTCGAGAAGCATCTGGATCAAGGGAATTGAGTACTTATCCACAATTATGGACTTATTTCTATAGTCTGCATAGAAGTGTCGACTATCGTACTTCTTTCACACAAGGAGGACATGTCTGGAGAAGGGGCTGGCACTGGGTTGGATGATTACCTGATTGAAGCATCTCAACCACCATTTGTCCCATTACTTCCTTCGAAGCATGGTCGTAGTGGTATCGACGAACGAATATGATTGTCATTCTGGGTTGCAGTGATTCGATGCATAGGAGGGCGAAAAGCTTGCCGACGATGTAAAAAATCGAGGAGAAACCCTCTAGTTAGTGCGTGATCTCGAGATGAGTAGGTGTGATAGTGTCAAGGTTGCACCTTCGCGATCTGCCACAACAGTGTTGCAAACTTTGGGTCCATCTTCCTCTGCAGGGAGGATGGATTGCCATGGAGGTGGTGGCGCCTTCAGTGTTGAACAACATCGTCAATGAAGCCAAATTTACTTTTACATTGCCTAGTGTTTGAAGACATGTTATGGTGAAAATTGCACCACTGCCTGCTAAGTTAAAACACGTAACCGGTTTAAAAGTCATATTCAAGTCACAATAGCTTAAGGTTCTAGGTAAAACAATTGTATTCAGTTCACTGGGCCAACAAAGTCTCACTGGCCCTGAATAGGCTCTTCAAAAGAGGCCGATTGAACCAGCTAGGCCCCCTTGGCGGTTCAATTACTCGGGTCATGATTTTGGGATGTTACAAATCCAATAAAATAGGGAATTTTCGTCCTTGAAAATTTGAATAGAGCAGATGAGATCTCAAGATGAGTGTGAAACATACTCGTCTTAAACAGTCGTGGATACTTCTCACACAACAATTTCAAGCTCATATATGCATTCCTAACGGTTACAATTTATCCATAGAATTTAGACCGCAAGAGTGCTCTCGTCTTTTAGTGTTATACAAAGTAATAATGGCACATATTGGTTTTAACAATTACTACATCAGTCTAAGTTTAGTTGAGATTTAAATTCAATCACACAAACACGTGGTGTGGACGACATCACGCAGGCTCCTAGATTTTTCTTGAGTGCACGATGCATCAGACTACAACTACCAACCTGTCTATCGCAATACAAGTTCCATAAGCCAACAAACCGCCAATGTCCTCTAAAACATTTTCACCTTGTATGAGCCGGATTTCTAAAACACTAGATCTCCATGGCAAGTTCCATCAACCAGTGTATTATATCAACAAATTGACTGCATGTCATGAGTCTCCAACACATTTCCGTCTCCAACACAGTTCCTCGGTTAACCATATTTAGTTTACAATGTTATCAATATATATACACACACCAGTGCATCACAACTATTATTATGAATTCATGAGAATAAGCGACTTAGTTAGAAGTATCAACATTCGTCTCTCAGCAGTATGCCAAATAAGGTGGGTAAGCTAACAAAGCTTTTATCGAGGTTCTAATGTATGTATATAAAAGAAAAAAAACTTGAGTAGGATTTAATTATCACCATTAATCACACCTTATAGAATCTGACATACAACTCGTGATTTCACATGTTCTTATGATTTCTCTTCATATTTACAAAGTGATCATATGAATTTGTTAACTTAATAAATTAGGTTATAAAAAACTTTAGCACTTTGAGGGCTCTAGTTTTGTGATTAAACAAATTAACCTTAATTTCACACTTTTGAACCCATACCTCTTCGATCAACAATCAAGCATAACTCCAACTTAACAAATTTTAAATTGTCATTTAAAATTTGTCTTGTAGTCCTCAGACAGGCCATTGATCACTCGAGAGGTACTGTTACACTATTGATAATAAGTTTATTGCAAATAATGAAGATTTAAAAGTTAAATATCTCTGATTGATTACAAGTATTTTCAAATTTATAAATTTATATTAAAAACATATAAATAATCAACTAGTAAATGTTTTAAAATTTTCATTTTTTTGTAATATGAAATAAAAAATGGGTGAAATAATTATATGAAACCGGTTATAAGAATAAATTTTTTAACAATGTAAAAATATGTTTAATTGATTTAAACATACATAATATAATACATATGAGTGATTTAAATATATACTGCTTGTCTGCTAATATAACATAAAATAAAATAACAGACAATATTTTTAAGTCGTGTCGGCCGATATTTTGGAAAAATTAGATATGTCGGCCTATATTTTACAAAAAGACAACTTTTTTCATAGAAAAAATATCATTTTGCCCTCAAAAATGACATGCCGGAGGACATTTAAAATAATGTATGATATGAAACATTGCATGATTTAAGAAAGTGTAGTAATTAGTATAAAATGAGTGTGCGGTATAAATAACATTAAGGCGCTATTTGGTTCGGCGTTTCGCTGCTCCGTTTGGGGCAAATGCCGCCGGAAGGCGGGAAAACAAATGAACCTCCGGCGGCGTTTGCTCCGTTTCCACCCACCCGCCTTGAGAAACACCCCAAAAAGCTCCGTTTGGAGCAGTCACCTTCCCCCTCCGTTTCGAACACTCCGTTTCCACCCGCCGGATCGACCTGCCACCGCTGAACCAAATGAAGCCTAAGTTAACACATCATTGTTTCTATCTTAATAATGTCCACAACACGTGCACACTCGTAGTGTATTAAGTGCTTACCATGGCTCTCAATGGGAGGAGAACCCAACACTTTTGTAACAAGCTGGGCATGACATATTTATATGCTGCTGCTTAAGGGAGAGTGTTAAATCCCAATGAGAATGTCCTTCTTTTTGCCCACGTCCCTTCTTTATCCCTTGTTTAATTTTGCATCTCCTATGGGGAAGTATTGGAGCCTTTTGCTTGTATATATGCATGTGTAGTGTAATCAAGGTTGTAAATATCGGATGTCGACAACATGTCAGATTGAGTTTTTAAATGCCGGATATCGGAAGTCGGAGACATGTCAGAGATATTTTAAAATATCGGATTTCCGTATCTTGTAAATAAAAGGAACTATTTTTATGTATATTAAGTGTAGAAATGGAGAAAGCCAACCTTGTATATATGTCCACTTGGTAATAGTTACAAGTATACACACACTTATATAGGGTGTGTATACACACACACTTATATAGGAGAAGAAGGAAGGGAGAAATCCTAATACATGATGTGTGACTAATACAAGAAGAGAGAAAAATAAGAAACAACATGAGCCCTTAAATGGGCTTTTCTAACACTCTCCCGCAAGCTGGAGCGTACAAGTCGTAGGCGCCAAGCTTGGATAAGAACTGATAGTATAGCGGCCTGGAGAGAGCTTTCGTCAGGATGTCCGCAACTTGGTCGGTAGCAGGAACATGCGCCAAATCTATCTTCTTTGACTGTACCTTTTCCCGGATAAAGTGACAGTCAACTTCGATATGCTTTGTTCGTTCGTGAAAAACCGGATTCTTGACAATATGAATTGCTGTCTGACTGTCGCAAAATAAGGTTGCCGGAGATGAGAGACGAACACCTAAGTCTCTCAGAAGGCCTTCAAGCCAGGTTAGCTCAGAGACAACAGCAGCCATAGCTCGGTACTCGGCTTCGGCAGAGGAACGCGCAACCACATTCTGTTTCTTGCTACGCCAAGTTATGAGGTGTCCACCAAAGTAAGTACAGAATCCAGTTGTGGAGCGCCTATCATCAATAGATCCTGCGTAGTCAGCGTCAGAATACGCGACAAGAGATAGAGATGTGGATGGCTTGTACACGAGTCCTTGTTCGGGGGCGATCTTGAGATATCGAAGGATGCGCTCGACAGCTTGAAGATGAGATGTCCGAGGAGCGTGCATGAAACGGCTCACAACTCCCACAACAAATGAGATGTCTGGTCGAGTCACCGTAAGGTAGATCAGCTTCCCAACCAAGCGTCTGTAATATTCCGGATTTGTAAGTAGCTTGTCAGAGTCAGAGCTATGGGCTGAGAGCTTGTGATTTGCGTCCATAGGAGTCTCCGCAGGTTTGCACCCAGAATAACCTGCATCACGAAGGAGGTCCATACAGTACTTCCTTTGAGATAACACAAGACCATCAGGGCGTCGGGCGACCTCGAGCCCAAGAAAGTACCGAAGGTTGCCCAGATCTTTGGTTTGAAAGGCAGAATTCAACTGTGCCTTGATCTGTTGTATTCCTGCCGTGTCGTCGCCAGTAATCAGGATATCATCAACGTAGACCAGAAGAATCACAGTCCCGGTTGACCGATGGCGGGTGAAGAGAGAAAAATCAGCCGAGCTCCGAGTGAAGCCACTAGCACATACCACCTTGCTGAACTTTTCAAACCATGCACGCGGGGACTGTTTGAGACCATAAATGGATTTTCGAAGATGACATACCAAAGACTTCCCCGTGGTCTCAAACCCGGGAGGCTGCTGCATATAAACTGTCTCCTGGAGATCGCCGTTGAGGAAGGCATTCTTGATATCCAGCTGATAAAGTGGCCAATGACGATGAACAACCAAGGAGAGAAGAACGCGGACCGTGTTCAATTTGGCCACGGGAGAGAAGGTTTCCTCGTAATCAAGGCCATGTTGCTGAGTAAACCCCCGTGCCACAAGACGTGCCTTCAGACGGTCGATAGTGCCATCCGCCGCATGTTTAATAACAAAGACCCATTTGCAGCTAACAGGGGTGTGGCCAGCAGGAAGAGGAACCAGATCCCAGGTCTGGTTAGCCCAGAGAGCCTGCATTTCATCGTGCATAGCAGCCCGCCATCCTGGGTGGTGAAGCGCCTCCTGCACATTGTTAGGAAGAGAAATAGAGGAAAGGGAGGTGACAAATGCGTAAAGAGGCGGTGTGAGCCGATGTAGAGAGACGTAGTTGGTCAAGGGATGAGCTGTCGAGACGGGAGCGTGATCGACCGCAGCCGAGCTATCGCTGGCAGCAGGGAGCTGGGTCACGGGAGCATCCTTGGATGGGCGACGAGAGTAGACAAGGATTAACGGTGGATGAACCCGAGGAGGAACGGGGGGAGAGGAGGAAGAAGACGACACAGATGGCGTGACCGGGACAACGGGCCGTGGAAGAGAGGGAGCAGAAGACGAGGGAGCAGAAGACGAGGTGGTGTCGAGTAAGTGGAAGGGCTGGTCTTCGCAGAAGGTGACATCTGCAGAGACGACCATTTTGCCGGTAGTAGGAGAGTAGCAGACGTACCCCTTTTGAGTGCGGGAGTAGCCAACAAACATATACTTGGCGGCCCGTGGAGCAAGTTTGTCGGAAGGAGGGCCAAGAAGGTGGACATAACAAACACACCCGAAGATCCGTGGTGTGAGAGAGGTGAGGGGGATGGAGGGATAGAGGAGTTGGATAGGCGAGGCAAAATCAAGGACAGATGAGGGAAGGCGGTTGATGAGATGACAGACGGTGAAAACAGCAAAGTTCCAATATTCGGTGGGAACGTGCATTTGGAACATAAGGGAGCGGGCAACATCGAGAAGATGACGATTTTTGCGTTCTGCCACCCCGTTTTGCTGAGTGGTATACGCACATGAAGTTTGATGGATGACACCAAAGTCAGTGCAGAGAGTGGAGAAGACACGACCCGTATACTCCCGAACATTATCAGTGCGAATGACTTTGAGAGGAGTGGCGAACTGCGTACGCATCTCAAGTAAAAAGGCGCGAAAGACAGAGGGAAGTTCAGTGCGATCATGTAGGATATAGAGCCACGTGGTACGGGAGTAATCGTCAATGAACGTGACAAAATACCGAAAGCCAAAAATACTAGGGAGCCGATAAGGACCTCAAATATCAGAATGAACTAACGACAAGGGAGTAGGACTCCGGGTATAGGTAGGGGGGAAAGAGGAACGGTGTTGTTTGCCGTAGACACAAGATTCACAGGAGAACTCCTGTAAAGAGATATCAGGAAGAGCCCGCTTGAGAATCGAAAGAGGAGCATGTCCAAGGCGGCAATGTCAATCAACAGTAGAGATGGTGGAGAGAAGAGTTGGTGGGAGATCCAAGATGTACAACCCATTCACCAGCTGCCCCTGACCAATGGTACTCCGGGTGCGGCGATCCTGCATAAGAAAAGAAGTGGGTGAAAAGGTAATACAACAGTCAAGGTCGTGTGTGAGACGACTAACTGATAATAAATTGAAGGGAGACCCCGGAACGTGAAGAACCGAGGAAAGAGAAAGGGTTGGCGTAAGCTGAAGATCAGCGGAGCCAAAGACGGGGAGGGTGTCACCGTTGGCCACAGTGATGCGAGCAGGATGAGGCGTTTGGAGATATGCTGGGGGCTTCTGGGAGGAGATATGGTGAGTAGCGCCGGAATCAACGATCCAACAAGGATGATGAGAGAGGCAGGTGATACCCTCCGTAGAGAAGGACACAACAAAGGTGACAGCTGAAGCAGCAGGTGCCATGCGGAGAGCAGAAAAAAAAACAGGCGGCTAGCAGAGGCGAGGCCGGGCGGCGAGCAGAGAGGAGGCCGGCGACTAGCAGAGGGGAGGCCGGCGGCGAGCAGGAACAGCCCGCGGCGGACTGGAGCCGGTCGAGGCGAGTAGGGCAGACCGCAGCTGCAGAAAGAGACCACACAAACAGAAAGAGGCCGCAGCGGGAAGAGAGTCCGCGCGGACAGAGACAGGCCGCAGCGAGAAGAGACAGCGGATAGAAGGAGACCGCGGACAGAGGAGCGAGTTCGCCGAGCTCGCGTCAGACAAGAAGAGGCCGCAGCGGACTATGGGAAGCAGTGGACCCCACAAAGCAGAGAGAGAGGACTATAAAGAAGGACCAGAAGAGGAGGGAAGAGGAGTGGTTCCACGGGAGGAGAGGGAGCGGTTTGGACAAAGGCAGGCCGCAGGGGCTATGCGACTAGGAGTCGCGGACACACACTCAGGCCGCGGAAACCGCAGGCCGCTGGGCGGATAGGAATGTGAGTCCGCAGGAGACCGCAGGCCGCTGGGCGGACAGAAATCGGAGTCCGCAGGAGTCGGAACCTGGATCTGATACCATGTAGAAATGGAGAAAGCCAACCTTGTATATATGTCCACTTGGTAATAGTTACAAGTATACACACACTTATATAGGAGAAGAAGGAAGGGAGAAATCCTAATACATGATGTGAGACTAATACAAGAAGAGAGAAAAATAAGAAACAACATGGGCCCTTAAATGGGCTTTTCTAACATTAAGTATATTGATATGTTATACAATAAAAAATTAGCATAAGAAATTTACGAATACTGAGTTATGTATATGAGCATAAGATTAGCATAAGATTGAGTTTTTAAATGCCGAATATCAGAAGTCGGAGACATGTCAGAGATATTTTAAAATATCGTATTTTCGTATAAAGAAACTATTTTTATGTATATTAAGTATACTAATATGTTATAAAATAAAAAATTAGTATAAGAAATTTACGAATACTGAGTTATGTATATCCCAAAACATTTAAAGTGTACCCAAAATAAAATATTAGCAACACAACCCAACTAATAATAACAAGTACAAATAGATACATTATAAAATATATTTAATATTATATAATAATTTTATTAGATAACATTAAAATTTATAGTAATTAATATTTACTAATAATTTTATTAGTAAATAAAAAAGTTTTAAAAGCTAAATATTTTTGATTGATTATAGGTCTTTTCATGTTTAACAAGTTTATGCTAAATTTTTTAACTTAATCAACTAATAAATAGTCTGAAAGTCTTAAGTTTTTTGTAATACAAAATAAAAAATATATAGTGAGAAATAATTAAAATTTTTTGATTATAAGAATAACACATATTAAAGAGAACAAAATAATAAGTCCAACTGATTTAAGTATATATATTACGTATAGATTATTTAAACATACATTGCTAACATAATATTAAATAAAAAACGAACGATATGTTCAGAAGTTGTGTCAAGCGATATATCAGAAAAAATTGTATATGTCAGTCTATATTTTTAAAGGACAATCTCATTTTTAAAAGATTTTTTTTTGCTTTACCTGACGTTTTGAAAGCTGAACTGAACCAAGAGCCACTATCAACCTGCGAACCTCCCGATTGGCTTGAAAACCACTAAAGCGGATGGTTTTATTGAAACCAAACTGTTTGAGTATTCATGTAGGACAGGCGTCACACCTGTCTGCCACCATGGAGTCCCCACCTTGACGTCACACTAAGGCTGCTTTATCAGGACCGCGGGCCGTACATCCCAACCCGTCTCCGGTCCGCGGGCATGATAACATAACTCAGTACACCCCAACCTTGGCGTCGCACCAAGACAGGTTGGGGTGTGTAGTCCGCGGGCCTGATAAAGCCACCTTGGTGCGACGCAAAGGTGGGCCCCCTGGTGGGACTCCTGTCCTGCATCAATTATTTTATATAAAAACTCAAAATTCCAACAATAAGGGTCTCAAACATGTGGGCTATTTTGGTAGGAAATTAGTAATCAACCACTCTAGTACTCGAACATTTATTGTTAGGATGCATAGATAATTTTATAAATAAACTTCTAAGTTATTAATAAAAATAAATCTACTCATATTATATAAATATATATTGTATGAAATTATTTAAATTTTTTTATAAAGTATATATTGTAAACTTATTCATATATACATTGTTGCATTTTTTATTGAGCAAATAAATATATTTTTGTTGAGTAAACAAAAAAAGGTTGCCCGGTGCACTGCGCATCGATGGTCTGGGAAAGGGTTTCTCCACAAGGGTGAAATGTAGGCGAACATTACCTTGCATTTTTGCAAGAGGCTGCTTCCAGGTCTCGAACCCGTGACAATTATATATATATATAAATATATATATTTTTTTGTACAAATATATATATATATATATATTTTTGTAAAAGTATTTTTTTAATGTTTATTGATAAAATGTGATTTATAAAATATGAAATAAACATTTAAATATTTTACACTAAATTATATATATAATATAATATTCTAATTTAGATCCTATAAATATATGAACATAAATTAGATCATGTAAACTTCATCATGATAATACTAAAATATAATTGTTCTAAATATAGTAATGTAATAAATTATAATTATTATTATATTATCATTTTTTGAATACTTTTAAATTTTATATGTATTCACGGTTCAACCCCGGTCGAACCAGTTACACCGACCGGATCTGGAACCTTTCGATCATCCGGTTTGATGTCCGGTCTGATTCTCACAATCTTGATTTTGCCCTAAAAAATGACATGTCGGTAAAAATGTCGGAGGACATTTAAAACAGCGAGTGTAACACTTTTTTTACAAGAAATAAAAACTATTCTTTGTTTCACAACTTTAAATATCATACTACGTGTATTACTGGGGACAACTATGATTGATTTGAAAGTTTTATTTACCCTAGAGTTCTTGCATTGTTTTTAGGAACATTTTTTTTGTGTCTGAAATTTGGGTGATAGCTAATGTTTGAATGTACATACTGGGCCTTGTTAATTTTTCAGGATTGTGCTGTTGGATTACTCTTTGCTTTACTTGCTGTGTTGGGTGGTCATAGTGGCATTCTTGAAGGAATTTTCTCAATGTTAAAATTGTAAGGGATGTCTAATCTTCAAGTTTATTTTGTTTGTTTAACCCTTCTTTCTTGAACAATTGTTCATATTTGTTTTATTATCCAGAACTCTGACACACAATATTCTTGTGAGCCATTCTGAATTTTACTAATAAACTATAGAAAAATATTTTATAATTTCATTTCAATTTTAGATTTTTTTATTGTAATATGCAGGGTGCTTATGTTGTCAGTCTTCATATTCATTGGTTATGCATTGTCATTGTCTTTACTCCCTCGCTTCTTAAAGCTTATGATTCAGTTATCATCACAGGTATGTATGATTTGGGTCTCCTTAATATTGAAACCATTGCAACGTTACTTTTTTTTTTCTTTACCTTCGCTTTTATTTAATATTTCTGTTTTTATGTTTGAAATCTTGGAATATTGCATGTTCTTAAAATACTTTTATGTGCTGTGCTGTGCCGTGAGGCATGGTATATTGTTAGGGTACCAGGGAAGTACATTTTTGCATAGTCTTTCATGTATCTGCAAAATCTCTCCTCAGCCTTACTTGCCTTCTACCTTCTTCTTATTCTTGTTAAATGCTTAAATACACTTGCAATTAAGGTTCTTACAATGAACTTTGTGCATTATGGAGTACATATATTAAGAATAGATGCATTGTTGATGAGCAGAACCTGAAAACTGCATTCCATCCCATTCCCAGACTAAAGAATGAAGTTGTGGTATCAGCTTTGATATTCCAAAATGGTATGCTGTAATGCGCTAATTGTCAGAAAAATTGAAAAAATGTTACGGTTAGAAAATGCTTCCTTGTCTTGCTTCTGGTTTCTAGTCTTCTAGTCATCATGATCAATATTTCCGTATCCCAACTATTTTAGGGTGGTGATATTGGAGTTACCCAGGCCTAAGGTATCTAATACAAATCTAACGTACAATATGGAAACAATGCAATGCACATGCACTACCATAAGACAAGCTATTAATCTAAAACAACTATGCACTGCCTTTGCCTACAATTAAAAATTCCAATTAAGATGAATGGTCTAGGGCCTTCTAATAGAAATTAAGACTAAAGATTTATGGATCACACACGTGAAATTTCAAGTACAACAACAACACTCAAGCCTTTATCCCACTATAGTGGGGTCGGCTATATGGATCCTTTGTCTCCATTGTGCCCTATCTTTTGTCATAATCTCACTAATGCCTAAGTACATCGTGTCTTTCCTTACAGTTTCATTCCAAGTCTTTATTGGTCTACTCCTCCCTCGTTTAACATGTCTAGTGACTAGACTCTCATAACGCCTAACAGGTGCCTCTATTGGTCTCCTTTGTACGTGTCCAAACCATCTTAGATGAGTTTCTCGCATCTTCTTTGCAGTTGGTGCTACCCCTGTCTTATCCCTAATTTCAAGTAATCGAAAAAAATTTCTATCATAGCAATTCATTGAAACTATCATTAATGAAAAATGTCGAGGAAAAGGAGAGGAAAAAGATGAAAAAGTGATACATGTCACTAAAAAGGTAAATTATCTACTTGTATTAAGAGATTCACTCCCTTGGAGTTTCAAGTCTAATATTATCTAGTCGAATCTTCACAAGGAGTGTGGTACTCATCTGTTAGAATGAATCAAATAACAATGTAATATCCCCTTTATATAAGGGTGTTCTTTTGTTGAAATAATTAAGGGAATTGTTAAGACAAACCAAATTTGGATATACGCAAACCATTGTTAATGACAAACCATATACGCAAACCATTGTTAATGACAAACCATATATTTTGAAAAATACTCTGTGCAAATCAAATTGTTAATCACAACCCAAAATTGTTAACAACAAAGCAACACTACAAATTACATAATCAAATGTTTTAGAAAAAAAAATCATTTCATGAGAAGTCCAGCGCAACAGTTCGACAAAAGAACACGTTTATAACATATAAATACCAAATTTATGACATTTAATATATGGTAACCGTCAGATTCACTTCAATGAAAACCTGTAAAAATTTAAAGACTTTTATTACCAAAAACACATAGAAAATTCATAAACCTGATTAATTTAAATTTCAGAGGTCAACCGTGAAACATGTCTATATACAATGAAAATCTTCAGAAGTTTCTGAGTTTGATTCCAATATCTGAAATTAAGAACAAAAAAATGGAAATTTAGAAATGAAAAAATTTGACAGTAGTTTTTGTAAGGCAAATGAAAGTATGAACAACAAGAATCAACTTCATTTGTTACAACAAGCAATACACTTATGTTTCCCCCTTTTTATAAACTATAATAGGGCATAAGAGACTAGAAATCAACCATCCAGCACCGTTATCTAATTACAACACGAAAACACAAACAAAAATGAAGAACAAAAAAGCAACGTGTAGAATCCATATATTGAATCCAAAACGAAAAATTAGCTTTTCAATATGCTGAAGATGAAAGAAGAAAATTTATATTAAACAATCCAGATGCAGAATCAAAACAAAAATGAAGAGAAGCGGCGGCGCACCTTCAAAATCAACGAAAAAAACCGCTGCCCGCGACAAGAGAGGCAACGAAAACAAAGAACCAACGTGCGCACCTTCAAAATTGTCTGGCTGTTGTCCGTTAAACGTGCAACCTACCAGCGACGGGAGAAGCAGTGACAGAGAGGCCGGGAAATGCGGCGGGAGTTGCAGCAAGAGAGGTGGCGGAAGGGGCGACGAGAGAGACAACGACAGAGAGGCCGGGAGATGCAGCGGGAGCAGCGGTGAATTTGGTTTGCGTAGAAAAAAAAACCACCAGGGAAAAAAGGCCTGATTTTAAGATTTTGGTTTGCGTATATACAAATTGGATTTGCCTTTAACAATTCACATAATTAATTGAGCATATTTTTCTCTCCCGTTAACATGGTATCAGAGTCCGTAACCGAGCGCTCTCCCGCTCCTGTTGTTTTTCACTAGTTTCTCGTCCGCCTTGTCTGCCTCCCGCCTCGCCTGCCTCCTTCCTCGCCGGCTTCATCCCTCCCAGCGCTGGTGCACCACTAGCTCTTTCCCTCCCGGCGCATCTCCTCTTTAGTAGGGTCGATCGTCACTCGACTTCTCCGTGGGTCAATCATTGTTGGGTTGTTGGGATGGAGTCTCTGGAGGCTTTCCGGCGGTCTGATTGACTCCAAACTTTGGGGGAAGTTTCTCTTTGTCCTTCTTATCATCCACCTAAAGTTTTTCGAGATTCCAACGATTGGATGCTTCCCGACTTTGTCCTTCTTATCATCCTTCTGATCCTAACTCTCCAGTGATGCTTTATCTCGTTTCTATTCTTTTAAGGGGCGTTCTTCTCTACTCCTCACCATTCTCTTGGCAGAGTTTGGTTGAATTTTTTTTCCCATTGTTAGAAACCGAACAGAAAACAAACCGAAATGGTTTTAACTGAAATTTTATTATCCGAAAAAGGTAACTATTACAAAGGTATGCCCTCCCTTATATAGAATGAAGGAGAGATGAGAGAATACAAATAAGAGATGTGAGACTAAAAATTTACAAGTTAAGCGGACTATACAAAGTAAACCGCACAAGCCGCGCGGTTAGGCAGAAGGGCTAACCGCACGGCTACAACAAGAGAAGCAGAGAGGTCGCCTATGAAGATCGCTAGACCTCCCGGTTTACAAGCCGGCGAGTCAAACCGCCAGACCGCGCGGTCTTCAACCCGCCAAGACAGACCGCCCGGTCACCAACTTCAACACTCCCCCTCAAGCTGGAGCATATATATCAATCATGCCCAGCTTGTCGCAAACATGCAGAAACGAGGCGGAAACTGGCTTGGTGAAGATGTCAGCCAGCTCTTTATCAGACGTGACAAACGGAGTGCAAATTTGTTCTTTTAAAATCTCTTCACGAATGAAATGGCAGTCAACCTCAATGTGCTTTGTTCTTTCATGGAATACCGGATTTTTGGAGATGTATATGACGGCCTTGTTATCACAGAACATAGGTAGAGGATGGTTGTACACTTCTCCTAAATCTAGCATGAGAGCCCGCAACCATTTCAACTCACAAGTGGTTGACGCCATACTGCGATACTCAGCTTCTGCACTGGACCTGGAGACAACAGACTGCTTTTTGCTCTTCCAGCTCACCAGATTTCCCCCAACAAAGGTGCAAAAACCTGAGGTTGACTTGCGATCCCCTTTGTCATCAGCATAACTTGCATCTGAGTAGGCTTCAATCCTCAGATGACCATTCTTCTGAAAAAGTAATCCTTTCCCAGGCGCTGCTTTGACATACTCCAAGATCCGCAAGGCGGACTGTAGATGACACTCCCTAGGCGCTTGCATGAATTGACTCACCTTGCCCACAGCATAGGAAATGTCGGGTCTGGTCACTGTGAGATATATGCGCTTACCAACCAGACGCCTGTACCGCGAACTATCTGAAAGAGGAGGCGAATCATCTGTCCAGGTTTTGTCCTCCCCAGTAGCCATGGGGCATCGGGCAGGTTTTGCTCCAGTTAATCCTGCCTCTTTTAAAAGATCAAGGGCATACTTACGCTGAGAGAGAACTAAGGAGTCGGGCTTCCGAGAGAGTTCGATCCCCAGAAAGTACTTTGGAGAGCCCATATCTTTAGTGATCAGATGTTGGCGAAGATGTCGCTTTGTCAGGGCTACCCCTTCCTGGTCATCGCCAGTGAGAAGAATATCATCGGCGTACACAACAAGAACAACCAGCCCAGAAGGAGTTTTGCGAATAAAGAGAGAGTGATCAGCAGAGCTTCGCACAAAACCAACAGCCGCCACAATGCCGCTGAACTTGTCAAACCAAGCTCGAGGACTCTGCTTGAGGCCATAAATTGCCTTCTGCAGCCGGCATACTCGTGTCTCCCCCTGAGCAACATACCCAGGAGGTTGCTCCATGTAAACGGCCTCGTGAAGATCACCATAAAGGAAGACATTCTTGACGTCCAACTGAGAAATCGGCCAATCCCGATTGACGGCCACAGAGAGAAGGACCCGGATAGTGCTGAGACGAGCCACAGGGGAGAAAGTGTCAAAGTAATCAACCACATAGGTCTGAGTAAAGCCCTTAGCAACAAGGCGAGCCTTATACCGATCCACAGTGCCGTCTGGGCTAAATTTGACCACAAAGACCCAGCGACAGCCAACAACATCAGTACCGAAGGGAGGAGGAACAAGAGTCCATGTACCCCGCTCCGTGAGGGTCGTCATTTCCTCATCCATGGCCAGCTTCCAGTGGGGAATAGCAAGGGCCTCCTGATAGGAACGAGGGGTGGCAGTGGCCGAGATAGCCAGTGCAAAAGCTCTGCGAGCAGGGGTAAGACGATCGTAGGAAACAACTGCAGCAAGCGGGTGTTGGGTACATGCCCGAACCCCTTTGCGAAGAGCAATCGGGAGATCCAGGTCAGCAGGTGCCTCAGTATCCGGAGTATCCGTGGTGGAGAGAGCTGGCCCGGGAGTAGAGAAAGATGGCAGCGGAGTGGAGGGAGAAAGCGGAGTAGAGGGTGGAGATGATGAGGATGGGGAAGACGGTGGAGTGGGTGGAGAGGGCGGAACATCAGTGGGAGCAGAGGGAATGGATGGGTTGGTATGAGAAGTAGGATCAGGAGGAGTAGAAGAGGAAGCGGGAGAGAAGTAAGAGGCATTGGCAAAGAAGGTGACATCCGCAGAGACAAATTGCTTGCGGGTAACAGGGTCAAAGCAGCAATATCCTTTCTGAGTGAGAGAGTAGCCCAGAAAGACACATTTGGTGGCACGGGGTGAGAGTTTATCACGAGTGGCAGCGGGAGAGTGCACAAAAGCGGTGCACCCAAAGATGTGCAGAGGAAGAGAAAAGGGATCCTTGTCCGGATAAAGAATGGAGAAGGGGGTAGCACCGTGGAGAACTGTGGAGGGAAGGCGATTGATGAGATAGCAGGAGAGGAAGACAACATAGCCCCAATAGGAGCGAGGAACATGCATTTGAGTCATCATAGTGCGAGCGACATCAAGGAGGTGACGGTTTTTGCGTTCCGCCACCCCATTTTGTTGTGAGGTGTAGACACAACTTGTTTGACGAAGAACACCATGGTGAATACAAAAGGAGGAGAAGTCGTGGCTAAGATACTCCTTAGCATTGTCTGAACGAAGGAGTTTAATAGCGTATCAAACTGAGTCTTAACCATAGAATAAAAGGAGGTCCAAACAGAGAACAGCTCGGAGCGATTTTTGAGAAAATATACCCACGTACAGCGAGAGAAATCATCAATGAAGGTGACAAAATAGGAACTACCCCGACCGATGGTGAGGTTAGGAGCGGGACCCCATATGTCAGAGTGAACGAGGTCGAACGGACGGGAAGAGCCCCGACTTTGCGTTGGTGGGAAGGATGAGCGGTGATGTTTGTCAAGTTGACATGCATCACAGTTTAGAGGAGGATGATGAGGAGGGAGGTGCGGCAGGAGCTGGCGGAGAATTTGGGGAGGAGCATGTCCAAGGCGAAGATGTCATTGGAGAAGATCTGTAGAGGAGCAGGAGAAGGCGGATAGAGCAGAAACGTTGTCGAGGAAGTAGAGGCCACCACTCTCAGTCCCGGTAGCAATCGTCTGTTGAGAGTCCGGATCCTGAAAAGCACAAGAGGTAGGGGTGAATATGACAGAACACCGTAGTTGCTTGCATAAAGAAGTAACCGATAATAAATTGCACGGAAACTTGGGCACATAGAGGGTATCAGCCAGGCAGAGAGATGGAGTGACTTGAACCATGCCCGTCCCATGGACCGGGGAGAAGAGAACCAAGAAGAAGCAAGCCGCGCGAACAGGGCAGCGGACAGAAACAAGCCGCTCGAACAGGGTAGCGGACAGAAGAGAAGGCAAGCCGCGAGACAGGTCGCAGGAAGCGGAAAACAAGCCGCGAACAACAGAGAGCGCACAGAATCAGGAGGAAATGACCGTGTCCTCTGATACCATGTTAGAAACCAAACAGAAAACAAACCGAAATGGTTTTAACTGAAATTTTATTATCCGAAAAAGGTAACTATTACAAAGGTATGCCCTCCCTTATATAGAATGGAGGAGAGATGAGAGAATACAAATAAGAGATGTGGGACTAAAAATTTACAAGCTAAGCGGACTATACAAAGTAAACCGCACAAGCCGCGCGGTTAGACAGAAGGGATAACCGCACGGCTACAACAAGAGAAGCAGAGAGGTCGCCTGTGAAGATCGCTAGACCGCCCGGTTTACAAGCCGGCGAGTCAAACCGCCAGACCGCGCGGTCTTCAACCCGCCAAGACAGACCGCCCGGTCACCAACTTCAACACCCATGTCCAACGTAGTTGATTCCGGTAGCTCCATGACCCCGTCGGATCTACCCGGGCTGGTCTGGATCACCACTTTTCTCAGAACACAATGATCAGACTGGATGACCCCAATTATTTGTCTTGATCTTGCTCCATTACTCTAGCTTAGGGTTGACATCTCTTTGGCTATATCAACGATACCACCGACGTTCCAGCCACAACCTCTATTGTTTGGCCTCAATGAGAGTCAAAAAACTCCATTGTCAAGTCATGGCTCATGAATTTCATGCAGGATTTTATTGCTCGAAATTACGTCTTCGTGGACACTGTTGCAAAGATACGTAAGTGTGTTGAGTTTACATATTCCCGCAAGGGGAATGCAACTTAGATCTACCAATTACGCCACAAGATTTTTCTTCTCCGACAGGGTGATCACCCTCCTTCGCCGATTACCTCAAGTTTACTCACATGTTGTAACACCACAACATAGTTTAACAGGAAATCAGCAGTTCGGCCGAGCCCGCAATAAGAAGTAAACTAAGTAGCGGTATATAAACTGATATAAAACATGAAAATTAAAAGTGTTAAAAGGAAACTAACAGCAGAAGTAGGGTAAGAAATATATTAACTATGTGTAAAAGTGTACCTCACAAATGTTGAATTCACATAGCCAACTAAACAGTAAACAACACTATGAAACTGATATATTGTCAGTCCGAAATAAACAGATACAACAAATACATAATGTCTGCAATAAAAAAACAAGTACAACAACAGTAGTACAACTGTACAAAATTGACGACTGTGGAAACTGCACCGCCTATCCTAAGTGAATCCCCTAACCTGAGTCCCATGTAAAAACAAGTTCCAAATGGGTCAGACTCACTGAAGAGTAAGAAAAACTACTCCCTCTAGCAACACTTAAAGAAAAAGAAATATTTTAAGTGATTATTACATGAATTGAAAATATGCATAATTTTCTAATATAAACCTTGACACTTGTGTTCATGATTTGACATAGAATCGACCTATCGTGTGATCTGACACACTATTTTCTTAATTGTATCAATCGTTGATTTATGAAGTTTTGGAGTTATAACCGTTGTAGGTTTCAATCAGTTTCATTAATTTCGTAATAACTCTAGTCACTAAGGACAATTGTGCACCACTAGAAATTGCAGTATGAGTGGCAAACCTGATGGTGCCTTGAATAGGACGTCCCTCAATGGAACGCAAATTCCTATCTGAGGAGTTTCTTATCTGTAACAATGGTCAACGACCCTGTGCTTGAAGTTCAAGTGGTTACCTACTGGCCCGGATAACACGCTGGTGTGCCTCCACCAAAATCACGAGGGTAAGCCTTTCTCGCTACTTTTCTGAATAAAATTTAGACTAGCATGCAGTGAATTAACTTCAGAGTAGCGCTCTAGATAAATACGCTGGCTTAGGATTTTCATGATACTGAATCTGCTAATTGAACCTAAGCGTATAACTACTCCTTTGATTTGGTTCCGACTATAGGAATTTGTAGTTTCTAAGTGCGTATACCAATATGATTAATACATGAATTAAATTTTAATCCAAACTGTTAGACTAAAAGTAGTAGGGTTTCTTATCGTGGTGTTAAAATGTTCGTACACGCGTCGAGGCGACATGATTCCCTTTGAATAAATGTCCCCCACAACTCCTTATCTCCAACGTCCACTAAAAATCTGATATCCACGGTAACCCTAATTTAAGCGTTTGCCCCTTAAGGTTTTTGGTGGAAAAACTCAAAACGATAAGGATAAAAATTTGAACAATTTATGAACAAAAAAAAGTTACATTTACCTCACTCTAACAACGATTAGATCCCAAAATATGCGACCAATTTTTGAATATGGAAGACCGAATACTTTGCTTTCTAAATTAGGGCAAGAGAAAGCGAAAGAATAAACAAATTTGGTTTCCCACTTAAACGATTTCCGCTACGAAAAGAAAATAACGAGGAACGAAATTCACCGAAACCAAGAACAACGAAAAAGAGGGTTTCTTCCTCCGGCTAGGGTTGAAAACAGAATCTCCTCTGCCCTGGGAAAGGAAGAGGAAGGGACGCAAGACTCTGTGGAGGAAGGAGAAGCAGCCGACGTCGGATTTCAACGAAGAGGAAGGGCCGATGAGGGCTTAACTGGCGTCGTCGAAGCAGTTTTCTGGGGTGTGGAGAATAGGCGAAAGGTTGCAGGAAAAATGAGGGTTACGGAATAGAGAGGTGCGGCCTTCTCCATGGGCAATAAAAAGAATGTGGTTATTAAAACCGTCGGACCGGTTTGAACCGAGGGGTTTAATGTTATGTTTTTTTATACACTTGCCACTTAAGGAGAATCAAAATAAAAAAAAATTTGAAGATACCTTCACGGTTCACCGTCGTGCTTAATTTTGCTCGCGATCGCATCCTGAAATTTAAGTTACACGCGACGTCAAAAATCATGGATGTTACACCTGTATCAGGAGTACGATCATTTTGACTCCCTCATCATGGTTTGTATTGCAGATGCACTTTTGCTGAGGGCTCACGAGGATCGTAATCAGGTATTTGAGTTCCTGCATGGGTTGCAGAAAGATTTTGATCAGATTACTGTCCAAATTTTGTACGTGTCGTCGTTTCCTCGCTTCCTGAATTTTACAACATTGTATAATAGGAGTTTGACCACATGCAGCCCTGGAACACCATCATCCTTCCAAAAAGTTCAACATTAGTGGCTTATCAACACACTTTTGGAGGTCGGATTCCTCGTGATTTCATGCCTAAACTTACTAATAAGGATAATCTCACTTGTAATTATTGTTGCAAGCCTCGTCATACTTGGAATACGCGCTTTAGCCTACATGACTTTGACTTTCTTCCTCCCGTGGGTGGATTGCCTTCACGTGGTGGTCGCGATCGTGATAGGACTCCAAGGACCCTATCAGTCTATCACTCTACTCATCTGACTGAGAAACTGGAGAGTTGTCCCCCTCAGTCCTCCTCCTTCTCTGTTGAAGAGATGCAGACCCTTCGTCGGTTGATGCGTAGACTTACTACTGAGCCTGCTGCTGCCTCTACGTTATCATCTTCCTTTGTCTACACAGGTACACTGGGTGCCCACTCTACTACTAGTCCTACTCATTGGATTATCGATTTTGGCGCCACTGATCACCTGGCAGATTCAGCTTGAGGTTTTGTGTCATGTTCTCCTCTTTCAGGCAGAGATAAAGTGTGCACTGCTTATGGCTCCTCCTCAATTGCTGGAAGAGGCTTCATCTCTTGTTCTTCTCTTACTATATCTTATGTGTTTCATGTTCCAAATTTTACCCATAGTTTGCGTTTTGTTAGCCATTTGACTAATTCTCTTCAATGCTCAGCTAACTTTTTTTCCTTATTGTATTTTTCAGAATCTAAAGACGGGAAAGGTGATTGGCTCTGGTAGCATGCATGATGGCCTGTACGTGTTTGACTCTTCTTGTGGGTCTACCTCTCCGCAAGCTCTCCACTCTTCGCAGACCTCCACCCTGATCACTTGGCATCATCGTCTTGACCATCCCTTTGTTACGACCATGCAACATTTATTTCCTTCTTTTTCTTCTATATGTTTTAAAAATCTTATTTGTGATGTCTGTGTTATTGTCAAACATATCGTATTCGGCTCCCCTACTTTATCCTTACAAATTCCTGCATCATACTCAATTCCTCCGCATACTTCGGCTCATGATGAAGCTCCCAATCGAGCTCTTTCACATAAAGATTTTGTCTTTTCTCTTGTATCTATCTCTATTCCGTTCACATGGCGGGAGGCTCTTGAGCATCAAGGTGGAAATAAACGATGATTGAGGAAATGACCGCTTTGGAAAAATATTGTACAAGGGATCTAACACACCTTCCACACAAACAGAAGTTCGTTGGTTGTAAGTAGGTGTTTACCGTGAAACAGAACTTTGAATGGTTCAAAACGAGGTTGGTAGCAAGGGGGTATACTCAAATCCTATGGATTGATTATTAAGACACTTTTTCCCTTGTTGCAAAAATGAACTCTATGCCATGTGAAACAGAACTTGAAGTTGTTTGTATAACATGAGTACATCTAAAGAGAAAAAAATTGCGGCATGTAGTTTTACTGACTAGTGGGATAAAGGCTTGAGTGTTGTTGTATGTAGTTTTACCGACATGTACCTTAAGTAGTTGCTAAATATATGAATACAGTTTCATGTTTTCTTTTTACCGAACCAATCCCTTTTTGGTAGTTTTGAAAGGTCATAAGTGTCTAGTTTTAGAAGCCAATTATGAAACCTTGTGAAGTTAGTTATTGATGATAAAATCTAGTTTTAGTTACAGCAAGGTTTCAAGGTGCAAATGTGCTACTGAAGTTATTTAGCAGCAGTGTCATCAAATGATCATTTTTAATATGGCTTACATCAAGGTTCAGCTTTATGCCCTTATCTATTTACCCTCATCTTAGATGAACTCACCAGACATATCCAACAAGCAATACTTTGGTGTTTATTGTTTGCGGATGATATTGTTTTGGTTGATGAGACGCGCGAGGCTGTAAATGCAAAACTTGAATCTTGGGGAGATACTTTAGAAAAGAAGGGTTTTAGGTTGAGCATGGCAAAGACGGAGTATATGGAGCTTAAATTTAGCAGTACAAAAAGGACAGGTGACTTCGTTATTAAGTTTGGTGATCAAGATATTTCCCGTAGTGAGTGCTTTACATATTTTGGATCGATAGTTCAAAACGATGGAGGTATTGATAAAGATGTGACACATAAAATCCAAGCGGGTTGGTTTAAGTGGAGAGGCGCGCCAGGGATCTTATGTGATAATAAAGTACCACTAAAACTTAATGACAAGTTTTACTGTACTGCAATTAGACCCGCGATGCTCTATGGTTCTGAGTGTTGTGCAATGAATTGTGTACATGAGCAAAAAATGGAGTTGCGGAGATGAGAATGCTTAGGTGGATGTGTGGACACACGAGATTGGAAAAAATTAGGAATGGAAGTATCAGGGATAAGACAGGAGTAGCACCAATTGCAGAGAAGGTGCGAGAAGCTCGTCTAAGATGGTTTGGACATGTACAAAGGAGACCATTAGAGGCACCTGTTAGGCGTTGTGAGAGTCTAGTCACTAGGCATGCTAAACGAGGGAGGGGTAGACCAATAAAGACTCGGAATGAAACTGTAAGGAAAGACATGATGTACTTAGGCATTAGTGAGATTATGACAAAAGATAGGGCACAATGACGACAAAGGATCCATATAGCCGACCCCACTATAGTGGGATAAAGACTTGAATGTTGTTGTTGTATAATATATTTTATATTTCATAATGGAGATTGTTCCTCCTCTTCCACTCTATATAAAGATGGGAGCTCTAATTGTAATTGTTAAGTTTTTGGAAATAATATGTTTTGTTTCAAATTATCACCAGTATGAGATCCCGATGAATTTTTTCGTTGCTCTTCGCTACTCTCATGTGAATTTTCCCGGTCTCGCACAAATTTCTCTGGTAATGTATTAACACTCCCGGTCTGACACAAAGAGCTCCCCGTACAAATTCTCACTGCTTGCCGAACATTCACACTTGTCTTGCAACGTGAACACTCTTATAACTTGGTCTCGGTCAAGCTCGTCGCTTCTCACGTCTTTTGTGAAGCTGCAACGTTTGTGAACTCCCAGCCACAACCTCCGGCAACTCCCTAAATTGCGCCTCCTAAAATCTCTCCAACTCCTGACGAGTTCTCTTGTCTGTGAATTCACTAGTGCACGAGTTTTTCTCTTTCCGTGAGTGATCCCATCCAGTGAGTTCTAAGTCTCCCGCGCGTGTTCTTCAACTTGAAAGTTCACTACTCCAGCCTAAGAGTGTCCATCCCTGCGTTTTCTTCTGCCCGCACGATTCCTGTTGAGTTTCCTCCTTCACTCGTGCTGCATTTACGCAATCTTCTGCTCTCACCAAACTCTAGATCTATCTGGAACTCTAGACCTCGCCGAACTTGCTCTTGCTGATCTTCAACACTTAAGCGATCTTCATCAATGTGATATCTAGCACACACTGAATTGTTGCACCCGCCGAATCCTAGATCTTGCTGAGCTTCAGTACTTGCCAAGTTGTAGCTCCTGCCGAGCTCGAATACTCGCCCAACTCTTGCTCTCATCGCTTCTCAACATTCACTCGTACCGAACTATGTAGACAACTCAACTCTCTCTTGCTTGCAACTGTTCATGCATCCAAACTCATTTTGGTGCTACTAGAAATCTCGGGACTACATCTAAGTTTAGTATACCCAACTATGGTTCCAAATACTCTGTCTCAATTGTAACTTCTTCAGGCAGCGCGTGTGTTGCTATTCATGATAAGTGGCTTATCGACTTTGGTTCCACCAATCATATAACTAGGAACTCTCTTTCCTTCACTCACCTTGAGTTGCATACCCAGTTACCATTAGTGTTTGTGGCCGATGGATTGTTGTGAGTCAAGCTAACTTGGGTTCACCGGGTGGTGACCAGATCTTAAGGAGTGTCTAAGCATATAAAGGAATTATCCTTCTTCGGCAAAGAGATAAAGAAGAAGTATCGAACCCTAAGGTTCGTTCTCAACATTAGGAGTGGAACTCGGATCGGTTCGGTTCGGTTCCACCTAGAACCAAGAACCGACCCGCATAGGTTCGGTTCCAATTTTTTGGAATCGGAACCGACCCATGGTTCTAAACTATGGAACCGGATCCGAACCGTTTGGTTCGGGTCGGTTCCTGTTCGGTTCTCGGTTCTTGAACATCTAAGCATTTCAACATATCTAACTGTATGTCTAACTATTAACACTCAAGTTTTCAACATATGTAAATTTTAAAAAATGTGAATCTTAACTAGCTGATTGTTTCAAAATGTGAATCACCATGCAACATTTCACAAATTAGTTTAGAATTCACTCATATCCATGTTTCATAATATGAGATTACTTATTTTAACATAAATAATGGTGATCGACTGATTATAGTTTTGAAGGAGGAAGATGGAATCGTGGAATAACATGGGTGAGAGATTATCGTAAGAACGTGGCCCATGAACCCCCTCTTAGGAGAAAACAGCAGCCCCATGAACATAAAACAACAATTTCATCAATTAATTATGAGTTTCCAGCAGCCTTTCATGAATTTCACAACATAATCTCTAACATCCCTAAGTATGATTCCCACAAACTCCAGCAAAGTGACAACAACCCCCCCCCCCCCATCAATTTAATCAATTTCCTCATAGAAAAACTTGAATACTTTACATGCAAATCCAAATCAGCACCCCATTGAAATCATAACAGCCGACCTTATGGTAGTTACAGGAATTTAAACCCAAAAGCTCAAAGAAAAATCATATTTTCCATGCCCCACAAATTAGTACAACAAAAACTGAATTTTCCCCTTTCAAATTTCCCTAATCGGGACCATTTTATTCAATAATTGCATGAAAAGAGAGGGGAAGAAGGGCTTTCAGTGGGGAAAGAAGGATCGGGACCGTCGGAGGAGGAAGAACAAAATAACTTCAGTTCATTTCTTACCGTCACCGGAGGAGGAAGCCGCGGGGGTCGGGGGAGGAGGAAGCACTGAAGCAGCGCCACTGGGCCTGAGAACAGATCGGGACCGTCGGAGGAGGAAGCTGCGCCGTCGCTGGAGTCGGCGCCGTCGCGGGGAAGAGAACGGGAGACGAGAAGGAGAAAAAAAACTCTAGGTTTTTTTTCGCCGTTTCGCTGATCGGCCGATCGCGACGCTGCTAAGGAAATGACGGACCTAAACCTAAGTATTGTTATTTATTAACAGTATCTTACAGAAATTTATTAAGTATTATTAATACTTAATAAACCCTATAAGTATTATTAAGTATTATTAAGTATCTCGGGTCGGTTCTCGAGTACCCGACAGTAGGAACCGAGAACCGACCCGAACCGCCGGTTCTCATATTTTAAGGATCCAGACCCGAACCGATCAACCCAGGAACCGACCCGAACCGTCCAATTCGGTTCGGTTTAGGTTCGGTTCCTTTTGCACGGGCCTACTCAACATGGTATCAGAGGAGGCCTCGACGTCGACCTGAAGGTATGCCACCGTTTCGTCTCGGTCGCGGCTCGCCTGTCCCTGGTTGACGCCGCCGCCTCTATCCCGCTCGGCTGACGCTGCTTTCCTCTGACTGTCTTCGTCGCGCTTCTCTCCGGCTGATTCCACCGTGACTTTCTGCTGCTGTCCGCGGTTGTCTCTGTCACGCCTCTCTCTAGTTGAAGCAGGCGAGACTTTCTGTTGTTGTTGCGGTTGTCTCCGTCACGCCTCTATCCGGCTGAAGCCTCCATTTCCTCCTCCTGTCATTTCTTTTGTGGTTGGCCTCTCTCCGAAATTTCCCCCGGTCTTTCCTGCTGCTGTTGCTCCGAAAATTCTTACGGCTGTTGTAGTTGTTGGTTGGGGGAACTCTTTCCCTCATCTGCTTGGTGATTGTTCATATGGAGGACAAATCAAAGGGTGTTAATGCCTCTGAAGGGGTAGTTGATCAACCTAGACACTATAGTGGAGGAAGTTGTAATATGGACTTCAATCATGGTGTTACTCAAATCAAGCTCAATGAGATAAATTATCTTTTATGAGCCCAATCTATGCGGATATTCATTGGAAGTCGTCAGAGACTTGGGTTTCTCATCAGATCCAAAGCAGCTCCTGGCATGTCTGACCCCCTATATGAGGAATGGGAAGATGAAAACCTCACTGTGATAAATTGGCTTGTCAATTCTATGGAACCCAAGATAGCAAGTCACTTTTATTCTGCCAAACTGTGAAAGAGATGCGGGAGTTGATTGAACGGAATTACTCAAAAAAGGACTTGGCTAGAATATATCAGCTCCAAACTGAGCAAGTCCACATGACAAGAATGACTGATTTCGAAGAATATTATAGTAAGTTGACCCATAAGTGGGCTGAAATAGATCAGTATTTCGCTATTCAGACTATATAAGATTACAAGACTGACGTCATGCAACGAAGGGACTTTGAGATGCTTTCTGGCCTTCCTCCTGAACTTGAATTCCAGAGAGTTCAGATGTTGGGTAGAGATTCTGTGCCGGATCTAGAGACAGTGGCTCATTATATTCGAGGGGAAGCAAGCCGTATAAATTCCCTTCGTTCAGACATTCTGGTTGGTCATGAAAAATCTGCCCTTGCTGCAGAGCAGAAGAGTTGGCACCCGAGGAACATGAGACTAGAGGAAAAGAACAAGATGAAGTGCCCTCATTGTGGGAAGAAAGGTTATGGAAATGAGAAATGTTGGGATCTTCATCTCCACCTAATCCCTCCAGGTTGGATTCGTGGTGCCGATGAGAAATATGTGAGATCATAAACGGCTATGTATGGTAATCTGGAGAATACTGGGTACCTTCAGGCAGAGAACGAGAGTTTGACTAGAGAACTAAAGGCCTTAAAAGCCAATGCTACCGGGCGATCTCTTTCTGGTGATTTTGTGGGGACGACAGCTCATGCTCATTCTACTCCTGTGTCCTCGAAAGGACCATCTACTTCTTGGATCCTTGACTCAGGGGCCTTCCGACAACATGACTGGGTCTTTCATGAGGATCTCTTCTATTTCTCCTGCCTCTGGCAGTGTGAGACTTGCTGATGGATCTTCGACTCCTGTGGCTGGTAAAGGGGTTATTCATTTTTCTCCCTCCGTGTCTCTCAAATCTGTTGTTATCGTTCACATATTTCCTACAAATCTCTTATCTGTGAGCAGTTTAACTAAACAGCTTAACTGTTCTATCAATTTTTTTCTCCTCCCATTGTGTTTTTCAAGATTTGGCGAGTGAAAAGATGATTGGTGGTGGACATGAGTCTGGTGGTGTGTATGTCTTGGACAGCTGTCAACTTTGGTGTTCAGAAGTCCACCAATCCTGATCAGTTGATGCTGTGGCAGAAGAGATTTGGACATGCTTGTTTGAAGACTTTAAAAGCTATTTTCCCGCATTTTCTTAATATTGAAAAACCTACTTTTGATTGTCAGTACTGTGAACTGGCTAAGCACTGTAGAACTAATTATGCCCCTAGCCGTAGTCGAAGTTTAAATTGCTTTGATTTGATACATTCTGATGTCTGGACTGCTCCTATTTGCTCTGTGAATGATTTTCAGTATTTTGTCTCTTTTATTGATGATCACTCGCGCTTTACTTGGGTGTACCTCATGAAAAAGAAGAATAAAGTTTCAGAAATATTTTAGTTATTTTATCATTATATGCAGACTCAATTTGGAACTAAAATTAAGATCCTTGGGAGTGATAACAGAGGCGAATACACATGCAATGACCTTCAGATGTTCCTGGGAGAGCATGACATTACTTTCCAAACTTCATGTTCGAGGACTCCTCAACAGAACGGGGTAGCCGAAAGGAAGAATCGTCATATCTTGGAAACCACTCGTTGTCTGTTGCAAGAGATGCATGTTCCTAAGGGGCTATGGGATGAAGGTGTTCTTACCTCCGTATATCTTATTAATCGAATGATTTTCAGTGTTCTTACCCCCTAAAGCTTCTTTGCCCAAATATGCCTCTATTCTGTCTCCCCCTCCCCAAAATTTTTGGATGCACTGCTTTTGTCCATATTGTCGGGCCTCATAAGGATAAGTTGGGCCCACAAGCAATAAAATGTGTCTTTGTGAGATATGTTGCCAACCAAAAGGGGTACAAGTGTTATTCTCCTATCCTTCAGAGAAGGTTTATCTCAAAGGATGTCACGTTTTTTGAAAATACTCCCTATTACTCTAATGAGGGAAAGGTTATCACATTTCAGGAGAAGAGCAAAGATGATAATGATACAGTGCCACCTCTTCCTGTTTCGGTTGATGTGCTTGCTCCGGGATGTGTGGATATTCCTGTGAGAGAGGAAGTTCCTACCAAGGATCTTCGTGTGTACAGAAAGAGGAAGAATATTCAAGTGTACTAGAGAAGGAAACATAAAAATCTTGGTCAAGAATGCCTCACTCATGCTCCACCACCCACCACCACTCCGCCAGATCCGAGCAACAACATCACTCAGGAGACCACTTCTGCGCTGCAAGTTCATAGCGGTCGGACTAGATATCTCATACATAAGTATGTTGGGTATAATTCTATATCTCACTCTTTGCAAGCATATCTTGCCTCTGTTTCCTCTATTTCCATCCCTAACAGTTTTTCAGAGGCTATCTTGTGTCCTCATTGGACGAAGGCCATGGAGGAGGAGATGAATGTTCTCCAACATCAAAAAACTTGGGAAATTGTTCCTATCCCACATGGGTGTCGTCCTGTCGGATGCAAATGGATATATACAACTAAATTTCTTCAAGATGGAACTCTTGATAGATATAAGACGAGATTGGTTTCTAAAAGCTTTACTCAGTTTGATGGAATTGATTTTCAAGAGACATTTGCCCCTGTGACTAAGCTGAACTCCGTCAGAATTTTATTGTCCATTGTTGCTCATAAATCTTGGACGTTACATCAGTTAGATGTTAAGAATGTCTTCCTTCATGGTGATTTACAGGAAAAAAATTTATATGACGCCTCCCCCTGGTATGGATGTTCCTGAAGGACATGAGTGTCGCCTTAAGAAAGCCTTGTATGTCCTCAAACAATTGCCTCGAGCCTGGTTTGCCAAGTTAAGCGACAAACTTGTTCATCTAAGCTTCACTCGTTGCACTTCAGATCACTCCGTCTTTGTCTACAGAAATGAAAAATGTACTACTATTCTTGTTGTCTATGTGGATGACATTATTATCACCGGAACTGATGAACGCCACATTACTTTGGTAAAAAAGGAATTGGCTTTTGCCTTTGAAATTAAGGATTTGGGAATCCTTAGGTACTTTCTCGGAATTGAGATCGCTTGATCTGCGGGGAAGATTATGATTTCTCAGCATAAATATGTCTTGAATCTTCTGAGAGATGTTGGATATTTGGGTGTCAAACCCGTGGATAGTCCTGTGGATCCGAGCTATGACATTCAGAAGGAGAATTCTTCCGATCTTGAGAGGAAGTCTGAATTTCAACGTATTGTTGGAACGTTGATTTATTTGACTATTACCAGACCCGATATCTCCTTTGTTGTGGGCTTGGTAAGTCAATTCATGTACAACCCTAAAGTTCATTACTATCAAGCTGCCCTGCGGATTCTCAAATATTAAAAAAAGGACCTCGGAAAAGGCATTCTCTATCAAGATCATGACCATTTTAAGGTCAACGGGCATTGTGATGCTGATTGGGCAGACTCTTCCTTGAATAGAAGATCTACAAGTGGATATTCTATCTATGTTGGTGGCAATCTTATTTCCTGGAGAAGTAAAAAAACAAAATGTTGTTGTCCGTTCCTCCACAGAAGTCGAGTATCGGGCTATTGTTGTCACTACCTGTGAACTCATCTAGGTTAAGTATATATTGGGGGAGATGAGCTTCTCTGTTTCGGAAGCAATGCATCTTTACTGTGATAATCAAGCGGCTATCCATATAGCTAACAACCCCGTCTTTCATGAGAGAACCAAACACATTGAAGTCGACTGCCACTTCATTCGGGACAAAATCCAAGACAAGACTATCACTGTGGTGTTTGTGTCATCTGAGGATCAACTTGCTGATATTCTAACCAAAGCTGTTTCTGGGAAATCTCTTCATTCTTTCTTGCTCAAGCTCGGGATGTTGAATGCTTACGTCGTTAGCTTGAGGGGGGGGGGGGGGGGGTGTTATGAGTCAAGCTAACTTGGGTTCACCGGGTGGTGACCAGATCTTAAGGAGTGGCTAAGCATATAAAGGAATTATCCTTCTTCGGCAGAGAGATAGAGAAGAAGTATCGAACCCTAAGGTTCGTTCTCAACATGGATCTCCTAATCCTGTTTGTTGAACTGGAGTTATTACTACCACCTCCCTTCTCAAACTGGACGATACTTTATATATCACAAATTTTTCTTGCAATCTATTATTCACCAAAGGAGACCATTAGAGGCACCTGTTAGGCGTTGTGAGAGTCTAGTCACTAGACATGTTAAACAAGGGAGGGGTAGACCAATAAAGACTTGGAATGAAATTATAAGGAAAAACATGATGTTCTTAGACATTAGTGAGATTATGACTAAAGACAGGGCACAGTGGCGACAAAGGATTCATATAGCCGACCCCACTATAGTGGATAAAGGCTTGAGTGTTGTTGTAATCTATTGTTCGTCAGTGCCCTTACGAAACAATTGCAATGTTATATCTCATTCTTTTCAACTCTGTTATTTTTAGGACCTTCATTTGTCTAAAATGATTACTACTATGATTGAACTAGGGGGCTTTACTATCTGGACAATCTTCTCACTTTTCAACATCAATTGCAAACGTTTCTCTACTGAAATGACATCAACGTCTTGGTCATCCTCCTCTTCGTCTTCTTCATCAGCTCTTGCCGTCTTTTGTGTTTGTGTCTATTTTAGAATGTGAAGTATGTCAATATGACAAACATCACTATACTAGTTTTCTTTCCATACTATGTAGGAGCTTTCTTTGTCCTTTTAACCTTGTTCATACAGTTACATAAGGTTATAGTCCCATCAAGTCTGTTGGTGGAGAGAGTGTGCATTTGTTACTTTTATTGATTATTACTCAAGCTGTAGAACGATTTAAACTCTTTACTAATGAAATTTGCACTCAATTTTTTCTTGCTCCAAAAATTCTACGAACATGTAATGCAAAAGAATATATGAGCCACATGTTCTTCTCCTTTTGTAGCTCTTATGACAACATTTATCAAACCAGTTGTGCACATACATCAACAAAATGAGGGTATCAAAGAGCAAAAATTGTCATCTCCTTGATGTTTCCCGGACATTACTATTTCAAATAATTGTTCTCAGATCCTATTAGGATCATATGGTTCTCATTTCTTGTTTTATTATTAATTGTATATTTGTATGTGATGCGGAATGGAGACGTGGGCCCGCAACAGAGGACAAGTTTTGGCTCCGTTCGGGGCCAATTGGCTACTTACCATATATGGCGTGCCTAGATCGATGAACCGACTCCATGGATGTGTCCGGCATGTCGTTCTGACACAGTTTCATATATTACTTTGTTATTTTTGCATTTATTTTGGTGTAATCGAGTTACCCCACCTCCGACCAATCATAGTCGTCGATGGTGGGATGCCCTAGTTCTCTCTTTATTATAAATAGAGTGTTAGGGGGTTGTTTAGGGCCATTGCAGATTTTGGAGAAGAGAAATCCCGAAATCTGACTATCCCTACACGGTGCCGACTCCGTGGAACCCTAGGTGATGACCCCTAGGCCCTCTCATGCTCCCCAAAGGTAACCCCTACCCCTAGCCACCTTCCTCCACCCTCAAATCCCTCCACCGCCACCCCACATCTCTCCAACAGCCAGCCCAACAACTGCCGGCCATACCATCCCTCCTGAATTCCTTGTGATATCCAATTGCGGGTCAATTCCCTCCGGCCCCTCATCGCCTCCCGAACAGTGATTACAATGAGCTTCACAGCAAGAGTCTCTGTTTTCAGTGTTGTCGACCCTACTCCCCCAACCATTAGTGCTTCGTGAAGGAGTTCCACGCCATCATCAGTGACGTCGATCTTGAGGTTACCCTGAACGACTTTAAGGTCCGGGAGCTCGCTGCGGGGGATACACCTCTTGACCCCACCACGACTACGTTCCACCGCCTAGAATTATCTTGTGCCTCGACGGGTGGGATTGCCGGCCAGCAGACCATGCAGCTCTCGGGCACGATGCAGAATAGCCTGATAATCATCATGGTGGACAACGACGAAAGCCACAACCTTATCTCTTAGCGCATGGTGCAGCAACTCCGTCTTCACTTGGTTCCCTCTCCGGATGTTGTGGTCTACATTAGCGATGGGTGCCCCCGACCGACTCAGGGCCGCACAGTCGTGCCTATCTCTGCGGGGTCCTATTCCGTGACTGCGGATTTCTATGCATTCGGCCTTGGCGGTATCGACGCCGTTTTGGGGGTGGCTTGGCTCCACACGCTCGGCAATGTACGCGTCAATTGGGCGACTATGACCATATAGTTCCTCCACGGGGGCCAACCATGCTGCCTCGACGGTCACTCCGCTCTCCACGTCGCGTCTGAGTCAGGGCGACCGATCCAAGCCACAAGAATCTCCTTTGATGTATGGTCCCCCAGAATGCAGCATCGGCGATTGAGGATCGAGGCCGGATAGCAGGGCGCCTCTCCGGAAAGGTCGAGATTGGCTGGAAGGTGATCCGAGGTGGCGTGCTTGCCCACCACCCTCCGTAGCTGCGAGACATGGAATACTGGGTGGATGCGGCTCCCGCTTGGGAGGCGAAGGCGGTAAGAGACCGCCCCGATGCGGGCGAAGACCTCAAATTGCCCGAAGAATCAGAGGGCCAATTTTGGGCACGATCGGCGGGCCACTTGTAACGGCCCAAATCCGCCACAATTTAATTCATTCTTTCTGAGAGGATTTTTCATATAACTATACGCAGCAGTATAAGAAAAGGGGTGTACCAGAGAAAATAAAACATCACATATCATTAATGTATAGAATATATACACTATCTCAATGCCAGGTACGGAAATGTCTACATGTATTACATTCTAACTAGCTATCAATGGTACAAGAAAAAACTCAAGCTAACCCGTGGACGAGCCACGTCATCAGTTGGTCTTCGGTCTGCATCTGCATGAGCCCGCCTAGTGGGGTCTAGTACGCTGGTACTCGGCTCCTGAAAGAAAAGCTGAAATCAATTATTTTTGAAAACTAAGTGAATTCCTTACCCTTACCCGAAACTTTACACTGCAAGTAGATAAGAGAGTCAGCAGCAATAAATATATATGAACATGTCTCTAAGCTAGTAACAAGGAAAATCAACAATTCTATTCTGATATCAATTCATATTTCATTTATCATGTTTTTTATCAAATTTCCATTTATTCGTAATGCGTTCCTCGAAAGACTAAGGGTCATTCAAATATCTCAATCATCTGGGTCCGTCGACCCTTCATATCAATATCCGCTTTAGGGCGTTCTCACGCGCAGCAGGCTTCCACGCCTCCTAAATTGGATTCTCTTCATATTCTGTAGGAGTTCGACCCCTCCTACGAGGTGTGAGAGTTCTACCCCTCTCACGAAGTGTAGGAGTCTGAAGTATCCCCCCCTACTAGGCCGACCCTTAGCTTTTTGATGCGTCGACGCTATCTCAATTTTCAATTCAATTCTATCTTTTTGATTCATTTCATTTTCTTAACAAATAGGATTTATGTGTATGTTTTCCCCTCAGAAATTTATCGCTCGATAAGCCAAGTTAGCGTTTTCGGCGATTCATATATTCAGTGATATCAAATAACAAGAAGTAACTAGCTTAACAGTTCACCAGAAAGTAGTAAGGACTCACCCCAATTTTTCCTTTGTCATTGTCCCTCGAAGGAGTCACATCGCGCCTATCGTCCGACGTCATTCTCTGCAGTATCAAAAATATCGTTTACCTTAGGATTGCGCCTTAAATATTTACGAGCGGACTCCTACGACGGTTACAACTACGAAATCTAGGAGTTGTGTAGGAAAGGACTAGCGTGGGTGACTCAAATTGACTGTGTATCATTCAAATCCAAGTTGCTCCGATACACAACCGCAAGGGTTGCCACCATGGCAACACCAAGTGTTGTGAACAGCAGCTCACCTCAAGTATAAATCCCTTCAAAAATAGCCGAACAGCTAACACTAGCAGCCCAAACACAACCTGTAGCATCCAGGTAATCTACATAGTCCAGCCGGCATACACACATACACACAGCACTGTCCAAGCACAACCGGCACACACACACATACACACAGCACTGTCCAAGCACAACCGGCACACACACACATATACGTACAAGGAGATCAAGACAAAACCAAACTCCAAATGGAACCCTAGCTTCATCTCTCCCAACAATGGGTCTAGGGTTTACAGAACTTTTAATTCCAAAAGGAAGTGAAGAAAACCAAAACCCCAAACCCTAGGGTTTTCACCCATCTAAAATCCATACACCAACTTCATAATCAACGCAAGAGGAGTTGAGGGGAGGAGATTACCTCTCAATTGCAAGAAGAATCACAGAAATCGGAGAAGAATCGAGCCCGATAGAGCAAGCGGCGGTAGCGGCAGTAGCGGCTTCCGTGGCTTCCTTCCGTCGAAAATGAAGAGAAATGAACAGAACCCGATAACTTAAAGCACGGGAATAGGCCACCGCTGATCGTAAGCACCCGGTTACTCCACCGGTTCAGCCGGTCTAAACCCTTGCACAGTTACAGCTAAGTACAACCAGCCAAGCCCAAGTCCAGCCAAGCAAAGCCCATCTTTATTCATCAAAACCGGCCGGTAAATAAAACGAAATAACTGTCACAAAACCAATCGGCACTGAAACCGTATTTTCATCATCGGGGAGTATTCACATAATATTTTATTTTACAAAATATAAATATTTATAATTGTTCGGGTATTACACCACTGAAAGGTGACGGTAAGGGTGGAGCTTCACGAAGACCTTCTCTCCTACTTCGAAGGAGAGGTCCCGACATTTCTTGTTGGTAAAAGAAACCATCTTTTGTTGGGCTCGTTGGAGGTGGTGCTTCAAATGATCCAAAGTAGCGCTGCATCCCCCACCAAACAGCACTTCCGACCGTCCTGGAGAAATCGCATCGTCATAGTTCTCCACTTGACCCCACGTCGCCCAGCGTGCAGAGCCAAGCCACACCCAAGATGGCGTCGATTCCACCAAGGCCGGAAATGTAGAAATCCGTCATCACTGAATAAGGGCCTATTGAAAGTGGAATGGATGAGCAACAGCCCTGGACCGCGCGCTGGCGGCCATCGCTCAAACTGACCGTGAAGTCTGGCGCGGGCTCCATCAGAAGGCGGAGCTGGCGTGACAGATTGCGGAGAGGAAATTATGGCTCGCCCCGCTATCCACCATGACAACAATGTTGCGTTCGCCTAGTTTGCCCGCCAATTTCATGGTTTGTGGCCCGAAAATGCTTCCCACGGAAAAACAAGGAAGCTCAAACTGGTGAAAGACTGCCTCAGTAGCGTCCTTTGTTATTTCGAGGTCCTCAAAATTGGGCAAGTTGTTCTCTGGTTCGATGTTGCCGATGATGGCCTGGAATTCCTTGACTGTGCAGACGTGGGTCGGGGAGTAGGGCTGCCGACAGCAGAAACACAACCCTTTGCGACGGAGCTCATCAAACTCACGGTTGGCGGTTGGAGAACCCCTGAAGGGCGGTCGGTTGAGCTGGTTGAGCGGCTGGGGGGACCGAGGGGTGGCTCTGGGTGGCGGTCTGCCACGGTCGCCCCCCCCCCCCCCCCCCCCGGCGGGGTTCTGCCCGGAGCTGGCGAATGTCGAGGAGCCAAATCCGCTTCCACGAGCCGGGCCATGTCTAGGGCCTTGGACACCGTCTGAGGATGATGCGCGCGAAGCTGGGAGCGGACGTGGGGCTGGAGGCCCTGCATGAAGAAGGCAAGGTAGTGATCCTGTGGTAAGCCCGGAACATGGGTCACGAGGGCCCCAAACTCATCGATGTAGTTGTCCAGCACACCGAGTTGGCGTACCCCGCACAGCCGTTCAATAGCGGAGCCCGAGTAACAGTTGTCGTACCGGCCTATCATTTCCTGCTTGAGTTCCGATCACGAGATGACCGGGTTGGTCTGGCGAAGCCATTGGGCCCAATGGAGGGCAGAGCCATCGAGCCCCGCGACGGCAGTAGAGACTTTGTCTTGTTCGGGTGTGTGGTGGAGGTCAAAATACTGTTCCGCCTTGATCCACCCCATCGGATCCACGCCGACGAAGGTGGGGAGGTCCAAAGCAAGGGTTGGACGGCCCGGTGGCAGCGGGGTTGCAGTGTCCCCGATGTGCGAAAACGGTGCCGCCCCGAGGAGGGGCGCGTCGGTGGCCGAGCCCGTGGATCCACCGGTGGACGAGCCGGCGGAAGGCTGGAGCGCATCCAACTTGGCGTGAAGCGCGAGGATGGAGGCATGCATGGAGGCGACGAGGGCCTCCTGGGCTTCGACGCGGCGGAGGGCTTCCGTAGTGGTGTCTTCCTGTAGTATATCCACGGAGGAACGCGTGTTGGGGGCCATGACACCGAGCGGGAAAAAACAGCGGCGGCGTGGGGATGGTTGCAGTGGCGGTGCGCGGACGGAAGCCTGCGCGGGTCTGCGACGCGGCTGCTTGGCGCGGTCGACCTTTGGCGTGCAGGCGGACGGTCAAAACGGTGGGGACTGGTTCTCCGATGCCTGGAGGCAGGCGGAGAGGGCAGGTCAGACCACTTTAATGCAGATCCGGGTGAGGGGGGGGGAGGGGGTGCAACAGCAGTAAGAACGAGAAAGGGAGAGAAAGAGAAAAAGAGAGGGGGAAAAGGGGAGAGAAGAATTAGGGTTAGAGAGCAAACATGAACATTCATCCGAGATGCAAAATACAAGGTTCACGTGCCCTCTTATAGAGGTGAGGGGCAAATACAAAAGGAAAACCGAAATTAGAAAAAACAGAAAATACTAAAAATGCGACAGCCAAACAAAGAACATAATAGATATTAATTATCCTCCGCGGTCTGGGTGGGCCCCTGCGGTATACGCGCCCGGCGCGTGTACACTTGTCATTTGGGCTCGTTGTGGTGAAGTTCCGTAACAATAGCACAGTATTTTGTACTTCATAATCTAATGTCTACATTTTTCTGCCAACTATAGCTTCTGAGTTCAGAGTATTTTTTATTTTCAAGTTTGTTGGTCAACTCATGTTCTTCCATAAAATTTTTCTCGTTGTGTTATTTACAGTTCACTGATCATTAATATAATTGGTATATTCTACAATAATATGCATTGATTAAATCTAATGAAATATTGATATGCCAGGAATGTCGATATATGGTATATTATCTTCAGAATGCTCTTATTTAATACTGTTACTATCATATCCTTAAGCTGAATATGCAATTACATGTCTCCTCTCATTTGTACGTTTTATCTCAAGTCTTCAACATTTTTTTTAAACTCGCAGACCAATGAGCTATTTCAGCTAGCTTCTGTGGCATTTTGCCTTCTATTTGCCTGGGTAAGTGTCTTTCCCAGCTAGAGCTTCGGACAATCATAAAGGATAGTCACATTATCAGCTAGCTGTTGTTGAATTTTTCACCTTCATTAATTCGTAAAAAATTCCGTTATGTTTATCTTGAAAATGAATAATCTACCATACAAGTTAAACAAATTTCCGTATTCCATTTATGTCTCTTAACATCTGCATTTTATAAGCTTCATTTTGGAAAGAAATATCTAATTAAAAGCATCAAACAACAAAATTGGTAAAATAATATAACAAGTGCATTAGTGTAGCTTTAATTGTTATTTCACATTTCTCTTTTGGCCAATATATCAGAAAATATAAAACTATGATGCTTTAAAAACGTCAAGCTCATGCTAGCACAGGTCACCATAGCTTGGTTAGCGAACTAAAAGCATTACCTTTAATACTTAAATATACCGTGTTATTTAGATGAATATGCATTTTTCTCTCTTGCAACAAACGTATGCCATTTGCATATTTCACTTTTCTGGTGATTCTTTTACTATGCTTGTCATAAAACCTATCTTCATGATTAGTCATCTTACCTTCCTAGAACTTCCTTCAGTTGAGACATTCAAAACCTTGAAGTTTGTTTTGTTGCTATTGTTTGGGAGGGTAGGGTGTTGGAATATTTACAAAATGTTCACATAAAAAATGATAATTTTTTTTGTTTTTAAAGAGATTATAATAGCATGATCCGTGAAACAAGAAATAAAAGATGTAGAAATAAAATATTTGTTAGAAATCGAGTCTGAATAAAGCGTGCGATCACCGCCTTAAAGACTGCACTACCCTCTGATGAGACTTTCAACTGTTGCTCACTTTTCCAAGATATAATACCTGTCTATGTTAAGCTCTAACTAGAGAGAAACTAAGAGAAGATGTAGAGGAAGCTAGAGAAAGAGATTAGGGTTAGGGTTGAGAGAAGAGGAAGAACCTGAATATATTTCTTGCATGCCATCCAAGAGAGGGGTCCGAATATTTATATACCCCCGGACCCAAGACCCGGCCGGCCAAGGGGGCCGGCCGGCCAATGGGGCTGAACCCCGCGTGGTTCAGCCCCCCCGAGCCATATATTTAAGAAGAGGGGGCTGAACCCATTGTTCAGCCCCAACAACGCCACATCCGTGCCGCCGCCGCTTGTAATTTGTTGTCCAAACAACCGAGCCTCATCCGGGGGCGTAAACTTCCCGGCCCATCAAAGTCAACTTTGTCCCCAAGGTGATAGTCCGGGTAAAGCTCCGGAACTCCAGTAAATCGACCCAAGTATTGTGCTCTGCCGAGAGATCCTTCCACTTAAACCATAGCTCGGGACAGTAACGCCGTGCCACGGCGTTTTCCACTTAACAACAGAACATCCTCCGGAAGCGGGCGAAGCTCGCCACCACTAGTAGCCTCGGGTAACACGGGAAGAACCGGAACAGGCAGGCCCCAACTTCCGCTTCAGCAAGGAGACATGAAAGGTAGGATGAATCCGGGAGCTCGCCGTAAGGCTAAGGTATACGCCACCGGCCCGACACGCCGCGTGATCCGAAATGGTCCATAGTAGCGGGGTGCCAGTTTTTCTGATTTGTCCGCTGGGCCACCGACAACTGGCGATAAGGACGAAGTTTGAGGAAAACGTCATCCCCCACTGAAAACTCCCGCTCGGTACGATGACGATCGGCCTGAATCTTCATACGATCCTGTGCTGCTCGAAGGTTCTCCCCGTAGGGTGGTGAGAGTCCGATCACGATCACGGAGCGCCCGATCAACTGCTGCCCACGGCCGTACTCCCGGGCTCATAACTGCTCAAGGTAGGAGGTGGACGCCCATAGACGACCTCAAACGGCGTGAGTTTACTGGCCGAGTGATAAGAAGTGTTGAAACAGTACTCCGCCCAATGTAGCCAACTAGTCCAGGTCCGCGGCTCATCCATGACAAAACAGCGAAGGTAAGTCTCGACGCCCGATTTAAGACCTCGGTCTGACCGTCAGTCTGGGGATGATGAGCCGTGCTGAAACGTAAGGAAGTCCCCTGCAAACGGAATAGCTCTGTCCAAAATCGCCCTACGAAGGTCGGATCACGGTCGGAAATGATCGCACGGGGACACACCATGCAAACGAACAACCTCCCGCACAAATAAGGTCGCAACAGACTCCGCAGTGTAGGGATGGCTCAGAGCAAGGAAGTGCCCATACTTGGACAACTTGTCCACCACTACCAAGATCACGTTTTTCCCTTGCGACTTAGGTAGCCCATCGATGAAGTCCATAGAAAACGTGTCCCAGATCTGATGTGGAATTTCCAAGGGAGTGAGGAGGCCGGCCGGAGAAGTAGTCTCATATTTTTGTCGTTGGCACACCGCACACGTCTGTACGAACTCCTGAATGTCGCGGCGCATGCCCTTCCAAAATACGTTGGCCCGAGCCCGCTGAAGGGTGCGAAGAACGCCGGCGTGGCCGCCTGTCGGCGACGAGTGAAACTCATGCATCATCAACTCACCGTGCGCCAAGCAGAATGAGCAGGAATGACCACCCGCCCGTGATAGAAGAGGCGGTCATTCTGTAAATGGTAGCCTGGAGCTGTCGCATTGACCTTGCTGCAAGTCCTCCACAATAGCCCGTAACTCAGGTCCGCGCTGCACCGCGTCTTGAATTTCATCCATCGACCTCCAACTGCGGCCCGGAAATGTGTGCCAAACCCCCTTCGGGTAAGCGAGAGAGGGCGTCAGCCCACCCGATTATCCTTCCCCCGTCGATATTCGATCGCATAATCCTAGCCCAACAGCTTGGTGACCCACTTTTGTTTTGGCAGGGGGAAGAGATCCTTTGCTCCAAGAAATGCTTCAAACTCTGGTGATCGGTCCGGATCGTAAAAGGACGCCCAAGTAGGTAGGGCCGCCAGAGAGCCACCGCATGAATCACCGCCAGCATCCTCCTTTCATACACTGAGAGGACCCCAGAGTCCGGGGAGCCAAAGCCTTACTGTAAAAGGCGATCGCCGCCCCTCCTGCATCAAAACCGCCCCCACACACACCCAGCCAAAGCATCTGTCTCGACCACGAACCGTTTGTAAAGTCCGGGAGTGCCAACACTGGAGTCGTCGTCATCGCTCGCTTGAGCGCCTGAAGCGTTCCTCGGCCTCAGCGTGCCACTCAAAAGCATCCTTCTGTAGCAGCTGTGTAAGTGGCCTACAATCTTCCGTCTCCCGTAGTCCCGTACAAAGCGTCGGTAGTACCCAGTGAGGCCTAAGAACCCCCGCAGTGGCCCGAATGGTCAACGGTCGGGGCCACGACCAGCATATTCTCGATCTTCCGGGGTCTGCCTTCACCCCCGTCAACAGAAACTAGATGCCCCAAATATTCCACCTCAGGTTGTCCGAAAGAACACTTAGACCGCTTAGCATATAACTGGTGTTGCCGAAGAGTAGAGAAGACCTGAGCCACATGAAGTAGATGATCCTCCCAAGTAGCACTGTAAATCAGATGTCGTCGAAAAAGATCAGGACGAAGCGTCGCAGGAAGGAACGGAAAATCTCATTCATATTGGCCTGAAAGGTAGACGGGCCCCCCAGTCAATCCATTGGCCATCACTAAGAACTCATAGTGACCGTCATGAGTTCGGAAGGCAGTCTTTATGCACATCCTCCTCTTTCATCAGGATCTGATAGTAGCCGACCGCAGATCCAGCTTGGTGAACAGGGTCGCCCCATGCAACTCATCCAAGAGCTCCTCGATCACGGGAATCGGAAACTTGTCCTTCACAGTTACAACTGTTCAAGGCCCCGGTAGTCCCCGCAAAATCGCCATGATCCGTCTTTCTTTTAACCAAAATAATCGGTGCGGAAAAAGAACTGGTACTAGGCCGTATGATACCTGCATCAAGCATTTCCTTCACACTGCGTTCAATCTCGGCCTTCTGCATGTAGGGATACCTGTACGGGCGGATGTTGGGCGGTTCCGCCCCAGTCTGTAACACAATCTGATGATCACGGAAACGTGACGGTGGAAGGGTACTCGGCTCCTGGAAGATGTCATCATAATACTCCTCTACAAGCGGCCGCAAACTGATCTGGCACCTGTGTTAACCCCTCCTCGTCCGACACGCACCCCCAGCAGGATTGCCATCAAGCTACTAGACTCCTCCAGCTGCTGCAAACTGCGAAGGGAAATCTCCTTAACTGGAGACGATCTGAGCCCCGTCAAACAGAACTGTCGTCCGCCTTGCATGAATTCCATCGTCATCTGATCCCAATCAAAAGTAACCCGCCTCAGCTGCTGTAACCACTGCACTCCCAAAACCATGTCTGAGCCTTCGGATCGGTAAGAGGTAGACGTCCGTGCACCCCACATATTCCTGCATCCGAAGCTCTACTCCGCCTTTCATTCTTGGCACTGTAACTTGCTGCCGTCTGCAACCATGACCTGGAAGGCTGCACCCGTGTCGATCTGTTGCCCCACCTTCCTTGCTACATCATCATGATGAATAAAGTTGTGGGTGCTCCCACTGTCGACCAAAATCGTCACCCTCTCACGCCGAACCCGTCCAACCAACCGCATCGTAAGCGGGGGGGGGGGGGGGGGATTGCATCCCTCCATGGCATGTATGGAAACGCCCAACTCCGCCAGGTCTAGTCTCCCCCAGACTCCACTCCTCCTCTGGTAATACGTCCTCCTCGAGCTGCTCCTCCTGCTGCAACATGAAAACCTGGACCTTCTGGCACTTGTGACCGGGGACGAACTTCTCATCACAATTAAAGCATAAACCCTTCTCCTTCCGAGCGGCCAACTCGCTCCAAGACAACCGAGTCACGTTGGCTTGGTACCCGTGGGGGGCTCCCGCCGTGCTGCCATCGTCGGGCCCCAAGCTGGTCTACTCGTGTTACGTGGCTCGCTGCCTGTTGAACCTCTCCTCCTGAATACGTGCCAACGTAATGGCATGGTTCAAGGAACGGGGCATGAGTGCCTGAACCTCATCCCGAATATGCTCCTTAAGACGGATATAAAAACAGCTGTAAAGCGTCCTTTCTGGCCACTGAACCCGATTCGCCAACTTCTCGAACTCGGTCCGATACTCCATAACCGACCCCTTCTGACGAAGCTTCTGAAGGAGCGCCTCAAAGTTCTCATACTCCAGTGGCCAAACCGGGCCGTAAATCCCTCCACGAACTCCCCCCAAGGCTACGTACTCCCACTCCCCGCAGAAACCACTGTGTCCATTGGAAGGCATCATCCTTCAGATGGAAGGACGCTAGCTGCACCCACTGGCCTTCAGGCACCTCCTGGTACTGGAAGAATAATTCGGCCTTGTGAATCCATTCCAGGGCGTCGCCGCCCTCGAACTCTGGAAAGTACATACGCGTTAACCCGGGGGTCAACCGTTGTGCTCCTGGACCTCCGTCCCTCCTGCGTGTTCCCCCATGCTCAAAACCCCCGTATCCGTGCGGCTGTCCCGCTCCCCAAGGCGGAGGCTGCGGGTGCTGCTGCTGGCCGCCCCACCCTGGGCCAAATCCGACCCCTCCTGGTGGCCCAAACCCGCGGTGAGGAGGAAGGAGCCCCCCCCTTTGCTGTCCCACCATGTCGGGTGGCCGCCGGAGCCCCAAAAGCTCCTCCCCGCCTCGGCGCCACTCTTCCGGGGCCGATCCCAGTCCGCCGACACCTGCGGCAGTGAATCCGGGCGGAAACAGCCCCGCCGGACCCCCGTAACCCGCTCCCGAGAAGCCGCAGGAGCCCCGTATCCCGCCGATCCCGTGCCGCCCGACCCCTCCGTGCCACGCCGCGCCGACCGGAGCCCCTCCCGCAGGCCGCACGCCCCCGACACCTTCCGCAGCCCGCGCAGCAGCGACGGAGCCGGCTGGATCGGCTCCCGATCCGGCCGAATCCTCGTTGGCCGGGCCTTTCCCCCTTCTTCAGTAGGGTCTTCAACTCCTCCAAACGGGTCTCCAGACGCACTTCCAACGCCGCCATGGACTCGGTGAGGCCAACAACATTCTCCTCTAGGTTTCGATCCGCGAGGATTCCTCCTGATTGCGAGTATTCACCATTGCCGCGCGAGAATCGACTCCTCTGATACCAATTGTTAAGCTCTAACTAGGAGAGAAACTAAGAGAAGATGTAGAGGAAGCTAGAGAAAGAGATTAGGGTTAGGGTTGAGAGAAGAGGAAGAACCTGAATATATATCTTGCATGCCATCCAAAGAGAGGGGTCCGGATATTTATACCCCCGGACCCAGACCGGCCGGCCAGGGGGCCGGCCGGCCCAATGGGGCTGAACCCGGCGTGTTCAGCCCCCCCGAGCCATATATTTAAGAAGAGGGGCTGAACCCATTGGTTCAGCCCCAACAACGCCACATCCGTGCCGCCGCCGCTTGTAATGTTGTCCAAACAACCGAGCCTCATCCGGGGGCGTAACAGTCTAGATCCTGAAAACTCTGATATGTGCGAACACCGAAGAAACATAAAGCACCCGAACTTTGAAAATTCACAAGGAGAAGAAAAAAAATCAAAGTGTGTCAATCTCGGTAAAAATCACCTATAAAAAGAATTTTCTTTAAATGCAATATTAATCTTGCAATTAATTTGTAATGGGTATTGTTACAATATGCAGTGTTAGATTGTGTTACAATAGGCTCGTGTAGTTAGAGGTTGGTATAGACAAGGAATGGTAGCTAGAGTGGTAGATGGAGGCTGGTATAGAAGAGGAATGGTAGTTGGAGTGGTAGATGGAGGAGGAATGGTAGATGTAGTGGTAGTTAGAGGCTAGTATAGAGGAGGAATAGGTAAAGGTGTAGGGGAAGACTCCTCCAGATGAGGTAAGAAGCTCACTTCCGACATGTGAGAGGACCAAACCCCCCCCCCCCCCCCCCCCCCCCCCCCCCCCCCCCCCCCCAAGGAAGTTCTCATAGTAACTCTCATAGTCTTCGGTTCACAAAAGATTACATCCATGGTCACAAAGACCTTTTTTGTAATAGGATTGAAATGTTTATAACCCGTTTGAGTTGGGGAATATTTGATGAAGACATATTTTAGGGCACAAGAGTCAAGTTTAGTTTTTTGATGTATGTGAACGAAGCACACGCATACAAAGACACATAGATGAAGGGTAGTGAGAAGAGCCTGAAGAGTATTACGAGACGATTTCTTCCCGAGACCCTGTGTAGGCATATGGTTAATGTGGTAAGTTGCTGTGAGAAAAACATCCAATCAGTAGTATTTTGGAAGGTGCATCTTGAGTAAGAGACACCCGACAACTTCCAAAAGATATTGATTCTTGCGTTCAACCACCATTTTGAGCGAGTGTGTAGATACAAGAAGTTTGGTGAATAATGTCAAGGTCACTGATATATCGTTCAAATTGTGAATCAATGTACTCACGATCATTGTCAATGCGAAAAATTTTAATGATCTTATTAAATTGGGTAGCTATCTATTTTTTAAAAAAACACAAATAATGGAAATACTTCATTTTTTGTCTTGAATAAATAGACCCATGTAGTGTGGGGAAACAATCAATGAATCAACAAACTAGAAAGACCCAAAAATTGAAGCAACGAGGCAAGACCCCTAAACATCACTATAAATAATAGTAAAAATGTAGAATTAGGAGAAAAAACATGATTAAATGAAGTTTGATGGCGTTTTCCTAGCTCACATACAACACAATGAAAATTGTCCAATAATAATAAAGACATAGTAGGTAATAAAAGTTTCATAGAAGGGATAGAGGGATGTCCGAGGCGACAATGCCAGAAACCCAAAACAGAAACTTGGTCAGCATGAAGAGCTTGTAGTGGCAACGTAAGGCTGGAAGAGTCAAACACGTAGTGTTCATCATATAGTCTACTAGAGCCAATCACCTTCCATATCGTCAGGTTCGGAAACACACAAGAGGTGAGAAAAAGTCACAGAGCATTTCATAGAGTTACTAAAATGACTAATGGAGAGAAGATTACGAGTAAACTTAGGAACATGAAGAACAAAAGAATGGTGAGAGAAGAGCAAGGGATGGATCCTTTTCCAGCAATAGAAGGAAGGATTCATCCGCAACACTCACCCTGTCCCTACCAAACAAGGGAATGTAGGACACAAAACCTGTATCAAAACCAGTCATATGATATGTAACTCCAGAATCAATAATCCGGTGGGTAGAAGGGAGAGTGGATGCAGTGTGAGCACATAGTAAGCCATGATGAGCCTATGGGGATGAAGAGGTGGACGACTTAGTAGACTGTCCTTACATCAATCGACGAAACACTTGTATCTCATCAGCAGATAGAGTCACCATAAGGCTCACAGTATCAGGGCCAGCACAGGGCGAGGCCTCCTCCGAGGCATCAAAAAGGTGAGCAGGCCTAGATTGAAATGATCCGCCCCAAGAGTGACCATAGTCGCAACCCCCTCTCGGTGTAGAACCTCCTCTTGAAGGTGGGAAGTCATGAAGTCGAAAGCTTGTGTCTCGGGAGTGGCGAGACTTTTTGCAGTAGTCACAAATCAGATGATCTTTGTCAGTTGACTTCAATCTTGGGTCACAGAAAGCATGACTGCCAGAACTATACTGAACAGCAAGGGCAAATCCCTTTGAAATTGTGTCTGGTAGCCAGATCTATCGCTTATCAAACTTTTGTTGAATAACACTATACACTTATGAAAGAGGAGTGGGAGAGCGACCAAATATCTGAGCACTGATCAGATCAAAGTCACGATGTAGCTCATGCAGAAATTCAAAGACCCTATTGCATTCTTCCGGGCTCGTACAATAACCTCATCGTAGGGAGACACGAGGGTGAGCGAATCAAAGTGATTATACTCCTAATAAAGCATAGTGAACTCTAAGTAGTAGATGGAGGGGGTTGATCCCCCTATCTCAGAAGGAATATCGTTCGTTGAAGTTGGAAGATCTGAGCAACATTCCGTATACATGAATAAGTGACATCAACTCTCTTCCAAATATTTGCAGTTGTATCTAAGAACAAATAGTTTTGGGCAATAGATTCCACCATATAGTTCGTCAACTATGACATGACCAAGGAGTTATCAGACTCCAACTACATCCAATTTGGGGAAGTTTGGGCGGGCTCCGGTGTAGTGCCTCGAACATAATCAAACATCTGTCGGCTCTTCAAGGCAAGAGTAATAAATCAAGCCCTTGAGAGGTAATTAGATCCATGCAGATGTATTGTAGTAATCTGAGTCGTGTTGTGGTCATGACTTGTACGCATAGATCCCCCAGAAGTCAAGGTAGATGATGAAATAGTAGGAGATTCTTCATTCCTCGGCATGATTATCTGATCCCCTGGAAGTCAATGTAGAGGATGAAATAGTAGTGGATTCTCTGTTCCTCGGCATAACAATCCAAGAATATAAATCACGGAGTCAATGGGAAAAGTGGAATTTATATTTAGGGTTTTCTCATATAAAGTGGAAGGAAACAAGATCCATGAAGCGTCTAAATCTGACCCACAATTCCACACCAAGTCACAATTGGTGAAGAGATAGAGAAGGAGGCATCCCCTCGAGAAAGAAGAGAAAACAACGCCGAGAATAGATATAAATAAATCTCCATTTCTGGCACCTGTTGAAGGTTTGGCCAACGACCGCGTCGAAGCTGGAGACACAAGAGAAGCAGAAGACGCATGTGGGAGGAGTTGTTGAGAGGTGGTGTGGACGCGGCCGAAGCGGTCAAGAGGAGTAGATGGCGTGTGGGACAAGAACAAGGCGGGATCATAGAAGGCAAGCGACGCCGGCTTGATGCAAGATGAACACTTGCTCTGATACTATGTTGAAAGTTTGATTTAATGAACAATGAATCATTACAATAGATCTCACTCTAATATATGAGTGATGATAGTAATGAGATATACACAAATTAGAGAAATACAGGAAATAATAAAATACACAATGCTAACACTTATTAGTTTTTTTCAGAGACTTATATTTTTTTTAAAAAAATGCTTAGCATGTCTTAGGCATACATCATGAATTGTTTCTCAGTATATGCATAATAATTTAAAGATAACACATGATTGGCCTATATTCTTTGTTTCGTATTGAATTCTCTATTGAATGTCGTTACTCTCAGGGTAGTGATAAGCTTGGCATTAGTCTAGAGTTGGGATCATTTGTTGCTGGAGTCATGATTTCTACTACTGACTTTGCACAACATACCTTAGAGCAGGTACTTCTCTCGCTATTTATTTATTATTAGATCCTTCTTTTCCAAATTGGATGGAAGTATTGATATTCTGCAAGCTGTCAATAATATATTTTGCACAGATCATGTGGTTCTCTTTAACTACTGTATTATTATTTTATTAGATCTTTTAACTATATTCTAGAGGCGGAAGAAAGACACTCGGTGAAATACTCTTTTAACTTGATGATACTTTTTTTTGCCTGAAAATGCTGAAAATATGGTTTTTTTATTTTGTTTTCTGAAATTATGTCATTACTTCAACTATATAGTGCACATTTATATTGGTGCATGTCTATGTATCAATCTCTTCCATATTTGCGGAACCATCGACACCTTCTGAATGCCGTATCTTTACTAAAGCATTTGTCATGCTAAGCTAAAATTAGATTCTGCTGGTGCATATTTGGTTATTTCATCCTTCAATGAGCTTGTGAAATAATTCTTGTAATGTTCTTTGCTGCTTTTTTGGGTTAAGTTTTAAATTATTCATCTTGTTGTGAATCAAAGGTGGAACCGATTCGCAACCTATTTGCAGCTCTCTTTCTTGCGAGCATTGGGATGCTTATACATGTTCAGTTCTTGTGGAACCATGTGGACATATTACTTGCATCAGTCATCCTGGTTGTGATAGTTAAGGCTGCCGTAGTAACAGGGGTTATCAAAGCCTTTGGATACAATTTCCGGACATCATTTGCTGTAAGCATTATCTTTTTGCGCTGCCTTATGATGCATATAATCTTGAAACACAAGCACACTGTTTTCTTGCTCGTCTATCTCCAACACTCTTATTTTAATTACAGGTGGGCCTTTCATTGGCACAGATTGGAGAATTTGCATTTGTCCTATTGAGCCGTGCATCAAATCTTCATCTTGTTGAGGTAACCTTTCTATTTTCCTCTGATTTGTGAAATTGTGTTTAGAATGTTCAATATGCTTCTAATCTTATCAAGACATATCCCTGCTATACAATATCAGATAAGGAGCAGTTCTTTTCCCTTCAGTACGGTTTGTGCTGGGTTTAGTAATGTGGAAATATGGTGTTAAAATTTAGTAAAATGTTAAAACTTCATGTAGATCATGATCTGATGTAATTCTTCTACTATTAGTTTGTTTGTACTAAATTGATATTTAGTTTAATTCACATCTTCTCCACCATGAAAAGGAGAACATTTGTTCTTGAGATTGTGTATGTTTTTTTTGCAATGTGTTTTCTGCTATACGAGCTAAGCAGTTCAGTATTCTTGTTTCTAGAAACTACAATCTTTAGTTGGCCTCTTCGTCTATACTTTCTATGTATTTATATGTTTGCAGGGAAAAATGTATCTATTACTATTGGGGACAACTGCCTTTAGCTTGGTGAGCCTTATTTTCCTTTTCTCCCCTTGTCTGATATTTAGGATGACTAGAGTTTCTCCACAATTCACAAGCTTGCCTTTGGCTATTGGTGCAGATAACAACTCCTCTGATGTTCAAAATCATGCCTGCTGTCCTGCACCTTGGCATTCTAATGCACTGGTTTCCTGCAGAAAACATACAAAGTGAGTTGTGTTCACTTATTTTGTTTGATCTTTATTTAATGAGGACCAAGTTATTTGTTTACTTTCTCAGTTATTTTCATTTACTTGAGATCTCTTGTTTTGTGTTAGACCTATGTTGCACCGACACGCGACACAAGACATGACACGCGGCTCGTCAATTCTCAAAAAATACCATATTCCAACACACTGAGACAAGTATATTAAATATTCATTTTTATAATTATGAAAATCCTAAAATATTTAACAAAAAAAATAAACAAATATTCAAATATAATATGCCATTAGTAAATATTACTCATCACATATATAAATGTAAAACTTAACAAAATGTCAAAAAATAATAGAATATTAACACATTATCATTATATATCCTCAATAAAAATAATGGATTCTCAAACAAACATTTCTCTCACTTTCAATCTTCCTTTTTCTAATGGAAATATCTACCTCACTAGTAGATCCACCTTCACAATTTGAAATGCTAGAAGTGGGCAAAGACACTTTTTTTGGAGCAGGGCTCGTTATTCTAGCATTCACCTCTTCTTCTAATTTTTTCATCTCAAATAGATCACTCATTGAGACTTTTACACACTTTCCATTTTTTCTACCAATCATTAACAAATGTGCTCACTCTTGTATATGAATTTATAAAACATTTTTCACAAAAAACACTACCAAGACAATTTGTATCCCGTCTCACCATGAGTAGCTAGCTTAGGGACACGCGTGTCCGATTGAGCGGGGCACGCGAGTCCCGCGAGTCCCGCGTGAGCCAGCGTGTCGGACTTCCGACACGCGAGTCGGAGAGTGTCGGAGAATCAGATGCGTGTCGAAGAGTCCGACACCGACACGTTGAACATTTTGAAGTATCAGTGCTTCATAGTGTTAGACTATTTGGAAGTTTGATGCATCTACAAAATGTCTTCTGTGTTAGATTTTCTTTTGTCAAGATTGTATAAATTAGGATTCATTCTCGTTAACTTCCACAGAGAGAATTCCTTAGGAGGATATTAACACTTTAATATTCTTGAGTGGAGGAATATCTTGCAAACACATTATGATAAGAAGTTGATAGAATATCGGTATCCATAGAACTTATAAAACTCAGAGCACTAGATGTAAGCCAAGTTATAAGGTGAGGAGTGAGAATATTTTTATCCTAATAAGTTTCAGAGACATGAATTTATAAGTGTGAGAATTTAATGTATAAAATAATTATTATTCTTAAAAAATTAAAGAATGGCATGGGACTTCATATAAGAGGAGGAAGAATCTACATTTGGAGATGTGGGACTAAATACAAAAAAATGGAAAATATACAATGAGCTCTCTTTTGGGCCTTTGACAAATGTGTTTTAATAATCTCACTCAAGTTGATATATATATATATATATGTTAGTATTTGGTGTTACTATTTGTTTTATTTTTGTATTCGTGTTGTCCTTTTCTTCTCTTGCTGCCAACTGCTACTATATGTATAAAGGAGCGATACTCTTTGTTTAATGGATTATTGAATTAATTTAATTTCAACATGGTATCAGAGTTATAATTCCTTCTCAAGCGCGTCACTTGGTTTCGACTGTGACTCAGTGAGGCCTCAATTCAGACCATACAAGAAATCTGTATCTAAGCTTATTTCAAGTCATTCGCCCCGGGGTGAAGGATAGTGAATACAAAATAAAACACATAATAAAAAACTTTCAGAAATTTAATTCATGCATTATGTTATTACTCAGCTAATTTCTTCTTTTATTCATCTGTTATACGAATCTCTTACTCAGGCATGCGTAAGTTAACTAAAAATTGTAAGCTACAACGAGTTTAGTCATAAACATATGACTAAGCGAGTAACATTATCTCTTTAACTACTGTACAAGCAGACAATAAACATCAGTAGCAATATGCATAAGTATTAAACTTTCTTTATATAAATGTGTAGTAAAGAAATGTTTATGCAACATTCTTATATTTGTTTTATTACTTAGTTCTTTTATGTTCTTCAAGGACGTTTCGTTTTTTTATTCATGTTCGTTCTTTATTTGTATTCTTTTCATTCATTTTTGCCTTCAGTTTATTCATAACTTGTTCAGCTCATTTTCAATATCAAAATTTTTGTTCATATTCAATCCTCTCCCATATTCAATTCTTATTATCGTCATTTATATTCAATTCTTATTATCGTCATTTATATTCATTCTTCGTTCGTATTTCATTGGATTCACTTTCAATAATCTTTCTTCATATTTAATCATTTGGTTCAAATTTCTCATTTATCGTTTTATTAATATAGGAAATCATATGAGTATGTTGAAGTGCATCTTGGTCTTCCACGATCTCTGGGCCTTCAACGGCTTCTTCTTTATGTACATATCTTTGTTTTCAATATTTGTATTTACGCCGAACTGTTCTTCATTTACAATTCCCCTCATACTTGTTTCATCTCTTGATTCTTGCTATTTTAGATTTAGCATTTTTTTTGTAAATCTTATTTTCTTATCAGTGATTTAAAGATTCATACTATTTCAGTTTTCATGTCAATGCAAAATCACTATAATACTTTCTATGGTATCAAAAGCTTTACAATTTGTAGTCTGAATATACTTTAAAGCTATGATAAGTACTTTGTTTTTATCTTCTTTTTGTCGTTCATTGAATTCTCGTCATATTTCGCATTTGCTGTCATCTTTCATGATATCTGTTATTAAGCGAACTTAGACAAGAAATCTCTAAATCAAAATTCCATTAAATTGCTATAAATGAAATCAGTAAATGAAAGTATATTAAATTTCATCTAAACATCAGCCCCCATAAATCTTCTAGCAATTCCAGCCAATAATCAACCATGAATAAACCGATTCTCAAAAATGTTGTTTTCACCTCAATCATAAATTCTTTCCAACTTAAACATCCATTAGATATCATTGTTCCTTTACCAGGTGCAACCACAACAACCTTAACCAACAAAGCCATAAGCACACATATATTAACCATTAAAGAAATCTCATATGATAAATCACATCCAAAATATTTATATATCATTTAACAAATTAATCGTCCAACCATACTAATTCCAAAAAAAATCCCAATCCAATATGATATATAGGTAAAGAAAAATGAACCAAATAACAAAAATGTTTGGAGAAGAACAAAATCCATGATTCCTTTCATAGTGTAATCCATCACTACCACTTCGCAGCTAACTATCATCCATAAAATCTCATATAAGCATAATCTGCCATCATATCTTCCATTATATATATAACAGAAATCCAAATTCAGAGAACGAAGAATAAGAGAGGAAACCCTTATTGTATTTAAATCAACACTGTTGAAACCGAGAAATCGGTCTCTGTAGAGTTCGAGGTCCCTAAAAAGGGGTGATCTCACACTTACTGCACTCAGGCGAATGTCACGGATCAAAGGCTCAGGAAACTAGGAACAGACCCTCGGCTCTAGCGTGGAGGTCCCACCTCACACCCGGAAGACCTTCGTGATCTCCCCCTCACTAGCCAATGCTGAGATAGGTGCCTTGGAGGATGAAGAAAGAGAGACTCAAGTGGCTAAGAAGCAATCCTCTCCAAGGCACCCTCAAGGGTCTATTTATAGTTTTCTGGGAATGACCTGCAAATAACCAACCACCGCTGCTCTAAAATTACTAAACTGCCCCGGGGTGGCCTGCCAAGAGCCAAATCCCGTTGTTCTAAGCAGCTAATCGCAGTCCACCACGGGCAGACCCTCAAGCTGGGCGAGAAGGCGGCCTGACGAGCTGGCGGCTTGGCGAGCTGGCGGCCTGGCGAGCTGCGGCCTGGGCGAGACGCGGCCTGACGCGGCCTGGCGGGCTGGCGGCCTGGCGAGGCGGCGGCCTGGCGAACTGCGGACTGGGCGAAGCGGCGGCCTAGGCGAGGCGGCGGCTTGGCGAGCTGGCGGCTTGGCGAGGCGGCAGCCTGGGCGAGGCGGCAGCCTGGCAAGCTGCGGCCTGGGCGAGGCTGCGGCCTGGGCGAGGCGGCGCTCTGGCGGCCTGGTGAGGCGGCGGCCTGGCGAACTGCGGCCTGGGCGAGACGCGGCCTGGCGAGCTGGCGGGCTGGCGGCCTGGCGAACTGCGGCCTGGGCGAGGCGGCGGCCTGGCGAGGCGGCGGCCTGGCGAGCTGGTGGCTTGGCGAGCTGGCGGCCTGACGAGCTGCGGCCTGGGCAAGACGCGGCCTGGCGAGCTGGCGGCCTGGCGAGCTGCGGCCTGGGCGAGGCGGCGGCCTACGCGAGGCGGCGGCCTGGCGAGCTGCGGCCTGGGCGAGGCGGAGGCCTGGCGAGCTGCGGCCTGGGCGAGGCGGCGACCTGGGCTAGGCTGCGACCTGGGCGAGGCGGCGGCCTGGGCGAGGCGGCGGCCTGGCGAACTGGGGCCTGGGCCACTCCACAAAGGGACCGGGGTGGAGACAAATATTTGATCTCTCGGAGCGAGCTGCGGCCTAGCTAGCTAGTGGGAGCCTGACAACGGAATCATCTCGAGGTAAGGCCTTCTCACCACTCCGAGAGATCAACCTGCCATGCCAGCTAGTGGGAGCCTGACAGCGGAATCATCTCGGGGTAAGGCTTACTCACCCCTCCGAGAGATCAACCTGCCATGTCAGTTAGTGGGAGCCTGGTCAACAGAATCATCTCGGGGTAAGGTCTACTCACCCCCTTCGAGAGATCAACCTGTCCTGCCAGCTAGTGGGAGCCTGAGAACGGAATCATCTCGGGGTAAGACCTTCTCACCCCTCCGAGAGATCAACCTGCTCTGCCAGCTAGTGAGAGTCTGGTCAGCGGAATCATCTCGGGGTAAGGTCTACTCACCCTTCCGAGAGATCAACCTACCCTGCCAGCTAGTGGGAGCCTGGCAGCGGAATCATCTCGAGGTAAGGCCTTCTCACCCCTCCGAGAGATCAACCTGCCCTACCAGCTAGTGGGAGTCTGACAGTGGAATCATCTCTGGGTAAGGCCTACTCACCCCTCCAAGAGATCAACCTGCCCTGCCAGCTAGTGGGAGCCTGGCAGCGGAATCATCTCAAGGTAAGGCCTTCTTACCCCTCCGAGAGATCAATCTGCCCTGCCAGCTAGTGGGAGCCTGACAGCGGAATCATCTCGAGGTAAGGCTTTTAGTGTGAGCCTGACAACAGAATCATCTCGGGGTAAGGCCTACTCGCCCCTCCGAGAGATCAACCTGCACTGCCAGCTAGTGGGAGCCTGGTCAGCGGAATCATCTCGGGGTAAGATCTACTCACCCCCCTCCGAGAGATCAACCTGCCCTGCCAGCTAGTGGGAGCCTGACAGCGGAATCATCTCGAGTCAAGGCCTTCTCATCCCTCCGAGAGGTCAACCTGCGCTGTCAGCTAGTGGGAGCCTGGTCAGCGGAATCATCTCGGGGTAAGATCTACTCACCCCTCCGAGAGATCAACCTGACCTGTCAGCTAGTGGGAGCCTGGCAGCGGAATCATCTCGAGGTAAGGCCTTCTCACCCCTCCGAGAGATCAACCTGCCCTGCCAGCTAGTGGAGATCAGCGGAATCATCCGGGATAAGTCCTACTCACCCCTCCGAGAGATCAACCTGCCCTGGCTAAGGCAGCGGAATCATCCCGGGGTAAGGCCTACTCACCCTTCCGAGAGATCAACCTGCCCTGCCAGCTAGTGGGAGCCTGGTCAGCGGAATCATCTCGGGGTAAGGTCTTTCATAGATCACAAATGTTTTCTGGCAATCCCTGTCATCAATCATAGTTGATACAATGCATGCAAAGTTCATTACAAGAGATGATCCACTTCTTCCCGACCTCCCTCTTCCCTCGTACATCATCAGATCCCTCCCCGGGTACCCACATCAACCCTGTCCTCACATCTCTCCCCTGTCGCCTCGGGTTGGACTTCTTCAATCCGCACCGGATCTTGCGCTTGTTGAGGCTGATGGGGCTGTGGTGTCGGAGCCCTTGTCCTTCTCAACTCCAGGAATTCGGGGCAAGTAGCTGTTCCATGGCCCTCCTCCTTGTGGAACTCACAGTAGGGTAACTCTACTCTAACTCTTCTTCTTCCCGCGCGGTTCCTCCTCTCCCTTCGACCAATCGTCAACGCTTGCTGCGGTGGGGGTAAGAGCTGCCTAGGGGCTTGCCTTTGGAAGTTGAACCTCCCTTGGCCTCCCTGAAAATCTCCCCCTCCTTGGATGAGACATCTTCATAGACCCTGAACTGGTCCTCCATGTTGCCTCCCACCTGACTCCGGACATTCTTGAGGTCCCTGGAGTTCCTGAGCTCTCTGCTCCTCTCTCCTTCTCCCCTCCTGATGCCTCGAGCCAACTTGCTCCTTCGACTCTGCCTATGTTAACCTTGCCAACTTCTTGACAAATGTCGAGTTGGCCGCCTCAGTTGCTATCTCCTCTGCCGCCCTTTCCATCAGTTTCTCGAAGGATAAGGGGGCCTTTCGGGTCAGACTCATCTTGAAGAACCCCTCGCGCAACCCCACCGTGAACTCCATCTGAAGGGCATACACTGGCATCTCCTGGATATCCAAGATCTAGTCTTGGAACCTGTCAACGTAATGGGCCAGCGACTCCTCGGCCCCCTGCATTATCATGAAGATGAACTCAGGACTCTTCTTCCTCTTCTTGGAGGTGGAGAAGCGAAGTTGAAAGCTTTGGATCAAGTCCTCGAACCCATAGATCGATCTCGGTGGGAGTTGGTGGAACCAGTCTCTTGCCTTATCCTTCAACGTGATCGCGAAGAGACGACACTTGAAGGCATCCGTCATCGGCCTGATGGAGACGATATCCTCGAATCACTGCAGGTGCTGGACGGGGGCATCCTTCCCGGTATAGTAAGCCATGTCGGGCTCTCTGAACCCCTCGGGAACGAGAGTTGAGATGATCAGCTCGCTGAAGGGTGACCCCCTGAGGGGTGGTCTCGCAGCCTCTACTCGCGCGACCTGCTCGCCTGGAAGGCTGGCACTCGCCGGGCTGGAGAACAACTCCCGACCGGTGAGGTCTCGCTCGACCCCATCTCCCATCCTCTCCTTCCCGGGCCGTCTTCCTGGTACGCTTCCTTCTCCCCCTGCTGGGGTCACCTCGCCTAGACCCCTGGAAGTTGACTCGTCGAGAGGGGGGGGGGGAGCTAGCTCCTGGGTGGTTGGAGTGAAGCTGTCACCCCAAGGAGCAATACTTCGCAGCATCTCCATGATTCCTTGGATGGATGTCATGAACTCTTCCCTCCCCACAAAGGGTCCTGGGTTGGGGAGCTCGCCGAGATCATCACTACCTCCTTGACCTCCAGCCATGACACTCTCCCGAGATCTTCTATGTTGGTCACTCTCCACGCTCACCGCGTCAAGATGTTGAAACCGAGAAATCGGTCTCTGTGGAGTTCGGGGTCCCTAAAAAGGGGTGACCTCACACTTACTGCACTCAGGAGAATGTCATGTACCAAAGGCTTGGGAAACTAGGAACAGACCATCGGCTCTAGCGTGGAGGTCCTACCTCTCACCCGGAAGACCTTGGTGATCTCCCCTCCCTAGCCAATGCTGAGCTAGGTGCCTTGGAGGATGAAGAAAGAGGGATTCAAGTGGCTAAGAAACAATCCTCTCCAAGGCACCCTTAAGGGTCTATTTATAGTTTTCTGGGAATGACCTGCAAATAACCAACCTCCGCTGCTCTAAAATTACTGAACTGTCCCCTGGCTGGCCTGCCAACAGCCAAATCCCGTTGTTCTAAATAGCTAATCGCAGTATACCAAGGGCAGACCCTCAAGCCGGTCGAGAAGGCGGCCTGACGAGCTGACGGCTTGGCGAGCTGGTGGCCTGGCGAGCTGCGGCCTGGGCGAGGCTGCAGCCTAGCGAGCTGCGGCCTGGGCAAGGCGGCGGCCTTGGTGAGGCGGCGGCCTGGGCGAGGCGGCGGCCTGGGCGAGGCGGCGGCTGGCGGCTGGCGGGCTGAGCCTGGCGAGGCCTGGCGAACTGCGGCCTGGGCGAGGCGGCGGCCTGGGCGAGGCGGCGGCCTGGGCGAGGCGGCGGCCTGGGCGAGGCGGCGGCCTGGGCGAGGCGGCGGCCTGGGCGAGGCGGCGGCCTGGGCGAGGCGGCGGCCTGGGCGAGGCGGCTACCTGGCGAGGCGGCGGCCTGGCGAACTGCGGCCTGGGCGAGACGCGGCCTGACGAGCTGGAGGCCTGGCGGGCTGGCGGCCTGGCGAGGCGGCGGCCTGGCAAACTGCGGCCTGGCGAGGCGGCGTCCTGGGCGAGGCGACGGCTTGGCGAGCTGCGGCATGGCGAGCTGCGGCTTGGGCGAGACGCGGCCTGGCGAGCTGGCGGCCTGGCGGCTGGCGGCCTGGCGAACTGCGGCCTGGGCGAGGCGGCGGCCTGGCGTGCTGCGGCCTGGGCGAGGCGACGACCTTGCAAGCTGCGGCCTGGGCGAGGAGACGGCTTGGGCGAGGCGGCAACCTGGGCGAGGCGGCGGCCTGGCGAACTGGGGCCTGGGCCACTCCACAAAGGGGCCGGAGGGAGACAAATATTTTCTCCCCCTACTAGTATATTATGCAGGTCCGCCCAAAATTGGCCTCCAGGAGTGCAAAACTCTCAAAAAGCTTAAAAACGTGCACCAAGTCTTACCCTTATTCGGGGCCCTCTTTTCGCGAATACGGGGTTGTACAAACACCATCCTTCTAAATCGAATCCATCTATCAGAAATAGGAACACAAACAGTGCATATGAAGGGATCGTAGAGGGCTTACAGTGGAAACGAAGAAGAAAAGGAAAAGAATCGCACGATTTACCTCTATCGAGGAGAGCAAAAGCAGCGTTGAGCTTCATCACGGCTTCCTGCGACGAAATCGAGAAGGAAAAGGAGCAAATAATCGTTGTTGTCATCACCTGGAAGAAGTGGAATCATCTAGCCTAATGGGAACTTCAGAGAGGGTATTCGTCGAGAGGAAGAACGAGTCGCAACCAAACCCTACCGGGAGGAACATGTGTTGTTGTCGTCGTTGATGCAGGGAGACAAAGATGGGTTCTTGCCGATCCCTAGCGGAAACAGAGGGGGGGGGAGGGAGGATGTGCGGCCTCTTAATCACAAAAGGTGAGCGTTGCGTGCTTTTTATCACAAGTGATCAACGACAGGTTTAAGGGGAAGTCGACATGTGCGGCGTTTAAGAATAAAGAGACTTGATTTTCTTTATTTTCTATTGCATCAATCCAATACTCACCGCCTAAACCTATTTGGGGTTAATTTAGGTTCAATTTCTTCTTTAAATATCTTAATATATCCAATTTCTCTATTGGTACACCAATTCGACTATTCGCACACCAATGTCATAATGACATGGATGCATAGAATAAATTTTAATTTTATTTTATCTTTTCAATACATTAAATCGATCTTTAAATATGTTGAAGGAAATGTGTAAAGGCCCATAATTAAAGGCTCATTTAGTTATTTAACTAGTTTGTTTAGTCTCATATCTTATGATGAGAATCCCCTCCACTTTTCTCTTCTTATATAAGTGTACAAATACATGTATTGACACATGAAAGAAATTAAGAAATTAGTAGAATTTTGCCTTTATTTCTCCTTTTTTCCGTGTTTCTTTACATGATATCAGAGTCATAGTCCTTTATTTATCTTGTTTCCGTCCTACTCTCGTGCATCTGGGCGGTTATAACTTTTCTAACCGTAGCTCCTCTACCTTTCCAGCTCCCGTTACCTTCTTTCTTCGTTCCCCGCCCGCTTTTATAGCTTTTTCCTCGGGGTCCCACTTTCTTGCCTCCTCGGTGGTCTGTCTAGGCTTGCCGCTGCTTGCCTTTCTTCTTGCAACTTCTCCTTGTTGCAAGATCTAGCCGCCACAGCTTCTCCTTGCCGCAGTTTCTCCTTGTCGCCGCCGCTACCTGTTTAGCCGCCGCAGCTTCTCCGTACCGCAAGCTCTGTTCGCAGCCTATGCTCTTGTCTCAAGCTCTCCGCCAGCTCTCTGCTCTTGCCACAAGCTTCTCCTTGCCACAAGATCATGTTGTCGCAGTTCACCTTACTGCCGTGTGTGCGGTCTCGCTGCTCCCGCCGGCTCTTCGCGGCTATTCTCTGTGGCTCGGCCTAGTTGCCAGTTCTCTCGATTTTCTTCTTCCTCGTCAAAGCTCGTGCGGCCTGCGTTTTTTGCTCGCTGTTTTTGCAGTTGCTCTTCTTCTTGCACGGTTTGCTTACTGATTTTGTTGGCCTGGCCATAGCTCCTCCCCTAGTCGCGTTTCGTACTTCTCTTGTCGCTGGTATTGTCCGCCTGGCTGCTGTTGCTCCCTAGCCGTCTGGCCGTTGTTGCTCCCTGGCCGCCAATCCTATCTGATAGATTCTTTTGCGTGGTTTCTCTCTTCACAAGGGTCTGGCCATTCCCCTTGCTATTTTTGCTCGCCAAGCCGTACACTTCTTCTAGCTGTTATCTCCTTCCTGGCCATTCATGGATTCCACTGAGGCTAACTCCCTTCCCGCCCATGTTGCTACTCCCCTTCCTAAAATCCGTGATGAGCTTCGGATCACCACGATCTCTCTTAGCGGGAAGCACTTCGTTGAGTGGGTACACTCCGTTTGACGTGTTTTGCAGAACAAAAGTCTCCATCATCTGACAAGGACAACACCTACCACTCCTACCGAGGAATCACTTCGTGATGACAGTCGGGTCCAATCATGGATCCTCAACTCTATGGAAACTGAACTATATCAGATGGTTATGTACCATGACACGACCAAGACCATGTGGGAGGAACTTCACTCCCTCTACTCTGGCAAGGACAACCTTCAGAACTTGTTCAGCGTGTAGGGTTTGCGCGTCTGTCGGTTTTTTCTAGAAAACCTTAAATGCATGCAATGAATAATTGAATTTTACAAAAATAATTAGAGCGGTCGTGCGCAGACTTTATGAAATTAAGCAACGTTTATTTTTTATAAAGCACAAAAAAAAATATTTTGTTTAAAAAGTGGATTTTCTTAAAATAATGGTTCAATTCTGAATCAGGGGAAGGAAGTTCGCAACTTTCATTCAGTTCCCCTTGTCGTAGGAAAACAAAAATCGAGAACTCCAAATACGTTTCCGTTTGGAGTTTTCGACGTAGCGTTCACTGGCACAATTCGGGCGAAAATCCAACAAGAATCTAATTATCCTAAGAGAAAATATAGACACACGCAAAGAAGGAGAACGAAACAAGTTATCTACAGAAAGGGGCGTCTTTCCGTACTTGTAGTCGATGACGATCAAACCCTACGCGTCGTCCTACATCACGCAACCTCCTTTGTTGCAAGATCCAAGACTCTGATTGAGGCATGAATACAACATCAGCCTCCCACTACGTACCTTGCAACACAACGAGCACAGAAAGAAGTCGTTGGGATCGCTATGATGATGACTCGTGTTCTCTCTCATCTTCACAGTACTATAAAAATACTCGCACTCAGTTTATTACTGAGACTCGCACTCAGTTTACTAGTACTATAAAAATACCCTACACCGACAATGCGCGTGAATATACAAGTCGTGTTTTTCAAATATGTGTACATAGTTTGGGGTCATTCATCAAACTTCACGTGCTTACACACCCCAACAAAATGATGTGGCCGAGCGGAAAAATCGACACGTTCTTAACATCGCACGATCAATAATGTTTCAAATGCAGGTGCCCATAATTTATTGGAACTTCGCGGTTTCTACTGCATGCCATTTTATCAATTACATGTCTTACTCTATCCTCAACTTTGCGACTCCTTTTAGTCTTCTTTCTTTCCTTCTCTACCCACTTTTTGTCACACCTCGCATTTTTGGATGTACCTATTATATTCATAATCTCAGTCCTTCTACTGACAAGCTTGCTCCTCGCGCTATAAAATATGTGTTTGTGGGCTACTCCCGTACTCAGAAAAGGTATGTGTATTACTCTCCCAACGAGCGCAAAGTTATTGTTTCTGCACATGTCACCTTTCTCGAGTGTTGAAGTTGGTGACCGGGCGGTCTGGCGGTTTTGTCTTGGCGGGTTGAAGACCGCGCGGTCTGGCGGTTTGTCTCAGCCGGCTTGGAGACCGGGCGGTCTGGCGGTCTACCCTGGCAGTCTCTCTTCCTCTCTGGTGGTAGCCGTGCGTTTTGCCCTGCTGTCTAACCGCGCGGCTTGTGCGGTTTGTTTTGTATAGTCCGCTTAGTCCTGTAAATTATAGTCCCACATCTTTTATTTGTATTCTCTCATCTCTCCTCCATTCTATATAAAGGAGGGCATACCTTTGTAATAGATATCTTTTTTGGATAATAAAATTTCAATTATTCAAAAGTTTATTCGCTTGTTCTCTACTTTTCGCTTCTTTTCGCTACTTTCTAACATGGTATCAGAGGACACGGTCATTTCCTCCTGATTTTGTGCGCTCTCTGTTGTTCGCGGCTTGTTTTCCGCGTTCTGCGACTTAATTCGCGGCTTGCCTTCTCTTCTGTCCGCGCGGCTTGTTTCTATCCGCGCGGCTTGTTTCTGACCGCTGCTTCTTCGCGCGGCTTGCTTCTTCTTGGTTCTCTTCTCCTACTGATCTTTGTCGCAGCGACCTGTTTCCTTGTCGCCGCGCCCCTTGTTCTTTCCTGCCGCTCCGACTTCCTAGTCGTTGCGGTCTGTCTCTGTCCGCGTGTCTTGTCTCTCTACTCGCGGTTTGCTGTTGTGATCTGCCTGACCGTGCGGGTTGTTCCTTTTACCCGCATCTTGGTCGCGGTCACCTGCTCTTCTCCTCTCTTCTGTTCGCTCGGCCTTTTCAGTCCGCGCGACCTCTTCCCCGCTGTGCTTTTGACCTCTTGCTAGCCGCTACTGTTCGCGCTTTACTTGTTGTTCCCTTCTACCCGCTCCTGCTTGCTAGTCGCGCCGGCCTCATCTTTTGCCGTGCGACCTGTTCTCCTCTGTTCGCCCGACTTTTTCAAGCCGTGCGACCTCTTTCCCTCTGCATTGCTCTGCTTCTTGGTTGCGGCCTTCCTAGCCGCCCGACCTGTTTTTTGTTCGCCCGGCTTGGTGCCTTTTCTCTTCTCGCGGCTTGTTCTTATCGTCGCGGCTTGCTCCTCTCTTGCCTCCATGGCTTTCCCTCCTCCAGCCTGTCCGCCTCCGTGGTCACCTCTTCTGGTAGTGCTCATGTTGTTACTCGCGGAAGATGGCTCATCGACTCTGGTGCAAACCAATCATATGACAGGCAATCCTCAATGTTTCTCTCTTCTCGACACACATGCTCAGTTGCCCCCGGTCATTGTTGCTGATGGATCTCCCTCCCCGGTCCATGGGACGGGCATGGTTCAAGTCACTCCATCTCTCTGCCTGGCTGATACACTCTATGTGCCCAAGTTTCCGTGCAATTTATTATCGATTACTTCTTTATGCAAGCAACTACGGTGTTCTGTCATATTCACCCCTAGCTCGTGTGTTTTTCAGGATCCGGACTCCCAACGGACGATTGCTACCGGGACTGAGAGTGGTGGCCTCTACTTGCTTGACAACGTTTCTGCTCTATCCGCCTTCTCCTTCTCCTCTACAGATCTTCTCCAATGGCATCTTCGCCTTGGACATGCTCCTCCCCGCATTCTCCGCCAACTCCTGTCACACCTCCCTCCTCATCATCCTCCTCTCAACTGTGATGCATGTCAACTTGGCAAACATCACCGCTCCTCCTTCCCACCAACGCAAAGTCGGGGCTCTTCCCGTCCGTTCGACCTCGTTCACTCTGACATATGGGGTCCCGCTCCTAACCTCACCATCGGTCGGGGTAGTTCCTATTTGTCACCTTCATTGATGATTTCTCTCGATGTACGTGGGTATATCTTCTCAAAGATCGCTCCGAGCTGTTCTCTGTTTGGACCTCCTTTTATTCTATGGTTAAGACTCAGTTTGATACGTCTATTAAACTCCTTCGCTCTGACAATGCTAAGGAGTATCTTAGCCACGACTTCTCCTCCTTTTGTACTCACCATGGTGTTATTCGTCAAACAAGTTGTGTCTACACCTCCCAACAAAATGGGGTGGCGGAACGCAAAAACCGTCACCTCCTTGATGTCGCTCGCACTATGATGACTCAAATGCATGTTCCTCGCTCCTATTGGGGATATGCTGTCCTCCTCTCATGCTATCTCATCAATCGTCTTCCCTCCACCGTTCTCCACGGTGCTACCCCTTCTCCATTCTTTATCCGGACAAGGATCCCTTTCCTCTCCCTCTGCACATCTTTGGGTGCACCGCTTTTGTGCACTCTCCTGCTGCCACCCGTGATAAACTCTCCCCACGTGCCACCAAATGTGTCTTTCTGGGCTACTCTCCCACTCAGAAAGGATATTGCTGCTTTGACCCTGTTACCCGCAAGCAATTTGTCTCTGCGGATGTCACCTTCTTTGCCAATGCCCCTTACTTCTCTCCTGCTTCCTCTTCTACTCCTCCTGAACCTACTTCTCATACTGACCCATCCCTTCCCTCTGCTCCCACTGATGTTCCGCCCTCTCTACCCACTCCACCGTCTTCCCCATCCTCATCCTCTCCACCCTCTACTCCACTTTCTCCTCCACTCCGCTGCCATCTCTCTCTACTCCTGGGCCAGCTCTCTCCACCACGGATACTCCGGATACTGAGGCACCTGCTGACCTGGATCTCCCGATTGCTCTTCGCAAAGGATTCGGGCATGTACCCAACACCCGCTTGCTGCAGTTGTTTCCTATGATCGTCTTACCCCTACTCGCAGAGCTTTTGCCCTGGCTATCTCGGCCACTGCCACCCCCCGTTCCTACCAGGAGGCCCTTACTATTCCTCATTGGAAAGCTGCCATGGATGAGGAGATTGCTACTCTCACTGAACGGGGTACCTGGACCTTGTTCCTCCTCCTTTCGGCACGGATGTTGTTGGTTGTCGCTGGGTCTTCGTGGTGAAGTTTCTCCCGGATGGCAGTGTGGATCGTTATAAGGCTCGCCTGGTTGCCAAGGGTTTTACCCAAACTTATGAGATTGATTATTTTGACACTTTCTCTCCCGTGGCTCGTCTCAGCACTATTCAGGTTCTTCTCTCTGTGGATGTCAACCGGATTGGCCCATTTCGCAGCTAGATGTTAAGAATGTCTTTCTCTATGGTGATCTGCAGGAGGAGGTTTACATGGAGCAACCTCCTGGGTATGTTGCTCAGGGGGAGACACGGGTATGCCGGCTAAAGAAGGCTATCTATGGCCTCAAGCAGAGTCCTCGTGCCTGGTTTGACAAGTTCAGTGGCATTGTTGCGGCCATTGGTTTTACAAGAAGCTCAGCAGATCACTCCTTGTTTGTTCGGAAAACCGCCTCTGGTCTTGTTGTTCTTGCGGTTTATGTTGATGACATTCTTCTTACTGGCGATGACCAGGATGGGGTATTGATGACCAAGAAACACCTTCGTCAACATCTGGTCACAAAAGATATGGGCTCCCGAAATACTTTCTGGGGATTGAAATCTCTAGAAAGCCCAACTCCATGGTCCTTTCACAACGGAAGTATGCTCTTGATCTTTTAAAGGAGGCAGGACTGACTGGTGCTAAACCTGCACGATGTCATATGGCTCTTGGAGAAGACAAAACTTGGACAGATGACTCACCTCTTCTCTCCGATCCTACGAGATACCGGCATCTGGTGGGCAAACTCATATATCTCACGGTAACCAGACCCGACATCTCTTATGCTGTTGGCAAGGTGAGTCAGTTCATGCAAGCTCCGAGGGAGTGTCATCTACAATCTGCTCTGAGGATATTAGAGTATATTAAAGCTGCTCCAGGGAAAGGACTCCTATTTCAGAAAAATGGTCACCTTAGGGTTGAAGCGTACTCTGATTCAAGCTATGCGGATGACAAAGGGGACCGCAAATCGACTTCAGGTTTCTGCACATTTGTTGGAGGCAATCTTGTGAGTTGGAAGAGCAAGAAACAGTCTGTCGTTTCCAGGTCTAGTGCAGAGGCGGAATATCGCAGCATGGCATCGACTACATGTGAGTTGAAGTGGTTGCGGGCTCTCATGCTTGACTTAGGAGAGGTTTACAACTATCCTCTTCCTATGTTCTGTGACAATAAGGCCGCGATACACATTTCCAAAAATCCGGTCTTTCATGAGAGAACAAAACACATAGAAGTCGACTGTCATTTTATTCGGGAAGAAATATTGAAGAAACAGATTTACACTCCATTTGTGACTTCCGACAACGAGTTGGCAGATATCTTCACCAAGCCGGTGTCCGCTTCCTTTTTCCACATCTGCGACAAGCTGGGCATGATCGATATATATGCTCCAGCTTGAGGGGGAGTGTTGAAGTTGGTGACCGGGCGGTCTGGCGGTTTGTCTTGGCGGGTTGAAGACCGCGCGGTCTGGCGGTTTGTCTCAGCCGGCATGGAGACCGGACGGTCTGGCGGTCTACCCTGGCAGTCTCTCTTCCTCTCTGGTGGTAGCCGTGCGTTTTGCCCTGCTGTCTAACCGCGCGGCTTGTGCGGTTTGTTTTGTATAGTCCGCTTAGTCCTGTAAATTATAGTCCCACATCTCTTATTTGTATTCTCTCATCTCTCCTCCATTCTATATAAAGGAGGGCATACCTTTGTAATAGATATCTTTTTTGGATAATAAAATTTCAATTATTCAAAAGTTTATTCGCTTGTTCTCTACTTTTCGCTTCTTTTCGCTACTTTCTAACATCGAGGACCAACCATTTCACTCATCTCCACCCGCTCCTCCTACACCTCCTCTGCTACCACGTCCTACAGTCTCTGTTACGTCTCCACTTCCACCACTTCTTCCAACTCTGCCTCCCATACAACTGAAACCACCTCTTCGTGTGTACACCCACCATCCTTCCAAATCATCTACCCTACAACAATTACCCTATACCAATAATACCTCGCGACCGGCAGATCCGACATCGACCTCTACGACTCACCCCTTGGCGAACTATGTATCCTTACATTGCCTCTCCCCGCCTATTCTCAAATTCGTGTTTTCTCTATCCTCTATTTCTATACCTAGCTCTTTGCAGGAGGCTCTACAGCATCCGGTGTGGCGTGCGGTCATGGATGAGGAAATGGGTGCCCTACAAGCTAACCGGACTTGGGATCTTGTCTCTCTTCCTCCTGGACAAACTTGTGTGGGATGCAAGTGATTTTTTGCTATCAAACATGCTCCAGACGGGAAATTGAACGCCTCAAAGCTCAGCTTGTAGCTCGCGGTTTCACTTAAAATCACTGCCTCGATTATGATGAGACTTTCTCACCAGTCGCCAAGTTAAATATTGTTTGTGTCCTGCTCTGCTTAGCTGCTCATCTACAGTGGTCCCTACATTAGTTGGATGTCAAGAATGTCTTTCTCAATGATGATCTTTTAGAGACTTTCCACATGCACTAATCTCCCAGGTTTGAGACCGCGGGGGAGTCTCGGGTTTGTCACCTCAAAAAATCAATTTATGGTCTCAAACAGTCTCTCCGCGCCTGGTTTGACGAGTTTAACAAGGTTGTCCTTGATGTTGGATTCACTCGAAGCTCAACTGATTTTTTCTCTTTACCTGTTATCAACCAACCGACACAGTAATTCTCTTAGTTTACGTTGATGATATTCTGATTACTGGTGATGACTACAAAGAAATACAAATAACTAAGCAACACTTAAACTCAATTTTTCAAACTAAAGATCTAGGAAATCTTCGGTACTTTTTTGGTCTTGAGCTAGCAAGAATTCCTGATGGTCTTCTCATATCTCATCGGAAGTACTATCTTGACCTTCTTCAAGATGATGACTATTCGGGATATAAACCTGCTGACACTTCTATGGATGTCAACCACAATTTTTGTGCTCATGAATCTGATTCTGATCTTGTACTTCCGAACCTAGAGTATTATCGACGTCTTGTAGGAAAGCTGATATATTTTACTGTTACAAGATCTGTTTTCTCTTTTCCTGTTGGAGTTGTCAGTCGATTTATGCATGCTCTACGGACCTCTCGTCTCCAGGTCGTATAACGTATTCTAAGATACTTTAAAACTGCTCCTGGACAAGGGCTTGTATACAAACCAATTTTCTCTTTATCTTTGATTGCCTACTCTGATGCTGACTATGCTGGCTCGCTGGATGATCGATGTTCCACAAGTGATTTTTGTACTTATTTCGGAGGACATCTTATTACCTGGCGTAACAAAAATCAATCTGTTGTTGCTTGCTCATCTTCTGAGGCCGAGTACCGTGCAATGACTGATGTTGTTTCTGAGCTTACCTGGTTAGAATGTCTCCTTGGTGATTTGGGAGTCAAACTCTCCTCACCAGTAACTCTATTTTGTGACAGTCAAGCTGCTATAGCCATTGCCAAGAATCATATATTCCATGAGCGAACCAAACACATTGAAGTTGATTGTCACTTCATTCTGGAGAAGGTTCAATTGAAGAAGTTGGAATTAAAACTTGTTTCTGCTACCAAGCAAGTAGATGATATCCTCACCAAGGCCTTACCACGACCCTTGTTCTATCAGTTTTGTCCAAGCTTGGTGTCTACGATTTGTATGCTCCAGCTTGCGGGGGAGTGTTGAAGTTAATGTGTAAAGGCCCATAATTAAAGCCTCATTTAGTTACTTAGCTAGTTACTTTAGTCCCACATCTTAGGATGAGATTCCCCTCCACTTTTCTCTAATAAATATAATTGTACAAATACATGTATTTATACATGGGAGAAATTAAAATTTTAATAGAATTTTGTTTTTATTTCTCCTTTTTTTGTGTTTCTCTACAAAATGTATTCGTCACATCGACACCATTGCGTGACATGCACGATAAATTTTCATATAACTCTCGGCGCTAATTTTATTTTTTATTCATGGGGATTTATTTAATTGTGTTCATTTTATTTTACTTCGTGTCGAGATTTGAGTCGTTACAAACTCTCCCCCTCTTATAGCAGTTTTGGTCCTCGAAAATATGACACTATCAATTCTCAAATGAGTTCTCAGACATATTGACTTACCTATTTTGAACTCTTGACCGGTCTCTCGACTGGTTTTTTCAGTTAAGTGTTTTGAGTGACTTGTTATTCTTTTTCTTCCTTATGTTCAAATTCAAATTTGTAGCCATCACTATATTATATCATATTACAATTCTTTGCATCATCTTCTAGACACAATACCCAATATTTGGCCTGGTATTTACAATTTTTTTATCTTGATTAAACTGTCATTATCTTTTGTAACACCTCTTTCAAAACTACATATTGTATAAAGGATCTGGCCAAAATCGCCAAAATCCTAGATACATTATATCGAGAGAATGAAGAATTACAATTCCATATATATAATCTTTTAATTTTCTACTCGTGTTTTCAAATTCATCTTTTCGCTCTTTCTTTTACCTTATACTCTTCTTAATCATATGTGTCATTATTACCTTTGTTATCAAGTTCAATTTCCACTGCAATCTCTACCTCATTTTCTGATTCATTCTAGCTTTTATTCGTCTACATTGATCTCAATTTTTATCCATAAAATGTTATCGTACTAACATATAATTCAGTTTATGATTTACGTTCTTTCCATAATTATTTTGATTGCCTTCTATTATCGCACTCTACAGACAATTCACGTCTTACTTTTTTTGGGCTTCTCACACCCTTCTACGCGAATAGACTTGGACGGTTACCTTATGACTAGCTATTAATCAACTTTTATGGAAGATCCCCTCAAGTTCATATTGTGTCTGTAGAGAAGTGCCCAAAGCTTGTATATAGTATTCCAATATGTAAATACAAGGAGAGAATACAAATATATAGGAGAGAAGAGAGAAGAATAAATCCTATACATGATGTGGGACTAAAGAAGGAGGAGGAAAAATGGGCCATTAAATGGGCCTTTTACATGGGCTTTTCTAATACTCCCCCGCAAGCTGGAGCGTACAAGTCGTATGCGCCAAGCTTGGATAGGCACTGATAGAAGAGGGTACTAGGCAGAGCTTTGGTGAGGATGTCAGCAACCTGTTCAGTACCCGGAACATGCTTGAGCTCGATCTTCTTCATGTGGACTTTCTCTCGGATGAAATGACAATCTACCTCAATATGCTTCGTTCTTTCATGGAAGACCGGGTTTTTAGCAATATGTATGGCAGCTTGACTGTCACATAGGAGGAGAGCTGGTGAAGGTAGTTTAACTCCAAGGTCGGTAAGGAGACTCTCAATCCATGTGAGTTCAGAGACCACAGCAGCCATTGCCCGATATTCTGCTTCTGCTGAGGATCGAGCAACCACTGCTTGTTTCTTGCTTCGCCAAGTAATCAGATGTCCTCCAAAATAGGTGCAAAACCCGCTAGTAGATCGTCGATCGTCGAGGGAGCCAGCGTAGTCGGCATCAGAGTATGCCACTAGTGTAGGAATGGAAGATGAGGTTTTGTATACAAGTCCTTGGCCAGGAGCTGTCTTAAGATATCTGAGAATGCGTTCCACAGCCTGGAGATGAGAGCTTCGAGGAGAGTGCATATAGCGACTCACAAGTCCCACAGCGAAAGATATATCAGGTCTTGTAACTGTTAGGTAGATAAGCTTCCCAACTAGACGACGGTAATATTCTGGATTTGGTAGAAGCGAATCAGAATCCGAGCCCTGAGCACATATTTTGTGATTTGCGTCCATGAGAGTGTTAATAGGTTTGCAGCCAGAGTAGCCTGCATCATGAAGAAGATCCAGGCAATATTTGCGCTGAGAGAGGACCAACCCATCTGACCGTCTGGCCACCTCCAGACCGAGGAAGTACCGAAGAGGTCCCAGATCTTTAGTTTGGAAGACGGAGCTCAGATGTAGCTTAACGGCTTGTATGCCGTCCAAGTCACTGCCAGTAATAATGATGTCGTCGACATATACCAATAGGAGAACCGTACCAGTGGCCTGGTGGCGAGTAAATAATGAGAAGTCAGCCGAGCTGCGAGTGAAGCCAATGTCCCGGAGAGCTTTGCTGAACTTGTCGAACCATGCCCGAGGGGATTGTTTGAGACCATATAGAGATTTGAGAAGATGACAAACCCGTGACTCCCCCGTGGTCTCATGATACATGATCATCTGGTACGGCTCACCCTCTACCGAGTTCAGGATCCAGGTCTGGACGCGACCGTCATTAAGGAGCCAATCATCAGTAGGAGGAGTTGGTGGGCCCTGGGTAAGGTGACGGGCAAGACCCTTGGCCTGTAAGACCCGGCGGACAGAGTGGACCCAGGGAATGAAGTTGGACTTGCCAGAGAGAGAAATAGTAGTAATCCGAAGCTCATCGCGGAGTTCGAGAGGAGCCACGTGGTCGGCAGGGGGTTGAGCAGTAGTGGAGTCGCTGGAGGACATGGCGACGGAGGAGCAGCAGACAGCAGGGCTCGGAGAGAACAAACCGCGCGGCAATCAGTGGGAAAAAGGAGAGCCCGCAGCGGTCTGGAGGTCGCGGCGAACTGAGTGAGGCCGCTGCGAACTGAAGCAGTCCGCGAGAGGAGGTCGCAGCAGAGGTCGCAGCATGAGGAGCGCAGTGGACACAAGAAGAGCCCGCAGCGGACAGGAGCAGTCCGCAAGTGACTGCGGAGAGAGAGAGAGAGAGTCCGCGAGCACAGGACCTCGAGCGGAGGGAGCAATCCGCGAGCAAAGAGGCTCGAGCGGACACAAACAGAGTGCAGCGGACAGGAATGAGCGTCCGGAGCGGATAGAGATAGAGAGAGGTGGCGGAGAGAGAGAGTCCGCGGGCACAAGAGCTCGAGCGGAGGGAGCAGTCCGCGAGCAAGCTAGAGGGAGCAGTCCGCGAGCAGAGGGGCTCGAGCGGACACAAACGGAGTGCAGCGGACAGGAATGATCGTCCGGAGCGGATAGAGAGAGGTGGGCCCCACGAGTCAGAGCAGAAGATGGCTATAAGAAGCCTGAGGGGGGTGGAACTACGGAGGGAGAGAAGAGGAGCGGAATCAGAAGGGCAGTCCGCACAAGGCCGGAGCGGACAGGAAGGTAGTCCGCAGGGAGCCGAGCGGACAGAGGCAGAGAGGTAGTCCGCAGAGAGGCGGATGCGAGAAGGCAGTCCGCAGGAGACCGGGCGGACAGAAGAAGGGCAGGTCGCAGTCCGCAGATGGGCGGATGCGGGAAGGCAGTCCGCAGGAGACCGGGCGGACAGAAGAAGGGCAGGTCGCAGCTAGGTCGAACCTGGCTCTGATACCATGTAGAGAAGTGCCCAAAGCTTGTATATAGTATTCCAGTATGTAAATACAAGGAGAGAATACAAATATATAGGAGAGAAGAGAGAAGAATAAATCCTATACATGATGTGGGACTAAAGTAGGAGGAAAAATGGGCCATTAAATGGGCCTTTTACATGGGCTTTTCTAATAGTGTCCTTATTAAGTATTCATTGGAACGAACTTCTTGAAAACCTAGCTCCAATACCACTTTGTGAGGCCTCAATTCAGACCCCACGAGAAATTTGTATATAAGCATATTTCAAGTCATTCGCCTCAGGATGAAGTAAGGATAGTGAGTACAAAAAAACACAATAAAAACTTTTTAGAAATTAAATTCGTACCTTCTGTTATTACTCGGCTAATTTCTTCTTTTATTCATCAGTCATGCAAATCTCTTACTCAGACATGCGTCGGTTACCTTAAAAATGGTAAACCATGGCGGATTTAGTCATAAACTTATAACTAAGCGAGTAACATACCTCTTTAATTGATGTACAGATAGACAATAAACATCAGTAGCAATATACATAAGTATTAAACTTTCGGTATATAAACGCGCGGTGAGCAAGGCAAGGAAATGTTTATGCAACATTCTTATATTCATTTTATTTCTTGGTTCTTTTAGGTTCTTCAAGGTCGTTTCATTTTTTTTTGGGTTCATGTCTGTTCTTTTTTCGTATTCTTTTCATTCATTTTTTGCATTCAGTCTATTCATAACTTTTCAATATCAGAATTTTTGTTCATATTAAATCGTCTTCCATATTCAATTCTTATTTGTTCATATCGTCATTCATATTCATTATTTGTTCATATTTCATGTGATTCACTTTCAATCATCAGAATCTTTCTTCATATTAAATCATTAGGTTCAAATTTCTTGTTTATCATTTTATTAATTTTGGCAATCGTAAGGGTATGTTGAAATGCATCTTGGTCTTTCACGACCTCTGTGCCTTCAACGGCTTCTGGCCTTCAATGGCCGCATATAAATCTCAGAAGTATTTTGTCATAGGTATTCACCCCCCTCCCACACAACACTGGGTTAACCCTTATCGTTTCCCTATGCATAATCTTTATTCGTCTTTTCTTTCTTCTTATGTCATCTTCATGCACATATCATTCTTTTCAATACTTGTATTTATGTCAAATTGTTCTTCATTTACAATTCCCCTTAGACTTGTTTCATCTCTTGATTTTTGCTATTTCAGATTTAACATCTTTTTGTAAATTTTATTTTCTTATCAGTGATTTAAAGATTCATACTATTTCAAATGTCAATGCACAATCACTAAAATATTTTCTATGGTATGAAGCTATACAATTTGTACTCTGAAAATACTTTAAAGCTACGCATAATTAAAGAGCTAAATACTCACTTTGCTTTTATCTTCTTTTTTTTGTTCGTTGAATTCTTGTCATATTTTTATCATTGTTAGAAAAGCCTAGTTAAGGGCCCATTTTTCTCTCTTTTCTCTCTCTTTGTATTAGTCTCACATCTAGGGGCCCATTTTTCTCTCTTTTCTCTTTCTTTGTATTAGTCCCATATCTTGGAGTGAGATTTCTCTCCTTCCTCTTTTCCTATATAAATGTATTCATACTTGTAACTTTACAATTCAAGAAGTATATACAAGGTTTGGAGCTTTCTCTACATGGTATCAGAGGGAGGTCGGTCCGGCCTGTCTTTGACCGTTCGGCTTCTCTGTCCGCCCGGTTTCCCTTTTTGACCACGGCGGCTTGGTCATCCTTCTTCCCGCTTGTTCTTTACGGCCTCTCTCCCTCTACCCGCCTCCCTCTCATCTCCCGTGGATCCACCTCTCTTTCCCCTTTTATATAGCCTTCCTCTCTCTGGCTCGTGGACCCCACCTCGTTCGGTTAGTTTTTCTATCTGATGCGGTCTCTCCCTTCTTCTCCTTCTCCTTACCGGTGCGGTCAGCTCATAACCGCTTGGGTGTGGTCTATTTCTAACCCGCACGGTCTGCTACTACTTTCCCTTGTTGTAACCGCGCGGTTTGTTCTTCCGGTTTGCTGGCCGGTCTAACCGTCTCGGGTTGTCTTCTTGGTCTCTCTGTGGTGACTTGTTTTTTTCCCACCTCTTCTCGCTGCCTGCTTCCTCTCAGTTTGTTTTCCTATCCGCTGCGGTCTGTTCCTAACCGCTCGGCCTCCGCTTGGGTGCGGTCTATTTCTAAACCGCCCTGTCCGCTACCCCTTTCCCGCGACGTCTGCCTTTACCTGAGGCGGTCTTCTCTTCTCGTCGCGGATTTCTCTACCCGCAGCAGCTACTTCTTCTCGCGGCGACCTCTTTTACCCGCAGCGATCTCTTTTACCTGCAACCCCCTCTTCTACTCGCCTTCTCTCTTGCTCGCTGCTCTGCCTTGTCGCTAGCGGCTTTGCCTGTCTAGTCGTTGCGACCTGTCTTGTCGCTAGCAGTTTATCCTCTTTTCGGCAAACTCCGCATCTAGGTCGTGGCATCTTTCCTTGCCGCTGGTGTACTCACCTTGACCGTGCGGATTCCTGCCTAGTCGCTGCGACCTGTATTGTCGCTAGCGGTTTCTCCCTCTCGTTGCGGACTCCGCCTACTGGTCATGGCATTCTCCTTGCCGCTCGTGTTATCACCGTGACCGTGCAGCTTCTCTTTTCTTTCTCTCTTCAAGTGGCCTCTCTTCTCTTCCCGCTTCGGCCATCTGTCTTCCCGCTGCGGCTAGACTCTTCCTGCTGCGGCCTTTTGTCTTCCTGCCGCGGCCTTTTGTGTTTGACCTTGGTGCGGTCTGCTTCTATCCGCCCGGTCTAGTTCCTGTTCGCCAGTTTTTTTGCTCCTGTTGCGGTCTTCTCCTAACCGCGCTGCCTGCTTGGTTTTTCTAACCGCAGTAGCGTGTTTCTAGCCGCTGCGGGCTCTTTTCTTACCGCGCTGGTCGTGGCCGTTTCTTGCCGCTGGTGCGTTGTCACCGTGACCACTGCGGGCTATTCCTTGCAAGATGATCAGCTGTCCTCCGGTCTCTGTGGTGTCTGTTTCCGATGGTGGTACCTCCTGCCTTGCTCATAGCTCATCCTGGATTTTGGATTCCGGGGCCTCTCACCACGTTACCTCACGGAAACCACCACAATATTTGAACTCCGTGCATCCCAAGTTCATTACTGTTGCTAGTGGGGACACAATTCCCGTTTCTGGCGCGGCAGATATTCACCTCACTCCCTCCATTAATCTTCGCTCTGCCCTTCATGTTCCGGGCTCTCCTTTCAACCTTCTCTCTGTTGGTTGACTCATTACTGATCTCGATTGTGATGTTATTTTTTTTCTAACTTGTGTGTTGTGCAGGATCGCAAGACGCAAACTATCATTGAAAAAGGACATCTGTCGAATGGTCTCTATATCCTCCACCCCTCTCCCCAAACGGTGTTGTCTTCTTTTAGCTCTGTTGATTGACATCGACGTCTGGGTCACGCTCCTCTAAACATACTCCGAAAATCTCTCCCAGACGTGTCCTTCCAAGAGTTCACGTGTGAGTCTTGTATCTATGAGAAACATCATCGCTCTCCGCTCTCACCACATCCTACTCGGAGTCCTGCTCCCTTTGATCTTGTTCACTCCGATATTTGGGGACCTTACAAAATTGCGATGTTTTTTGGATACCGTTACTTTATCACATTTGTCGATGACTACTCTCGGGTGACCTGGTTGTGTCTCCTTCGTGACCGCTCTGAACTGCCCGGTGTATTCCATACCTTTTTCATCGAAACTCGCAACCAGTTTTCCACTACCATTAAAACCCTCCGCACCGACAATGCACGTGAATACACTAGTCATGCCTTTGCTCACCTCTGTGCAGAGTTTGGGATCATCCATCAAACCTCATGTGTCTATACCCCCCAACAAAATGACGTTGCTGAACGCAAGAATCGACACCTGCTTGAGGTCACCCGCTCCCTTATGATTCAGATGAATGTTCTCAAACAGTATTGGAATTTTGCGGTCTCTACCGCCTGCACTCTTATTAACCGCATGCCTTCCTCTATTCTCAATTTTGTGGTTCCCTTCAATCTTCTTTTCCCTCCAAACCTCCTTTCTCCATCACCCCTCGCGTGTTTGGTTGTGTGTGCTTTGTTCATCATCTTGGCCCGTCCACTGACAAACTTGCTCCATGTGCCACTAAATATATGTTTGTGGGTTATTATCGGATTCAGAAGGACTACGTTTGTTTTTCTCCCACTGATCGCAAGGTGGTTACTTCTGCTGATGTCACCTTCCTCGAAGATAAGCCATATTACTCTCAACCTGTTGATTCTCCTCTTCCGCCACCTCTCTCGCGGCCTGTTATCCCTGTTAATTCAAACATTCCACCTCTCCTTCCCACACCCATCCCACCTAAACCACATACACCACCTATCATTCGTGTGTACGCTCGAAGTCCTTCCTCGTCTACTACCCTACGGGAGCTGCCCTGTCTAATGATGTTTTGCAGCCTGCGGATCCGGCAACTGCTTCCACTGCCCACCCGCTGGCCAACTATATCTCTTTTCACCGTCTCTCTCCGGAACTCCGACAGAGTGCTCTCTCTTTATCCTCTATCTCCACCCCTAATTCTGTACAGGAGGCTCTTCAACACCCGAGGTGACGGGCAACCATAGACAATGAAATGCGGGCTCTCTGGCCTAACCGGACTTGGGATTTGGTTCCTCTTCCTGCAGGCCAACCCGGTGTTAGCTGCAAGTGGGCTTTGATTATGAGGAAACCTTCTCTCCGGTGGCCAAATTGAACACAGTCCGCGTTCTTCTCTCATTAGTTGTTCATCGTCATTGGCCTCTTTATCAGCTGGATATTAAGAACGTCTTCCTCAATGGTGATCTGCAAGAGACTGTTTATATGCACCAACCTCCCGAGTTTGAGACCACGGGGGAGTCTCGGGTCTGTCATCTTCGAAAATCTATTTATGATCTCAAACAGTCCCTACGCGCTTGGTTTGAAAAATTCAGCAAGGTTGTCTGTGATATTGGCTTCATTCGGAGCTCGTCTGACTTTTCTCTCTTCACCCGACACCGGTCAACCGGAACTGTGATCCTACTTGTCTATGTTGACGATATCCTCATTACTGGCAACGATACTATAGGGATACAACATATCAAGCAACAGTTGAACTCCGCTTTTTAGATCAAAGATCTTGGCAACCTTCGGTATTTTCTTGGGCTTGAAGTTGCACGACGCCCTGATGGTCTTGTGTTATCCCAAAGGAAGTATTGTATGGACCTCCTTCATGATGCCGGCTATTCTGGATGCAAACCTGCGGATACTCCTTTGGACGTCAATCACAAACTCTCGGCCCACAGCTTTGACTTCGACAAGCTGCTCACAAATCCGGAATACTATAGACGCTTGGTTGGGAAGCTGATCTATCTTACGGTTACTCGATCTGATATCTCTTTTGTCATGGGAGTCGTGAGTCGTTTTATGCATGCTCTTCGGACATCTCATCTTCAAGCTGTCGAGCGCATTCTTTGATATCTCAAGATCGCTCCAGGACAAGGGCTTGTGTACAAGCCATCCACATCTCTATCTCTTGTCACGTAATCTGACTCTGACTATACATGATCCATTAATGATAGACGTTCCACAACTGGTTTCTGTACCTACTTCGGTGGACATCTCATAACCTGTCGTAGCAAGAAACAGACTGTGGTTTCTTGCTCTTCTGCTAAAGCCGAGTACCGGGCTATGGCTTCTGTTGTTTCCTAGTTAACCTGGCTTGAGAGCCTTCTGGGAGACTTGGGTGTTCGTCTCTCATCACCGGCGACCCTATTTTGTGACAGTCAAGCAGCAATACACATTGCCAAGAATCCGGTTTTTCACGAACGCACAAAGCATATTGAAGTTGACTGTCACTTTATCCGGGAAAAGGTACAGTCAAAGAGGATAGATTTGGAGCATGTTCCTGCTACAATCCAAGTTGCTGACATCCTGACTAAAGCTCTCTCCCGGGCGCTATACTACCAGTTTTTATCCAAGCTTGGTGCCTACGACTTGTACGCTCTAGCTTGCGGGGGAGTGTTAGAAAAGCCTAGTTAAGGGCCCATCTAGGGGCCCATTTTTCTCTCTTTTCTCTCTCTTTGTATTAGTCCCACATCTTGGAGTGGGATTTCTCTCCTTCCTCTTTTCCTATATAAATGTATTCATACTTGTAACTTTACAATTCAAGAAGTATATACAAGGTTTGGAGCTTTCTCTACAGTCATCTTTCATGATATATGTTATTAAGCTAACTTAGGCAGCAAATCTCTAAATCAAAATTCTATTAAATTACACTAAATGAAATCTAGTAAATGAAAGTATATTAAATTTCATCTAACATCAACCCCCATAAATCTTCTAGCAATTCCAGCCAATCATAAACCGTGAATAAACCTATTCTCAAATATGCTATTTTCAACTCAATCGTAAATTCTTTCCAACTTAAACCTCCATTAGATATCATCATTCATTTGCCAAGTGCAACCCCAACAACCTTAACCAACAAAGCTATAAGCACACATATATTAATCATTAAAGAAATCCAATATGATATATTACATCCAAAATATTTATATATCTTTTAACAAATTAATCGGCCAACCATAATAATTCAAAAATCTCCCAATCCAATATGATATATTGGTAGTTAATATCAATTATTTTATTGAAAAAATATGATAAAAAATGAACAAAATAACAGAAATGCTTGGAGAGGAACGAAATCCATGATTCCTTTCATAGTGTAATCCAATCACTACCACTTCGCAGCAAACTATCATCCATAAAATCCCATATAAGCATAATCTGTCATCATATCTTCCATTATATATATAACAGAAATCCAAATTCAGAGAAAGATATAAGGAAGAATAAGAGAGGAAACCGTAATTGTATTTAAATCAACGCCATCCTTCTAAATCAATGCCATCTATCAGAAATAGGAATACAAACAATGCAGATAAGGGGGTCGGAGAGGGCTTATAGCGGAAACAAAGAAGAAAAGGAAAAGAATCGCACGATTTGCCTCTACCAAGGAGAGCAAAAGCAGCATCGAGCTTCATCACGGCTTCCTACGACAGAATCGAGAAGGAAGAGCAAATAATCGTTGTTGTCATCGCCTGGAAGAAGAGATCATCGAACCCTAATGTGAAAACCGGAGAGGGTATTCGTCGAGAGGAAGAACGAGTCACAACCAAGCCCTAGCGGGAGGAAGAGGCGTTGTTGTCGTCGTTGATGCAGGGAGATGGAGACAGATTGATCACGGAAGCTGAGAGTTGCTGGTTTTTTATCACAAGTGATCAGCGACGGGTTTAAGGGGAAGTTGACAGGTGCGGTTTTTAAGCATAAAGAGACTCAATTTCCTTTATTTTCTATTGCACTGACCTATTTGGGTTAATTTAGTTTCAATTCCCTCTTTGAATCTCTTAATATATCCAATTTCTCTATTGGTACATCAATTCGACTATTCGCACACCAACGTCATAATGGCATCGGTGCACACAATAAATTTTAATTTTATTTTATCGTTTCAATACATTAAATCAATCTTTAATTACATTCTTCATATCACCTTTGCATGACATGCACGATAAATTTTCATAGAACTCTCGACATTGATTTTATTCTCTTGATGGGGATTTATTTTATTGTGTTCATTTTATTTTACTACCTGTCAAAATTTGAGTCGTTGCATCGATCCCTTCTCCTACTCGCAACTTCTCGCTCGCGGTGCGGATCTCTCATGTCGATGACCCTTCTGATCTCTTCCGCCAATCAACTGACGCTTTTTCTCTTCCCTTTCAACGAACATCCACTCTCTTTTTGTGAGAAACCCATGAGCTACGGGCTCTATGCCGATCGGCACTTTCGGGTGTCGGAACCCATGATGGTGGTTTGACTCCCTCTCCGTCGTCTGATCCCTTCCATTCTTGAGGAGATAATTCTTCCTCCTCTTTCCCATCACCTATTGTGATTTCACGTGGTTCTACTGGTTGGATCGTGAGCCACGTTGGGTCTTGGTTTTTCCTCTTTCTATAAGCAAACCCTAATTTTTGGTTTTCTATTTTGTGTGATCCCTTGATTTTTTTTCTTGATCACCATGTCGGGGAGTGTTGATTCTCCGGTTACCTCATCCGTAGCCGGTGCCTCTTTTTCTCCCTTGACTTCCGTGGGATCTATTCGGGCAAGTCATGATCACAATACTCCTCAAATTACAGTTATATGAACCATTTATGGGTTTGCTCCATCACCCTTGTTCTAAAAAGCAAGCGGGTGTTTGGATATATCAATGACACCACCATGAAACTTGCTCTGACTTCACTGAATTGGTTGTAATGTGATGCAACCCTTGTTTGCATCTTTATTTAAGTATTTTTTGTAGCGCACTGTTTCACGCATTTTATGTTTAATTGTCTACCATGTTGTATCACGCTTGTTATTCGCGCACTATTGTTTGACTTATTGGAATGACCGGCCAATAAGATCATGAATGGATAGGTCCGCCAAAATAGGAGTAACGTTAAGTTAAGCAAGCAAATAAAGTGAATAAGTAAATATTGTCTGAACTTAATATTATGAGGGAAAACTTTAAGTATTCGTAACCCCCACCTCCTTAATGCTTTACAGCCGACACTTATTTGTAACCCCCTCATCTCATTAATGCTTTATAGTCGGCCAACTCATTTGTAACCCCGCCTCATTTATGATTTCAGTCATTTGTAACCCCCCTCATTTATGATTACAGTTATTAAGAGAATTAAAAAGTACTCTTTTATAACCTGCCCATCCCCCGTTGTTGGTAAGCAGGAAAAAAAAGAGAAAACGACGAGACGGTCTGTCCTCATCGTCTTCTTCTTCCAGGCGGCCGACCTCCCGTTTTCCTCCCAAATCCAGCGCAACCCCGGTCTGATTCATCGTTCTCCGGGCAGCCGCTGAACCTGCAGCTCCAGCGACCTCCGCCGACCAGTGGTCTCTGCTCGTTTTGGCGACGGCATCCTGCCCTGGCCCACAATTCCTCCCGACCTCCCCTCCAACGGATGCAAGGAACCCAACTGCGGGCTGACTTGATCCCGACGACCCTCGCAGTGGAAACCCAGCCACGTGTGACGACTGCGAAACCCTCCGGGGCACGTTCCTCCACTGAGCCAGTCTCCTCTGTTTACCTCTCCAGATTTACTGATTATCCACTGTTCGGACTTGGTATATCCCTCTCCAAACTCAGTCATTCTCTCCCTATTAGTATAATATTTATGCATGATATTATTTGGCCAGTTTAATCAGAATTTGCTTGCTTAAAATATCCTTACTCTTGTTTGGCGTTAATTTCAAAAATTGTGCTTATTTTTCTTTCTTGCTAAAGTATGGGGAGCAATGAATCGAATAGTTGAATGCGAGCTAATGTTGGATATTTTTGTGCGTTTGTGAAAGCTTGGACGGTTAACGATTGCCAACACTCGTAAAACTTCCGCTAGTGCCACTCAAATTAATTTTTGTTCTCAAATTTACCTTTGAAACCCAAACCCTAAATTTGGAATGCATCATAATGGGAGTCTGAAAATACCTTGGTTATGTCATGGCTCGCCAACTCTATGCTCCATTGCCTGCAACTATTTGTTCCTGGATACAGACGCAAATATCTAGAAAATAGCGGAGGCCACTTATTCATTGTGCAAATGTCGCTCAACTCTTCCAACTGTGACGACAAATATTCCTTCTGCTACAGGTTGACCTCCCCCTTTTTGTCTAATACTTACAGTTTACTCAAGTATACCAAGACTACGATCACTTTGATTTATTCACTCTCATGTTCCTTAAGGACGTAGTGTTGGTTCGAGCTTTGGAAGAACGCAGGAAGAACGCAACTGATCTTTGAATTCCTACATGGTCTACATCGTGATTTGGATAAGATCAGTGTCAGATTCTCGAGCACTCTCCCACTCCTCTCTTATAAGTTTACAGTCTCGTGCAACATGAATTTTATCGGCAACAAACCCTACTCCCTGACTCTGTTTCAGAGGGATCTGCCCTTATTGCTCAATGCAACTCTGACAGTTGTCCTACCATCGACATCAGGTCAAGGTTACAGACAAGCACCACCTGATTTGTGATTATATGGGGGAGGCTCGCCACTCTGAGGAGGCGTGCTTTCAGCTTCATGGCTTTCCGCTCAGAGAGGAGGTTCCGCTCCTCGAGTTGGTCGTGGTTATGATCGCTATTAGGTCAGGGTTGGCCACCTCTATCTTGGTTTGGTCATCTTTTTGATATCACAGAGGAGACTACGAACATCCGACACAGTTGAAGCCTCTCGATCCTAGCTCAGACTTCCAACACCTCTTTCTGCTGAAATGATACAGGCCTTTCAAATCTTGATGTATGGCCGATCTCTAGTTCTGGTCATTTGAACTTTCATCGATCCGGTAACTTTGTTAATGTTTCCCATTAGCCGGGACAGTCGCAGTGCCCATCAAGTCTAAATTCCACCCGCTCTTGTACTCAGTGGATTATTCATCTGACTAGAAGCTGATAGAAGAAGAACCAAACAAATCATATGATTGGCTCTGTTCACAAGTCTGTGTCCTACCTACAATTTGTATGGTAGAGCTTTCAAAGTTGAGCATTGCGAAGTACCTGATTGTTTTCCTCAATTGTAGGAAAATTATGCATAACTTGTTCCTCTCTCTCTCTCTTTTATAGGGACCTTGTTGTTAACCCTCACTTTCAGTGGTTATGATCGCTGTCAAGGTTTGGTCATCTTTTTGATATCACAGAGGAGACTACGCCCAACATTGGCCCTTCCTATTAGTCTGCTGACAGGCCTTTCAAATCTTGATGTATGGCCATTCTATCTTGTCATTTACTTCATCATCCTCTTTGTATGTTCATTAGGGAATCGCAGTGCCCATTCTAAATCCACCCGCTCTTGTACTCAGTGGATTATTCATCGACTCTGGAGCCACAAATCATATGATTGACTCTGTCACAAGTTGTGTCCTACCTACATTTGTATGGTAGAGCAAAGTGAGCATTGCGAATATATTGTTTTCCTCAATTGTAGGAAAATTATACATAACTTGTTCCTCTCTCTCTCTCTCTTGTTTTTCATGTTCCTAAGTTTATTCATAAAACTCTTTATTAGTCACTTAACAAACTCAATGAATTGCTCAGTGACATTTCCGCCCACCTCATGTGTCCTCCAGGATAGGAAGACGGGGTTGGTGATTGGATTTTGTAGACTGTGTGATGGCCTCTACGTGTTTGACCCTTCCAATTCTGCTTCACCTCTTCATTCTTTTCAAGCAAATCTATCATCTGTTTGGATTCCTAACACTGCCTTTTAGGACATCCTAATATCTCTACCATGAAACTTCTTTTTTCTACTATGTCAACTTTATTATTTGAAACCCTTAACGATAATGTGTGTGAACTTAGTAAATATTGACGTACTTCGGTTAATCAGGTTTCTCTGCCCAATGTTATGCCTTATGTTATTATTCATGTTGATGTTTAGGATCCTTGCCCTATTGCCTCTATTTATGGTTGTTCTTTACTTTGATAGATTGTTTTTCTTGTACTATTTGAGTTTATTTGATGAAAAAAATGAAGTGTTTCTTCCTTTTCAACGTTTCCAAAAAATGATAGTCACTTGTTTTAACACTATTATTAAAATCTTACGTAGTGATAATGGTCGTAAGCATATTGGTTTTCAGTTTGAGAGATCCCTCAACAACTTTATCATTATCCACCAAACCTCTTGTGTCCACACTCCCTCTCAGAATGTGGTGGTCAAGTACAAGAATCATCATCTACTAGCACAGTGTCTCTTATGAGGCACCTTCCTAAATATTACCCAGAGGATGCTGTCCTCATGTTGCTTACATCATTAATTGTATGTCTACTTGTGTCCTTGGGCATAAAACTCCCCTCATTCCCCTTCCGGTAACTCACTCAACTTCATCCTTGTGTTTTTGGGCAGGTGTGCTTCGCTCGTGCGTCACTGATCCAAACTTGACCACTGAGTCCTGAAATTAGTTTTTTATTAGGTATTCTCTCACGCAAAAAAATTATAAATGTTTTCATCATGTGAACAAGAATACCTTTGTTTCCATGGACATCATTTTTGGGAATTTGAGGCCTCCTATGGAACATCACTTTAGGGGGAGCCTTTACCTATGATGGAAGTGAGTTCTCTTACTTTCATCTACTCATTCCTCCCCCACATCATCTCCTATCACTATTTCTCCGAGCTATGAAGATATTTGGTTACACTCATAGTAATGTTTTGATCATACGTTGTTCATCAAGCACAAGGTCGTTAAATTGATTGCTCTCATCATCTATGCCGACGATATTGTTATAACCGTATAACTGAGATGATTTGATTGAGATGCAAACTTTGAAGGAAAGACTGGCAAGAGAATTTGAAGTAAAAGACTTAACCTCAAGTACTTTTTGGGCATTGAAATTGTTATATATAGTCATGGGATCTTCATCTCATAAAAAAAGTATATCCTCAATTTACTTGAGACATCTAGGATGAGTGAGTGTAGAACTGTTGACACTCTAATTGAAGTCAACCATAAGTTATGAAGGGATGACGAAGAAGTCATTGCAGACATATTGAATTTCATAGGTTGGTAGGGAGGCTTATCTATTTGTCCCATACGCGCTCAGAAATCTCGTATGAGGTAGGAGTTATTAGTCAATACATTTATTCATCAAAGACTCGTCACTTGAATGTTGCCCACGGAATCCTAAGGATCCTCAATACCGCCCCTGAAAATGGTACCCTATTCTCACCAAGTGATGAATTAATAATTGAAGTTTGCATAGATGCAGATTGGGTTGGATCTCTTGATGATCGAATATCCACTTCTGGCTATTGTTCTCCGGTCAATGGGAATTTGGTCACGTGGAGAAGTAAAAAATATGTGGTTGTCTGCTGAAGCAGAGTTCAAATCATGGCTCAGAATTTATGTAGGCATATGGATTCACTCCATTATGAGTGACATTGGCCTTTGAAAAAAGGAACCCATCAAACTATATTGTGACAACAAGGCAGCCGTCATCATTGCACACAATCCCATCTAATATGACCGCATCAAACACGTTAAAGTGGACAAATATTTTATCAAAGAGAATATGGTGAAAGAAGTTATGAATACACCATTTATTCCTTCCGACCGGCAACTAGCTGGCGTTCTCACTAAAAGATTGAGTTTGAGTACCTTTGAGAAAATCATCCAAGTTAGGCATGATAAATGTTACGCACCCAACTTAGAGGGACTGTTAGTATTTCGTATTACTAATATTTTATTTTCCTTTTGTTCATCGACATTGTAACATTGTTGACGAGGAGCGTAAGAGTACTTGCGGAGATAAAAAAAATTTCACACGGTTCGTGACAGAGAAGCACTATACTAATGGCAGTCGGTTGGATGAGGCAAGCAAAAAAAGCAAGAAGGTCCAACCAACAAGGCAAAATTTTTGGAGCCGGATTCCGGACTGCCCGGTTTATCTCCATGGAGATCACTCTGGCTTTGCGTGATCTCTACTGTTCTTTGTGCACGTGTTAACATAGTGGTACTCCCGGACGGAGATTTCGGAACGGAACTCGGTTTCAAAAATTCCTTGGCAGTAAAAACAGGGTAGTTGACCTCACAAAGCAAGATCAACCCAAAGCTACTTGTAGTTTAGGGTAATTGACCTCTTAGAGCTTTAAGAAAGACAGAATCCAAAAAGTTCCATCCCCTTAATTTTATTTTGCTTGAGGTTTAATTGTCATTTCATATATATTTTGGAAATGATTTTGATTTGTTGTCTCTATTGAGATCAATAGTAAAGATGTCAGGCTATCGAAAGATTAAATAATATATAATATAATATAAAACTATAGATTATAACCACTAATGATCATTGATTTAGATAACATTGAAAATCAAAAGGTGGTTGGTTGGTCATCGTTGACTTCTGCACACACACACACACAAACGAATGACAGTGCACTGGGGCCGCCTGTGCCCCTCACGACAGTACCCGGGCAGCGGCGGCGGGCTTCGCCCACCCCCTACGGGCGTGCCACTTACGGCCAACCACGACAGTGCCTCAGCTGCAATAGTGCAACGAGGGGCCCGTGGATCGCGCGACATTATCTGAGCCACAACATTGTCAGGTTAAGCAAGAAATGTCGGGCAAATTCGATGCTGCGGAAACTGCACAACCAAAACGGACAATTGACTCCGTTTTCCCTCAATTTATGAATCAATTTATGAAGCGGGAACTTTAGAGTAGTGAACTGCGAGAGGGATATTTAGAAATACATCTAATTAAAAGACAGGACAAACAAAATTGTGGTAAATAGGAGCACACACTCCATCCCGCTATCAGGGGGAATGGAGGATAAAGCTCGAAATTAAGAATGGAGAAAAGGGCAAACAACGGAATGTAGGATCACGGAATGAGGAGACACTCAAGAGAGAGGGAGGGAGAGAGTGGGATTGAGATTAGGATTCCGACCATGATGAGCAGCATAGATGTAGGCGGTCTTCCCTGGGGATCTTGTTTGAGAGCACCCCCATTGCCTGTATCCTCTCTTCCTCCCTGTCTTGATCTCAAATTTGGCGAGAGCGGGGGAAGAAGAGTGCGAGGACGGCAAAGCGGAAGGCGGCGAAGGAAAGGGAGGCGACCCGGAGCACTATTTTTGCGATGGCTTGGAATAGAGACGGAGCAAACACGCAACCGTAATGAATGTCTTTAACATAGCAACGGTCATGACCATCTCTAAGAAAAAAAATTATGGCTTTGTTTGGCACGGTGGCGGCGGTCATGAACAAGGTGGTTATGAACCATCGTTCGTGAACGCTCAACTCACCTACGGAACTTGATCCACTTGTATGTTCAAAATTAGGTTTCTTTTTTTGGTGATGGTAGTAGTCGCTGTCTTGTCAAACATACATTTTATGATGGTGTCGTTTTTATCCAAACTCATCGGAGCAAAAACGTCACGCCAAACAGAGCAATTACTTAGGTGAGGTCAATGACCCTTCACGAACTACGGCTCCTAACCCCCGTCCGCCAAGTTCACAAAAGATCCTTGCTTTTATATCTTGTTAAGATATGACCAAATCAAATTACCGTCAATTATTATTGCCAACTTGGTTCATGTCCGACACGGTGGTGGCGGACATGAACATGTGGGTTAAATTGTCATTCGTTAATGCTCACCTAAAGAACTTCATTCACTTTTATATTCAAACGAATGATGTTTGTCAGGTGATCCTTAAGCGAATAACTGTTTAACCCATGCGTTTACGACCGCCACCACCGCCGTGCCAAACGGAGCCCTTTGGTGAAATTAATTTGGATTTGCTCTTTTGTTGTCGGCTTATTCAAGAATTTTAATACCATTTGCTTAAATGTTATCAGGAGAGAGCAATAATGTATGACGGAAGAAGTCCAGTGATTCATCTTTTTCCACAGGTAAAGAAATATATAGCGCTAGCGTCATATAATTTATGTAATTAATTTTGCTACCTTTGTTGTATAATAATCTTAATTTACCTCTGATTGTCATGATGTTTAGCTGATTATTATGTGATTCTCAGTTTATATTAAATATAATCGTAATGCCAGATTAGTTTTTTCCTCTTGATAATATTTATTAAAATACATATATATTATATAAAATTAAACGCGTAACGGATGCAAAGTGGAACCCATTTAGCATATATAACATTTCAAAAGGTATTATGTTATTTATTTATTGACGGCATGCAATAATTTAACAAGAGTGATATGCAATAGATTTTGTTAGCACTGAGCATATTATTTGAAAATCAAAAATCACTTAAAAATCGTTCTTGAATATTGAGTTGAATAAGAATTTTGAATATTTCGAGATTGTCTTAGATCATTAAATATGATTCGAATTACTATCATATATTTTTTAAAGAATTAAAAATAGTAAAGTTTTAATCCAAACTAACAAATTAAAATCTTAATTTACTCAATTTATTTGAGTCTAGTTGGAATAAAAAAAATTGATCAGATAACTCGATTCTATTTCTAACTGACTCGGAACTGAATCATTTCATGTACAAAACTGAGCCTTTTTGAGGTGATTTGACTCGGTTTTGATTTTGAGCCGACTCACTCGAAATAATTTTGATTTCGAGTCAAGTTGAACACCAAAAATATTGATTTTGAGCCTAACAAATCTTACTAAATAATAAAATATTAGAGTACATGAAATTCTCTGGATTTAAAATATGTGATTAGGAGATATGGTTTTATCCTTTAATATCTAGTAGTCAATAACTCAGTAACTGGTGACCTAGAGGAATCATAAAATGATCAAATGGATAGTCCATTACTCCATTTGCTATGTAATGGAGAGGATCCTTCTGCTTTGACAGGTTTAGAAAAGGATTAAAATCAGATGGCTCCTGGCCTAATAAGCTCGTTCATGCTCCAAGAAGGAGGACCATGTCCTCGTGTTGACTTGGTGCGTGCCTGTGCGCAAATAGGCAGGCGTCTCATGTGGGCATTCTAACAACATCTTTTAAATTGGAAGAGGGCGGTGTGTCGCTTAGCCCCTCCAATTATGTGAAGTAAAAAAAGATGGAATTGGCTTTGATGCTTTAATGGACATATTTGTATACAACTCTTCATGCTTGCATTTCGAGTTCTCTCTTCCATCAACATGATTTTGTATACATGTTTTGCAAGTGTTTGTGTATAACTTCCAAAGTTTCTCTCCAATGGACACAATTATCGACGATGCCTAGTAAGTTTACCATTATTGCTTCTTGTTCCAATGCTCAAAAAAAAGCTCTTCTTCTTTCTCTGAAGAAAGGAATCCCAAAAAAATGATGATTTGATGAAAGAATGATGAAGAAAAACTCATCTTTTAATCACGAGTCGCCGCCGCTAGATCTGATCGAGTCCAAAAATTGAACCACCTCCCCCATGTCGGGCCTCTTCCCCGGCTCATCGGCGGCGCAGATGAGTCCCAATTTCAGAACTTGAATCACCTCTTTCTCTGAAAATCTCCCCATTCTCCTATCAAAGCAATCCGAGATATTGCCGCCATCATCTAAAACCCGGTTAACAAAATCGCGCACCGGCCACCACTTCAGTCCCTAGGATCTCCACCGGGCTTCCTCCCCGTTGCGAATCTCCAAAAGAACGACCCCGAAGCTGTAGACGTCGGACTTCTCGCTGTATCTCAAGCTGTGCGAAGCCAACTCCGGCGGAGCGTAACCGGCCGCAGAGCGGAAATCAGCCGGCCCATTGCTTCCCAGAATAGGCAGCATTTTCATCAATCCATAGTCGCACAGCTTCGCCTCCTGCTCTTCGCCCAACATAATGTTGGTAGACTTGACGTTAAGATGAAGGATCTGGGGCTTACAGTCATGGTGAAGAAACGCAAGAGCGCGTGCGGTGCCCACAGCTATCTTGAACCTCCTCGCCCAGAGCAGATGAGTTCGCCGGCCGCCGGAGAAGCTCGAGTCGTGCAGGTGGTGATGGAGGCTTTCATTGGGGACGAACTCGGATAAAATCAGTTGCAGTTGGTGAGACCAGTAGTAGCCATGGAAGATCGCCAGATTCGGGTGTTCGATTCTTCCAAGACTGCTCATCTCCTGTTCGAATTCGTCCTGGTTTTTGATCCTGCCCAGTGTCTCCAGCTTCTTCACAGCGATGGTGATCCGGCCGCCGTCCAAATACGTCTTGTAGACAGATCCGATCGAGCCGCCGCCGATCAGGCAGTCCTTGTCGAGCAGCGCATTCGTCCCGGATTCCCAGTCTTCGTACTTGGAGGGCAGATTCTTGCCGAAGAGAACCAGCTTTCCGACTATCGTACGCGAATCAGTGGAAGCTACAGATGTGCTCTCTGAAACATGTTTTTTCTCGTCTTCCAGATTCTTCTTCCTGGAAGCCCTTACGTTCATGGCAGTGATCAGGCAGAGTCCGGCGAAGATCAAGGAGGCAGCGGTGATGGCAATTATAATGGTTATAGTTAGTGCTTCTTTTCTTCGAGATTCGATGCAAAGGATGTTAAGTGGTGAGCCGCAGAGCAACGGGTTGTTGGCGAATGCGGAGTAGCCGAATCGCTGGATGGCCGGAGAAGAAGGAATTGGGCCGCTGAGATTATTGAAGGAGAGATTGAAATGGGATAGTAGGGTTAGGTTTCCTAGGGAAAGTGGGATGGCTCCGGCGAGAGAGTTGTCGGAGAGGTCGAGGAGCTGCAGCCAGGTTAATTGGCCGAGTGTCGACGGGATGGTGCCGGCGAGCTTGTTGTGATGCAGATCGAGGCGTTGAAGAGATGTCATGTTGTTCAGCGACGAAGGGATTTCGCCCTGGAGTTTGTTTCTTGATGCATCCCTGCAAAATGGATTGAGAAATTTGCAATGAAATTGAAGAGTTCAGACATTTTAGTTTAGGATTTAGGGTGCTTACAGATCGAGGAGGAACTGGCAATGGCACAGAGGAAGTGGTATTTGGCCGGAGAGCTGAAGATTGTGCAGGTGTAGGATCTGGAGCAGCTCTAACTCTCCCAGCTCTGGCGGGATTTCTCCGGTGATGGCGTTGCTACTCAGCCTGAGAACTGAGAGAGACTTGATCGATCTAATCTCCGCCGGGATGTTTCCGGAGAAACGGTTAAACCCCATATCCAGATATTTTAGCGCTTTGCAGTTCGCTATGCTCGGCGTAATAAGTCCGCCCAAATCGTTGCCGGAGACGTCAATGTACATCAATCTATCGCTGCAGATCTTAATCTCAGGCATGAATCCTTGGAGGCGATTGAAGGAGGTGTTGAAGTAGCTGAGATTTGTGAGAGAAAGGAGATTGAAGGGCAGGGCTCCGGAGAAGGTGTTGCTGCTGAGATCGAGGTACTCCAAGCTCCGGCATGCAGAGATCTTATCCACGATTGTCCCAAACAGAGAATTGTTCCCCAGCGCAACGAATGAGATCGCCGGAAGCGCGCAGATTTCCGGCGGGAAGCCTCCGGTGAGATCGTTAAACGAGAAGTTGAAACCGATTAGTTTGAAGCAGTTAGCGATGCTGGTCGGGATAGGGCCCGATAGGCGGTTGTGGGAGAGGGAGACGAACTTCGTCCTCAAGCAGTGATTGAACAGGGAGTCCGGGATCTCACCGGAAAAGGAATTCCCGGCCAGATCCAGAAGACGGAGCGAGGGAAGGTCGCCGAGAAATGCCGGGACCTCGCCGGAGAGCCCGTTCCGGCTCAGATTAAGCTTCCTCAAAGTTCGAATCCCCGCGTATTCCACCGGGACCACGCCGGAGAACCGATTGCCGAAGAGGGAGAGAATCTGGAGATCGCGGAGTCCGGCGATGGACGACGAAAGAGTACCCTCAAGATCCGCGCCGTGGATGCGGATCTTCTCAACGAACCCCGCATCCCCGCATGTCACTCCGGAGAAATCCAGGCATGGGTCTCAGCCGGCGATCCATGATGTGAGCGAACCCCGAGGGTCCGCCGTCACATTCCCCTTGAACTGCAACAGCATTTCCGTCTCTCCGACGACCGCCGCCGCCGCCGCCGCCAAAACCCGTAACAGCAGAAACGGAAAAAGTAGAAACTCCGTCGCATTCACAATGCGCAAGATCCTATGCCGCCGGCGCAGGTTCCAATCCATGACCGGGACTGAAAGAATAGCTGCTCGGCCTAATGCTATAATAAGCTGTTGCCGCAGGTGAGCAAAGAAGAGATGAGGGTTTATATATTATACGGTGATCTGTGTCTATCAGGGAGAAGAACCTGATAGTGCATGGATTGGAACCTGCGCCAACATGCAAATCTTGGTTCTTCATTTTCTGATTCATCTAAGATAGTGTTGAAGCCTCTACTGGAAATTTAATAAACAGGTCCGGTTCTATATTAATATTTTTGATTCTAAGTGATCTATTAGTCTAATGAATCAATAAGTAGGGTTGATCTATTAGTATTATACGTAGGTCCCTAATTAGTATTTTTGATTCTAAGTCTGATTTTATTTAAAAAGATCTCTCAAGTTAATATTTGCATGAAATATAATATATAATTAATTACCTAAACAATATTTAAGTTTATATAATAAATCAGTCTCTACTTCAATTATTACATTAAAACATAACAGATCTTTGGTCTCCGTCTCTTCCTGTTCAGGATTACAGCCTCCGTCAGGTACTCTTAAAATAGAGATTTGGGCCTGTCTTTAAACTCTCTCTCTCTCTCAAACACACAGCTCAATCTCTCGCAAACTCAATCCTTTAAACTCTTCATAATAGGCTCTCTTAAACTCTGTGTGTGTATGCAGGTTGGAGTTCCACCAATACTGAACTAACAGATAAAATGTGGTGGAAAAAAGCTGAAAAAATGCCGTTGGTTGCTTGTTCGTCATTTTTGGTCTCTTTGATCTAATACCGTCCTATGGATCTGTTTTAAATTGTAGACGCCATTGCAGGAAGAAAAATAAGAAAAAGCAACGCACTATTAACATAATTAGGGAGAAGAACAACACATAACGGATCTCGGTAATTTTAAATGTAATATGTTTGGCATTGCAAATATTAGTTTAAATATTTATTCACATGCATGAATATATTGTAAAGAGTTTAAGATGAATAAAACAACAAAAGGTAAGCCCCTTTAGGGATGTGAGAGATGTATCAGATGATTGTTATCCGCATTAATTTTGACTAGTTGGTAAATTTTAAATATTCGGCAATTGTTATCCGTATTAATTTTGTTATTCGTAAATTTTTGATATCTGGAAATGAAATTGTTATCCACAAATGAAATTTTTGATATTCGCAAACTGATACACTTTGAATGTTTGCTTTCACCAGTCCTTCACAACAACTGCATCCAATAAGAAAGAGAGAATGCGGTCATTGGATATAACATTCTCATCCATAGAAATATTTGTAATATATGTTGTACTAGTTAAGATAAAATGTCATTAAAAAACATCATTTATCAGCTCAAAATAATCTATTTCCACAAAGAGACATGTCCACATAAGTTTAGAACATCTTCAACATTGCGACCACAACTGCTCAAATTTCTAATAGTGATAGCGGCAGCGATGGCGGTGACGATGACGGCGATGACGACGATGATGACGATGATGGCGGCGACGATGACGGCGATGGCGGCGGTGATTACGGTGATGGCGGCGGTTGTCGCGGCGATGGCGGAGGTGATGACGGCGATGACGGCGGTGATGACGGCAACGGCGACGATGGAGGCGGTGTTGACGGCGATGGCGGCGGTTGCACCTCTCATAGTTAGGTCGCTAGTGGGGGCTCTTTGGATAACCACAACTCATGCATGAGATGCTGCTAGCGCTCCTAAGGGGACCTCATCAAATATAACTCTCATTTGATCTCAGAAAAAATTGAACATGCCTTTCAAAAGTGATGTAAGATATGGGGAGAAAAAAAATAATGCGAATAAAAACACTTAAAATAAAGTACGGATAACCCTCTCTCGGCTCTGAACTTTTTGTCCATTTATTTTACAGTTGAATGCTTGAATTTAATCTTTTAACTACTTATAAGTTGTTAATTACTTGTCAGACAAAAAAATGGATTTCGTTATTTCAAGATCAAATTTGCCTATAAAATGTGATTTTTTTTCCAGAATAATCCCGCTGGACATCGGGCTACCGACCCGAAATCATTTTTTATATATATAAATGGTTATTTTGTTGGTAGCCCAATGGCTAATTGAAGAATCCAGATCCTTTGGAGTTCCTGCAGAAACTTCCGAGTGAAGTTCGCGCAATCTCGCTCATCCGATTGAAATCCAACGGGCGAGCGAAATTGCATTTTTTAATATTTTAACTTTTTTTTTGTCTTTTAGCGCGCGAAAAAAATTGCTCCAAAAACATTGCTTTTCATGTTTGGCAATTGGCACGATAAAAATTATGACCCTTAAAAAAACAAATTTAAAACATAATAGGTGAATGAAGTTTTTTAGGTGCTACAACATTGAAAATAAGTCTCACCAAACGGTACCTAAATCACTAATCTGAAATTTTAATGGTTGTAAACACAATATGCAACTGTATTTGATTCGGTTGTATTTTTCAAAAAGAAAATTGCAAAATAAATGATAATAATAAATGGAATTTTGAGTAGTCTACTTTATGTTCGTTTAATTGTCTAAATTATCATTTAAAAATAATAAATAAATTATGTGAGAACCCCCGCAATGCGTGCTGTAGGTGATACCGTCCGACTGCTTCGAAGTTCAAAGTCATCAACCAAAAACTAACAGCAAGATTTTCAAGTAAATATTTTTAATAGAATTTCTTTTACAGAAAGCCATTAAAAAATTCTTAATATTTCAATAAATAATTATAGTAGTATATCATGTCTCTACAATGTGCGAGAATATCTTTTAAAATGCTTTGAAGGTTTTTTGAAGTTTATGTTGATTCTTATTGAAAATTAACAAAACTTTCAATGAAAAATCATAGGCTTCGTGTATTTTGGCTTGTTTTTTTTCCCACTTGCGCTTAAGAAAAACACAGTGGCTATTTTATTACCGTTTGAACATAAAAAAACCCACTTCTTGAATATAATTACAAATAGTCAACGTTTCTAGCCTTTAATTGGGAAACAATTGGTGCGGTTGGAATCATACCATGTGGCTGCGGCTCTATTTGTTTGGGCGTTTCGGTGCTCCGTTTTGGGCAAACGCCGCCGGAAGGCGGGTAAACAAATGAACCTCCGGCGGCGTTTGCTCCGTTTCCACCCGCCCGCCTTGAGAAACGCCCCAAAAAGCTCCGTTTGGAGAAGCCACCTCCCTCCTCCGTTTCGAACACTCCGTTTCCACCCGCCGGATCGACCCGTCACCGCTGAAACAAATGAAGCCTGCGTTTGGCGCTGGGTTTTTGCACCAGTGAGGTCGGGGGTTCACGAAGCCGGGTTTTTGCACCAGTGAGGTCGGGCGTTCACGAAGCCGTGTTTTTGCACCAGTGAGGTAGGGCATTCACGAACGATGGCTCATACCCTAAACCCTCATGACACCGCGATTAAGTTTAGAACGAGAGTGACATCTGTCACCGCTATACGCAATTCATAGGAAGATTCCTCAGGACAAGTAGCGTAATATACTTTTTAGGATTCCGGCGACGTACCAAGGAAATCAAGATATTTAGGCTCCGTTTGAGGGGACTTATTTTCACCGGTCAAGCGGTTACAACCGCATGAACTGGACCTTAACTCGCATGAACCGGACCTTAATTCGCATGAACCGGACTTTAATTAAGGTTCATAACCTCCGAATTCAGACCGCCTCCGCTGCGCCAAAACAAAGCCTAAGGCTCCGTTTGGGGGGCTTATTTTCACCGGTCAAGCGGTTACAACCGCATGAACCGGACCTTAATTAATTAAGGTCCGGTTCATGTGAATCAAGGTCCAGTTCATGCGTTTGTAACCGCTTGACCGGTGAAAATAAATCCCCCCAAACAGAACCTAAATATCTTGATTTCCTGGGTACGTCGCCGGAACCCTAAAAAGTATATTACACTTGTCCTGAGGAATCTTCGTATGAATTGCATATAGCGGTGACAGGCGTCACTCTCATCCTAAACTTAATCAGGGTGCCACTCTCGTCCTAAACTTAATCGAGGTGTAACCGCACAAATGAGCTTTGTGACGCTCACGTGTCGAAATACTATAGGCAATGCATACAGTGTTGTCTAGACGAGTACTACAGTATTATCTCATAAAATTAAGGCCAACATTTTAGACATTATACCCAAAGAGTGAGAGCCCCTCCCATTCTTATCTTATCCCTTCCACCACCACCACCCAAACACAATTGAATACCAAAATGTTGAAGTTAGCCATGGAAACCTCAATTTATAATGCATACTTTGGCAACATATTAACATGTATGGAAAGCAGTTAATCTTGACTGTGGATGGAACTTAGCTGTGGGAATGGTTGAGGCGGCAGATTTTCGAGTGCGGGGTGACAGCAGTGATAGATTTCGTCCTCCGCCTGGAGAGTCTGGAGCGCCCTTTTAGCATAAATAGTGATGGCTACAGTAGCAGCCAAAGCAGCAGAGAAGCCGAGCACGTCATAGATGACCTGCTGCAGTGATAGAAAACCCCCGCCATCCGTCGCGTCTGCTAGATTCCTGAGGAGTCTTCCGCTGTGCAAGAAAGCGATTCGAAATGAGAAGTTCGCTCGTCATAATTTGGATATTCTGCAAAGGAAATGCACAATCCAGTGCATGACTAGGTTATTTTAATTTTTAAGTCATTCGTTAACGCTTTGGCACGATCGGTAACATGGGGGTTAACTTCGTTAACGCTCATCACTTCATGTTTGTTCAAACGGATGATGTTTGTTAGGTGATCCTTAACGAATGACGATTTAACCCATACGTTTACGACCGCCACCTCCGTGCCAAACAGAGGCGAAGTCAACCAAGGAGCATCATATCCGTAAGAACCCCATGAGAGAATGAAGGTAGTGAAATCAAAAGGGGGTTTTAGTAGAGTATATAACACGCGAAACTTTCAAATTTATAAATAATATATCACAGCAAACGCTTTATAATTACCCTATTACTTTCTTCCTTACTAATATGTGACTTACTTGATGTTACAAGAATAAAATATTCTTAGTATTGTTATGCGCATAACTCCTACCAATACATATACATGGGTTAGGAGAAAAATGGAAATTACAGAAATGTCATTAAACTATCTATCTCATTACATCGTGACTGATAGTACGGCTAGTAATTTGTGACTTGGTATTTAATTCAACTCTCCCCTTTCAATTCGAAAGAAAAATACCTATTATCCTCAACTTAAGTAAATAGATCACAGCCTAGATATTTGGTGAAGATGTCTGTAAGCTGGTCTTTTTGTCAGAATGATTGTTGATAAAATGGTTATCAACATCAACTTGTTTGGTCCTATCATGTTGAACTGGGTTGTGATCTATGTTAATGACAGTCTTGTTATCGCAATACAATGAAGAAGGCTTAGGTTTAAGGATCCCCAGGTCCTGTAAAATAGATGTCAACCACAATCCTTCAAAGAGGCCTCGTGACATGGCCCGGTATTCTGTCTCTGCACTACATCTGGCAATCACGTTTTGTTTCTTTCACCTCCAGATCACCAAGTTAACACACAAAAATAGTCGGTAATGGATTTTCTATAATCCTGGCTTACAACTCGTTCAACATCAGTAAAGACTTCAACCCTTCAGTGATTTTTGATGGAGAATAATAGTCCTTAGCCAGATCTTAGAATACTTGACATACCAATCCTATCACCAACTATATCATTACATATCTTGTGATTTTCTTCAATGGGAATGTCCATTAGAGCGCAATCAAGTATCAATGTTTCCTTCGAAAAATGTGGAACGTATTTCCTTCAAGGAATGAAGCTTGTTATATCTTGTAACTTCAATCCAAAGAAAATACTTGAGCTTCCTTAGATCATTAACCTAGAATTCTTTGGACAACTGAGCTTTGAAAGTAGCATTCTCCTCAGTGTCATCTCATGTAACCACAATGTCATCCGCGAGAACATTGAGACTGCAAATTTTCTAACCTCGCCAAACATAGTATGTCCTGTGGAATCTTCCGAACCAAACCCTAGAAGATTGGTTTAGGTCAACTTTCTCAAACGACAAACTATCCCTTCTTGTACCATCCTTATAAACCCGGGAGGGTATTTCATATATAACTCATCCTCAAATTCTACACGGAGGAAGGTGTTCTTCATGTCGAGTTGATGAAATTCATAACCAAAACAAGCTGCAGAGAATAATAGAACTTTGATGGAATTCATCTTTGCAATGAGAGCAAATGTATCATGATAGTCAACCTCTTGGGTATACACTTGAGGGTATACACTTGAGTGGAACTGCAAATTCATCATGATAGTCAACTTCTTGGGTATGCATAGAATAATAGAACTTCCGACGAGTAAGTTTATACACTTGAGTGGAACTGTCAATCTATGAGTATCTCATGAGCACATGTTCAGATCTCATAGGAAGAATCCAATAAGTCACCAGACAACAATGGACTTACCTGAATCCCACTTCTTCCATAATGGATCAATCTTGGCTGGCTCAACCATTGACGTATCAATGTAACTATATATTTGATGGCTACGTTTGAGCAGAACGAGATCAATCAAGATAGTTGATCCATTCCAGTGGCACGGTAGTGATCTTCAGCGAACCAAAGAGGTCATGAGTCCTCTGAGGGTCACTCATTTGCGGCATCAGAACACTGGACGGAGAAACTAAAGAGTACATCAAAGAAATAAGGCCGGAACGAAAACTAGAAGAACTAGAATATTAAGCGATCACCTCAACATCTTATGTTGCATTAAATCTTCATATACCGAATAGGGAAACATATTTAGGATGCCATGAGACAACTTTGATAATCGACAATAATGACAAAAACAACAAGAGTTGTCAGCCTTGGTCAGAATATGGACAGGGAAAGGTATAGTGGGGGGGGGGGGGGGGTCTGCAACATCACCTAAGCCTACAGAACCCTCAGGAGGGGCCGATAAGGGTAATCTAGATCGAGATAAACGCTATTGGGGCGACATACCAGGACCGGGACAAGATCGGTACAAGCTTAGCAAAGTGGGATCGAGATGGGTTCTCCGAAGCGGGGAGGCGGAATGGGATATAGCAGAGTTGGGATCAGGTGAAGCCCGTTCTCTGGTACTAAGTGGAGAAAATAGAAATGAAATTTATTACACACATAACTCATACCCATATACATATCCATGAGTTAGGAGAAAAATGGATATTATAGAAATGCCATTAAGCTATTCATCTCATTATACTGTTTCACTAATATTACGTCTAATAATCATTGACTTGATGTTTATTTCAAATAATGTTACATATGAACCAAGCACCCATGTTAGTCGGACAAAATTGCCAAAATTGTGTACTACCAAACAAGGGTGTAGACTAGTAATTAAGCGCCCTAACAAGAAATATATAATCATTCTGAGAAGAGCGAGCTACACAGCTATTTGAGGCATTAAAACTATTTTCCGCAAAATATTTTTTAAACTATTCATATTCCTAAGTTTGTGTCGTGAAAACAGTGAATACCCCTTCAAATCTTCATTATGGCACTTCAGCAATTTCAGAACACGAAGAGCACCTCTGGCTAAAGCCATTTTCAAGCAAAAGATTACAATTGTGAATCTTATTTATTGACATTTTGTGGTTGATTTGGTTGCATAGGGCGGAGCTTGAAGTGATTGGCTCAAAAATGCCATTGGCGCCAATTTTTTCAATTTAAGATGTAGATGGGTGACAGTACCCCAAAAGATATGTTAAGGACGTCACTGGAAGCACCTTCATATCATCCAAACCTACGATAATGACAAACCCGACTATAAGCATTTAATTTGGTATTACCTTCCTCCGGCATCTCCCGCATCACTCCCACCCCGAAGTTCTCTTTGGGTCGAAAGCTTCTTGCATCTCCCGCATCCCACTGCAACCCTCCTCTCCGGTGAGTTGACTGAGTTCTCCGCATTTTATTTCTTCTTCTTCTACTGTTGCATACTATATATTGTTGGTTGAGTGATTCCTGTCAAATTTGTTATTATTTTCTTGTTATTGTTTGGGATCTTTTCCTAGTTGTTGATTGGGATTAATATCAATTGATGTATTGATAATTACAACCTTCTATATTGTTGTTTTCCTATTACTGTTTGGGATATATATTGATGTTGACCTCATAGTTTTTGCTTAAGAAGTTCTTATGTTTTCCTTGGATCTTCCATTCATGAATTTTTGGTTTGAATATTTGTGAGGCTTAACCCGGAGTAATTTTTCCTTTACTTAAATCGATGCATGAATTAAGATTATTTTGAGTTTGAGATTTTTTTAATATGGTATTATTCCTTTGGCTTATATTTACTTGCATCCCTAAATAGTTTATTAATTGTATTATTTGTATATTAATTAGTACTTATATTAAAATAATTTAAAAAATTAAAAAATGTTTTCCGTATCCTTATTTTTTAAAAAATCATATTTTTTGTATCCGTTTCGTATCGTATCATGTATACCGTTTTCGTCCCCATACTACATAGATTGTTGTTAAGGGATCTCATGACTTTTATGACAAATTCCTTCTACCTAAACTAAAACCTTCTTGTGCTGTACTACATTTAGGTTCATGTTCTATAATGTGTGTATAATTTTATTAAATTCTCTTCACATTCTTTCAAAAATTCAGGGTAAGGTTTGCCTACATTTCACCCTCGTTGTGTGGGGATGTTTTGTGCACCGAAGTGCCCTTCTTTGTGATGAATGTTTTTCAGTCGAGGCAAATGATGGGGATCGGCCGTATGTTTGTGTTCGATGGAGATCAGGCCACCACTCGGCGGGACCCATTTTTGCATATTTGGCGGAGATGCGTTGATCGGATCGGCGATCCGAGACTGTGGGCGCACCCGGAGCGTCCCTTTTCATTTTATGTATTTTTTAATTTTTTTGAAGTTGTATTTATTTTTTAGGACATGAGGCGTAACGGAAGATCGTAGCCGTTCACGCCGACGGCCCAACCACCCCCTCTCGTTATAAATAGTGGAGGATGTTCAGATTTTCAGACATTGTGTATTTTGTGAGAGAATCCAGAATTCACGATCATTCGAGGTGCGTCGCTGCAAAGCCGGTGTGCAAAGCCTCAGTTTTATTTTCGGTTAATTTATATTTTATTCATTGTTTTCCCTTCAATTCCCGTGAACCATTCTTATATCCCACGATACTCTCCACTCCCCTCCACCTCCTCACATCCCATCTGTTTGATTCTTTCCCTAACCGCAGCTCCCACAACCCCTTGATCTGCACCACTCGATCAGTTAGTCAACCACCTGATTGTCTTCATCCTCCACCCATAACCGCGACCCGTCCCCAGATCTATCGCAAGCGCAGGTCGGCGCTTCCTCTCTCCCCACCGCAGGTCGACGCCTCCTCCTCCAGCCCGAGCTCAAACTATCGTGGATCCACTGCACATCCTGACGGGGAGCCATCGGAGCTCGCCGCAAGGCGGGGCCCACATACATGTATTCGCGCAGGAAGACTTGATCGGATCGCCGATCTGACTCCGCGATTGCGTCCGGGACGTCGTCGCGATTCAAATCACTATATTACTTTATTTTTTTGAGTTTATTTTGATGTATTTCAAGGACTAACCCACCGGCCAATCATAGCCGTTGATGGGGATGCCCTAAGTTATGTTTTCTTATAAATAGGATGCTAGGGGGCTGATTCCAGGGTATTGCAGAATTTGGAGAAGAATAATCCCGGATTCCAGCGATCCCTCCTCGGTGCCGACGCCGTGGAACCCTAGGTGACGACTTCTAGGCCGCCAATCTTTCCCCCAAGGTAACCCCTATCCCCCTCCTTCGTTTTCCAGCCATTTCCCCCCTTTTTCCACCGCCAAAGACCCCCAAAACCACCCCCAAAATCTGCCGGCCTGCTGTGAAAACAGCAGCCACCAGCCCTTGTTCGAACCCCCACCCAGCCGCCTCTTCCACCCCCCCTTCCCGCTGCCTCCCCTGCACCGGCCAACCAACCAGCACAGCACACAGCCACCCTTGTCTCCAGCCCCCAACCGGCGGCCCTTCCCTACAGCAGCCCAGCCAAGCCGCCGCCTCTCTCTTCCCCCACCGGCCACCCTAGGGCCTTTTCAACCCTAGCCGGCCATCCCCTTTGTCCCTCCGTCGTGGATCCACTCCCCAACACTCCAAAAATCCTAGATCTAATTGATATAGCACCACCTTCCCCTGATCTACTATCCACTTACGTATTCTCACTATCGTAGCCCGGATCCGTCCTAAAATAAGCGGATCTACCCACCGGCACTCCGATCCGTTATCCCCTCCACCCAAACCTTCCATTTTTGTTCGGATCCACTCCAAATCATCGGATCTATTCACCCCCGGCCTGGATCTATTCATTTGTGGCCGGATCCGCCGTTTTACCATCCGTCACCGCCACTCTTCGCCGAAGGCAGCCACCACCATCGCCGCTTCGCCTCCGGTTCCACTTCGATCGCTCGTTTTGCATCCGGTTCGTCAAATACTCCATCGCCTCGGATCAGCCCACTGCATCGTGAGTATTTCATGGTATTATGTTTGTACTTGACATTTGCACTTGGTTATTTATCTATATTTGTGTTGTGATCATAGTTTGGTAGTTGTTGTTTTATACGCTAATATTTGTTGTGGAATTAGTCGTCGTCGCTTGCTCAGGCCCTCCGTGCGGAGGAAGTCGTTGTCAAATTGTCAAAGTTATTTAATTGCTTTTATTTTGATTAACTGCGTGGTGCTGCTAATTTTCATTGCTTACGTTACTAGTCGTTGTTTTCCGACTGCTCATTGCATGTAGCATCGCATTCGCATATTCCCTCACACGCGCACGTAGAGTCCTAGCTTCCGAGCACCACTAGCCTACCCCTACATCATTTGGTATCAGAGCCAGGTTAGTCCACTTGCATGCTCCGTAGTGGTAGGACTTTTAGAGTAAGCATGGTAGAACCACAGAACACTGAGGACCGAGCGACGAGTTCGAATTCGGACGCCGCTTTCGCTGAGTTCCAACGCCTTGTCCTAGGTCGCCTTGACACCATAGGAGCCCAGTTCGACGATGTGCGTCATGACCTTGCCGAGATGAACCTTCGTTTAGGCCACTTAGAGGATGTCAGGGACACTCCGACACAGCGTGACGATTCTCTTGAGGACGACCCGGACGCTCCTCCACGTCGAGGGCAACGCCCGAGGGATGGCCCACCTCCCGCAGACCGTCACCGTCGTGATAGTCCTCATCGAGCCCTGATTCCGCCGGTAAGGCGACATCCTGATTTTGCGGGAGATTATAGGCAATTCCCGGCGAGGGATAGGCTGCCACCCCAGCGTGATGAGTATCGTATGCCACGTCAGCCTCAGCCGGACCCCAGGGATCGTGTGCCCCCACACGGTCGCCGTGACCATCACCAGGATGATTATTATCCCCCGGGTCGGAGAGAGCGTGGTCCTCGACCCGCTCGATACGACTACGCTCATGATGACTACCCCGAGGACTACCCCGATCCTAGGAGAGGGGGCCACAATCATGACATCACTCGTCGCATCCGACTCGACGCCCCTTCGTTCGATGGTCGCCTAGATCCAAAAGCCTTCAGTGATTGGCTCTTGGACATGGACCACTACTTCGAGTGATACGACATGAGTGACGAGCGTTGTGTCCGCTTTGCTAAGATGAAGTTGATCGGGAAAGCTAAGGTATTCTGGATTAGTGTTGAGAGAGCTCTAGAGCGGGATGGTTACTACCCCATCGCCCGATGGGACGAGATGAAGGAGAGACTGAAGGAGAAGTACCTCCCTGCGTCATATCGAGATCAGCTATTTGAGCAGCTACAGAACCTGCGGCAGGGGACACTTACCGTCGCCGAGTACATGGCTCGCTTCGATGAGCTGGTCGTCAGAAGTGATATTTCAGAGGAGCATATTGCCACTGCCGCCCGCTTCAAGGCGGGCCTTCGTTCCGATATTCGGAGAGAGTTGATTCCCCACCGCTTGGAGACTGTTGATCAGATATTCCAGCTCTCCCTCGAGTATGAGCAGTACCTTCGTTCGTCTAGTACGAGGCAGTTCACCTCTCAGACTGATTCCTCGACCTTTAGGAAACCCGCTCCGCCCCAGACCACCACGGCCGCACCCTCACGTATCCCCACGGATGCGAAGGGTAAAGCCGTAGCCACTGATGGCCAACGATCTGGGGGCATTGTATGTTTTAGATGCTCTGGCAGGGGCCACGTGGCGGCGCAGTGCCCCACGCGAAACCTGTTACTTGAGGAAGAGGAGGAGCATGGTTTAGAGGGTGAAGAGGAGGCCCCAGAGGAGGTTAGGGCCGCAGTCGAGGAAGGTTGGGAGTGTGACGCCGAGCGATCTTTAGAGGTGGGAATGATTCGACGCCTCCTACACACCCCACGTGTGGACGAGGACTGGCGACGCACGACCATCTTTTACACGTACTTCCCTAGTGCAGGCGGTCCCTGCAAGCTAGCTATTGATGGTGGGAGTTGCGTGAATATTGTAGCCCAGAAGGCGCTTGACCGTATGCAGGTTAAGGCAGAGCCTCACCCCCATCCGTACCGTGTCGTCTGGGTTGACAAGACGGCGATTCAGGTCACCCAGCGTTGCTTAGTCCCGATCACCATTGCATCCTTTCAGGACAAGGTCTGGTGCGATGTTATTCCCATGGACGTCGCTCACGTGTTGCTTGGCCGCCCCTGGCTTTTTGATCGTGATGTCACGTGCTTCGGTCGCTCGAACACGTGTGTCTTTTATGATAAGGGGTGGAAGATCACGTTGACACCCACCCATCCCCGAGATCGACCCAAGGGTGTGGTAGAGTCTGTCTCCGAGCACGAGCGCCTCGCGGCCACTGCATATTCTGAGGCGAGGTGAGTTTCTGCGAGATAGTGCTGAGTCCGACGTTATTTATGCAGTCGCCGCTACCCAGGTTACTGAGCACGCCCCAGTTGATTTCCCACTCGCGGTGCGTCCCCTGTTAGGCGAGTTTGCGGATATTATGCCAGACGAGCTCCCCGATGAGCTGCCTCCCCCTCGGGACATTCAGCATGTCATTGATTTAGTCCCGGGAGCTTCCCTCCCGAACCTGGCCCACTACCGTATGTACCCAGATGAGCACGCTGAGCTCAAACGGCATGTTGACGAGCTTCTTCGGAAGCAGTTCATTCGCGAGAGCATGAGTCTTTGTGCGGTCCCCGCCCTTCTTACCCCTAAGAAGGACGGTAGTTAGCGTATGTGCATCGACAGTCGCGCCATCAATAAGATCACGGTCAAGTATCGCTTCCCTATCCCACGACTCGATGACTTACTGGATACTATGTCCGGTTCTTCTCCAAGATCGACCTCCGCAGTGGGTACCATCAGATACGAGTTCGTGAGGGGGACGAGTGGAAGACCGCCTTCAAGACCAAGGACGGTCTTTATGAGTGGCTAGTCATGCCATTCGGGCTATCCAATGCCCTGAGCACATTCATGGGCGTTATGACGCAGGTGTTGCGGCCCTACATGGGCAAGTTTCTGGTGTACTTTGATGACATATTAGTCTACAGCCAGACTTAGGCCGCTCACCTCGATCATCTGAGACTTCTCTTTGGCACCCTCCGCCAAGAGAAACTGTATGTGAACCTGAAGAAGTGCGCCTTTCTTTCCGAGTCCGTCCACTTCCTAGGCTTTATTATTTCCTCCACCGGAGTCTCCGTGGACCCTGAGAAGGTCAAATCGATTCGAGATTGACCTGTACCTAGGAATATCCACGAGGCTCGTAGCTTTCACGGGCTTGCCACCTTCTATAGGAGGTTTGTCCAGGGGTTCAGCACGATCATGGCCCCGTTCACGAGCTGTCTCAAGAAGGGAGAGTTTCAGTGGACCCCCGCAGCCACTAGAGCCTTCGAGCAGATTAAGGAGAGATTGACGACAGCTCCCGTCCTGAGGTTGCCAGATTTCAGTCGCGCCTTTGAGGTCACCTGCGACGCGTCTGGTATCAGTATAGGTAGCGTATTGAGTCAAGAGGGACACCCAGTTTCTTACTTTAGTGAGAACCTGAATGAAGCAAAGCAAAAGTACTCGAACTACGATCGAGAATTTTATGCTATTGTCCAGTCTCTGCGTTACTGGCGACACTATCTCCTTCCCCGGGAGTTCGTGTTGTATTCCGACCACCAGGCCCTCCGTTACCTCGATTCGCAGCGCAAGCTGGGCCACCGACATGCGAAGTGGGTTGAGTATCTGCAGGATTTTCATTACGTTCTCAAGCACCGCGCGGGTGTTGAGAACAAGCCGGCCGATGCGTTGAGTCACCGCGTGTCCCTATTGCAGACGATGACAGCGAGTGTGCAGGGACTTGGGCGACTGATGCTCGATTACCCTACGTGCCCTGACTTTGGTGAGATTTATGCCGCCCTATCCCGAGACCCACCCGACCCTGTTGAGGGATACCAGATTTACAAGGGATATCTGTACCGGGCTTCCCGCCTATGCGTTCCTCAGACGTCTTACCGAGATTACCTGATTTGGGAACTGCATGCGGGCGGAGCCGCGGGTCACTTCGTGCAAGATAAGTCCATAGCCCTTGTTGAGGACCGTCTCTACTGGCCTAGCCTCAAGAAGGACGTAGCTCGGGTTGTGCGCCACTGCCGTATTTGTCAGACGACCAAGGGAAATAAGCAGAACACCAGCCTTTATACCCCCCTACATGTTCCACATCGCCCTTGGGAGGACATCAGCATGGACTTTGTTCTCGGACTTCCCCGCACCTTGCGGAAACACGATCCCATCTTCGTGGTGGTTGATCGGTTTTCGAAGATGGCACACTTCATTGTTTGCCGCAAGACGGCAGATGCGACCCACGTTGCATCTATATTCATGAGGGATGTCTTTCGGTTACATGGCCTACCCAAGTCGATCGTGTTTGACCGCGATGTGAGGTTCATGAGCTACTTTTGGAAAACTCTGTGGCACAAGACTGGTACTATCCTTAGGTTTTCCTCGGCATATCACCCACAGACGGACGATCAGACTGAGGTAGTGAATAGGAGCCGAGGGAATCTGTTACAGTGTCTAGCTGGAGAGCATGTAGGTAGTTGGGACTTAGATTTGCCGATCGCCGAGTTTGCCTACAATAGCTCAGTCAATAGGACCACCGGGTTGAGTCCATTTCACGTAGTTTCAGGATACGACCCTAGGAAACCTATAGACCTTGTCCCGAGCCCTCTAGAGTCCCGCCCTAGTGAGTCTGCTGAGTCATTTGCACAGCATTTGCATGATTTGCATGAGTCGGTCCGCCGACAAATAATAATAAGCAATGATAATTATAAAGCCCATGCAGATAAGCGAAAGCGAGATCAAATATTTAATGTCGGCGAGAAGGTAATGGTGCGAGTCCGCCCCGAGAGGCTCCCTTCGGGGCCTGCCAAGAAGTTAAGCGCGAGGCGAGTAAGTCCATATTCCATTATTAGTCGTATTGGGACCAACGCCTACCGTCTTGACATCCCGGCCAGTATGGGAATTCACCATGTGTTTAATGTTGAGGATCTGACTCCATACTATGAGCCTCATGAGTATGTGGACCCGAGCGGGGGAGATGCCCAGCCACCCCCACCACCACTGTCGCTACCATACTACCCGTCCACTTTGCCACCACCTGCTGGCCATCCTAGTCCACCAACCGTTGCCATCCATCCACCTGGGACTTCGTCCACTTTGGTTCCCCCGCAGGCACCACCGATCGCACCGAGACCCACCTTCCGAGAGGCGAGAGATGAGAGCATCACAGAGATCAGATCCCACCAGTTTGTTCCCACCTCGGACGGACCGCGTTGCCGCTACCTGGTACATTGGCAGGGCCGACCTGACACAGACGATACTTGGATCCTACCGGCAGAGCTAGATTGGTTCGCCCCCGGGCTTCGACTTCAGTATGATCATATCCATTCATCGGAGATGAAGGTCTTTCAGTCGGGGGGAGTTGATGGGGAGCCATCGGATGCACTTGGAGGAGCTCGCTGCAAGGCGGGACCCACATACATGTATTCGCGCAGGAAGACTTGATCGGATCGCCGATCGGACTCCGCGATTGCGTCCGGGACGTCGTCGCGAGTCAAATCACTATATTACTTTATTTTTTTTTGAGTTTATTTTGATGTATTTCAAGGACTAACCCACCGGTCAATCATAGTCGTTGATTGGGATGCCCTAAGTTATGTTTTCTTATAAATAGGATGCTAGGGGCTGATCCAGGGTATTGCAGAATTTGGAGAAGAATAATCCCAGATTCCAGTGATCCCTCCTTGGTGCCGACGCCGTGGAACCCTAGGTGACGACTCCTAGGCTGCCAATCTTTCCCCCAAGGTAACCCTTATCCCCCTCCTTCGTTTTCCAGCCATTTCCCCCTTTTTCCACCGCCGAAGACCCCCAAAACCACCCCCAAAATCTGTCGGCCTGCTGTGAAAACAGCAGCCGCCAGCCCTTGTTCGAACCCCCACCCAGACGCCTCTTCCACCCCCCCTTTTGCTGCCTCCCATGCACCGGCCGACCAACCAGCACACCCCACCGCCACCCTTGTCTCCAGCCCCCAACTGGCGGCCCTTCCCTACAGCAGCCCAGCCAAGTCGCCGCCTCCCTCTTCCCCCACCGGCCACCCTAGGGCCTTTTCAACCCTAGTCGGCCATCCCCTTTGTCCCTCCATCGTGGATCCACTCCCCAACACTCCGAAAATCCTAGATCTAATTGATCTAGCACCACCTTCCCCCGATCTACTATCCACTTACGTATTCTCACTATCGTAGCCCGGATCCGTCCTAAAATTAGCGGATCTACCCACCGGCACTCCGATCCGTTATCCCCTCCACCCAAACATTCCATTTTTGTTCGGATCCACTCCAAATCATCGGATCTATTCACCCCCGGCCTGGATCTATTCATTTGTGGCCGGATCCGCCGTTTTACCATCCATCACCGTCACTCTTCGCCGAAGGCAGCCACCGCCATCGCCGCTTCGCCTCCGGTTCCACTTCGATCGCTCCTTTTGCATCCGGTTTGTCAAATACTCCATCGCCTCGGATCAGCCCACTGCATCGTGAGTATTTCATGATATTATGTTTGTACTTGACATTTGCACTTGGTTGTTTATCTATATTTGTGTTGTGATCATAGTTTGGTAGTTGTTGTTTTTTACGCTAATATTTGTTGTGGAATTAGTCGCCGCCGCTTGCTCAGGCCCTCCGTGCGGAGGAAGCCGTTGCCAAATTGCCAAAGTTATTTAATTGCTTTTATTTCGATTAACTGCGTGGTGCTGCTAATTTTCATTGCTTACGTTACTAGTCGTTGTTTTCCGACTGCTCATTGCATGTAGCATCGCATTCGCATATTCCCTCACACGCGCACATAGAGTCCTAGCTTCCGAGCACCACTAGCCTACCCCTACATCACATCCCGTCGTCGAGGCACAGTTCTTCATCTTCAATCTCCTGCACCTGTAATCGCAAGCAAGCCATATTTGAAAGCACAGTCCTATCAACAATCCAGTCACTTGGGTTCACACCTGTTGTCGGATCCGCGTAATTGTATCTTGTATTGTGTTATTTTTTTGTGTTGGATTTCAGATGGACATGTTATGTGTTCGGTTATAGAGATTGTTAGTGACATTGTTTTAATTTATTTTAGTGCTATAAATCTTATCTGTGCAAATTGTAGTTGAAAGCACCACTTGTGATAACGAAGGTGATTATTTGCTTACTCGCGCAAAAAATATTGTTCACGTTGTGTTGATTTGTTATCCGCTTATATTTATCATTGCTATAATTTGATTCCAAAAAATTAATTGAAAACATGCTTGCAACTTTTTAGGTTTGGCTTGATCGCATTCTGCACATTAACTTTACTTTGCATTTGTGTATCGGCACAATCATTTCACATTTGCACGTAACATTACATCAGCATGTCGACACCATCATTTTCACACAACCCTTTCCAGTATCAGTTTTGTCCTGCGGCATTTTGTCTTCACATTCTTTCAAAAACTTTATATAAGAGGTATTTTGGTCATTTAGAACAAAACAAATATCATAACAATATTCTCCGGAACAGATAAAACTGCAACTTTATTCTGAATACTGAAAATAAAATATATCCATACTTTTCTACAAATGGTTTTCCAACAATACACTTTCACCATGGATTTTGCATCACTATTTTCTTAACAGTCATTGATTTAACCTCAAGCGAGTACACAGTAACTTAATGTCAAGTACCTCAGTCCTATAATCAGAAAATATTTTGTTAGGGTATATGATGCGGGACAGGCGTCACACCTGCCCGCCACCCTGGAGTCCCACCAGGGGGGCCACCCGGAGTCAGCACCGGGTGGCTTTCATCAGGGCCGCGACCCGTACACCCCTACCAGCTCTCCGCAATGGAATCACCACCATGCGGCAGGTTATTGAGGCCGGAACTCGATCCCCTGACCTCCTAGATAAGAGGCTTTCACCAGCGGCTTAATTGGTGATGAGAGCGCTGGTGAAAGCCTCTTATCTAGGAGGACAGGGGATCGAGCCCCGACCTCAACAACCTGCCGCATGGTGGTGATTCTATTGCGGAGAGCTGGTTGGGGTGTACGGGTCGCGGCCCTGATGAAAGCCGCCCGGTGCTCACTCCGGGTGGGCCCCCTGGTGGGACTCCGGGATGGCGGGCAGGTGTGACGCATGTCCCGCATCAGTATACCTTCTTTCGGACACTGGATGTGATATTTTGAAGGAAACATGGGATTTCATCAAGGACTACCATCATCCTTCCATCACCTTTGACAGAGTTTCCAAAGATTACTACTTGCAAACATATGTTATCGAGAGTTTAGGGTATTATAGCCATAACCATATTTAAGAGTTGGCCAGAACAAAGTGTTCCTGTCAAAGATTCATGCTCAAATGAACGATGAATAGATGGTACAAAGTCAAACTGGTATTTTGAAGAGCCGGGATAGAACAAATGAAATTCTAAAATTGTGGAATGTAAATTTGTAGTGTTCAGGTTCCTGGTTCAATATTAAAATGAAGTCTCATGAAAGACAATGTTTTAATAGTCACATGAGAACAACTGTGCTTATCAGCTTAAAATAGATAAGCCATGAGTCAATAGAAATGTCTGCAATACAAATATGTTGCAGCAACCATTATTAAATGTTTTATATCGCTTAGCTCCGTTGCCAGTTGAGTTGAGGTTTTCCCATGTAACACTTCTCGCTCAGTATTCCTTTAGAATCCATTTGCGAGGTATATTCGCGCCAAGCTCTTGAGGGTTGGTTCCCTCAATGAGTCATCTACAAGGAGAGATCCTAAAACTGCAAAGATATTTAATAAGGCTTGCCGCAATTCTTTATATAGGAGGGGACTACTATTAATTACCTTATTGTCCTAATACATCATAATGCTTCTACACTAACCGGGATAGTTATTTGAATAAATATCAAGACTCTGTTCTTCAAAACTGGCCTTGTCCTAGAGGTCGAGCAGCAATAGTGGCCTCTATGAGGACAAGGGCCTCAAAATCAGCAACGGTATTGGTTTCGTCTTCGGTTGTGAGAAACAAGCACAAATCCTTTTCGGATTTGTGAAGAGAGGAATATGGTTGTTTGTAATGAAAACAATAGCCCTAGTTGGATGTAATCATGGTTAGGGCTGAGCATATTATTCGAAACTCGAAAATCGCTCGAATATTGAGCCGAATCGAAATCAGTTAAAATTGATTCGACTCAATTTGAGTCGTTGAGTCAATTAAATTTGACTTGAATCTAGTTTCAACTAGATTTCGAGCCAACCCTGAATCACTCGAAATATGATTCGAATCCACTCGAATTGATTAAAAACATTATATATTTATTAATATATTCTTATTTTAAAATTAAAAACACAAATTTAAACCTAAATAAAAAAGTGAAGGTTTTAAGTGTTTCATTTGCTAAATTTAGAAGTAACCCAATTTAATTTTGAGTCAACTAGTAATAAAGAGAAAAATTGTTTAATTTCGACCCGGATCGATTAGATTTCGAGTCGATTCAAAATCGAGCCATTTTGAGTCAAGTCGACTCGATTCGAAATCAATTTTGAGCCGAGTTCAACTCGAACATTTTGGTTTCGAGCCGAGCCCAAATCACTCAAATTCGACTCGATATCAGCCCTAATCATGATAGTAGAGGCCGTGTGTTGGAGGATTTGACTTTGGTGATGGAACTAGGAGCGGGGGGCTAAAGAGGATCGATGGAGGAATTTATGATGGAGGAGCTCCGTTGGGTGGTAGAGAAAGGGCATGTGCGTGTGTCGATGGCTCGATGTGTGGTCGCGTCTGGGATGTTGTAATGCTATAATGACGGGAGGGCCCACAATGTCATGGAAAATTTCGCTTCCACAAAGCAGGCCCCCTAGATGGTCATAGTGAGTGTGGGTAGGTTCAAAGTCCTTAGGCGGGAGAGGATGTGCGGTTGCAATTCATGCATGAAGTGTCTGAGGTAATGTGTCATGGGCAAGCCCAGAACATGATGTGTCAACTCCATTGTCAGAATAAGCATCTACCGAGATGACTTGTTGGATAGCGTAAAGACACTCAAAGGTGTTCCTAGGGCGACGCGTGTTGTTGTACATAATGAGCTTCTCCCTGAGCATGGCCTGCAACATGTGAAGTGTTGATTGGTGAAGCCAATACATCCAAGGGCGGACCCTTCCATGTAAATCATCACAAGAGGAACCTATTGGCTTCTGAAATGAGTTGTAACTCAAGTGATTGTTCTGTGCGGGTGATACATCTGAGTGGGACGGAATCGTTGAAAAGTGGCATCTCTATCCTCCCGAGTGCCATGTGTGGGGGAATCAACGGAGAGAGAGTTGCTATTTGGTCGAGTCAGTAAGGACCATCAGATCGACGGTCCCGAAAGTGGTGGTTGGAGACGGGGAAATTTTGATGGTATCTGAAGACCTTGATGGAGGATTTGGAGAGTCAGTCAAGTATGATTCTATCGCGTCCATGAGTGAAGAAAATACGCTCAAAGAGAGCTCCACGCGCTCCACCCTATCGAAACGATCTATCATGGAGCATGTAACAACCTTGCAAACGGCCTAGGAGAAGTGATGAGCAGAGTTCATACCTTCCGGAAGTATCGAGGGTCGGCGAGAGAGGAGTCGGGGCTTAGGCTAGAAAACGTTGAGAACCTAGAGATGGGATCGGCACTCGAAGTAGCTAGACGTGTGGGAGGATGTCCAGGGCTATGCCCAAAATGCTAGAACTAAGGTAGATGTGGATGGAAGCCAATGAACGTCCAATCAGATGGATGCATAGAGGTCCAAAAAAGAGTTGTGACCTGACCGCGACAACTCATGTGAGTAAAGAATGTCATGTAACAATGTTCAATGAATGGAAGCCACGAGACCACGCAATCGTCGAATCGAGCTGCAAACGCTGACTCCACGACAAATGTGTGTGGAATGGAGGGTGCCGCGGCCTTGTTGGTGAAGCATGCAGCAAACTTGAGGGTTTAGAACCAGGTGTGATCCGAATTTTGGGGGAATCAAAAGACCGTGCAAGACTGATGTAGCTCCTTAGATTGTCCAGTGTTGTTGGTGATGTTGTAGCTGATGGTGGCTGAACATGCAAGGAAGGAAGGAAGGTGGTTGGTTCAAGCAATTCCACAATCTAGGGTTGGCTAGGGGAAATGCGGCGGGTCAGGCCCAGTTGGTATGCACCAAATCAAATTGCGGTAGAAATAAGCTGGACACAATGGTGAGGTATACTCGCTCCAAGCTCGTGAGGGCTAGTTCCCTCTAAGAGTCCATTCCAACGGAAAATCCTAAACCAACTCAGAAAATACTTAATAGAACTTCACACACACCTTATATAGGAGAGGAGACTGCTATTAATTATCATATTGCGCTAATACAGTTGCGGGCCCAGGATTTTTATCGGACCCGGGCACCAACTAAAAAACCCTAACCTGAAGCTCTCCAGCCTGTGAAGTAGCAGGTAGTGGCAAGGTTTTTTTTTGAAGGAGACATTCTCTCTCTCTAACTTCTCTCTTGATTTTAGCTTGATTTTGATTCTCTTAAGTCCCACGGTATAAGATTATCACCTGAACATCTCAAAGTAAAATTGCAGATACAAACTTATAGATATGTAAATTGACAATGCAAGATATATTCATTGTTTACTTTGTTTGAAATCTTACAAGAAATTTCTTGCATTAAATTAAAATAGATCTTAGAATAAAAAGGAAAATTAAAACACATGTTAGAAACACCAAATATAAGACAAGGAAGATGAAACCAGGCAATAAATAACTAAGTTCTGAAAGAGATAAAAGGGAAACACCTAAAATCATATAAATCGCACAGAAATATAACTTAAAATTTCTGGATTCTTTGAAAGACCAAAAACAAACTGCAATCAAATAATTAATAATCACATCCCCTTAATAAAAACGAAAGAAGGAGAGACACTGGACCGAACAGGTGTTCGCCATGTCTACCTCATCCACACCACAGGAATTTATGAGGTTACCTGTCAATGGCGCAAGCAAAGCCCCTTCATTTATCTCAGTATCAGTCGAATCCAAAGCAAGATGTCAAGGAGACGCAGTCCCTCAACACCCCTACTCGCCCTCGCCGAGTCGTCTCTCACTCATAGTCCGCAGTACATGGAAGAAAAACAGGGGGAAACCGTTAATGACCTAGCGGGAAAGCACCTGACAAATTTTCGCGAAAACACACCCGTGCACGTGCCTGGGTGTGTCTGGGTGTGGGCCCGCCCCTGTGCTAATATATCATAATGTTGCAACACTAGCTGAGGATAGTAGATACGATGTGTGCCGCCATATGCCGATATTAGTCTATGTAGCACATGGGCATTATTGCACTTTGTATTTCCTCACTCACCTATATATAGGAGTGGTAGTATCTTTAGATGAGCATCCTTTTGGAATCTTAGGGTTTTGGCTTTTTTGGAGAGTTGAGTGCCACGGAAGACCCAGCCTCCGGATGCTTGGCGAGAACTTGTCTATCAATTGTATCTTTTTGTTGTTTAATGCAACTCAAATTTCACCCTTTGATCTCGATATGACTGTAGTGTATCAATAGTCATCCGGTTATGTATCAAACTCTGGTTACAGCTTTTGACTAAGCTGATAGTTTTAGTAACTCTCAACCAATGAATCTAATAAAGTGATATGTAGCTGCCTTTCAACTAATTAATTCATTTGTCCCAACTATAGAAGAACATGACTTAATTAGTTGGACTGAATGACTTAATTACTTGTTACGGCGGAGGAGAACGACTCGGAGAGTGAAGGCGCCGTGACTAATTGGCGGGTTTACTCACGGAAACCAAAAATGACAAACAAGACTAATTGAAGGCGCCCGCTCAGGCTACCCGCTCCAACATCAAATCCTTCTTTGAGATCTCTGCCCAACATTTGATGTTCCACTTTGTGTCTTATAACTCATTATCTCCCTCACATAAACTCTTTATTGCCTCTCTTCCATTTTTATCTCCTTCACTTGGCAGGATGTTATTGCCCACCAAAAATGACGAGATGTTATGCATGAAGGGATGTTGGCCCTGGAAAAGAATTGCACATGAGACTTGGTCCCTTTGCCACTGACAAGACCGTGGTAGGGCGCAAGTGGGTGTTCTCCATCAAACGGAACTCTCAAGGTGTCGTTGAGTTATACAAGGCTCGATTGGTAGCTAGGGGCTATACCTATACCATGGTGATTGATTATCAAGAAACCTTCGCTCCTGTGGCGAAAATGGTGAGGAATGCATTTCTTTACGGGGACTTGGCAGAAAAAGTCTACATGTCGTTACCGCTTGGTCTTACCCCAGCAGGATCTGGGAGAATGGTATGCAGGTTGAAAAAAGCCTTGTATGACTTAAAACAGTCTCATCGGCCCTGGTTAGGGAAATTTCATAGAGCTCTGGTCACATTTGGATGATCCCAGAGCAATGCAGATCATACTTTATATATAAAACATAAACATAGGAGACTCACGGCTCTTATTGTTTATCTAGATGATATCATTATCACAGGCGATGATACTGAAGAAATCCAGATTCTGAAATAAAGACTGACAAAGAAATTTGAAGTAAAAGAACTGGGAAATCTCAGATATTGATACTGATTGGGTCGGTCATGTTGATGTGATGCAACCCTTGTTTGCATCTTTGTTTTACTTTTTTTCTAGTACGTTGTAGCGCATGTGTTCGCGCATTTTATGTTTTAGTTTCACTCATATTGTAACGTGCTTGTTAATTGCGCATTGTCGTTTGACTTATTGGAGTGACCGACCAATAAGATCATGAATGGATAGGTCCGTCAAATTAGGAGTAGCGTTATATTAAGCAAGCACATAAATTAAAATATTAAGTAAATTCTGAAATTAATTAAAAAGAGGATGAAGTCTAGTATTTTAGACTTTTGATTTTCCAACCTTTGAAATTCCAACATTTAATTGTCCACCTAAAACCTCCAGTCGGTCAACCTAAATGAACCCCCCCCCCCCCCCACTTTAAATATTCAGTCAGCTCCATTGTAACCCTTGCACTATTAATGGTAACAGTTATTAAGTTAAAAAAACTCTCTTTTTATATCTCCCCCATCCCTCTGTGATGGGAAGCCTAGGAAAAAGAAACGACAAGTCGAGTACATACCACGTTGTTTCCCCACCCGGCGCGACAGCCTAGTAGAAACCTTCATCTCCCACGCAACTCACTCGCCGCCGCTTTCCCCTATCCCGACGATCTTCGTCGTTGTTTCTCCGGACATTTCTAACGGAATCGAGCGGCCGCAACACCGAACGGCGACGGCATCCCACCCCTACCTACCAGTCCTTCCGATTTCCTTCCCGGCGACTTCGACGAACACTGTCGTGAGGACTACAGTCTCCGGCGAGCCTTCTCGGTGGCTGACCAGCCTCGGGCTCCTCCGCCTGATCCGGATTCTCTTCTGTCCTCAGCCTGGACACAACCTGATTCCTTTGTTGTTAGGTATAACTCTCTCCAAACTCAAGACTCCTTACTACTAGTTTAATGTTTATGTTTAGTGCTACTTGACCAGTAAAATCAGATATGCTTGCTTAAGTTAACCTTACTCTTGTTTGTCGTTAATTTCAAAAATTGTGCTTGTTATTTTTCTTTGCTAAAAACTGTGGAGCATTTAATCAAATCGTTGAATGCGAGCGAATGTTGGACATTTTTTGTGCGATGGTGAAAGCTTGGACGATTATCGATTGATTGCAAACACTCGTAAAACTTCAGCTAGTGTCACTTCATTTAATTTTGTTCTCAGATTTTACCTTTTAAAATCAAATCCTAATTTTGGAATGCATCAGCTTGGTATCTGAGGTCGGTTTGATTCACTCCTATTGTGAATTGAACGATCATGTTTTAAATTTTTGTTTTCCAAATAAAAAACAAAAGAAAATTTTTATTTTAAAAAAATCTTTCAAAATATTTTGAGTCCTTTTTTTCAAAAAAAACGTTATTAAGTTTTATTTTATTTTTTAAAATGGAGAGTCGTATAGATCGCATAGACGCTAGCATAGGCGACCTAGCTAACTGAATGGGTGAGCTGATGAAGACGGTAGAAGCACTCACTGCAAACGTGAGAGACACGAACCACATAATAAACAACTTGAGAACCTTCGTTAACAACTTAGAAGCAGATCGTCACCTGAGACTAAATCAGCATCCTCACCAAAATTCTAGGCAAGAGAAATAAAATCCTAGGCCCGCAGATCCTGCACAGCCTGACCTTGGACTCCGTCGCCAACCTCGTTGGGACGATGGAGTTAAGCTTGATGTAGGTGATTCTGAGGGTCACGTAGAGCCCGAGAAAGGTCTCAATTGGTGTGAGCGTGTGGAAAGGCTCATGGCATGGAAATAAATGCCAATGAATTGTCAGGTTGAATATGTTGTCCTTAGGCTGAAAGGACCTGCACTAGTTTGGTGGGTTCAACAAGAGCGCACTTGATACACCTTAGGCCTAACACCTATCACCACGTGGGTAGAATTTAAGTTGCAACTGCGGAAGCGATATGTCCCCCCGGATTATCAGCAAACTCTTTATCGATGGTTCCACAACCTTCGACAGGACAAGCTATCTGTGGATGAGTACACCAACGAGTTTTTAGTGTTGCAGTTTAAATTAGACTTGCACGAGGAGGACGATATGACAGTGTCTCGTTATCTGAACGGGTTCCGCTATGCTATTAGGGATGAGCTAGAGTTGCACGACTTTAGAGATTTGGGTGAAGTGTCTAGTTGAGAACGTAGAGTGGAGGCATCACTTCAGAAGAGGACATCTGGGCATAGGTCTACTGATAGGCCTTCCTCAGACACCACCACCACTGCACTCACCCCTAAGAATTCTGATTCCCCTCCTCATGTCACTACTGGGACCCCAGCTCCTCCCACTGGCCTCACCCGAGGTAATGAGCTCATGGGGCCCAAGCCCAACATTGGAGTATTTTGATGCTTCAAGTGTATGGAGCCTGGGCACAAATCTTATGAGTGCCCACGACGCCACTTCGTCGCAATTACTGATTTCTCTGATGCGCGTGAGCCAGAATATGGAGTCTTCCTTAATGATGTCAAGCCCGAGCCCGAGCCCGAATCTGATAGCATTTTTGAGGTCGAGGGAGAACAAGTTGGGCACTTAATTTGTGTCCTTCGTTATAGCTTGATTTCCCCTAGTGAGACCACTGAGCGTGATTTTCAGAGACATGAGATATTTCGCACTAATGCGCGCATTCAGGGACATTTTTGTTTCATCATCATTGACAGCGGTAGCATGGAAAATTCAACGTATGGTTGAGAAGCTAGGACTTGAGACGCACCCCTTGGAGCGACCCTACCACTTATCTAGGGTTAATAGTCATATGACCATGCCCGTTACTCACAGTTGTCTCGTATAGTTCTTTATCGGGGATGTGTACGAGGATTCTGTCCTATGTGATGTCGCCCCCATCGAAGTTTGTCATATCCTGTTAGGAAGGGCATGACAATACGGTAGGCACGTCGTACATGATGGTATAAGGAACTCTCATTCCTTTGATCACCGTGGGCGCAAGATTGTTCTTCTTCCCCAGAAGAACAGTCTTGTACTCTTGTTCATAAGGCTCCTGGGAGGACCTCGTCATCATCTCCCTCTCCTGAGTTTCCACTACACCTCTATTATTTAGTGCTGCACTTCTGCCTGGACCCCTACTCCAGGAGGGCGCACTTGGCTCCGGTGAGTCATCCATTTTAGCTGATCTTCCAGCACCACGAGACATTGATTTTATATTCGATGATCATGTGTTTAGATTGCACTGCTATCCCGTAAGTGTAAGTGAGCATTTAGGGCTTCGTCAAATGAGCTTTGAATTTTTTCGGGTTAACCTTAGTAGGGAAATTGAGACGTTTAAAAGAATTTTTACTCCTAATAGGGACACACGATTTAAGGGATTCATCTTGCTGGTTTAAAATGGTAAATTTGAGAACGTTTTTAAAATTTGTCGCGCTAGTTGGATTCTCACGAGTGTTGTCATTGAGGTGATTTGAATTGATATAGCAAACGCACGAAGGTGTCTAGCAGGAGCGCGTATGACGCTGTATGATTTAATGATTCCACATGTAGTTTTTGCTTACACTCTGCTTTGATTCTCACCCTGTTCATTATCTTCCCACTTTATGATGCTCCTTTTTTCGTTGCTCTGTTTTTACTAGTCATTTACGTATTATGCATAAAATTATGACTAATGCTTTGGGAGTACCTTTGGAAAACTTTAACTCTATGGCTGACTTTATCACCGGGAGTTGTTTTTTCCAAGGGAGTTTGGTTTCCTGCAACTTTTAGAAAAGAGGTTGTACCTTCAGGTCATGTACAGTGATGACGTGTCCTTCCCATGTTCCACCAGCCATCACAGCAGGGCAGTGATGCAACAATCTCTCGGATCACTCTTTAGTTGTTTCAGTGGCCGGTTTAATCATATTCTCGACGGGGTCGAGTTCTCTCAACTCCGGGAGAATTGATGCAACCCTTGTTTGCATCTTTGTTTTACTTTATTTCTAGTACTTTGTAGCGCATGTTGAAAGTCTTTAATTTCAATGATAGCTAAATCACCTAAAGGGGGGTGAATAGGTTTCTTAGTCTCTTATGACTATCTTTAATTTTCTTTCTTTAAGTGTTTTGTGAATTAGTAGTTTTCTGCTTTCAAGACACACAACTTGCAGTGACCTGCTTTTCCCTGAACTGAGAGAGAATCTTAGTCCTGTCTTCTTCTTCACAGCACCACAAATTGTTTTTCAGAAATGACAAGCTGGAACTGTGAAGAGACTGCAGCTTGCCTTGCTGCTACCTGAGCTGAGAAAATCTCAACCCAACTTCTTCTCAGCAACAAGAATGTAGATCTTCAGGATGATGTGGCTTGTGTTGGAAGAACCTCAAAAACAAGTTTCTGATCTTGCTGTTGATTTGCTTTTCAAATAGCCAACAGTCTTCTGGAGCTTTTATTTGTTTTCAGTTACTGTAGCAAGGGTAAACCCTTTGCTGCTACCTCTTTCTCTCTCAGAATTTATTCTGACCTTGTTGTTGGTGATGAAGATGACAACAACTACCTTTGTTGAGCTTCCAGATGCAGCAGCAAGGTTAAGACCTTTGCTGTCTCTTCTTCTTCGGAGATTACCTCTGACCTTGTTGTTGATGGTGAGGATGTCAACAGCTAACACTAGAACTTTCAGATCAGATGGCTGGAACTTTTTCTTCTAAGCTCTGCAACAATGGCCGAGGAAGAAGATGAAGTCCAGCGGTATCCCGAAAAAATTTTTTCTACATTCTGAACTCCGCCTTTTCTATTCCGTCGATCAACTACTATTTTGACCAGTGGGCCCCACTGAATTTGACAGTTGCACCTTTACTTTAACAGCCAAAAGTCGTATTGTAGGCCTGCAGCGCCGTTTGTCGCGTACTGTAGCCATCCCGCCTCATTTTGAATTTTGTTGACTTTTGCTGGTATCAGCATCTTGTGACCGCTTGTCATCATCACTTAGACAGCTTGTCTAACCTTATTCCAAAGAGCATCCTGCACATGATGAGCTTAAACAACATCAAATACAACTATGTTCTTAGTGTTGTGGGTGATGCCTCTTCAAATCAAGTGTATGAAATATTGATGGCAATATTCCCAACAATCTCCCCCTATTTGAAGAAGGCAGAACACCCAGCAATACTAAGAAGCATTATCATAAAAAACATATTAATATAATGCAGCCTTAAGCTATATCTGATACATCTGCTAGCTTATGCTACTTGAATTATCAACATAGCAATTCAATGTACTCAATTTCACTGCATTGACTCAACATGTTAAGTCAATGCATTCTCATATCATTTGAACAATTGCTCAAATAATATGCACTCTCCTTTATACTACTTAATACTTAAATGGAGCACCACTAAAAGCACTTATCTCATAATATGCACTGACTCAATCATGGCTCAATGTGTAGTCATTGCATTCCTCATACTACATGAATCTTTCCAAGTAATATGAACTGACTCAACATGACCTAGTCATGTCAAGTATTGCTTATACGTCTCCAATCTCCCTCATTATAAGTGTTGTCACACATCTCCCCCTTTCTCAAGTATTGTCACACATCTCCCCCTCTCTGGCTTCTTCTATAGGCATATTGAGGGAGGTGATAGGATCATGAGAGAATTTTATCTCTTGATCCTAGTTAAAGTCTCATGTTGATACCACTAAGAAAATTAGCCTAGTGATCAAACCACTTTGATTAGGATTCATACCTTTTGTGTTGATATATTGGTACAACACATCACTGGAGCACTTGAGCTAGCTGCTAACATAGTTCCACTTAAGCCAATGCCACTCCATATATCACTTAAAGCTTCTGCAGAATGGAGTTGTAGTAAGGGAGGTGATGGCTTTTCCTCTTGACCTGCAGCATGTCTTTACAGCAGCAGCAGTGACTGCACAGCAGCAGCCATCCACTAGGGTTGATCTCCCCCTCAGACTATGCATAGTCCAGAGGACCTACTGATCAGCTGTGTTGATCTTTGATCTACTGCAGCTGTTGGCTACCTCCTAACAGGAAGCCTTGTTCCTGCAACATCTGGATTTGCTCCCCCTCAATAGGAGCATCTTCTGTCATTCCCTTTACTGGACACTTAAGTCCATCTTAGTCTTGATACCACTTGATATCACAGGAGCATCTTCTGTCATTCCATTTACTGGACACTTAAGTCCATCTTAGTCTTGATATCACTTGAGAGTCTTGATATCAAATGTCAGACTTGACAGTCTTGATATCATTTTGAAGACTTGTCTTTCTGCAAGAGAGGTAAATCCTGCAACAAAAGTATTACAGAGAGCAACTAAAGCTATACCAAGTTCAACATACCCAACTCAACCTTGTAGGTGTTGAACTTGACTTCATCTACCGGCTTAGCAAAGATGTCTGCCACTTGTTTGTTTGTGGAGACAAACTCAAGACTTATGTCTACCTTCTCCACATGCCCCATAATAGAATGATACTTAATCTTTATACCTAATCCTGCTATGAGAGACAGGATTCCTAGCAATGAGGATTTAACTAGTTGACTTACAGTATATGAGAATGTTGTTTATCTCAATGTAGTAGACCTGGAGCTGATGCTGGATTCACAGCAACTGTGCACAGCAGCTCCCTGCAGAGATATACTCTGATTTTGGAGTTGAGATTGCAAGACTGGTTTGTTTCTTGCTGCTCCAATGACATTAGCCTAGTCTCTCGGAATAGACAAGTTTCATCCTTGTTTTTCCTATTTTCCTTGCACCCTGTGGTGGAGGTGCTTCTTCTCACATGTTCTCCTTTCATCTGACTGGACAGTCAGCACTGACATGACCAGTCTTGCTACAACAATAACATATTATTTTAGATTAATATATTTTTTGAGTTTAGGATCATACATGTCTCCTTTGGAGAGCATCTTCCCAGATTTGTTGTGTTCTTTCTTGTAATGTGAGGAGATGGAAGATTTGTTCTTTCACTGCTTTCACTTTTTGTTGAGCCAGACCTCTTTCAGTGACCAACTACTTGAAAGTCTCTTTTGTACACCATCTCTGCTTGCACAGCATACTCCCTCTTGATCATGGTCATCTCTCATTGTATTCTCTCACTTTATGACTTTAAATAGGACAGAGAGATCTTGGCCTGATCTATCTCTTCATCGAGATGGATCACTATCCTTTGAAGCATCTATAGTCATTTCAATGACACTCTCATTATTATAAGCAGAGAGATTTGTTGGAATCTCCCCCTCAATCTTAGCATTGTCCATAGAGACATTGTTGAACTTCAGCAATATTGATGATCTATTTGGAGCAGGAGATTCTCTGACACCAATTCTCTAGGCAAGACTTAAGCTTTCCAGCTTACCAGACTGTACTAGCTTCCCTTAGCGTTTGCAATGATCTTGTACAACCTTACTTTCAGTTACCATTTTAGCTACCTCAGCTAGATTGTATTCTGATTGGTAGTCATTGACATGGACAGCCTTTAATGCAGGTTCAGATAATATTGAACCCTGAGCATACATTTCTCTTCTTTTATCCTCGGAAGAGTCTAACAGCTGAGGATATCACTTGAGAAACTTTTCAGCTGAGCTTCATATGCTCTTTCCTTGTTGTTCTCAGAAGAGCTACTTCTAGTGCTTTCCTCAGTGATGAGTACAACCTACTTGTTCTTCTCCTTACTGTTCTGCTAAAGTGACAGCAGTACTATGTCCCATCAGTTAGACACCTTAGGGCTTCAATGGTTGGATTCTGCTGGTTTGATTATCCAGTCAGATACCACTTGAAGGCTTTTACCCAACATATGTGTGTTTTATCCACTTTCAGGAATGCACACGACATCACACCATCCTCTTCCTTTTGGGCAGTAGGAGGAACTTGATGGTCAAGTTATTCATCTTCAACTTCTCAACTGAAGATCTTAAGTCCATTTCTCATTGGAGTATGATCCTCAAACTAGCTCCTTGTTCTAGTCTAATTCCTGGAGCAATCTCTATCCAAATACCACATGGGGGTATGGACACTTGGACTATCCTGCAAAACAGAGTTTACCTTACCTTAGTACCCCAATAATTATTGGGTCCTAGGTTCTGATTAGCATAAAATGCACATGCCTTTCTGCAGAATTTCTGACAGGAAGACTAACACTAGCTCTGTCATGAAGACTTACCCTTGACCTTGGCACACTAGGGTTGTGCCAACAATTTATGGCAAAGTGACCCACTTTGCCACAACACCAACACTTATGGATGTTATATCTCCTCTTCTAAACAGTCTTTGAAGAGTGCAAGCCATCATTAGCTGTCTCTTCAGAGGGGAGTGTTGTAGCATTCTTCCTGTTTCTCTCAGCAAGAATTTGACTAAATGTGAGTCTGCTAGTAGAAGTACTTGGCTTACTCTGAGTTTCATTAACAACAGTCTTCTTTGTAGTTGACATGTTATTAATGGCCTTAGAGCTAGCCAAGTCAACCTTACTGACTGATTTACCCTTGGTCTGGGTTATTGCTGGAAGATCCTGAGAATAGGCCACTGCCTTCTCCTTGAGTGTAGGGGCTGAAGCACAAAATACAAATGAGCCATTTGGACTCCTTCATGGGGAGCCTTCTGTGCACTCAAACTCATGTCCTTCCTTCTTCCATTGCAAGGTACACTTGTACTCTTATAAGGAGAATTCTCATTTTTTTTAGTGACCATACATGCAGTCTTGGTCATACCTGTTGGAAGGGAGAATTACCTTGTGAAAGGTGGCTTAAGGCACTACAGGAGTCTTGCCTTTCCCTTTGGAATTGTCAACTCTAGAATTCCACTTAGACCCTAAGGCTCTCTCATTTTTTTGAGAGGTAAAGGAGTCAATCAGTGGTAGCACAATTTGGGGCTTATTGAATTCAGCCGCAATCTTTCTCTCCTTTAGGAGCTTCTCTTCAAGATCCAAGATGATCTTGTTCTTCTGGCTTATGGTCTCAATTTGGATGATTGAGATGACTTTTAGTTGCCTGACTTTCCTCACTTTTTGATCAAGCGGGGATGTTGTCTCGGACTACTGGGCAGCAACTAGCTGTAGAGAGATAATCTCCTCAGCCTGCATCTTGGCCAACTTCTTGCTTCTTCTCAAAGCATCCAAAATTTCATCACACTTGTCAATCAATTGATCGGCATCTATCTCAGACTCAGAGTCATTTTCATCATTGGATGAGGATACATCAGAATCTGGACTGGTCGCATAATCTGAACAATAAGAAGTAGACAGAGAATGTACATTTTTTGGACCAGGCTGATCCTGGCAGGATTCTTCTTCTGTCATGGCTATTAGCTCATAACTTCTGTAGTCATCTACATCATCATCCTCCTCTGAATCACTATCTGAATGTGACAGAGGGGTCATGATCTCTATTCTTGCATCTGGATAGACACCATCTGATGGACTGATGGCATCTTCTTCCTTATCATCCTCCTCTCTGCCTTTCATGTACACAATCAAAGTGTCCCACATTTCTTTGGCAGTCTTGCAGTGGACCAAGTTCTGAAATTTGGAGTCATTCATGACACTTACAATGAAGTTTTGTGCCCTCTTGTCCAAGGTAGCCAAAATGATTTCATCTTCAGTCACTTCAGCATAACTCTTTGGAGTCTGGACTTCTGCATCTAAGACAGAGACCTTCATGGAGATGAAAGGTCCTTCTTGAACTGTTACAAAGATCCTAAGATCAGAGGCTTCCATGATCTGGCTGACCCTCTCTTTTCAGGTCCTAAAGTTCTCCTTGCTGCAAACTTGAAGCTTCATTAAGCTCCACACCTTATGGTTCACTACTGAACTCATAAGTACAAACCTTTTAGCTATCTTTGGAGATCACCCAGACTGTTAAGTCCTTTTTGAGCAATTTCCATGTGATACCACTTGAAAGTCTTTAATTTTAAGTATAGCTAAATCACCTAGAGGGGGTGAATAAATTTCTTAGTCTCTTGTGACTATCTTTAATTTCCTTTCTTTAAACGTTTTGTGAGTTAGTAGTTTTCTGCTTTCAAGACACACATAACCTGCAGTGACCTGCTTCTCCCTGAACTGAGAGAGAATCTCAGTCCTGTCTTCTTCTTCACAGCACCGCAAATTGTTCTTCAGAAATGACCAGCTGGAACTGTGAAGAGAAAGCAGCTTGCCTTGCTGCTACCTGGGCTGAGAAAATATCAACACAACTTCTTCTTAGCAACAAGAATGTAGATCTTCAGGATGTTGTGGCTTGTGCTGGAATAACCTCAAAAACAAGTTTCTGATCTTGATGTTGATTTGCTTTTCAAACATCCAACAGTTTTCTGGAGCTTTTATTTGTTTCCAGTTGTTGCACCAAGGGTAAACCCTTTGTTGCTACCTCTTTCTCTTTTAGAATTTATTCTGACCTTGTTGGTGGTGAAGATGACAACAACTACCTTTGTTGAGCTTTCAGATGCAGCAGCTAGGTTAGGACCTTTGCTGCCTCTTCATCTTCAGAGATTACCTCTGACCTTGTTGTTGATGGTGAGGATGTCAACAGCTAACACTAGAACTTTCAGATCAGATGACTGGAACTTTTTCTTCTAAGCTCTGCAACAATGGCCGAGGAAGAAGATGAAGTCCAGCGGTATCCTGAAAGTTTTTTTTCTTCATTCTGAACTCCGTATTTTCTATTCCGCCGATCAACGACTATTTTGACCGGTGGGCCCCACTGAATTTGACAGCTGCACCTTTACTTTAATAACCAAAAGTCGTACTGCAGGCCTGCAGCGTCGTTTGTCGCGTAATGTATCCATTTCGCCTCATTTTGAATTTTGTTGACTTCGTTGACTTTTGCTAATGTCAGCATCTTGTGACCACTTGTCACCATCACTTAGACAGCTTGTTTAACCTTGTTACAAGAAGCATCATGCACATGATGAGCATAAACAACATCAAATACAACTATGATCTTACTGTTGTGGGAGATGCCTCTTCAAATCAAGTCTAGGAAATATTGAGGACAATATTCCCAACACATGTGTTCGCACATTTTATGTTTTAGTTTCACTCATATTGTAACGCGCTTGTTAATTGTGAGTTGTCGTTTGACTTATTGGAGTGACCGACCACTAAAATCATGAATGGATAGATCCGTCAAATTAGGAGTAGCGTTAAATTAAGCAAGCAAATAAATTAAAATATTAAGTAAATTCTGAAATTAATTAAAAAGAGGATGAAGTCTAGTATTTAGACTTTTGATTTTCCAACCTTTGAAATTCCAACATTTAATTGCCCACCTAAAACCTTCAGCCGGCCAACCTAAATGAAACCCCCCTTTAAATATTCAGTCAACTCCATTGTAACCCATGCCTTATTAATGGTAAAAGTTATTAAGTTTAAAAAAACTCTCTTTTTATATCTCCCTCATCCCTCTGTGATGGGCAGCCTCGGAAAAAAAAGACAAGTCGAGTACATAACTCATTGTTTCCCTACCCGGCGCGACAGCCCAGTCGAAACCTTCATCTCCCACGCAGCTCACTCGCCGTCACTTTCCCCTATCCCGGCGATCTCCGTCGTCATTTCTCCAAACATTTCTGACGGAATTGAGCGGCCGCAACACCGAACGACGACGGCATCCCACCCCGACCTGCCCAGTCGAAACCTTCATCTCCCACGCAGCTCACTCGCCGTCACTTTCCCCTATCCCGACGATCTCCGTCGTCATTTCTCCAGACATTTCTGACGGAATTGAGCGGCCGCAACACCGAATGGCGACGGCATCCCACCCCGACCTGCCAATCCTTCTGATTTCCCTCACGGCGACTTCGAGGAGCCCTGCCGTGAGGACTACAGCCTCCGGCGAGCCTTTCTGGTGGCTGACCAACCTCGGGCTCCTCCGCTTGATCCGGATTCTCTTTTGTTCTCAGCCTGGACACAACCCGATTCCTTTGTTGCTAGGTATAACTCTCTCCAAACTCAAGACTCCTTACTACTAGTTTAATGTTTATGTTTAGTGCTACTTGACCAGTAAAATCAGATTTTCTTACTTAAGTTAACCTTACTCTTGTTTGTCGTTAATTTCAAAAATTGTGCTTGTTATTTTTCTTTGGTAAAATCTGTGGGGCATTTAATCAAATCGTTGAACACGAGCGAATGTTGGAGATTTTTTGTGCGATGGTGAAAACTTGGACGGTTATCGATTGCAAACACTCGTAAAACTTCAGCTAGTGTCACTTCATTTAATTTTGTTCTTAGATTTTACCTTTTAAAATCAAATCCTAATTTTGGAATGCATCATGATGACAGGAGGTCCACCTCTGATTATTGTTCACTAGTTGGCGACAATTTGGTAACATAGAGAAGTAAAATACATGTGGTTGTCAGGTCGAGTGTAGAGGCAGAATTTAGAGCCATGATGCATGGGATTTGCGAAGAACTGTGGATCAAATCTCTTTTAAAGGATCTTGGCATGAACAAGGATCCTATAAGACTTTATTACGATAGCAAACCAGACATTAGCATTGCTCACAACCATGTCCAACATGACCGCATAAAGCATGTGGAGGTTGATCGCCACTTCATCACAGAAAATATAGAACAAGAAGTTGTGAGCACACCATTTATCCCATCAGATCAACAGTTAGTGGATGCTCTCACCAAGGGATTAAGTCAGAACGTGTTTGGAAAAATGATGTACAAGTTAGGCATACAAGATATCACACACCCAACTTGAGTGGGAGTGTTAGAATTATGTTATTTTACCTTTTTACCTTGTATTTTTCCCTTTATTTCCTTGTAATATCTCCCTCCTATATATAGGACTGAAACTTGTATTTGGAGACTAAGGCTGACAAGAGGATCTCCTCTTAGGATTTTTCCCTTTATTTCCTTGTAATATCTCCCTCCTATAATAGTTGTTAAATTCAAGCATATAAAATAAAAAGGAGAATTCAGTAACATCCACAGTAAAAGCATATAATCATACAGTAGAGTGGTTGCAGAAAAAAGATGAATTAATCATAATCTCAATAAGACCGAATATTAAAGTTCCAAGATGTTTAAAACCGTCACAAACTGCTTTCGGAGGGCACGTACCTGTAAATAGTGATAAATATATCTGGCACTATACCCACCAGTGATCCACATAAGTATGGACAATATTGCACATTGGTAGCAACAGAAGCATAATTGAAAATGATATATGGAAAAGGGGAGATCCTTATTAATGTAACAGCACGAAATTGGTGAAACCAATCTCCTTCGCCAGCTAATCTGGCAATTGCTGCTTTATTAGGCCACCTCTCTAACCATTTCTGCATTGTACAGAAAAAAGTCAAACATGCTTTTCATATAAGGGAATTTAAGTTCTTTTCATCTAAAATTAAAAGAAAAACGCAAGAAAGAGTCAACTGACATGAATTTTGTGTCGAAATGAAGAGCCAATGAAATAAGGCAGTGACATGCCAATACTTGCCCCCGCAAGAATAAGAAGAAAGCCATAACCATAGCCAAATGTCATCCCACCTACCCACATGCAAGGAGAAGAAGGGATGAAAACAGTGGGAAGCAATGCAATGGTTGCAAAAAGTAATAGCCCAAGAGTAGGAATGCTGAATGTCTCCATTTCCCAATTCAAAATAGGAACAACCACCTGCCAACATCATCTTGAAAGCATGAGATGGTTACTTTAAAAAAACATACACAATTGAAATGAATTCAACTACCAAAGCACAACATAAAGCCATAAAGCCCGTGGTAGACTTGCTACTAGTGCTTGAGTTAAGTCTCGTGTCCTCACGTTTACTAATAAATTGATTTAGCAAATACTATTGTGTAAGCTTAGGCAATGAGAAGTCAAGAACTCTGAGTAGGCCAACCTCATTTTTGGGATTGTGAAGGAAAAAAACACTTGTTGAGACCAAGTATACCAAAGAGATCCTGTCGCACAAGAGGTCCAACAGGCCATGAGAGGTAAATTAATCAGTAGAAAAAACATGGGGCGCAATGATTGAACTATTGGACTTCCAATTCAATATGTTTAGTGCTCTCATGAAGAACAGAATCACCGAGATTTGATTTACTATATGAAATTTAGAGACAAGAAACGTAAAGAAAAGAATTGGAGGACAAGGTGATAAAAAGAAAACAGAAAATATTGCTTGTTGACAAGAGACCAAATGAAAGTTAGACTGAGAATATTGGGGAAGGTTATAAATTATTTTATATTAGAAAAGTGTTACGGTTTCACGCACAGTTATTATGTTGTCTTTTAATTGAGTAAATCGAGCTTTATCACGTTGTCTTTGTTTATGTTTGCCTAATTATTATTTTGTGGTAATTTTAAGTAAGTCCAACTGTTAGGACTTATTTACGCATACCCCATTTATAAATTTATTTAAAGAACCCCTTGGGTTTTAGTAGTTCTCTCTCTCCAGCACACCCTGGCACCCCACCTAGGCAGAAGCTGCTCTGACTCCATTGTATCCCTCTTCTTCCATCATCTCCGCCTCTGGTCGCTCCTCCGACGACTTTCCAACATTCAAGAGATTAGCCAACAACAACTTGGTATCAGAATCACAATCTGCATTGTTTCCTCGCCTCAAGGCCACTTTCAGAACAACTTACCATCAAAGCAATAAGTTACTACTTCAGTCCATAAGAGCTTACCAAGTCTTTGCTCACTCCCTATGACCCTCGACGAGCAAGGCGTAAGTCCGGCGAGCCTTTGTGCACAAAACAACAAGTATGTGCTTTTCCGCAAGAGCTCGACACCAAGCGGAGCACCATGACGACGCTCTTCTCTATCGATAGACATCTTCCATCAACGAGACAACCACCGAATCTTAGCTCCCTGCGTACAACTACAACATCGTCGTTTAGCGATTCTCAGCAGCCTGTGTGCTTCATCGGCATCATCACCTTCGTCGAGCAGGCATGTGTGTGCTTTTCCCTAATCTACTATGTATCTTATCACGCTCCCAGCCTGTCTTCTTCTCGAGCCGCTGATCGCGTCCAATTGACTTGTCTAGTCGATACATCTCGACTCCTTAGTCCTGAATCATGGTATCTATTGTGTCCCATCCTTCCATCGTCCTTCTGTTGTTATCAAATTCTTCTACCATAGTCACTTCTCATCATCAGTTTCGAGCCCATAGCCAACCTTCAAGCCTCGTGTATTGTTCACTTGCATGCTATAGTGTAATCAATTAGAAATAATAAATTCGAGGGACAATTAGATTTAAGGCTCCTTTAATTAGCATCAATATAGGGAGTGTTGTAGTTCATGTGGTGCACCAATTTTGAGCACATCAATTCCGCTCGTTCAGCCAAAATCAAGCCAACCCGTAACTCATTGTTTCTTGCTCCTCTCACAATAACGGAGACTAGTCAGATTAGCTGAATCAGCTTATGGCCATAATGCAAACCCTCGTAGAAAAGCAAATTGCAGCAGACCTACGTCATACAGAAGTCGAGGCACGTCATCATGAGACCACTGCAGCCCTCTCCAAGCGGCACAATGACCTCACAACCGATCTGCCAATCACCACCATTCTCGTGCATAAGCAAGCTAGCAACAACAAGGTGCCTCAACCGCTACTTTTTTGCCCTGGTCCCCTGACCATGATACGACCTGAAATCAACATTGTGCCCCATTAAACCAAGTTGGCATTCCCAACTTATGAATTAAAGAACAATCCCTTGGGATGACTCACTCGGTGCGAATAATGTTTTTTAGCTGACACCGGTAACGTAATGGATAAGTATGGCTTCCTTCAACTTTCTTGATGTCGCTCAATTATGGTTTGCATGTCGACAATCCTGGAATAATCTGGCATGACTTTAAAAGAGTCTGCAACAGGTGATTTGAGCCTCCGATTCACAGCAACCCCCTCGGCGCTCTCACGACATTACGCCAGACGGGAATGGTTGATGCAATCTAGAACATTTTTAGATTCTTTTGGCTCACATTACGATCCCCACAAAGATGTAGGTCACCATCTTTACGGGCGGTCTTCACAAAAAATGTGATTGGGCATCGAACTTAAGGTTTCTCAGGACTTGGTGACGACCATGAGTTTAGCTAGATTATGCAAATACTTGAGAACAAAAAAATGTTCAAGATTGGATATTTTAAAATTTGGTTTCATGTCAAGATGATCTCTTATGCAAGCAATTTTTTGTTAACACAATTAATGAAAATGTATAAAGGGCATGTGATGTGTGTACCATAATAATTGATTTACTACACATTAAGGAACATGTCAAAGCTATGTTGAAGTATCAAAGACATAATTAATTGTACTGAATGGCACTAGAAGTAGTTGTTGAGTGGTTAAGAGATTCTAATTACAAGAAGCATATATCAAGGATCAATATTGGGTCCTTGTTTTTAGCTATGGAGATGCAAATGAGATGCCTTGTAGTACGCACTTTTTTTTCTAAATGGCATAAGTTTCAATCATTAAGACATCCACTAAGATAATAAAAAAGTTGGAATAATAGAGAATTTTTTTAGAAGATAGATGATATGTTATTTTAATACACGTGATTAACAATAATCAAACTATTTTATTAGAAAACAAAAATATATAGGTCTGGTAGTTTAAATTACTATACCAAACATGCAATTTTAATGGATGTGATATACGCAATTATTAATCTAGCATGATGCCTACAGGTTGAATGGCTTAAATGCAATGAATATGTATAAAGGATAATGTAGTAGGAGGATATAAAAGGGTAGCCCGGTGCACAAAACATCCCTGCGAAGAGAGGATCCGGGGAAGGGTCCCACCGCACGGATGAAATATAGGCAAACCTTACCTTGCATTTTTGCAAGAGATTACGCAAAAATGGAGAAATCCTTCAGAGTACTACGCGATAAAAGAATATCATAGGGACTATGAGATAGATTTTATAAAACCATATTAAATATGTGATGACGCGGTGGATCCGAGTGGTAAGAAGCAAAAAAAAAGTTAAGCAACATGAATGGGAATTATAAATAGATGGGTGATGCAACCTTAGTCGCACAAGTGTCATATTTTATTTCACGCGCTTTTATTTGGTATTTTGTAACACATGTATTAGCGCACGTTTATTTTATTTCACGCACTTGTTAATCTTTATAAGGGTGATCGTCCAGTAAGACCCTGAATAAAAAAAATTGTCAAATTAGGTGTGAAAAATTAAGGCAAGCGCACAAAAAGATATATTAAAATAATGCATATCAAAAATAAAATAATATTAAAATTGAATTAAGTTACATTTTCTAAATTAACATATGGAGTGGTTTGTTAAGAAGAAAAATCCCTAGAAATCCTATTATCTTACCTTAAAAAATGTTTCCTTTTAGTCAACAAACGACAACACTCAGGTCTTTATCCACTATAGTGGGGTCAGCTATATGGATCCTTTGTCGTCATTGTGCCCTGTCTTTAGTCATAATCTCACTAATGCATAAGTGCAACATGTCTTTTCTTATAGTTTCATTCCAAGTCTTTTTTGGTCTACACCTCCCTCGTTTAACATGCCTAGAGAGTAGACTCTCATAAAGCATAGCAAGTGTCTCTAATGGTCTCCCTTGCACGTGTCCATACCATCTTAGTCAAGCTTCTCGCATCTTCTCTGCCATTGGTGTTACTCATGTCTTATCCCCAATACATTCATTCCTAATTTTATCCAGTCGTTTGTATCCACGCATCCACCTAAGCATTCTCATCTCCGCAACTCCCATTTTTTGCTCATGTACACAATTCACTGCCCAACACTCAAAACCATAGAGCATCGCTGGTCTAATTGCAGTATGGTAAAACTTAACATTAAGTTTTAATTATACTTTACGATCACATAAGATCCCTGACGTGCCTCCCCACTTCAATCAACCCGTTTGGATTCTATGTGTCACATCTTTATCAATACCTCCATCTTTTTGAACTATCGATCAAAGATATTTAAAACACTCACTACGGTGAATATCTTGATCACCCAAATTAATAACGAAGTCACCCGTCTTTCTTGCACTACTAAATTTAAGCTTCATATATTGTCTTTTACCTGCTCAACCTAAAACTCTTCTTTTTTAAAGTGTCTCGCCAAGATTCATGTTTTGCGTTTACACCCTCGTGCGTCTCATCGACCAAAATGATATCATCCGCAAACAATAACTGTAACATCCGTAAGTTTTGACGCGAAATTTAATTTTAATTGTAAGGTTAAGTCGCGACGAATTTTGATCGAGACAGCGCGTCGTCAAGGTATAATGTTACAATGTTAGTTATAATTATAGTGAGAAGTATTTTAATTTTGGTAACGTTGCTCGGCGAAATCATTTAGTTCAAAGGAGTTGGTGTGGTATGGGTTGCGTTTAGCACGAATAAAAAAATATGGTGTCAATAACAGTCCCCCCCCCCCTCTCCCCTCATGCGGTTATCAAAACCGCAAGCCGTGTGTTATTTTTTTTTATTCCCGTAAATCTCATTCTCTCGGGTAAGAAAAACCGCAGGCCGACTTTTACCTCCCGACGTTTCCGTTTCCGCAAGCAGCGACGGACGAGCTCGCGCCTCCCGCAAGCCCTAGCCGGCGGCCGATCTTCCTCCATAACCCCTCTCCGACCACTCCTCTTTCCTCTACGAGCACCGGTGGGTATTCCTTTTCCTTCCTTGGCCGTGGAAGAGTCGGATTCAACCCTAATCGGTGGAAGTTGGAATCGTTCGTTTCTGGTGAGTTTATTTCTCCTTTATCTCTATTCCTTCATAGAAATTCTTTGATTTAGAAGTTAATCTAACCTAGGTTTTCATCCTATTGCCCTATAATAGGTTTTGAAGTGCGGAATCCACCGCAAAATTTGAGTTGGGCGCATTAAGAGCCTCAATCACTCCCTCGAAAAGGTAAAACACTAGATTAGTTTTGGATTTTTGGGTTACCCTAGTATTTTGAAACTTTTTCAAAAATTAAACCCTAAGGGGAAAATGGGTAATATAGAGTAAGCTTGATTGCAGGATTTTGGTGGCCTCGGGGCAAGATTCTGAAAGTCCCTAGCAGTCGGATTTCATTGGGAAAATCAAATGTCGTCGCGCCGAGTGTACGAGCGCCGCAGCACTACTGTAAGGAAACTTAATTCCTGTTAGTTAGACATAGCAAACAATATATTTTTGTATGTGCATGTGTAGGTTTTGTACGAGTATCATGATCATGCATAAAAAGATGTGGTGATAGGAAAACGGTCGCGGAAAATGTGTAGAATGACACCCTTCTCCAAGACCCAAGTAGTCAGATCAGGATTGGTAACGTTAGGTACGAAACCTTTACCCGTGTACGTGAGCTTGGAATTTGTCAAACCCAAGGGCGTGAATGTCCCTTCTAGTCGACCACATGAAAATCAAGGGTCGCTCAGTAGTCCACCGAAGAGATATCTCAAGCAGAGTAGCATCAGACCGAAAAGGTCAGTCAGCACACATAAGACTTTTCGTGTTAGGTAGAGGCGCACTACCTTTCTCGTAAGTCATATGGTACCCTATGAGCAGTACAGTCTTGGGAGTTTGCTCCCTTTGAGACAGTTACTAGATTCGAGATTGTGTCCGCGTGACACTAGAACAATTGAGTTCGTCAGATGATCTCGGGTTGTCAGTTTTAGATGCGTGTTAGGAGATACTCTGCATAGAGTCTTCCAAGTAGAGGTGCAAGCTAGAAGTCACCTAGAACTCAAGTATAGACCTGACGTGAGACAGTACATTAATTAGTGAACGTCGGGACTTGGGTTAGTGAACTGAAAGTCGCGAACATAGAACGCCAGGAGTGGGTTCACGGCAAAGTTCGAGAGGCTCTTAGGCGCGTTGAGAGAGTTCGTTGTGATGTTCGGTGGGCTCTTAGACGCGTTGAGAGAAGAGTTCATTGTGATGCCCGGTGGACTCTTAGGCGCGTTAAGAGAAGAGTTCTCTGTGAGGTTCCTGTACAAGAGCTAAATTGTCAACTTTTAAGACATCTTGCATCGACATGACAAATTTGACTAGGCAATGTAACAAGTTTTTTTGTGAATTAAGTTTCAGATTGCATCAGGTCGACATGTCTTTCGCCCACAGAGCGAGCTCAATTGGAGGTGATGAATATTGGGACGGATTGATTCAACGGACCTCGACTCAATATGCTTTCTTAAGATGTTCAACATAATATACATCGGCGAGTTGTTGATCGGCGAGGGGGGACAAGCACCAGCGGGGTAGCCAACTAACATGCAATGTGAAAGTTGATCTCGGACGACAATGTAGCGGGGCTGGATTTCGATACATGCACCCTGAGGTGTTGTTCGCTCACTCGGTGAAACCTCTTCAGGAGACAGAAGGGGTCGTGTGCATCTAGGAAAAACGTTGAGGATTGTTATCCTAGCTAGCCAGAGCGCGTTGTGCCAGTCGGGGATAGTCAACCAACGTGCAAGAGTGGAGTTGATCTTGGCCATCAATGCAGAGGCTTGAATTTATAGACATATCTCCCAGAGGTTGGTGGCCCCCTCAAGGACGATTTAAATTTTGGATCGCATGAGGTTAACACGCTCCTAGGCTTTTCACGCAATGAGCAAGCTTAACTGGACGAGGTGGTTGTTGAGGCGAGTTGATTTAACGGATCACGCCTCAATAGACTCTCGTAAGATGTTCGTCCTACTTTCCCCTGGCTAGTTGCTAATCGGTGAGAGGGCACAAGTACCCGAGGGGTAGCCAACCAACGAGCAAGGGGGTAGCTGAACTCGGACAATAACGCAAAGACTTGGATTTAGAGATATGCACTCTGAGGCATCGTACGCTAGCTCAGTGAACCTTCTTCGAGAGACGGACGAGATTGAGTGTATATAGGAGGAACCTTAGAGGCGTATAATCCCAACTCACCCGGGGGCATCGTGTCGAAACTAGGCCTAATCAAACCCGTGGGAGTCCACGCCGACCCGACATTGCTATCAAGGCTCAACTTGTCGTGATGGTGTAATATCGAACACACAACGTTGCTCTTTAGGTAGTCACACGCTACGCCAAATGTCAATCTTCTAGGAATCCTCGCTGGAATTCGTCGTTTTCAGGGTGCGTAACATGATAACATATGGTGCCTCAGGTTGATGAGCTCATATACCTTCCGCAAGGTGTTGCGACGTGGTTTATGGCTCCGATTTTCCATCGAGGATAACAACACTCTCCTTTAACGAGTTTCATGGTCTCATGGGTTACAACTCTGGGGTTTTCCTTCCTCCAACCAAAGTCCATGCTCAAAGCAACAAGATGTTGAGGCCAAGAACCTGACCCCAATGTTCGAACTTGAGTATGGACAGAGGTTACTGACCTACAGAAATAGAGACCACGGACGAGGAAGGTCGAACGAGAAGACGAATAGTGATAGCTCAGAGGTCCCGCAGCACACCCATGAGTGTATAGGAACTCCCCCTCCCGAACCCGATGTTAGGCTAAGCATAGGGGGAGGGCAAGCGGGCAAAGTGCTTGAGAGCTCACTGGTCCTGGGCGAGGTTCTCAGGAGCTCGTTAGTGATGTCTGTCACCTGCTGGAAAAACTTGCCCTTTCCCCTTGATTGTGGTGGATTTTTTTTTTTTGTTTGGGGGGGGGGGGGGGGGGTTGTGGTGGTGGTGGTATAGCGAGGTTAGGGCAAGCTCATTACTGGCTTATAGTGAGCTAATGACAAGTTTATGGCAAGCATATTAGTGGCGTACAGCAAACTGATAACGACATTATGGTGTTCTCGTTACTGGTATATAGTGAGTTGATCATGAGGTTATGGAGAGTTTATTGTTCTAGGGGTATTTTGGTAATTGATCCAGTCAGGTTCCCCAAGGTAGGCCTCGCCGAGTTCGGGTCATACAACATACATATAAAATTAAAATAGATAGTATGACATTGTATAAAATAATATGTAAATATGAGTATAAATATAGATATAGATATTCAAATTTAGGCAGCGAACAAGATAATTTATGCTTTAAAGATCAACAAAACACACATACATAAAAAAACAAGCATGTACACACAGGTCAAAAAAATCTAAACCCTATTTAACTTTTATTTGACATCATCGCCCAAGTGTAGTTTTGTCGGGACTCAGGAAAGAGTTGTTGCAAAGTCAACAAGATGAAGTTACTTTCTGCCACTCGTTATTTTGGAGACTTTAACAGTAATTAAAGAGACGTTGAAAAGTTTTGGATGACAAAGACAACACGAGACATAGAAGACACTCTTGCGGTAAAGGGTAATTGCAAGAGTGTCTTCTCTCAACCCAAGACAGAGAAGCCAATCTTCTCCTCTCCTCTCTATCTGTTGGTTGAAACTCTAACTGTAAATTATCTCTCTTATTCTTGATACACGGCTAGAATCACAAACTTCTCACTTGGTCACTAAACACTCTTGCAGTAAAGGGATACTGAATCTATCTTCAAATGATTTGTGTTGTGTTTGAAGTCTCCAATGTAAATAACATGTTGGGTTTTTGGGCCTCCAGTGGAAAAATCATGTTGGGTTGCAGTCTCCAGTGGAAAAGACTTGTCATCTTGGTGAAGACAGTGGAATCCCACAAGTCATGGGAAAAAGTACGCATTTGATTTGGGAGCCACTATAAAAATATGTCATCTAGGTGATCTCTCTATATCCTAGCTTTCTCTTTCTATATTTGCTTTATATTCTATGTATTACTATTCTTCTTGTGATATATCTATGTTGAACATTGTATGATTTGGAAAGAGGCTTTTGGCGAATAAATTTTTTATTCTTTACACTTGATAGATCCGTGTAAAATATAAAGAAGAACAATTGAACAAGCTAGAAATTTCTTGGCGATTGAATTTACTGCTTGTCGATTTAGTGAATAGACAATTGAACTGTTTATTAAGTTTTCATATTCCAGTTTAGAGAAGCACTTTAGAAATTCTTTGTACTTTAAGGTATCAGTAGATGACACCTTATTCGATATGAATGTTTTAAATATCAGATTTTCATGTCTAATAAATATTTTTTATTTTTATGTATACTAACCATAATTATATGTAATAAAAAATATAAAAATAATATAACAATTAGATAAAAATGAGTCATTTATATTACAAAATAAAATCGAATGGTATCTAAAATAAAATATTATTAACAAATACAAAATGATACATTGTAAATATTTTGATGAAAATAAGTTTATTGCAAATAAAGACGATTTAAAAGTTAAAAATCTTTGATTGATTATAAGTCTTTTCAAACTTATAAATTTATATTAAAAACATATAAACAATTAACTAATAAATGTATTAAATATTTTCATATTTTGTAAAATGAAATTATAAAATTATAAAATAATTACACAAAGTTAGTTGTAACAATAAAATATTAAAAAGGTGAAAGAATAAGTCTAATCAATTTAAAAATACATAATATAATATATATAGACGGTTTAAACATATGATGTTAGTCTGCTAATATAACATAAAATAAAATAGCGGACGATATATTTAAAAGTCGCGTCGGCCGATATCTCGGAAAAAAACAAACATGTCGACCTATATTTTACAAAAGGACAATCTTTTTTAGAAAACATACTGTTTTGCCCTAAAAAATGACATGTCGGGAGACATGTCGGGAGACATGTCGGAGGATATTTAAAACAACTATATGCATTTCACATATTGGATCTGTTTCGAAATGCTTCATTGTAACACAGAAGAATAATTAGCTTCAAACAGTATCATGCTAATAATAGTCAAGTATTTAATATTCAGTGTAGTCTTGTTGGAGAAAAAACTCATATTATGTGTTACCAACAAACTGAGTTTCATCAGTATGTGAAAAGTGCAGGGGGGATTTTCTTCTTTCTAATGAAAGGCGAGGTAATGGGAAATCAAAACAAGTTAGAAATAAACACTTTAAGCAGAAGTCAAACCTTAAGCAAAGGGCTTAATTGAGGAAGTGTGCATCTATGAGCGAGGTAGATAGTTCGAGTAATCATATACATATCATTCATAGATTCAATTCTTATTTAAATTATTACATCACCAACTAACTTTACACATTACATACACTAACATCTAACTCATGCATCAATTATCCCGCTCCACCGCACATTTTTTACCACTCACGGACACAGCCCTACAACTTGCAATAACTATTGATTACAATCGACAACTGCACATACTACCACACTATAACTAATCACTACACACACTACCGCACTATAACTAATCACTACACACTGCCCAACTATAACTAATCACTACACACACTACCACACTATAAATAATCACTACACACACTACCACGCAACTAACAATATATTACAATCAAAGAAATGTGTTGTCCACTAACATCTAACTTGCTCAATAGATTACTTGAGAAAGCACATGTGCATATTTTGATCAATCATTTTTTATCCATTCAAGTGCACATACCTTTCCTTCCTCCATTAAAGCAACCTTGATCTCAAGGTCAAAATTTGGATATGTTTGACAAAATGATGTTGTTTTCCCTTCTAGATGTGTTTGCTTGATTCACAGACAATGATAGCATTTATTACACAGAAGGGGGAGCGTGTTTTTTTTTATTTTTGATGCAAGGTTAGGTAATTTTAGAGTAATATAAATAATGTGAAAGTAAGTGCTTTAGTGAGGAAGTTGGACCTCAAAAATAAGAGATTAATTGAGTAAATTTGAACTCCCTACACAAGGTGGATAGTTTGCAGCAATCATTCATGTACTCTGATCATAATTCAACTATTGAAACTATTACATCATCAAATAACTTAGTGTCACAACCACCAACCTCTAACCACGACATCACACACTCTACCAATCATGTTCTCCTATACTTGTGTGCATACCTCCACCCACCCACCCACCCACCCACCCACCCCCCCCCACCCCCACCCCCACACCCCCCACACACACACAACTTCTAATAACAGCAAATGGCAATCAACCACTGCACATACTACCACATTACAAACGGCCACTATCACATTACAACCAACCACTATACACACTACCACACAACAATAAATTGCAGTGAAAGTAATACACGCCCACTAACATATAACAAACTCAATTTATAAATCATAAAAGCTGTTTAGCAGATTTTGACCATGCATGTGCACATAAGAATGTGACTCGTAGATTAGCCAGTCCTATTAAATTTATAAATCATTCTCTTCATGCATGGATTGGAGTGTCAACTTATCCTTTACTAAAGCTTTTATGAATCCTCATACAATTTTGCATGCACCAACTTTCTGAAAACAGCAAGCAACTTAAAAAATAGCTCAGTCTCACACCACAATGGGTTACTTGAATAAGTTTTCCAAACTCGATTTCTTCAAGTTTGAGTCAAAACAAAGCTGAAGTTTTGCTTCTAGGGATAAATGTGTCTACAGCATCATGAAATAAAGAACTAATTACAGGAACCAAAAAGTGAGCATACCTTTCTTATGACCAAAGGGCCACAAAAGATGACGAGGGCAGCCACAGCTGCTGCCAGTACAATGCATAGCAAACCCACCTTCAACCACCATAGCAGGAAACCTCCCTTCTTAACAGTCAACTGCGTTTGCACTTCCGATCCGGCGTCGTATCTCCGCGGCAACCTCACATAATCCCTATCAACATCGCCCATCCCGCCTTGTACGACCAAGTTATCATCAATGGCTCGTCCAAGAAGTCAATAGCTCCAAAAGTGGACGCAATGCAATCGGAGAATTGCCCGCCTAAACAATCCAGAATAAAGATTCTGAGAGCAAACAGAAATCCGTAATGCGTAATCGTGGCTTTCACATTCGATCTTCCCACCCTTCAAATCTTCGCCAAAAGAGCAAAACCCTAGAGGCTAGATCTCAAAGAAGAGCGGCGTGAAGAGAGAAATCGCCGAGGAGGAAGAGAGGACACGTCGTTTTCAAAGAAGCGCAGTCATTGCTGTAGCGATTGCCGAATCGAATTGCAGCAGGAGTAACAATGGAAAGGGAAAGGAGAAGAGAGAGAGAGAGACCGGCAATAGTAACTTCCATGAACAAGGAGAAGATGAATTAATTAATAGAACCCAACTCAAATGTAGGGAGGCCTCCAGAAACAAACCATTATGTACGGAAATAGGGCCGCCATACCCGAAAACACTCTGGTGGTGTTTGGTTCAGCTGATCAGCTGCGGTGCGGTTGAAACGCACCACTCTTTTATGCAAAAGCTGTGTTTGGCGCGGCTTGTTTTAAAAACTCCGGTTTTTAGAAACCGCGTTTCCCTTAACTCCTCAACCGGAGATTTTATCCACGTTTCACCGCAAAAGCCGACCCGCTGTTCCTCCCCCCTGTTGGTTTGTTTCGGATCCGGTCGTGCTGGATCCGGTTTTGGATTGTTTGGTTTTTCCTTCTACGGAGTTACCAAAATCAGTGGTTAAATGGGAAAATATTTTTCCTGTTTGGGATTTCGCTGGGTAGCCAAAATTGGAGGAAAAAGGAACAATTCATTTCCTTGTTTAATCTTCCACACATGGTATAATATTATCTCCCCACCGTGAAAACCAAAGGGTGCCAGCCTGTGAGAAATTGGAAAGTGTGCCACCTGTAGCATTAAAAGGAGCCGCCTGTACCTATTTCTTTGGGGGAGAGCTGCCTGTGCAATCGATAGGAGGAGCCCGCCTGTAAGGAAGAAAGTGCCCGATGTAGCCTTGTAAGGAGAGACTCTCTCTCCTCTCACTCTCTCTCTCTCTCTCTTGTTCGTGCACTCGGAGAGGTCATTGGCCGAGAGTGCTCGTCGCAGGTCTTGGAGAAGATAACCGCCGGCGTTGAGAGAGGTGTTGCCGCCGGGCTTGGTGGAGTTTGTCGTCGGCGTTGCAGTGGATTTCCTTTGGAGTTGAGAGGCGTGGTGTCGACGGCGTGCGCCTGTGCAGTTAGCCTCGACGGAGTTTTCTCTCCGGTGGTGGCGTTCTCCTGTGGCGGCGTTGTTCTCCGGTGGTGGTGCGGTTGAACGTCGGACTTCGACGTTGAAGGTTCGGTGAACCTTGTGCGTCCGCAAGGCGGATTGCAGTCCAGATCTACTACTTTCTTGCGGATTGTGCGCGTCTGGCGCATCCGCGTGCGTTTCACCGGACGGTCTATTTTTCTCTTGTATTTGATTTATATTTTCATTATAATAAATTTGTTGTCGTTTTGTGTTCTTGTTACTGCAATATTATTTTATAGCTTGTGCATGCGTGTACCGGATTTTACAACACCCCCCCCCCCCCCCGATACCCTCAGCAGATTTTAGGGTTTCGCATCTCACGGAGTACGCCGTCGACGCTTCCTTCCTCGACGCCGTCGGCGCTTCCTTCCTCGACGTCGTCGACGCTTCCTTCTCAAGGAACCCAACCGCAGTTTAGTTGACGCCGCTGGAGTTTCGTCGACCCCGCTCTCGAATCACAACCGAAGGTATCCTCCCTCGATTTTTCTTTTGCTTGTTCTTTGTTTGTAGATCCGTCGCCGCTGGGGATGTTTTAGCTCTAGTGAGGTGGGATGTTCATGAATGATGGTTCATAACAACTAAATATTGTTGAATAATTGAGAAAAAAATGTTTTTGCCTGCCCAAAGCTTATTTGGGAAACTGGTGTGTGTGTTTGTTTAATATGTGTGTGTGAGAGAGAGAGAGAGATGATGTTTGTGTGCGTGTGTTTAATAAAATGTGTGTGTGATGATGTGTTTGTATGTGTTCATAAAAATTTAACCTTTTTTTTTAAAGATGGTCAAATCAAAAGACGGCGGGGCGGCTGGGTTTTGGGACAATATTACTTGATAGATTCTTGTTATCCTCTGCAAAGAGGATACTTGAAACCGTATCAAGATACGCGGTATCATCTACCAGACTTTGCTCGTGGTGGTCGTCGACCCGAAGGAGATCGAGAGATTTTCAATCACGCACACTCATCACTAAGAAGTGTGATTGAACGATCGTTTGGTGTTGGGTCATACTGAGGGACATGTCAAGCTATCGTTTCGACAAACAAGTAGCTATTGTGATCGACACTATGTGTTTACATAATTTCATTCGTCGGCATCCATCGCGTGGGGACATTGATTTTAGTGAGTCTGAGCAAAGGGTTCAAGACCATGAAATGTCCTCACAAGGTCCACAAGAGACATGTATTGACACTACAGGTGGTGTAGAAGAGATGATTGCGCTACGTAATATTATTGTGAATCAGTTGTATGAAGTAAGAGCGTAGAGTGAAAAAAATTGTATCAATGAACCTTAATTTTGTGTTATGAATGAATATTTGCTTAGTGTTGTGTTATGTCACCTTAATATTTGAAAATTTTGTTTTGCTAAAAACTCCGTTTTGAATCCAAACAACTTTTCGAAAACTCCATTTTGTAAACTTTGTTTCACCCAAACAGTTTTTTAACAAAATTCTGTTTTCCAGAATCAGCATTTTTTCAATCAGCAACAATTCATCTTCAGCTTTCCATCAGCAACAACCCAACCAAACAGAGCCTCTGTTTCAAGTGGGATTCGGATCCTTTCATTTTATTTTTAGTGCGCAAGATTAATTCAGAAAAAATCTAATGAACAAGAATTTTTTGAATAAAAAAATATATAAGGATGAAAAAAACAGAACTTATCGGATCAAAAAACAAATGATCCTATCTGTAAAATGGATCCCTTCTATTTCTCTCATGGAGCTTTCAAGTGGTGTGACCTTATAAAAAATAGTGACATTAAAGCTATTTTAAAAATTGTTTGAAAAAAAAGTTAGATTGTTTGAAAAAATTTCTATTTAATTATTTTTCAAAAAAGATATTATATATATTTTTAGATGAAAAAATAACTTTTAATAATAATTATTTATATTTTTTATATTAAAAACATATTTTATGATAATCATTTATCGCATAAATAAATAGATATACATTCTAAATAAACAGATTACAATAGATTAGTAGTGAAAATCAAAGATAGTAAATATATGAAGAATAGTGAATGGGAGAACAAAACCTTTGCAAATAACAGAAAGAAAGAAAGAGAGATTGTGAATGGCATCGGACCGGCTATGATGGGCTCTTGTGGTTAAATGTGAGGAACAATGGGTGCAGATTTCTCAAATGGGCATTGAGTTTTACTTTTATTTGTTGCATTTAAAGGAATTAACATAGTTTTTACAGACTAGGGCTTTGTTTGACGTGACTTTTTTGCTCCAATGAATTTGGATAAAAACATCAGAGACTTAGAATATATATTTAGCATGACAACGGTTATGACCGTCGTAAGGAAAACTAGTTTTGAATATAAAAGTGGATGAAATTTCATAAGCGAGGTCGGATGTTCGCAAACAATGGTTCATAACCACCTCATTCATGACCGACACCGTCGCGCCAAACGGAGCATAGATCTGATTAGGGGTGCAAACGAGTCGAGCTCGAGTCGAGCTTGGCAAAATTTCCAAGCTCGAGCTCGAGCTTTTTATTTCGAGCTTGAGCTCGAGCTCGAGTTTGACGAGCTCATTTTTCTCAGCTCGAGCTTGAGCTCAAGGCCAATTTTTCGAACTCGAGCTCGAGTTTCGAGCTCGTGAGCTCGAGCTCGAGCTACTCCCGAGCTTTTTAGGTCATGAGCTTTATTTTTTTATTTTTTTTCTTATTTATTTTTTTATTTTTTAAAAAAAATGTATAAATAAAAAGCTCGCGAGCCGGCTCGCGAGCTCATGAACAACACTAGATGAGCTCGAACTCGACTCGTAATCGAGCTCGAGCTCGTCGAGCTCGAGTCGAGCTTTTTTCGAGCCGGCTCATCGAGCTTTCGAGCCGGCTCAACTCAACTTGCACCCCTAGATCTGATTATAAAAACTTATATTTATTTTATATGTTGTGGATCACTCAAGGCGCTTGGTAGATTGGACTAGTTGAATTGTCTTAGCCCGTAGAGCGGTCGAGTGTGCAAACAGACACAAATAATTGAGAGCTGAAAAGCAATTTTTTTAACATGAAAAACCACTAAAAGGGGTGAAAAATCACGTTGTCGGAACTGTGCCGACCAAACTTCCACGAGATATGAGCGTTGTTACTGAACCTTTTCGAAGAACTCGAGCGCGACAGACCGCCTCTAATTGTAATTGTTGAGAGAGAGAAAGGGAGGAGAGCTCAGAAGGCGACAGGTCACCGCTCACGGAGCTGAGAATTTCTTCATATGTTGTGGGGAGCGCTGCACTTGTTGTACTCTGTTGTCTTCTGTTGGTACTAGGGAGCGGGAGCAGTGTGCTTTGCACGTCATGCCAACTCCGGCTTTGACACCTGTGTGATGAGCATTGTGTGCATTATCCTCTGCGACTTATCTTCTGTTGCATTCAGAGGAGTCTGAAATGGTTGACTTGTTGCCTCCTGGTGGGCTTGTTGCTAAGTTGAGAGCACTGGAAACACTGAGTGTGTTACTAGCTGAAATGTAGTTGAGTTGTACATTGTGGGCTTGGTCTGCTATACTGAGAAAGCTTGCGGTTTGCTTGGACGCCACACGGACGGCTGATGGCAGAAGATAACTATTGGACCTCCTGTGATTTTCGAAGAGCTTGATGAATCTCACGGGCGGCTTTGGCGGTCCAGACGAATTTCAGCGGTCTTGACGGCGGAGCGCACGGAGGCGCGCTTGGAACGGTCTTGGTGGCGCAGCGCACGAAGGCGTGCTCGGCAAGGTCTTGACTGCGGAGCGCACAGAAGCGCGCTTGGAACGGTCTTCACGGAGGAGCGCACGGAGGCGCGCTTGGGGCGGTCTTGACGGCGGAGCGCACGGAGGCGCGATTGGGACGGTCTTGACGGCGCAACGCACAGATGCTCTCTTGGGATGGTCTTGACGGTGGAGCGCATTGAGGTGCTCTTCAAACGGTCTTGACGGCGGAGCACATGTAGGCGCGCTTGGAACGATCTTGACAGCAGAGCGCACAAAGGTTATCTTGAAACTGTCTTGACGGCGGAGCACTCGGAGGTGACGTGTGCATGGGCGCTCATGGGAGCGGCGCGCACGGGAGAGCGAAAGAAAGGGGCGCACGGGAGCGTGCAAGCAAGAGGCGCGCAAGGGAGCGCGTATGGAAGGAACGCGCGCGGGAGCGCTCAAGGAAGCGATGTGCGTTGGTGCGCGCAAAGAAGAAGCGCGCGTCGGGAGAAGAAATGGAAGAGAGAGAAAGTCATAGAAGGAGAAACAAAATTTGTAGGACGATTTTCCGGGTGGAGTAGAGGTCGAAAATGAAGGAGGAAATGAGTCAATTTACAGACTCCATGAGGGGTGATCTGATAATCCCCTCATAACTACCAGACAGACGAATATAAACGTTCTGTTTAAAGCACATGAATCATTATTTTATGAAAATGACGCAACTGCCTACGAACAAATTTAACCCACAGAGGAAAAATAACAACCCCTCCCGTGAGGGGGGGGGGGGGCGGCGAGGCCGACAACTGGAGGAGGCCGACGGCCGGTGGCCAGCGGGAAGACGGACCCGGCCTGAGGGCGAGGCGGTCTTGCAGCCGCCTGCCCTGGGGGGAAGTGAAGCCCGGACATGGGAGGCCGCCCAGGTCTGGGAGGCCGCCAAGGCCTGGGTGGCCAGAGGGGGCGGGGCGGTCATGTGGCCGCGCGCCCCTGGCGGCCAAGAGGTCGCCCAGATCTAGGCGGCCAAAAATGAGGGACGAGCGAAGTACAACACTTAGGATTTTACAAGAGGCGGGAGCGCCGTCGCGCCGAGACAATGTCGTGTCCGAGATAATGTTGCGCTGAGCACGGGACCTCCATGCACTATTACAACTAAAGTACTGTCGTGATTTGCTGCAGGGGCGGAGCCCCGTGCATGTTACTCGTAATAAAAAAAATGAGAGATCTCAATAGTAAATTTCTCTGTTAAGAGTTGACCAATTTAGCTAGTGGCACCCAAAATTAATTGTAATCCATGAATTTCTTCTTGTAGCTCGTAAATTCCTCCCTTGAATTATGTAATTTCTTGATCTATTCTCTCGGATATCTGCGGCGACCGGATTTTGTTTCATTCTCCTGGTGGATTCAAATTTAATGAAATTTTTTTGGGATTCCAAGATGAATTCGGCTCAGTTTGGCACGGTGTCGGTGGTCATGAACACGAAAATTTTTTTAGGTGGATTACTTTTATCTATAAATAGGTGTATTATTAAATACTGATTATTGATTTACTTCAGAAATAACATGATTGACCGAAATACTGATCAACGGTCAGTCTTTAATACTATATGGGTCGTAAGATATCAGATGAACGGTCAGTATTTAATACTGTACTTATTTCTAGGTGAGAGTAATCCACCTAATTTTTTTTCATGAACACGGAGATTAGAACTTCGTTTGGAGGGACTTATTTACACCGGTCAAGCGGTTACGACCGCATGTATCGGACTTTACCGGACCTTAATTAAGGTCTGTTTCATGTGGTCGTAACCGCTTGACCGATGAAAATAAGTCCCCCCAAATATAGCCTAAATTGTCATTTGTTATCGCCCACTTAAAGAATTTAATTCACTTTTATGTTCAAACGGATTACGTTTGTTAGGTGATCCTTAACAAATGATATTTTAACTCGTGTTTACGATCGCCACCACCGTGCCAAACGGACCCGAAGAAGATTGTGGGAGATACCCCGCCCACAATCGTGAAGTGTTGTCGGTGACTCACGGGGATAGCTAGGGCTTCACTATCGTGCCTAATGATTGGGGTTGATGAGGTATGTTGTTGTGAAATCGGATCGAGTTAAGCCGCGGTAGCGCAACGGAATTTCATGAATGAGCAAGAACCAGTATCGCACAAAATAAAATACGGAACGAGATTCTAGCATACACATACGACACAAAAGATTACGTGGTTCGGAGGATGAGACTCCTACTCCACGGGGAGAGCACGCCGGACAAATCCCACTAAAATCAGAAAGTTACCGATTACAATAGACCTCAATGAGTCGAACCGAGAAAGGAAACAAACAAACAAAAAACTGAAACTGTAGCTGTCGGATTTCCGACAGCGCTGTCGCCAGAACGTTGCTCCTCCTGAGCAACCAAAAAAAACGCGCGCTAAGCTCGGCCGGAACTCTCTCCAAACCACCGTGCTCCTTCGCCGCCGCGCCTGATGCCCGTCTCGATGCTGCTCTGCCACCGGGTCCAAGACCCGCCGCCGCTGCCTGAGACGAAGCCGAAGCCGCCGGAATTGCGCCGCCTGAAGCTCTCTGTTCACAAATTGGATCTCATCTCACGGATTCCTTCCTCTTAATTGGCATGATTGGTCATGACAGCTCCCCTATAAATAGCAACAAAAAACCCCCTCTCAATTAGGAGATAATCTAATATAGGAATGGAGAATAACCGGCCATCAAAAGATCTCCAAAAATAACTCCTCCAAAAAAGCTATGAGTCTAATTACAGAAAAAGAAAAGGAATAGCCGGCCACAATTAACTTCCAAAAAAATAGGATTCCCAAATTGAATTTCGCTCGGAATAGGTAATAACACCTCCCACGGATTGCCGACGTGGCGCAATCCGGACGATCCATGCGCGTGTGAGGTGTCACGATCCTAACAATCTCCACCTTGACGCCTCACGCAAACGAAACTCCACCTTGACGAACTTAACTCCACCTTCAGCTTAAAACTACCGGCGACTACGAGCCCCCTCTCCCTGGGGCCTGACCGTGATCAACGCGCATCAGAATGAGTCAAGTCAAGACCGCTTTTGAACTTGACTCCAGTCACTGGACTTCCTCACAAGTCCGTACTAATATCCCTCCAGGATATCTCCCGCAACTTCCTGCCTCTACCCCTACCGAACTCCTTCAACTCCCGGTGGCGCACTCCGACGTGCTTCGCCCTTGCCCTATAGACCGAGTCTTTTGCAAGACGATTCGCACTCAAGCTCTCACTGTGCGACTCCACCTTCTCCTGAGTGATCATGAGTTCCCTGGTGGGACCCTTGAGCCGGATGGCTCCCTTTGCGGCGTCTGGGCTCTCCTGAGATGACTCTCCGCCCACGGATGCGAAAACTTTACCTCCGCCAAGGTCCTTTCTCTGCGCTTTCCGCTGAGAGTGGATCCTGCTCTCTATAGCTCTATCGAAGGAACCGCGATCTGGAGAGATCGCATGAGATGCATATGCTACTGTGTCCTGTAGCTCGAGAGACGGTCTGAACTCTCTCCTCGCATCTCCCCTGGCAGTCGTGGTGCCAATCAGTTTATAGAGCGACCCGAAACGCTCTCATCTCAAGACTGTTTGCGCGCCTCTCCTGACCTCCAAATATCCGTCGTTACTGGTAAAAGAATACTCGGCGGCCTCCAGAGTGCCTAACGAAATCAAACTCTTCCTCAAATCGGGCACATACCGAACGTTGGTGAGGGTCCTAACCACTCCGTCAAACATCCTGATCCTGATGTTACCGACTCCCGACATCTCGCACTCTGAAACATTCCCCATCCGAACTCGACCACCCTCATATTGCCTAAAGCTGGAGAACCACTCTCTATTCGGGCACATATGGAACGTGCATCCTGTATTCAAGATCCAGGAGCCTGTGGTCTCAGTGCTGGGTGCAGCATGAAGAGCGTCGGCATCGCTCTCATCCTCAGATGCCACCGCAACCAAATCTGGCTCATGTGTCTGCTCCTTAAGCTTCAGCTTCGGACACCTGTCCTTCCAGTGCCCTTCCTCTTTACAGTAGTGACACGTGTTCCTGCATACGGACTTTACCCTAGGTCGGTCTTCCCACTTGCCTTTCCCTCTCGATCTACCACTCAATGTGTCCTTGCTCTTTACGAATAAGCCCTCGTCGGCCCTAGGGCCCGATTTGCTCCTCGTTTCGTTCGAGAGCAGCGTCGTCATCACTTTTTCCATCTTCAGGGTATCCTTCCCGTAGAGGATAGTGGTGACCAGATGATCGAAGGACCTCGACAATGAAGACAACAGGAGCAGAGCCTGGTCTTCCTCCTCGACCTTAACGTTCATACTCCGCAACTGGGAGACGAGCTTGTTGAACACGTTCATGTGATCTAGCAGTTGCGAGCCCTCCGACATTCTCAGGCTGTATAGCTGCTTCTTCACATACAGCTTATTCGTCAGCGACTTGGACATATATAGCTCCTCGAGCTTCTTCCACAAGTCCGCCGTCGTCTCAGCATCCACCACGTTGTACATCACCTCATCGGCCAAACACAGCCGAATCGTGCTGATGGCCTTCAGATCGAGCTCCTCCCATTCGTCGTCCTTCTTCCCGGACTTCTCCTTGCCGAGGAAAGCCTTGTGAAGACCTTGCTGGACGAGAACGGCCTTTATGCGCTTCTGCCAAAGGCCAAAATCAATCTTGTCGTCGTACCTAGAAATCTCGAATTTTGCCGACATTGTCTTGCTCGCAGAGCTACTGAGCGATCAAGATGATATTCGCGGAACCGATCTGGGAAGATAGGGAGCATACCAATGTCGTCATCCACCGTTGACCCAAATCTAGAACCGGAACGTCCAGACAATCACCCCCGCGGAACCTCCCTTTGATACCAATTGTTGTGAAATCGGATCGAGTTAAGCCGCGGTAGCGCAACAGAATTTCACGAATGAGCAAGAACCAGTATCGCATAAAATAAAATACGGAACGAGATTCTAACATACACAGACGACACAAAAGATTACGTGGTTCGGAGTATGGGACTCCTACTCCACGGGGAGAGCGCGCCGGACAAATCCCACTAAAATCAGAAAGTTACCGATTACAATAGAACTCAATGAGTCGAACCGAGAAAAGAAACAAACAAACAAAAAACTAAAACTGGAGCTGTCGGATTTCCGACAGCGCTGTCGCCGGAATGTTGCTCCTCCTGAGCAACAAAAAAAACGTGCGCTAAGCTCGGCCGGAACTCTCTCCAGACCACCGTGCTCCTTCGCCGCCGCGCCTGATGCCCGTCTCGATGCTGCTCTGCCACCGGGTCCAAGACCCGCCGCCGCTGCCTGAGACGAAGCTGAAGCCGCCGGAATTGCGCCGCCTGAAGCTCTCTGTTCACAAATTGAATCTCATCTCAACAAATAGCAACAAAAAATAGCAACAAAAGATCTCCTCTCAATTAGGAGATAATCTAATATAGGAATGGAGAATAACCGGTCATCAAAAGATCTCCAAAAATAACTCCTACAAAAAAGTTATGAGTCTAATTACAGAAAAAGAAAAGGAATAGCCGGCCACAATTAACTTCCAAAAAAATAGGATTCCCAAATTGAATTTCGCCCGGAATAGATAATAACACCTCCCACGGATTTCCGACGTGGCGCAATCCGGACGATCCATGCGTGTGTGAGGTGTCACGATCCTAACAGTATGTTGTGTCCTCGGCGGTGTTCTTGAGGAATTTTTTTCCCTGCACTACGCGTACCCGGTGTGGGAAAAAGATGGTCTTTGATACGCTTTGTATTTCATGTATCCGCTTTTTTTTTCTTTTCTTTTTTTACCGCCAACATTGGATCTAAAAGTGAACGCTCATGTATCCGCACTGCAGTTTTGGCGGGTCACACCGTACTTTCTCCTAATTTTTCGCATCTTTTGAAAATACATCTTGTACATGCATTTTTAGGAAAAATGTTCAACACGAAAGTCATAGATCTCGACTCATAAAAATGCATGTACAAGACGTACTTTGGAAATACGCCCAAACGTATTTACGATTTTCGTATTGAACATTTTTCCTAAAAATGCATGTACAAGACGTATTTCCAAAAGAAACGAAAAATTAGGAGAAAGTGCGATGCGACTAGCCAAAACTACGGTGCGGATATCAGCGCCCTATTTATAGAGTATTGTCAATGGTACATACATTTAATTATTTTATATTTTCTCATATATATTAATTAATATTGTTGCTAAAGAGTATTGATAAACCACTCTTGATTTCAAATTCAAGCACAGCCTTCGCTAAAATATCAATTTAATATTTTTAATAATTATTTTAGTTTTTATTTAAAAAATAATTACTTTGAAAATAGTTCAACGAATACCGTTAATTTGATGGTGTAATAAAAAAAAGGCGATTGTTATTAGCACTACATTTTTGGATATTCGCACAACTTTTACTCCTAATTTTCTGCGCCTTTTGAAAATACTCCTTGTACATGCATTTTTAGGAAAAGTGTTCAACACGAAAGTTGTAGATCTCGTCGAGATCTACAACTTTCGTGTTGAACACTTTTCCTAAAAATGCATGTACAAGACGTACATTAGAAATACGCTCAGATTTTGCGCCTTTTAGAAATACATTAAAAATAACTCCTCCAAAAAAACTATGAGTCTAATTACAGAAAAAGAAAAGGAATAGCCGGTCACACTTAACTTCCAAAAAAATAGGATTCCCAAATTGAAAAGGAATAGCCGGAACGTCCAGACGATCACCCCCGCGGAACCTCCCTCTGATACCAATTGTTGTGAAATCGGATCGAGTTAAGCCGCGGTAGTGCAACGGAATTTCACGAATGAGCAAGAACCAGTATCGCGTAAAATAAAATACGGAACGAGATTCTAGCATACACAGACGACACAAAAAGATTACGTGGTTCGGAGTATGGGACTCCTACTCCACGAGGAGAGCGCGCCGGACAAATCCCAGTAAAATCAGAAAGTTACCGATTACAATAGACCTCAATGAGTCGAACCGAGAAAGGAAACAAACAAACAAAAAACTGAAACTGGAGCTGTCGGATTTCCGACAGCGTTGTCGCCGGAACGTTGCTCCTTCTGAGCAACCAAAAAAAAAAACGTGCGCTAAGCTCGGCCGGAACTCTCTCCAGACCACCGTGCTCCTTCGCCGCCGCGCCTGATGCCCGTCTCGACGCTGCTCTGCCACCGGGTCCAAGACCCGCCGCCGCTGCCTGAGACGAAGCTGAAGCCGCCGGAATTGCGCCGCCTGAAGCTCTCTGTTCACAAATTGGATCTCATCTCAACAAATAGCAACAAAAAATAGCAACAAAAGATCTCCTCTCAATTAGGAGATAATCTAATATAGGAATGGAGAATAACCGGCCATCAAAAGATCTCCAAAAATAACTCCTCCAAAAAAGCTATGAGTCTAATTACAGAAAAAGAAAAGAAATAGCCGGTCACAATTAACTTCCAAAAAAATAGGATTCCCAAATTGAATTTCGCCCGAAATAGGTAATAACACCTCCCACGGATTGCCGACGTGGCGCAATCCGGACGATCCATGCGCGTGTGAGGTGTCACGATCCTAACAGTATGTTGTGTCCTCGACGGTGTTCTTGAGGAATTTTTTTCCCTGCACTACGCGTACTCGGTGTGGGAAAAAGATGATCTTTGATACGCTTTGTATTTCATGTATCCGCTTTTTTTTTTTCTTTTCTTTTTTTACCGCCAACATTGTATCTAAAAGTGAACGCTCATGTATCTGCACCGCAGTTTTGGCGGGTCACACCGTACTTTCTCTTAATTTTTCGCGTCTTTTGAAAATACACCTTGTACATGCATTTTTAGGAAAAATGTTCAACACGAAAGTCGGAGATCTCGACTCATAAAAATGCATGTACAAGACGTACTTTGGAAAAACGACCAAACGTATTTACGACTTTCGTATTGAACATTTTCCTAAAATTAAAATGCATGTACAAAACGTATTTCCAAAAGAAACGAAAAATTAGGTGAAAGTACGGTGCAACTAGCCAAAACTGCGGTGCAGATATCAGCGCCTTATTTATAGAGTATTGTCAATGGTACATACATTTAATTATTTTATATTTTCTCATATATATTAATTAATATTGTTGCTAAAGAGTATTGATAAACCACTCTTGATTTCAAATTCAAGCACAGCCTTCGCTAAAATATCAATTTAATATTTTAAATAATTATTTTAGTTTTTATTTAAAAAATAATTACTTTGAAGACCTTGCTGGACGAGAACGACCTTTATGCGCTTCTGCCAAAGGCCAAAATCAATCTTGCCGTCGTACCTAGAAATCTCGAATTTTGCCGACATTGTCTTGCTCGCAGAGCTACGGGGCGATCAAGATGATATTCGCGGAACCGATCTGGGAAGATAGGGAGCAGACCAATGTCGTCATCCACTGTTGACCCAAATCTAGAACCGGAACGTCCAGACGATCACCCCCGCGGAACCTCCCCCTGATACCAATTGTTGTGAAATCGGATCGAGTTAAGCCGCGGTAGCGCAACGGAATTTCACGAATGAGCAAGAACCAGTATCGCGTAAAATAAAATACGGAACGAGATTCTAGCATACACAGATGACACAAAAGTTTACGTGGTTCGGAGTATGGGACTCCTACTCCACGGGGAGAGCGCGCCGGACAAATCCCACTAAAATCAGAAAGTTACCGATTACAATAGACCTCAATGAGTCGAACCGAGAAAGGAAACAAACAAACAAAAACTGAAACTGGAGCTGTCGGATTTCCGACAGCGCTGTCGCCGGAACGTTGCTCCTCCTGAGCAACCAAAAAAAACGTGCGCTAAGCTCGGCCGGAACTCTCTCCAGACCACCGCGCTCCTTCGCCGCCGCGCCTAATGCCCGTCTCGATGCTGCTCTGCCACCGGGTCCAAGACCCGCCGCCGCTGCCTGAGACGAAGCTGAAGCCGCCGGAATTGCGCCGCCTGAAGCTCTCTGTTCACAAATTGGATCTCATCTCAACAAATAGCAACAAAAAATAGCAACAAAAGATCTCCTCTCAATTAAGAGATAATCTAATATAGGAATGGAGAATAACCGGCCATCAAAAGATCTCCAAAAATAACTTCTCCAAAAAAGCTATGAGTCTAATTATAGTAAAAGAAAAGGAATAGCCGGTCACAATTAACTTCCAAAAAAATAGGATTCCCAAATTGAATTTCGCCCGGAATAGGTAATAACACCTCTCACGGATTGCCGACGTGGCGCAATCCGGACGATCCATGCGCGTGTGAGGTGTCACGATCCTAACAGTATGTTGTGTCCTCGGCGGTGTTCTTGAGGAATTTTTTTCCCTGCACTACGCGTACCCGGTGTGGGAAAAAGATGGTCTTTGATACGCTTTGTATTTCATGTATCCGCTTTTTTTTTTCTTTTTTTACCGCCAACATTGGATCTAAAAGTGAACGCTCATGTATCTGCACCGCAGTTTTGGCTGGTCACACCGTACTTTCTCCTAATTTTTCGCGTCTTTTGAAAATACACCTTGTACATGCATTTTTAGGAAAAATGTTCAACACGAAAGTCATAGATCCCGACTCATAAAAAAGCATGTACAAGACGTACTTTGGAAATACAACCAAACGTATTTACGACTTTCGTATTGAACATTTTTCCTAAAAATGCATGTACAAGACGTATTTCCCAAATAAGCGAAAAATTAGGAGAAAGTGCAGTGCGACTAGCCAAAACTACGGTGCGGATATCAGCACCCTATTTATAGAGTATTGTCAATGGTACATACATTTAATTATTTTATATTTTCTCATATATATTAATTAATATTGTTGCTAAAGAGTATTGATAAACCACTCTTGATTTCAAATTCAAGCACAGCCTTCGCTAAAATATCAATTTAATATTTTAAATAATTATTTTAGTTTTTATTTAAAAATAATTACTTTGAAAATAGTTCAACGAATACCGTTAATTTGATGGTGTAATAGAAAAAACCTCAAATAATTAGAAAATGCATGCATTAGACATTATAGCAATATTAAAAAAAATTAAACAAATAACAAAAATAAAAAATTAGAAGTTAGTATCTCTGATAATTTGCTTCTTTTTTCCCGTTATTATCATTCCTACAATAATAATAATAATTTATATATAAGGTTAATTAAGGAGACCTCCCCTGAAAATTTGCATAATTACAGGTTGCACCCCTCTATCTTTCGAAATTATTTTATCTTACCCTCTAAATTTTTCTAATTTACAAAAATATCCCTTTCATTAAGGATGAAATATGATAAATTTAATTAAATTATTTTATAATATTTAATTTTATCCTTTGTAATGACTGTACATTAAAAAAATGTGATTTTTTTTTAAAAAAAATATAGATAAAAAAGTGATCAAATACGTGAAATTATTTTATAATATTTAAATTTTATCTTTTATAATAACTATACATTGAAAAAAATGTATTATGTTTTACCTTTCTATAATCATTAAAAAAAGGATAAAATTTAAATTCCATAAAATAATGTGTGATTTTACCATTTTCAATTCATATTTCTATCTGTATAGGCATTTTTGTAAACTGGAAAAATTTAAAGAGGGGGGAGGTAAATGTAATTTTGAAAGATAGTGGGGCCAACAACCAACTACAAAAGGAATCCCCCAAAGAGAATGAAAAGTGAATTGTGGTAAGAAATTAATTAATCACATTCATTAACAACTTGCATTTTAATTTCCAAGGCATGGAGAACCAAGTTCACAGCCTACTTGACCTACAACGCTGCAGCTACCCCCCCTAAAAATCTCAAGAGTTCTTCATCTTCAAGAAAAAACCCCCCAATTTCCTACTCCCCTCAATCCCTAAAATATGGCCAATCACTTGATAGTAATATACCTGTTTGTCCCATGTTTAGCCCAGTGATCCTTCAGATCCAAAGGCGCAGACAGATCATGGCCTTCGGCCGCCAATCTGCTGAGCAGCTTAGAGAACGCGCTCCCGCTCATTTTTCGCCCCGCCACCCGGGCGTGCCGCTTATTCGGCATCACCGGAAGCGGGTACATCGAGAGCATCATCGTGCAACACGCAGATTGCCACCCGCCGCTCCCCCACTTGTAGCACTGCTGCAGCTTCCCCGTGCACGAGCACGCCGGCGGCGGCATCATCGACTCGTCGAACGTCACGAGGTTGAGGCCGAGATCCTGCCCCTTCCATTCGTGGCGATGCTTCGTCACCACCGCCAGCTTGTTCAGATCTTCCCCTCCGCCGACGGCGCCGCCCCTCCACTGATTCAGCGGCTTCGCCACCGTTATCTGCTTGCTCGAATCCTCACCACCGTCGACTCTCTTCCCTTTCCTCGACGCCTTCTTCGTCGCGGCTTCCTTCCTCGACCTCTTCGGTTTTCGAGCTTTTGCAGGGCCGTCGGAAGCTGGCGGGAAGGCGTACACCTCGGCACCGTGGAATGGGGGGTCGGATACCTGCGGTGGTGGATGCTGGTGCGGTTGATGGTGATGGTGGTGGTGGAACTGCTTCGCGGTGCTGCGGGGGCATCCGGATCCATTGTCTCCATTCATGGAGTTTTCGCGCGCATACTCCAGGGACGCAATGGCGTTGTCGCGTTCCATGATGGCAGTGTTTCGCTCGGAGATAACGGCGTCGCGCTGCAGAATAGCCATGTCTCTTTCCGCAAGAGCAGCTTTCTTTTCGGCGAGGGCTAAATTTCTCTCTTGAATGGCATTGTCGCGCTCCGCCATGATGGCCATGACCTTCATTGCGTGGTTGTCTTTCATCTGATGTTGGGGGATCATCCACTGCCATTCAGTGAACCATGAAATTACAAAATCAATCTCGGAGTCAGATACTTCAGCTGGCCCTAACCATGTAATTATGCAATGTCACAGGATAGTTTTTCGTATATTATACATATACTAGTACATAACTGCATAGACAATGAAGCGAGATGCATCTATAGGAGACTAATGTGTGATGCCCTAACCCTAAATGATAGAAAACAATTATGTGACAAATGCGAATAGAACTACAGACCAACTGAACTAAAGATGTGAATGTTTGCACGCACACAATCTGATGAAATAAAGATGTGAATGTTTGCACGCACACAATCTGATGAAATAAAGATGTGAATGTTTGCACGCATACAATCCGATGAACCAATGATGGCTAACCCTAAACCCCAATGTGAAGTGCATGAGACACCGTGAAATAATTCTGACGTGCATGTAATTAAATAACAAGATTTAAAACTCGTACATTTGATCCTGTTTAAGCGAAATGTTCGAATTTGACGAGTAAATGACGATTGCAATTTAATTAAGAACGTGCAAGAATTAAAAGTACATGACGAATAAGAGATGTACGTCTCAAAAAAGAAAAGCTAGTCAACATTAAGTAAACTCCACATTATAAGAAATATAAAGTTACATCCATATATAATGTAATAAATTTGAAAATAAATGCGGACTCACCAAGTAATGAGATCGAGGGCGTGGGCGTGGATATCCGGTGCTTGAAGGAGCGACGAGGCAATCTTGAGTGGCACTAGCAACTGTATGGTGGACAGTAAAAGGGTAATATGGTTGTTTGTAGACTGTTGGAGGGAAGCAAGGGCAATAGGTGGCCTGAATGGGGGTGCAAAGAATGTCATGTGGCTCGGTTTGGGCTCAGGTGGCTAGGGAAGGCTGGGGATATGGCTGGAAGGGGTTTTGGAAGAGGAACAGGTGGCTGGGGAGGATGGGGAAGGGAAGGGGAGGGCTAATCGACCTTGGAATAAGCAGGGGGTTGGGAAAGGGGAGGAGGGCTGGTCAATCTTGGGATAGGCTGGGGAGCTTGGGGAAGGGAATGAAGGGGGTTGATCGGGTTTGGGAGAGGCCAGGGAGGATGGGAAAGGGCTGGTCGAATCCAACTGGAGTGGTGGAGGCCGGCGGACGCTCGGATAAGGGAAAACGGGACGGCAACTGACAACTGGAGGTAGTCTCAAGGAGGGAGCGGTGGCTGGAGGTCGAATGGGGCATGATCGAGGCATGAGAGTCAGTGGGTGGAGACGTCGGCACCCTCCGAGGCAAGAGCTTGCGGTATCGGCACTGACAGAAGTGGACCGAGCGGTTTTGTAAATGAAACCAGCTCTCGAGGGGGGGGGGGGGTTTAAGTTACACAAATCTGATGGCTTCTATCACACGATTGGATTCGGTGCCCTAACATTCAAAATACAAATAAAAAACATCAAAAATGAAAAATCATGACGAATGCGATGACAGTCTTGATCACCAATCAGATGATCCAAAAATCATCAATCTCCTAAATCTCTCAAATGTGAACGGATCTATCTCCATCACATAATTTGTATATATATAATGCAGAGCATTACAAATATCAGCACAAATGACCCCTTGAAACATTTAAGACGGAGTTTGGAAATATAGCAGAGAGAACGCATACAATGGCATCATATATTTTTTTTTAAAAAAATCTATAGGGTTTATATGGGATGTCGAGCTCCAAGAAAATATATTAGGATATACTTTTAACTGAATAATAAATACTTCTAACTGAATAATAGAAAAAGCATAATTCTGCAGGGATGCCTTACAACAATTCTGCAGGGATGCCCTGCAATGCAGCTGACAAGTGCAACAGAAGTAAAGAAGTCATTAAAGTATAAAATATTGATGAGGGCTAAAGTTAAACATCAGAAGTTTTGTAGCATTTAAGTAAATTAATAAAGATAAAGAACATATAGCTTAAAAATGTTTAAGAATGAAATGACCCACTCCAAGCAATTGAGATAACCCTATTGACGTACATATTAGGTTATTAGTGCCAGAGGACAACTTTTAAGTCAAAAGTTTACAAGCTACATGTAGCACCAGATAAACTGCAAATATTTATAAGACTGCTTTTCCTAATCAATTGATTATAGGTTTAACGCATAGGTCCTAACATGGTGATGCACTGACACATAGGTCCTAACATGGGAACGCATTAGGCTAGGTCTAATGGCTCGCCCACACATCACTTAATTACAAAAAAAAAATCAAACATTAGAAGTCAAAGGCCCTATATCTAAGGGGCTTTTTGAAAATACAGTCTCACATCATGAAATCATGTAGTCTCGTGCATTTAAGATAGATCAAGGGTCCCTCCTTCAATAATCAGCTGCTTTTAGGTTGAAGGCAATGGTTTTAACATTAACAGCATCAAAGGGAGAAGATCCATAAAAGATGGCGCTTAATTTACCAATCCTTGAAGCTTTCTCACAGGCTACAGAATCAATTTAGCTGGATATATAAATATAAATATATATATGCATACACTTATATAAACAGAGTTATTCGACGATACAGTAGCTGTGTCCGTCATGACGGAAATTTTATTTTGGATTTTGGCCTTCGTTTTCATTTCCGTATACTCCAGCTTCTTCAACTCTGTCAGCTGACTGAGTTCCAAGCATCTTTCATACAGAATCATGAAGCGTTCGACAAGTCTGTCTCCTGTTTTCTTTTTTCCAAGCTGCCGAGAATTTTGAGCGACTCCAGCTAGGGTAACTGCAGAAAAAAGGGGAGGCCCTTACAAGGGTGCAAAAGAGGAGAAGGGTGGTATTCTCAAACCAGAACACAGGGGGAGGTTCACAGAATCACAGCCATAAAGACGTCTTCTTGGCTTCAAATTTTCAATCTATCTATACGGTTCTCTTCATTAGCTCTCTGTTCCCCGCTATCTAAATTCTGCAATTGGTAATAAGCGGTGGCGGATTTCAGCCTGCACTATGGTTGATCTGTCCTGCTCTCACTCGTAGAGAAGGAGCATCGCTGCCTAGATTCAAGAAGTTTGTGTGTAACGACCCAACTTTCGTAATATCAAAAGTATTGTCCGTTTTAGTTCATCCTACACCATACTTTGTTGAACTGCACGATTTTGCCATTTTTCATAGGTGGACTACAAGCACTTCCCAGTAGATCATCCATCAGGGACTACTTCAACCGAAGCACGCTAAAGTTTGAAGCTTCCAAAACAACTTCACCAGTTGCTCCAAAAGGCGCCTCTGACATTTGTGGTCTAAGTTATTACTCAAGCCCAACAACCTTTCTTCCAATTTTGATGTGAGATTTGGTTAGTTCTTGCGTGTCCTTTCACTTGGAACCTTGTCAACAATTCCATTTGGAACGACGATGTCTCTGAAACCATACCTCTCGATGGCTGCTATACGAGATACAAATGGTCAGGTCTCTGCGCGAAGCCTACAATCACCGCCTAATGGCTAATGTTACCATTTTTATTGCAAATCAGTTTTCTTCCTTTTCATTTTGAAATTTTCAGTTTTGGTTGCATGATTCTGTTACAGATTTTATGATTCTAATATGGTGTTTAAATGCCTACTGATTTTGTTAAAATGGGAATCAGACTGGAAACAATTTTGGGTGGCATCAACCAACCTTAGTGTAATTGAAACTAATGTAAACATGGATTTGTGTTAAGAAACTAGATGGAATATAATGTGACTTTGGAAAACGGATGTATTAGACAGCTTATGAAAAACAATTATTTAAGAAAAGGTTGTAGAAAATAGATTAGGTGGTCTCTGCATGAAAAGTAGGACAACATTAGCTTGGCTCAATTTGATATTCATGTTGCTTGATAACTGAAAGTAATGGAATTTGTAACTTGATATGTTTTTCCTTGCAGCATATTATGCTTATTGAGATTATATGGCAATAATGCAGTACTATTGATCTTTTCATATTCATAAGCCACTACGAGTGCGTGAATATAAAGCCTGCCTTGACTGCACCTATATATAAGAACAAGCAACTTCGCAACACACACACTTAGGCTCTATTTGGGAGAGCAGTTGCGGATTGAAAATTTGTTCATCGAATAGAGCTGATTGAAGATAGCCCTTTGAGAAGTTGTTTAGAAAAGCTGCAGGCTGTTTGGATCTCAACTTTAGCTTTCTCCCACCTTTGGTAGACGAGGCAGCAAGGAGCGACATAGTACAGAGTGGCGACGGCGCCGAGTTGGAGAAGAACGCCCCAGGCGTCGAATCGGGCCTCGCCGTATGCGGCGATGGCGACTCTAATCGAGATTGACAGCATGTTGGCCATGGTGACTCTGCGGAAAGCTTCCTTGCTTAGTAAGGTGGACATGGAGTGGACGGCGACGGGCGTTAGGGCTTTGAGCATCTGGATGAATGAGACGGAGTAGATGTAGGCAGAATTGGAGAACCAGAGGGAGAAGGCGTGGATTGTGCCGATCGGAAAGATGCTGGAGATGTAGAACTCGTGAGGGGATGACAGAAGCTCGACGAGGCGGAGGCCGCGGACGTTCTCGAGAATCGCAGATCAATCGATGGATCTCACCCTCTCTTCCTTCGATCGACCAAACCCTAACCCTAGTTCAGAGGCGGAGGAGGATGGCGATTGGCTGCCTTGTCTTCCTCACACGAATGTCGGCGGGGTGGACTGCAGTGTCGGGAAGCTGATAGGGGAAGAGAGGGCGAAAAAAAAGAACCGCGATTTTTCGGGAACTAAAGGTGGGGGGACTGCAGCGCTCCAAAAATCACCAAAATCAACTTTTTTAGATTAGCGATTTTGAATTATCTGTGAAAACAAACAGAGTAAAAACAGTTCTGGCGGCTAGAAAAGAACTTTTACAGCCGCCAGAGCTGCGCCAAACAGAGCCTTACTCTTCTGATGGAGTAGGCTATTAACAGATGGCTAAAGCCATGACAAATCGATTATAAAAGAGAATGACTCATTTGAGAGTTGAGAAAAGTAACTGGTTGAGGTCCAGGAATTTTTACCTTCACGTATCATCATCAATAGCAAAATCCCCTTTTATCCACATTTTACAATCGTTTATATCAAGTATTGGATAAGGTGTTAAACCTAAACACCATACTTTGTTCTTTGTTAATAAGTAACTGGTTGAGGTTCAGGAATTTTTACTTTCGCGTATCATCATCAATAACATAATCCCCCTTTTTCCACATTTTTCAATTGTTTATATCAAGTATTGGATAAGGTGTTAAACCTAAACACCATACTTTGTTCTATGTTTATAATCCCCTTTTATCCACATTTTTCAATCCTTTAAAATGTGGTGTTAAACCTAAACACGACATTTATCAATCGCTTATGAAGATTTGTGATGGAGATCAGCCATTTTGACAAGAACACAAATATTGGAGACTTGCCAGCAGGGGTGGACCCACCTTGGGGCGAGCGCGAGCGGCCGCCCACACTTATTTTATTTTAAAAAATGATAGTATTAGCCACGGCTTGCTAATATTTCATCTGAAATGTATTAGCCATGGATTAAAACCGTGGCAAATAGTTCTTCGTCTTATTAGTAAGTGACAGTGCATGTCTCCCTGTGACTCGCGCGACAGTACTCCACCCGCGACGGGATTCGCCGGCCCCCGGTTATTTTTTAATTATTGTAAATTATTTTTATTTTTTTATATTATTTTAAAATTATTCAGATTTTTATTATACTTTTATTACTTTTTAAATTATTTTATATATACTATTTTTAAAGTTATTCTAAATTATTTTTTTAAACCTGTGCGCTGTCCGCCACGCGATTCGCGGAAGAGCGAGCGGCTGTGATGCGTTGGACGGTATGGACCATTACATGGTATGCAAGGATTTCTTTGTATATAGTATAAATTAGTCATGACTTAAAACCGTGGCTAATAGTTATTCACGATTTTTTCACATTTTTTTGCAGACCTCCCTCCGAGTTGTTCATTCATCGTGAAATCCTTTCAAAACATGAAAGTTCGAAAATGAGTTTCGTAAGCAAGGTTATTTACATCTTTCTACTAGTATGCATGACTTTTGTATAATTTTTGCGATCTTAATGTATATTTGTCATATTATTCGATTAAGTTTTTTTTTGCAATTTTTAAGTCCACTCACATTGGAAAAAAAATTTTGGATCCGCCATAGCCTGCCATGGTATATTTTCGTCGTCGTCGGTATAAGTATCGTTGTATGGATGCTTGGGAGCCTGTCATCGCATTTGTCGAATTTGTTTTTACTTTACATGCATTTTTATTATTTTTCGAGTTGTACTTTGAGACATGGTTAGATAAATCGAACGAGTAATATGAACTGTCAAGTGATTTAACCTTAAGCTTCCCCACATATTTATTATCACTGAATGCTTATGGTTATGGTAGAAACCGCACCACTTGTGTGTGGGTACCAAAGCCCACACTCAGGTTAGAAGCCATTGTTGTCTGTCTGATGGAGATCGATCTCGTCACATTGGGCAATATATTATTATCGGCATTTTGGGGTCGTCGGAAGGACAATGGGAGCCCGAGACTACAACCGGCTCAAATTTTCTTATTTTTTGATGTATTCAGTTGAAAAAAAATCCTCAAATTATTAGGGACACATCTCGGCTATTTATAGGTTACACACACATATTAAATATTACAATACTTCTCCTCAAGATTGACGAAAGATATTCACTAAGATCATCTTGTTACAACCCTTGATCATCTCCTTTGAACTAAGTCCCTTTGTCGAAACTTGGCTCAACTCCAGTAGTCCGTTATCAAGTTTTTCTTTAATAAAAAAATCTATCAATCTCTATATGTTTGGTACGATCGTGTTGAACTGGATTGTTTGCAATACTGATGGCTGACTGGCTGTCGCACCACAGCTTCATCCTGCACTTTTGGTCCAGCCTCAACTCCTCGAGCATTCCTTTCAGCCACATGAGCTCTGCAACCCCTGTTGTTATGGCTCTGTACTCTGCCTCTGTTGTCGATCTGGCCACTACCGACTGCTTCTTGCTCCTCCATGAGACCAGGCTGTCTCCCACAAATATGCAATAGCCTGAAGTGGACCTCATAGCATCCACACAACTTGCCCAGTCAGAGTCGCAATAGTCTTCGATTCTCATGTGTCCATTCCTCCTGAAGGCCAGCCCCTTTTCAGAAGCACTCTTCAAGAATCGCAGAATCTGGTACACTGCATCCATATGATCCTTCCTTGGATCATGCATGTAGCGGCTCACCACGCTTACAGAGAATGAGATGTCCGGGCGTGTATGGCTAAAGTAGATCAACTTCCCGACTAGCCTTTGGTACATTTCCCGATCTATTGGTTCTCCGACCTCTGCACTCAGTTTGCACCTTTGATCGATTGACGTCGCAGCAGGTTTGCACCCCAACATCCCGGTTTCAGTGAGGAGCTCCAACGCATATTTCCTTTGGGAGAGAATTATCCCCTCGGCCTCATACGCAATCTCGATCCCAAGGAAATATCGAAGAAGACCCAGGTCTTTCACCTCGAACTCCTTACCTAGGGCCCTCTTGAGAAGGCTAATCTCTCGCTCATCATTCCCTGTAATGATCATGTCGTCCACATACACTACAAGCATGGTGGTGTGACATCCATTCTGCCTGAAAAACACCATGTGATCTGCGTTGATCTGGTGATACCCCATGTCAATCATTGCTCTCCTGAATCGGTCAAACCATGCACGGGGTGATTGCTTCAGCCTATAGAGGGATTTTTTCAGTCTGCAAACTCTGCATTCTGTCTTGGCAGTACCAAATCCCGATGGTATCTCCATGTACACCTCCTCTGCTAGATCCCCATGAAGGAATGTATTTTTCACGTCTAGTTGGTGTAGCAACCATCCTCCATTCACTGCCAGGCTGATGAGGGTACTGACAGTACTCATCTTCGCCATTGGTGCAAATGTCTCGTCGTAGTCGATGTCGTAGGTCTGGCTGTACCCCTTGGCCACCAATCGAGCTTTGTAACGCTCAACCTGTCCATCTGGGTTCTGCTTTACGGTGAACACCCACTAGCACCCAACGGGCTTCTTGTCCTTTGGCAGCCATGTCAGCTCCCAGGTCTTGTTCTTCTCAAAGGCCATTATCTCTTCCTTCATTGCGGCCTCCCACTTCGGATCGGCTTTGACGACCTGCCAATTGTTAGGTACAATAACACTATCCAAAGATGCAATGAATGCTCTGTGTGTAGGGGAGATATGATCATACAAAACAAATGACGCGAGGTCCAAACCGTATCTATTAGGAGGATTTCCCGCATTGCTGCGAGTATTCTTCCATAACATAAGAGAAGTAGGGAGAGGAGAAAAGATATCACTTGAGGTTTGTGGAGGTGTAGGTGTTCCAGAAGAGGGGGAGCGACGCAGGCACGGGACTAGGAGCTTGGCTGCGCACCGACCCAGGATCTGGTACTGCTGGAGGATTTTTCCTTCTACTGTATGCCAGCAGTTCCCCCTGAGTCGTAGGTCTCACACCTTGCCTCTGCTCCTCAATCTCCTCCTCCTGCTCATCATCGCTCTCGTGCTCCTCTGCAGATCCTCTCTTCCATACTCCCAGATCTGTCACAAGCATCTCTCTTTCTAGCATTATACTTTCTTTATCTGATGAGTCTAATGTAGGTAGGAATCCCTCTTACCGGTAGTACTGTTCCAGCTCTCTAAAGACCACATCCATGCTCACAAAGCATCTTTTCTCCACTGGGCTCCGACACATGTAACCCTTTTGAGTACGAGAGTAGCCCACAAACATACACTTGATCGCTCTTGCATCAAGCTTACCAACACCCGGTCTGTTGTCCTTCACAAAGCATACACACCCGAATACCTGCAAGGGAAGTATTCCCCCATTGTGTCCCTGTAGTTGCTGGCACGGGGACCTCCACCCTAGTACCTGTGATGACATCCTGTTGATCAGCTGTGCCGCTGTTAACACGACATAACCCTACAGGCTCTGAGGCACCTTCATGTTTAGCATCATACTCCTTGCCACCTTAAGAAGATGTTTGTTCTTCCTCTCTGCCACTCCGTTCTGTGCAGGTGTGTAGACACAGGTGGTCTGGTGCACTATCCCATGAGTTGATAGGTATTCTCTCATTACCTTGATGGTGTATTCTGTTCCATTGTATGACCTTAACACCTTGATCACCGCACGATATTGTGCATGTACAAGCTTATGGAAATCACGGAAGCATGTGAACACCTCACTTTTATTTTCCATCAAATACAGTCATGTAACACGAGATGCACAGTCAATGAAAGTAACAAAATACTTATAAACATTTAAAAATCTTATAGTACAAGGTCTCCAGACATCAGAATGAATAACATCAAAAATAGAAGAGCTTCTTCGGCTCGTACTAGCATAAGAACTCTTAGTGAGTTTGCTTAAATCACATGCATCACACACCAACTTTATTTTATTTGCCGCATCAAAAAAAGTAGGAAACAACCTAGCTACAGTCCTGAAGGAGGGGTGGCCCAACCGTCTGTGATGGAGTATCAGCACATCCTCTGCACTCAACTTCTGTCCTTCATTCCTCGTTGTCTCTACCACAGAGATCAAAGCCGCATCCAGTCGTTCCCGATCCAGAAACCACAACCCATCATGCTAAGTCCCAATCCCAAGCATCTGCTTCGTCTCGTTCTCCTGGAACGTCGTCTTAGGTATATCAAAGGAAACAACACATTTTAGCTGAATAATTATGAAACTAATGGATAAAAGGCTAACTGGGAAAGAAGGAGCATGCAAAACATTGGAAAGTGTTACTGAACCTGAACAATTAACAGTACCCTTACCGACCACTGGCTGAAACGTAACGTCCGCCGTCCGGATGCTATCTGTCGTGGCTAGACGGGTATATGAGAAGAACTCGCTTGCATTTCCTGTCACATGGCGAGATGCGCCTGAGTCGATGATCCAGTCTGATGCCCTAGAAGGAGATATAGATGTCAGTGCAAGAGATCCATTAGGAGGTGTGTGGCGTATATAGCGACCCCCCAGCTCCCTCTCTGCTTCCGTCACCGGCCTGCTTACTCTTGATACCCTCCATCATGCTCAGGAGGGTCTGCTCCTCTGTATAGATAACGCCAAGCTCCTCCACACTCTCAGTCATACCCAAATTGGCACGATAGCCTTCCTTACCGCCACGACCACGTCCCCGTCCGCCCCCCTGAATATCTCTCCTTGGGCGGCTTGCAGCATGCATGTCTCAGGTGGCCAACCACACCACAGTTGTAGCACTGTCGGGTCTCTTCCCTATGTCCAGTAATACCAGGAGCCGCAACCGCTAGTGCTGACTTCACAGGCATGGAACCTCCTGTCCCTGCCTGCAGTTTAAGACATGTCTCCTCCTGAATCATAGCGTAGATGGCCTTCGTAAAGGTAGGAATCGTCGTACATGATAGGAGTAGAGCTCTCTGCTGATCGAACTTGTCATTCAACCCCTTCAGGAACTTCATCGTCCATTCTTCCACGATGATTTTGGAAGCCCGACACCGTGGATCACTGCAACACATCCCACCAGAGGCGTGATCGTAGTACACCCATAGTCGCTCCAACTCGGAGGCATACTCCTGCACCGTTTTCTCCCCCTAAACAGTGTCATCAATTTCTCCCTTCACCTGGAAGACCCGCAAGTGTTCCCCACACCATCATATGTGTAATTCAGCTTGTCCCAGACCTCCATGACTGTCTCGAGGCCATCTACCGCGACGACAATCGATGTGACAACCGAGCTAAGAAGCCACATAAACACAGTCATATGGGCCGACTCCAACTCATCTCCAGCCGAGTTCTCTGGTTTCTTCAACGCCCTTGTGAGAAAACCCCCAACTTTCTTTGCTGCCGGGATTTTCTTCACACAGCGTGACCAACTCAGGTAGGTCGTCGGTCCATCCAGCTTAAGATCGATCGGTGGAAGTTCCAGTTTCGCAGGCCGTTGCGATGAACCCAACACCCTCAACAATGTGGCAAATTCGTCCGGGCCCGACATCTTGAAGACGTCCTCCATCGTTCCCTCCTTCGGCTCCATAGTGAAGGATGTGTTGTTTTGAAAGTGACTTTATTTTCTTATTTACTAAGTGTTCATGATCTAAAATGTTGTTACATTTTGTTCCTTGATTGTATGACATACCTCATGTAAGTTTCAAGAAGATGCTCTTGAACTATAGAACCGTGAGTTTTATTATGTCGTGCAATCTTATGTTTTTTCCTCACAATCGTGGTAATCAAAGAGGAACATTGATTATCGGGTTAAGATTGTCAAATTGGTTAAAGTACATTTGAGTTTTATAAATGTTGATAAATGTTTATCGTTGAATCATATGAGTGTGTATGCGTGTGTTTTCATACATATTGAGGTTGACCTATTTTCATGTTGTAACATTATATGGAATGTGTTAAGTGTCATTAATGTTTACAACGTGTCTAATGTATTGAAGATGCGTAAATTTAGCGCGTCGATGTGTACAATGTGATTATAGTTGATGGCCATATTTTGATGGTGATAAATATTGTGATTCGTTGTTCACACTTACGCGTAAGAAATTTGCTGAAAAGGAGGAAGAGATACATCTGATAGAACCTTCTGGAGGACCGATAGAGGGGCATGCCCAAGACGTCGATGCCAATCGACGGAGGAGAGGATAGTAGGAGAGTCATCAAGAAGGTAGAGCTCGTTCTGCAGTCATCCCTTACCAATGATATTCTGCGTCCGTCGATCCTGTATCAAAAAAGATGTAAATGTTACGGAGAAATTCAAATCGACAGCGAGACGACCAACAAAAAGTAAATTAAACGGGGAGCCCGGAACATGAAGAGCCGAGCGTAGGGATAGAAAAGAAGTGAGAGGGATATCAGCAGATCCGGAGACCGGAACAGTGTCTTCATTGGCCATTGTGATACACTTGGGATGAGGAGAATCCAAGTACTTATGAGACCGCAATGAGGTTATATGATGAGTGACACCTCAATCCACTATCCAGCGCGGACTAGTGGAGAGACAAGTGATACCTTCATTTGAGATGGAAGCAGCAGAGGCAACGGAAGCAGGTAGGCGGCTGAGCAGACCATGAAGTCGTTGGAGCTGAAGCCGGACCTCTTCAAGGTCAGTACGAGTGACAGATGAGTCATTGGCAGCAACAGAGGCAAGCGGACGAGGAGGAAGCTCATGCTTGCGGTAGCAAGTGGCCTCAAGGTGGTCGTCCTTACCGGAGAAGGAACACTTAGGTCGTGGCCGGCCACCCCGACCTCTGCCCCGAGAACATGAACGTCCCCCATGAGCAGGAGGGAGAGGCAGTAAGGGCGCATAAGTCTGCTGAAGGAGGTCCGGTGACGGAGGTACAGAACTGTCAGGAGGTGGTGAGACCTTGAGCAACATGGACCATACATCAGATAGTGATGGAGCAGCAGCAGAGGAAATGATCTGAGCCCAAACGCTCTGAAGATGAGGCGGGACATGAGCCATCATCATGGCAACACCGACGGCTTCTTTTTGGGCACGTTGGGCAGCAAGATCCATCGTAAGGGGCTGATGTTGAATCCAGGCTTCAACCAGAGTCTTAGCCCGAGCAACAAAAGATGTGAGGTCTGCGGCCCCACTAACGTCAAGAGTCTGGAGATATGTTATGATGTCATACAGCTGCTGGAGACTATCTTTGTCAAAATAGAGAGAATGAAGCTCATCTCACATCGTCTTAGCCATCTTGTGATACATGGCCATGCTATAAGGTTCGCCATCAAAGGAGTTGAGGAGCCAAGTCTGAACTCGACTATCGTTGCGCAACCAGTCTTCAGTAGGAGCGGAGGGAATAGCTTAGGTCAAGTGATGTAGAAAGCCTTTGAACTGAAGAACTCGGCGAACAGAGTGCACCCACTCCACAAGTTCTTTTTCCCGGCTAAAGAGATAGTGGTGATCCGCAATTCATCCCGGAGTTCAAGAACAAGGGTCGGGCGGTCTGCAGGAGAGGAAGCCATCTGTCCGGTAGAATCAAGAGAAGACCCCATGGCAGGGCAGTCAGGAGGCTAGACCGGCGGTGTGTAGACCAGCGAAAAGGGAGAAGACCGCGCGAACAGACCAAGCAAACAAAACAACGAGCAGAGGAGAAAACCACGGCGAGCAGACCGCGCGAACTGAACAACAGCGAGAAGAAATAGGCCACTCGGTAAACCGCGCGAGAAGACCAAGCAGAGAGGAGAAGACGCCGCGACTAGAGAAGAGGAGAAGTCGCACGGTCATAGTGACAACACACCAGCAGCAAGAAAGAGGCTGCGACCAAGATACGGAGCCCGCAGCAGAGAGGAGAAGCCACAGCGATTAGAGAAGTCGCAGCGACCAAGCAACGAATAAACCGCGCGAGAAGACCACACGGTCACGGTGACAACACACCGGTGACAAGAAAGAGGTTGTGACCAAGATGCGGAGCCCGCAACAGAGAGGAGAAGTTGCCGCGACTAAAGAAGTCGCAGCGAGAAGAAAGATGAGACCGCAGCGAGAAGGCGAGTAGACAAGCATGCGGCGAGAAGGCAAGCACACGGCGAGAAAGCGAGAACGTGGCGGCAAGGCGAGTAGACAAGGAGATCGCAGCGGTCAAGGCGAGAAGATTAAGATAGATTGCATGAGGAGACCGTCGCGAGTAGCAATAAAGAAGCGGGTAGACAGGAAGAAACCGCGCGGTTAGATGGGAAGTGTGAAATGGCCCCACCTATCAGAGAAAGAGAGTTATAAGAGGGCCAAGAGGAAGAGGAAGAGGAAGAAAGGGAGGTGGAAGCCACAAGAGAGAGCAGAAGGAGAAGCGGTTAGAGAAGACTTAACCGTGCGGGGAGCAGCGGTTAGAGAAGGCGTAACCGCGCGGGAAGCAGCAGTTAGAAAAGGCTTAACCGCGCGGAGGACATGTTTGGCTTTGATACCATGTGGAGAAAACCTGAAACTTGTATATACTTTCTCAATAATCAAATACAAGGTATGAATACACATTTACAGGAGGGAGAAAGAGAGAAGAGATCCATATACATGATGTGAGACTAAAGAGGAGAGCAGAAAAATAAACAAATGGGCTCCATCATTGACCTCTTTACATAGGCTTTTCCAACAGAATTAAATGTTGGAAGTAAAATATGACAAATGAAATCTCTAAGATGGCTTAGCAACAAAATTATAAAAGATAAATTAATAAATGATGATATTAAAGAGCAACTAAAGTGACATATATCGAAGATAAGGTAATTAAAGAAGAACAAGATAGAATAAATTTTGAAACCATAATATTGACTAAATAAAAGTTAATGTATAGGGATCATGAAGGAGAAAGTTTAGACTTAAGATGGCATAGATAAAAAATGTTCTAACTTAATTTATGATCTAAAGAAGAAGGAAGCATGTTACATAGCTAGCGGAGGAAAGCACCACGCAAGTAATGAAGAAGCAAAGCAGAGAAGAACCAAAAAGAAGAAGAAGTAGTTAAGATACGGTTAATGATGATGACAATGAAAGCACGGCAAGCCGCAGCGGCAAAGGAAGCAACGCCTGGTGGAGAAGTAGCAGCTCAGGCATTAGAACCATGGGCTCCGCAGAGAGTGGTTGGAAAGAATGTCCCGTCGGGGCTAGAATTGATTCGCATAAGAGGAAGCAAGATTCGTTGATTTCTTTTACCAGAGATGAGGCATTGGGCCGTAACGATTGTATGCAGCAGGAAGCAAGAGGAGCCTACGAGATGGGATGAGCTTAATATAAAGTCGCCAGGAAAATGTCGTAGAATGCGCGGAAAGCATACGTCGCAAAAGCACTCAATTATATGAAGCATTTCCAAAGCTCCAGAACATGACCTGTGCCAAGCATGAAAAAAAACTGGTGTATCCACTCATTCAAGGAACAAAGAAACCAGGATTAATTCTCAATAGGAACAACACAATAATCTGAGATTAAAGGGAGGGACTTAGAGATGACTTTGGAGATTAGAAGATTGATATAGTAAATATTAAAAACACTTGCACAATAATATGATGATTGTAGTTTTGTTTCGATTGCATGAACATCGGTATGATCACATGGAAATCCCTATGGTATGTTCAGTTGGATGGAGTTGGGGTTCTGAAATTGAAATTGGAGATCCAATCCACTTTGACGCGGGGCGAATCTATAGGTGGCGGGAAACTCGGTGATCTAACCCTACATGCTATGCAAAAGCCCGATAGAAAAATCACAATTAGATAATAAGTTCTAACATCTCACGCAAATCATTCACAACAAGACAAATATTTTAATTAGAACAAAACAAGCTTAGCCTTTCCTCCGCGTGGAGAGCCAAAGCACGAGCGCGCGGCAAATAAACCTTCCTGCAGTTAGAGATTAATCTGGGAGCAAAATACTATAATGAACAGAAAATCCCAAAAACATGTAAAAATCCAAAACCATAACAATGTTTACAACCAAACAAACCAATACAAGACACAATACAAATATTAGGGCTGCTGTAATAATAGTAGATCTGAACGTTTGGGGGCTCAAAGAGGGATTTCGGTGGTTGGTGGACCAGATCGGGTAAGGGGAGGCTGGTTGGGGATTAGGAGGGTTGGATCAGGGTGGGGGATGGCTGGAACCGGGCTAAAATAGTTGGATCTGGACAGGTTTGGTGTTGGGTGGCTGTTTTGAGGTGGATCCACGGGGTTGGGGGTTGATGGCAGCAAAGGGGAGGAGGCGGGGCGGCTGGACCTGGCTGGAAGAGGCCCGATCTGGACTGGTTTTGTGGGAAAACAGCTAAAGGGAGCTGTTTGGGTGGTTGGTGGCCTGGTGGAGGGGAGGCGGGCTGAAGGGAGAGGGGCGGCAAGGCTGGAACAGCTAAGGGAGGGGGCTGCTGGCCAGATCTGGACAGCACAATGGTCGGCGGCCTGATTTGGAAAGGGCGGAGGAAGGGGCAGGGGAGGCGGCTTGATGTGGGGGTGGCTGGTTAAGGGGCTTGAAGGTGGCCTGAAGGTGGTGGAGACTTGGATCTAATGGAGGAAGGGAGTGGCTAACTGAAATCTGGGCAGGAAAAAACTGCACTGGCGGTGGCTGGACAACAGGACAAAAGGGGAAAATATGAAGGGAAAAACAAAAGATACAAAGCTTACCCGAGGAATCGTCACCAAGGGGTTCCACAGAGTCGGCACCGCAGAGAAGATTACCGAAATTAAGGAAGAAGCTCTCCAAACATTCAACAATGATTGGTCGTTGGTCTCGGGGCCAAAACTACATGAAATAAAAACCGAAAAGTACAATGTTATATGTGAAATTGATTCGTAACGCTAATCCGGACGCATCCACGGAGTCGGATCGTCGATCAGGGCACGCCATATATGGTAAGTCGCTAAAACAACATCGAATGGGCCCAAAGCTCGTCCTCGTCTCTGCTCCGCATCAATCTCCTTGGCTTGAAAGAATTCATCTCCCGATGAATAGGGATCAGAATTCTCTCGCTGTATGCCATGTAAAATTAGAAGAGGCCAACCAGAGGTCGTCCAGGTGTCGTCGCCGGAAAAGTATCCTCGCCAATCAACTCCTCCGAACTAAGCTTCCATCTCTGATGAATGGAGACGGTCGTACTGAAGTCGAAGTCCCGGGGCGAGTCGATCAAGCTCCATTGATAGCATCCAAGTGTCGTCGGTGAAGAGTCGTCTGTGCCAGCGAACCAGGTAGCGACACACAAGACTATCTGTAGAAGGGGCAGACTCGTGCGTAATGATCTCAGTGATAAGCTCATCTCTCAACACACTAGTGGAAGGATCAGGTGGGATCCGAGGTGCCAATGGTGAAGTAGGTGGGGACAGGATCCCAGGTAAGTGGGGGTCAGGGACGGGCTGAGCACAGGGCAATGAATGTGGTGGCAAGGGCTCGGGAGTGGACTGAGTGGTGGGTGGTAAAAATGGTGAAGAAGGCTCGGAAGGGCCGCCAAGATGTGGGCTCGAATACTCGTGAGGTGCAAAGTATGGCGTCAGGTCCTTAACATTGAACACAGTATGGGTACCCATGCTCGTGGGGATGTCCAGCTCATAAGCATTTGTCCTGATGCGTCTCAAGACTGAGTAGGGGCCCATTCGCCGAACGCTCAAACTTTTATCAAGCCTCGCACGGAGCTCACAACGCAGATTCTTACCATCACATGTTCGCCTTCATGAAATACCTGCACTTGCCAATGAACATCCGCATGTGATTTACAAGATTTATTACCAATATGGATTATTCGTCGGACCGACTCATGACACGCATGCAAACGATGAACAAACAACACAACAGACTCATGCAATTGATGACGAAACGACTCAACAGACCCATGCAAATGATGCAAATGAAACATGACAGACACTACATGCTTTCTATTGAAAAATCTAGCGATGATCGGGGTGTCCCTAAAATGTGATGGCCGATCAGGTGACTCTCTCGGTGGAGTGTAGAAAAACGCATCCCGTGTGTGACGAGTATTCAGAGATTCGCGCGAGACACTTATACTCAAATTTGATCTCGTGAAGATCCAAGTGTCTCTCAGGGAACGTGACACATCAGGGGGCTCATCAGGAGGTGTGTATGAAAAGTCATCGCGAATGCGAAGACCACCTGGGTGAAAGTCGTGTGCACAGACTAGATGGCGTGATTATAGTGTGGGGAGTATCCCCAAAAATAAAGAACTCGTCTGATGGGTCAGCAGGTGGTGCGTCCCAAAACTCATCGAGGGTGCGATGTGTCGCCAAATAGGATACCAAAATATCAGGAGTATGCTCAAGTTTACTAGGGGGAAGTCCTAGATACTTGATGCTCCACTCAATATCCAACCATTGGGGCAAGGTTAGGGACAATAATGGAAGTGGCGTCAATAAGTCGATACTCATATATGAGTGGTTTACCTGAATCTCATCCTCACCAGGATGTGGCAGATCATCAGGAGGCTCAACAAGGGGGTCGTCATAGAACTCGTCACTAGGCTCATGATCCTTCATATAAGTACCATCGTGAGAGGTAGTGTCCACTTGATTGAATGACATAGCCACTACGAGATCAACACTAGGCTCTGGGCTCTCGGTCGTGATATGAGTCAGAGTAATGACAATGAGAGGGGTACATAGACCTCTCAAGAACGGGTCTATCAGCGCGGTGTCAAGACAAGAGTCTAGGGTAGGGGTGCTAATCAACCCATGACACATCAAAAGTGGAGGTGTGGGTGATGAACACAACACTACAGACTCAATAGGTCGCTCAAGCTCACTCATTGTCGGGGTCACAAGAGAAAGGTCAGAAAAAAAAGATAGGTCACTCACTGGGCTAAGCACCTCACTGGGGTGAGAGCAATCTGCATCAGGTATCACTTCTGTCATGGCTGACAGGCCAGTGGTAGGCGTCATGGTGACCTTAGTATAGGAGGGACTCGTACTGCGGAGGTCAAGGTGAGAATCCCATCGACCAGCTCTTGCGGATCTGAATGATTGTTCATAACGAAAGGCAAACTGATATGTCTGCTCGAGGGACTTCGAGTTATGATAAGCTACCTTAGTACGTATGTCAGACCGAAGTCCAGCCCGAAATCGGGGAATGATCATGGCTGGGTCCTCTCGGATATCACTCCTCACCACTAACTCATCAAAACGGCCCTTGTACTCAGCGACAGACAGGGATCCTTGTTGAAGGGAAAATAATTGGTCGAGCAAGCGACTCCGATATGACGTAGGAAGATATCTCTCACACAATGTACACTTCATGTCCACCCAACTAGTGATGCGGCGAAGACGGTCTCGCTCGCAGGTCCTCTCAACACGAGCCCAATATGCCCTTGCCACGAGCCAATAACTGAAAGACTCGGGACTCGATGAGCCGTCAAAGAAAGGGGAAGCAGTACGAAACTGACTCTCAAGATCTCTCTCGGAACGACTATTCTCATATTTATCATTTCTAAGGTAATCGAGTCGTGTCGAAGGATCAACACGATCTTCTCGCGTGTACAGATAAGAACGACGCCAATCATCATACTGATCGTCTCTAGCATAGTGGGGTCATGTCGGTGGGTCAACACAATCTCTGAAAGTGGTGCACTGCGATCGAAAATGATCGTCGTAATAATGTGAGGATCTCCCCGACGGAATTCTGTGAGAGCGGGTACAAGTGGGCTATGTACCTCTAAATTGAGGAGGCGAATAATTGTGATGCTTAGACATGACAGACAAACCTATAGAATCTAGAACTGCGTATCGAAAAGTTGGATCCACTGGGTTAGGGGTTGATGGCAGCAAAGGGGAGGAGGCGGGGCAGCTGGACCTGGCTGGAAGAGGTCCGATCTGGACTGGTTTTGTTGGAAAACAGCTAAAGGGGCTGTTTGGGTGGTTGGTGGCCTGGTGGAGGGGAGGCGGGCTGAAGGGAGAGGGGCGGCAAGGCTGGAACAGGTAGGGGAGGGGGATGCTGGCCAGATCTGGACAACACAAAGGTCGGCGGCCTGATTTGGAAAGTGCGGAGGAAGGGACAGGGGAGGTGGCTTGATGTGGGGGTGGCTGGTTGAGGGGCCTGAAGGTTGTGGAGACTTGGATCTAATGGAGGAAGGGGGTGGCCGGCTGGCTTTTGGAGTAGAGGGGTGGCCGGCAGAAATCTGGGCAGGAAAAAAATGTACTGGCGGTGGCTGGACAGCAAGACAAAAGGGGAACATATGGAGGAAAAAACAAAAGATACAAAGCTTACCCGAGGAGTCGTCGCCAAGGGGTTCCACAGAGTCGGCACCACGGAGAAGATCACCAGAATGAAGGAATAAACTCTCCAAACATTCAACAATGAAAATGACGGTAGCTCTAAACCTCCTATTTATAAGAAATAAAAATTAGGACACCCGGAATCAACGTCTATGATTGGTTGTTGGTCTCGAGGCCAAAACTACATGAAATAAAAACTGAAAAGTACAATGTTATATATGAAATTGATTCGCAACGCTAATCCGGACGCATCCACGGAGTCCGATCGTCGATCCGGGCACGACATATATGGTAAGTCACCAAAACAGTCTCGAATGGGCCCAAAGCTCGTCCTCGTCTCTGCTCCGCATCACACTTGTTCATTCAAGGATGAAATTGGAAGTCAAAATGAATTCCATGAAATTCATTTTGAATTAAAGCCAATTTATTTTCTATCTATAACAGAATCGGAGAATTCTATCAGCGATCTATGCTTGCAAATATATGCAAGTCATTCTTCACATTGATTTGTGTGATATTTTTTCAATCTAAATTTTATAAATACTTGTTGGGATCCGATTGACATCCTCGTAGTTCGGTAAATTTGATTCAGATCACCAAAAAAGTTGGCTGGAGACAGTCGATGATGGTGGGTGTCTTGCCAAAAAATGAAAGCCGTTGGATCAACCTCAAATTCTTGAAGAATTTCATCTCTTCATATGAAGATCACTACAGGTCAACATTCATCAATTTGATTGTCAGATCTCCATAAACTGTCATTGGACGGTTGTCGCCCCAAAAATGAAACTTGTTGGATCATCCTCAAATTTTTAAGGAAGTTTTAATGGTTGTTCCGAATCTTGGTGGTGGCAACGATTTGTCAATCTGATGATTCTGATCACCGAATCTCCGGCAAATGTCGTCGCCAAAATAAAACCATCGGAACATCCTCAGATTTTGGGAGAAGCTTCTAGTGGTGGCGGTTGATCAATCTGATCAAAGTATCTCCTACAATCTCCACTAGATAACCGACAATCATTCACAGAGTTCGGGTTTGGCAAATTTTGAAGCACTGCCATAATTCTATGAATCCTCCAACTGAACAGTTTCTGGATTTCAATGAGAGAAATCAAACGTCATTTTTGATTAAGGGGAAATGGTTGGAGAGAAATCAAGCGAATCCATAGAAATCTACTACTACTCTACCATACTTTACCTCTATTAATTAGTCGAGGGCTGATATTTTATGCAATGAGAGACCTCAAAATCGAACCGTTTTTAGAGAGTTAATTAATAGAGTAATAAATTTCTTCATTGCGTGATGTATTTGATTTTAGAAATAATAAAAACTCCTGTATCGTATTCTCTCAAGAAACCGAACAACATAATTGATTAATTATTTTCAATTCATACTCAATTTTGTTTCTTGACTAAACAACCAAATTACAATTCAGGTCAATTCTTACTTGTTTAACTTTCCAGACCAATTCCAATTTTAACATACTTAAGTTCATGCTTAATTAGAATTCATTTACTATCGGAATCGAAATTGATCTCAATTCCCGGATCCAATTCCAATCATGTTCAACCTAACGGATCCTTGCAGGAATTTGTCCAAAATTACAATAAACACAGGCATAGCAAATCATTGTAGCTTAAATAATACAAGCATTTAAATGAAAAGTAAGAATTTTGTTCTCTTTTTCAGTTATATCTGTGAGAGCATACTCTGTCTTATGGCATAATCTAATACAATGTCACAATTAGACATGATAAGAAAGATAGTCTTCTATGCTGTTTCATCATACCTGAGCATGAACTGATTTATAATGATCTGCCTTGTGCCTTCCATGTTCCCTGTGCCCATTATCATCCATGTCCACACCCAGAAATAGCAAAATAATGCTGACAACTGCTAAATCACCCATAAATCAAACTATCAAAAAGAACTTATTTGCCACAAAGGAATATTAAGGGACAAAACAGAAAATCAAAAGAAGTTAAACGGCCCCTGAGATGCAGAAACAGCAAACAACACAACTTTGACTCAAACAACTCGGATAAGACGTGGTATCTAGCAGAGTTAAAACAAGCTGCATGAACTGAACTAAATAAACAAGAACTTGATTTTGACTAAAATCAAGTTTGAGACAACAGTGAAAACAAATTGATTTAGAGTCAATTTTCAAGAAAATCTAAGCTACGAATTTTATTTAGAAAGATATTTTTACTTCTTAAATGAAACTATATAAAGATATATAGAATATTATGTTGTGTAGATATGTGTGTCTGTGATTTGCATACATAAATGTGTAGGTATGTGTGCGCTTGTGTGTGGAGTTCATTTTGGGTTGAAACAAAACTAATTTAGCGTGACCCATCCTGGAGTGCAAATCAATTAAAAATCTAAGTGATTGTCTATGGAGTTTCGAACATAATTGTCAACCTCACACACCAAAAATATGTGTGTTTAAAATATACATATATACTTATTTATTTATGCATTTAATTATATATATTTAAAGGTATTTTGCTGAAATATGTAAAAAAGCATACAAACTCAGCGCTAACACCCCCATATTCCATAACTAGTTTGGAGCTAGAACCCCAACATCAACCTCTATTTTTTTAATAATCCAACTTTGATAATTAATATTTAAATGACCTTCAAAAACACTGCCAAATTCACTCATTCCACACATGCCAAACAGCGGAAACCATAGTAAGATGGTTCATGCAGCACACAATTGCATGATCACGGGATATTTTTATCATATCAAGTAATCACACTCTAGACGAGAAACTCCTCATCTGCTACAACTTACAACAACCCAAATCTGATAGCACAAATAGAAAAAAAATGGTCACACAACTCAACTGAAGAACTATAAAAGACGCAAACAGGATACAACGTAAGCATCCCCGGGTGCATAAGTCATTCCCTTGAAAATCAAATACAAAATGTATAATAAATTGGCTAGAGGATGAACCTTCACATCATCACAGACCCAATGACAAAATCTCTATAATCACCTACTAAATGTCAACACTCATACAAAAACGGCACCAATGATATAAAACATGTAAGCAATAGGTCTCATCATTAACAAGGAAATGCAAAACATGTTTGAAAGTAGTTGCAATGCGAAATTTCTTAAGAGGACCTGCACCCCACCCTTCACTATATCTTCTAATAACATTGTTCGACGCATGCAAACATGATACCACTAAAATATCACGATGTATACATGATCTATGTTCTACTATGAAAAAGTGTTATCATTTAAACATTTTCTCTATTGTTTTATTTTTCATCTTTTCTAGAAATTTTTTGATAATAAGAACCATGCGAAGAAAACCAATATTTTTCTCACTAAGAGAAAAGGCTAGCTAAAGTTAAGTGAGTTCGAGACTCTCTTGGGGGAAAAGTTTCAGTGCCTAATAACCTTCGCAACGTCTTAAGGCAAGTCGCCTGCACATATAAAAAGGTGCTTCTCATTCCTCCTCTACCAGCCTCATTTCCCACTATTAGCATCCCTCTTTGCCCGTTTCTCACTATCTCGCTAAAGTATTGTAATTCCTCCATGACTCCACTGCTCGTCCCAAAAGCTATTTCTATCCATTAAGAATATTATCTTTTACTACCTTCTACATCCCGCGGTCATATTGTTGCCTAGAGTTTTTCCTGAAGAAGTCTCATGCATATGTGCTATTTATGGGTTAGTGGTATGTGTTCTTGATAGTGAAAATCCAACCATTGCTGCCAATGAACGTAGCACATCTTGGGGTAAACCGCTAAAACTGTGTCATCTATGTTGTTATTTTTTGTTTTAGTTTTCATTCTACGCGAATTTTCGTAACAATATGTTCGTGAATAATTACCTTTTCTGGTCATGCCGTGAATGTTGCATATGTGGTGGGTAACCTTCATCAATTATTGTGAGGTAAAAACTTTCATTGATTCAAAACTTAATCAACTTAAATCTGTTTTATTGGTTATTAATGAATTATATTACTCAATAGCATGTGTACAGTATAGAATTATTTAAAAGGTAATAAAAATGCCAAACAGTTTTGCCAGCTTTATGTCATCTTCAATTTTTAACTAACCAAAATGCTCAGCACACCTTCTACTTATATCTTCATAGCATAGTGTCACTTAAGCTAGCATAAGTAGTACCCAGTTGCACATTGAGCTACGATGTTAGTCCAGAACTTGTCTCTATCAAATTAACAGCACATATCCATTTAAGCAGAGTGCTAAAGAGATTCTATTATTCTCATCAATTCTCCATAGAAACAAGAATGTCCAGCAGATTTAGTATTGACACAGCCCTAAACTCGCAAAAAAAAGTATGTATTCGCCGCCGAAGGCACGAAAACGAACATTTCGAATGCTCGAACAGTAACAGATAGGAAATCAAAGCCATTGAAGTAGAGGCAATCTACTGTTAGTCCAGTAGAGCATCAAACCTAGCTTGAAGATTCACGCCGACCGAGCTAGAAAACCTTCTTCCATGAAATCAAAGCCGGAATCAACCAAGCAGATCAACAATCCGTTCAAATAAAAAGAAAGAAAATCTTAACGCAGCATAGCTTATCGAGCTTTGTGGAGAGAAGTTAAAAAGGGGAAAAACAGGAGAGAAGCTAGAAACCCTCACCTCCGATGACGATTTCAGAGAAACAGGGAGGAATCTCCTCCTTCCTCCCTGCTGCCTCTCTCTCTCTCCCTCTCCCTCTCTCTCTCTATCTATCTCTCTCACTCACTCTCTCTCTCTAACTCTTAGCCTCTTTCTCTTTCTGAAACCCACTCTCTCTATCTCTTCGCCTTCTCTCTCCGAAACTCTCTCCACTTTTTCCCGGCACTTTTTTTTATTTTAGCCCCTTTCTTTCTCTCTCCTCCGTCCATGAATGCCCCCCGACCGGTTGGTCCCGCTTCCCTTCTTTTGCATCCGTTTCCGGATTAGGGATAAAAGTTTTTCGCAACATTAATAAAGGCATATCTAAATTGGCTATGCGCACACTAATTTTTTTTTCGCAACATTAAAAACGTGCATCTAAATTGGTTACATAAGCACCAATTTTTTTGTTGATCGAATTTATGAGGTGGATGAGAGGTGTGATTATTTCAAGTTTGTTGTTTATGGGAAGTAAAAAAAATTGAGTAACAAAAACCAAATCTGATCGGATTTTGAAAAATGTTTCTATATTGTCAAGTCTTTGATGCAAAAAATGGGAAGAAATGTAGGTCCGTGCTTTTGACTTGGTCTTTGGTGGTGACCGGAAAGCCGACGAAAAGTGAACTTTCGGATATGTGCAAATTGGAAAAGTGGTCGTCTGATCGCCGAAGAAGCATAAGGGTGTGGTCGTGGCTGTTGGAGTGCTCGAAGCATTCGCGTGACCGTCAAGTTTGGAACGGCCTACTCGTTGCCACTAGCATGGATATTTATAGGCAAACCCTAAATACCAGACTACGGGTTGTTGAACTCCTATCGGATCCTAACTGCAACTCATAAGCACCTGTCACACCTATTTCAATATACATTAACAATCTCCTCGTATATTGTAAATATGTGCTAGCACATTACAGGTTACTTGAACAAGAGTTAATAACGACCAAAAATGTGTTTTCAGAAAACATAAATATGAGTTTTACAATACAGAATATCTAATCTCAAACACATAATCTCAAACATAACAGTAGGAAATCTGAAAGAAAAACTCAAATTGAAAAATTGATTTACGCAAACAGCAAATCATCTTCATTCGGGTCGAAATCAACTTTCTCTCCTTCAATCTTCATATGATCTACAAACAAACATCATAAGAATGTTATGAGACTAATCTCTATGAATTCTAATATTTGCTAATCAGAATTAAAGTTATTAGCTCTAGCAGTAAAAGAACGTAATACTCTATGCAGGAAGAAAAAATCACATATCAACATCTCTATCTAATTTATACAAAATTAGAAAATTGATTTCAAAGAATCAAACCATGTTCCAATGATTATTAAAAATATTATTCACTATTTCACAATTGTGTTATATCATCAAGTTTGGAATGATACAACAAGTTGTGAACATGATATCATCAAGTTTGGAATGATATAATTAATAATCCTAATATTAAGACTCATATCATCAACTTCAGTATTCCTTTTTGGAATGATACCCGATTCAGCCTTTGAATAAAATAATTGCGTAAGTCATCAAATTTGGAATGACTGGCAACTAATCATCTCTAGCCTTCATGTAAGACCCCCCTCCCCCTTACCAAGGAGGCTACCGGGTCTTATGCCCAGAACCGCCGTCTTACGGTGGCACTAACGCACGAGTTAGTCGACACCGCAACACGCTGATTCTGCCGGCTATTACGATCATATACATAACATGTAGGCCAATATGAGAAAAGAAGTGTAACAATGTAACAAATCTACAAGTCCACAAGTCACAGAGTATATCATATATAAAAATGAAAAGTACAACAACATGGTACATAAGAGAGTACAAAAAGAAAGAGTAATAAGGGCTTATGCCCAGTACATCAAATCCACTCTCTCTCAAAATAAAAACAGAAGCTACACTAATACATCAGAACTCGTCCCACCTGAGGACGCACAGTAGTGGTAGTAGCCTGCTGAAGCGGTATCTGCTCCTCAAGTCCTGCCTCCTCGACGTGCTGGTGCTCCATCTCCACGGGCTCCTAAAAATAGTATGGTCACCGACCATTAGTCAAAAAGACTAAGTCGTTTCCTCCGCACCTCGCCCCGCAGCTCCTAGGCACCGAGCGGGAGGACGAAGCGGAGGACAATAAGGGGTAGCAAAAGTGGAAACAGGTGACATAAACTAACTAGCAGTTGTAATAAGTAACATTGTTCTACTCTAGCAGTTCTAAATGTAGTACAAGTAGTAAGTAAGAGCAGTGCAGTAAAGGAAGTAAAGAACAGCAGTAGGAGCAAGTAAATAAACTATTCTATCATTATACTATAATCACAAAAGTACCCTAACTTATATAAATGCCCATACAGATATATAAGTTAGGATTTCCAGGAAAATTTAACTTATCATATAAAAGAGCTCATACTAATTTATATGATAAGGATCTATGAAGCGTATGACCTAATATGAATGAATGTTATGATGCAATTTCATGCACAGGCAAGTGCAACTCACACACAACGACTCTGTGATCACAGACCTTTAGTTCCCACTTTTTGAGAGCTAGCATCACTCTCGGGTACCACCGCCGTGGCTACGGCAGCAGCGGAGCGGGCGTCTCCGCTTCTAGGCCGGTATGCACACTACCAAGCCTTAGACCCCTCTCATACGCCTCCGTACACGTCCAAGGTGCACTCTAGAGTCTCGCGTGCGTACTTTGCTGACAACCCGTCAGTCTTGTTGGGTCGGATGTGCGTTATCGGGGATCGTCCTCCAGACCGCAGTGTAAAACAACCCACTGGCCCCTATAACCCTCACAACCGCCTAGTGCACCGTACTGTCATCGGTGTGACGAACGGCCAGTACCGCATGCCCCGCCACTAGATTTATGCACATGCAAGTATTTTACTCCGAACCTTCCGCTCGCAGGACTAAACCCGTCCTGAAAACCCTCAAACCCAACCCGGGTGAGAACGCACATTAGTGCCTTTATACTAACTCCCTCAAACCCTACACGGGTGAGCATGTATCATGAATCTCTCCAACCCTACACGGGTGAGAAGGTACAACAAATGTCTTAACCTATTAGACTACTCTTGTCTACGGGTTATTATACTTAGTGATTTAAGGTTAATCCCAGAACTGCCCCCGGTATTCCCTGTGAAGGGCTCTCAAGGGGCACTAGGAACTGTGTTGGGATTACGCCCAGCGTTCCCTTTCGCAAGGATATTTACTTTAGTTGATGGCTACCCATGTTTCACCCCAGCTCTCTTTGTTGCTCTGGAACAACCCTAGTGACGTAACATGTTACCGGGAAACCGACGGTCTTTCGTCGACCTCCACTCCGGTTGTTAACTAAAGACTTGCACTTTTTATCCCGTCACTAAGACCATACTACCCACCAGGGATTATTCATATTGCACTCTCTTATTTTTTTCTGATCATCAATCCTCTGGTAATCCCCTAAAGTATGCCCTATTTATGTTATATGCAGAACATGTCCTATTATTACCCTAAAAATAGAATCTTCCAATCCTTAAGGCATCTTGCCCCTAAATATTTATCATAGGTTGGTATGATCTAAGGGAACTATCCTATGGGTTCTCATAATTTTCCTTGGCCAAATAATCCTTTAATTAAATCTTTTAAATTAATTACTAGGTCACTTTACACATGAAGTAGTATGATTTAAGATCCACTGACCTAGGTAATTTTTTTTGAGTTGTATCTTGATAAAATATTTCTGTCTACAGGGTTTCATAATTTTCCTTTGATTATTTATACAGTTTAATTAATTAATACCAAATCTACATAATTTCCATTTTCCAAATGAAGTATAAGGAATATGTAACCCAAAATTTCAGGAAACTTACAGAACATATAAAAATTAATTTATGACTATTGACAGAGTTTCATCAACTTTTATAGAGTAATGGCCTATCAATTTCCATCCTTACATATTTACCAAAAATGCCATTATATTAATTTAAAAACTATAAATACACCCATAAATTCTGAAATAATTATGCAAGACTAATAATATAATTTTACAATAATGGAATTATTTCCAAATTTTTCTGAGGTGCATATCCATTAATTCCAGAATAAATGAAATAAGAGTAAAATGAGCATTTCAAGATATTTTACTCCAAAAGTTCTTCAAACAGAAAGATCAATTTTTACTAAGTCAACTATAACCTTATTTTCAACTTGGCAAAGTTTGAGGATTTGTACTTGAGGAAAACCTATTTTTCAAATTTATTTTCAAAAGGAGCCATATTTTTAAAAATTCCAATTAATGGGATTTTTGATTCCAAAAATCCCATATTTAATCTGAGGGGTGAAATTTACCCTAATGAACCACTGGATTCAAATCCAAGATTTTTGAATGCCTCCATTAGGCTGAATGCACAATATTTAAATTATTGATATTGGCACACCAAGGTAATATATACACCAACACATGCAAGTGGATTTTCCATCATGCAGTAATCCAAAAGTGCTGAAATTTTTATCATGCACTAATGATGTTCCCAAGGACCCACCTCCAAAATTTGGGGCCATGAGGAGTCATATAACTCCATATATTTCATTTATTTATATTTTGATATTATGACCAAAACTATAGAAAAAGTTGTTTCAAAAATTCCTAAATTTTGGTCGGGGCTAAGTATGCCCTAATCATGCATGTACCCAAAATTTGGGGCCATGGTGATTGCTGGTTTGACTTGGGCATTCAAATGAATTTCCGCCCTTGTCTAGGACCAGTCCTAGGAGAAATGTCCTACAGGACAGAATACTGGACCAAAGTTAATGTTTAAGATGTCAAATTAAAGGTAACAGGTAAGGCTACATTTTGCGTTCAGGGATCAGTTTCTGGAAATGCCTCTAAAAGGCCTAAAAATGACATGCAAAGTCACTGAATAAGTGTGACATAATTGCTACTATTCATAATGATTAAATTTAACTTATAATTAAATAACTGCACGAATCTTAAAGCATGAATGAACGGGATCCGGTCATCTTCTCCACCCGTCCGACGGCTGAGATTGAGCCGACCTGGGCGATGTCTGCTGGCGGTTTCCGGCCAGCTGAGGCGGCGCCACCCCCGACCAACGGTGCCATCACCTTCACGGTGGTGGTGGCTATCGTTTCCCGGTGATGGGGCGGCGGGAGACGGCGGCGACGGCGAACCCGAGCGGTTTCTAAAGCTTGGAAAATTCACATTTTTCTCCCATGGCATCGGGCTCAGTTGAGCCCGATATCTCACCTAATCGATCTAAGATCCTAGTACGGGTAGAGGTGAGGTGAAACAAACCTGGATTGGGGCTTGGTTGCGGGTCAGGCGGCGGTTTGCCATGGTGGTGCTGCGCCGACGAGCTCCACCCCGAATGCTTGATTCTCCACCGATTTCCATGTTCCAGCACTCGATTTCGATTCCTTTCTACCTCCTGAAGCTAATGATGAGGTTATTTGGGGCTGATGTGGAGTATATGAGGAGATACAACCAAGGTGAGCTCGGGCTCAGCTTTGGTTGCTCCGCCCCTGCTTGCTAAGTGGCACACAGCCCCCAATTTCCTCTGGAATGAAGTGAGGAGGTCGGCCAGTTGGTGTTGGGCAGAGGATATCAGCTGAAGGGGTGGCCATGTGGCCACCATTCCCTTTCATCCCCATTTCTCTCTCCTCTTTCTCTCAAAATCTCATTTCTACCCCTTTGCATGCATTCTCTTTCCTGATTTAGAGGGGTAGAGCTGGTCTTGTTCACTTGGGCTGGTCATGGGCCAAATTTGGTGGGCTTGGTCCAAAGGAGGGTGGCTTGGTCTTCATTTCCCTCTTTTAGGTCACATAGTTGACTTGTTGACTTGGAGAGTTGAGTTAGTCAACATGGTGGGTGGGCTGACCCTACTTGGTGGTAATGGGTCTAGTGGCACCACCCAACTTGGGTTGGGTCAAGGGGGTGCCCTACTTAGGCTAATTGGGCTTATGAGTGTGGGTTTGACCAAATTAAGCCCAAGGTTGACTTGGGTTAATTGGGGTCAAAGTGTTGACCTAATGGCATGTCCTAGGGTGCACTTAGATTGTTTTTAGGGTTAGGGCAATGTGGTGGGGTCATGGTGCGGCTAGGGTCCTCATTTAGGCTAGTTTGACCTAGTTTAACTTTGGTCCTATAGTGGGCTCCACATGGCTACCACCCACTACCTAGGGTCAAACCTAGTTGATCTCCTTAAAATTCACCCCATGCCTAACCTAATCAAAGTTGAGGGGTCCAAAAGTAACATGAGATGTTACAAATTCCAACAAACAAGAAAATAATTTCGTCCCCGAAATTTAAGTTCGGGTCTACGGGGTTCTACTTGCAAGAATTTTTAAGAAACATTAAAACATAAATTGAAAGTACCTGATGCAAATAGCTCCGGGTGTTGCTTCAGCATCAGATCCCTCGGCTCCCAGGTGTGCTCCTCCCGTCCATGGTTGGACCACAACACCTTCACAAGAGGGACCTTCTTCTTCCGCAACACTCGGATGGCTGTATCGTCAATCCGGATTGGCTCCAATCTAACTGATCTGTCAGACTCTACCAGTCCGGCTGTAGTAGTAATGTGCTGCTCCGGCCGAAGGAGAGCTCTTCGCAAGGAAGAGACATGTAAGACGTCATGTAATGCACCCAACTCCGGTGGCAGCTGCAGTCGGTAAGCTAAGGGGCTGATCCGCTCCAGGATCAGGTATGACCCCATGTATCGTGGACTGAGCTTCTTGTGCCTCCGCACCCGAGAGACACCGTGTACTGGACGTATCTTTAAGAAAACTCTGTCTCCAACCTGGAACTCCACCTTCCGGTGCCGAGCATCATAATACTTTGCCTGTCTGCTCTGCGCCTCTAGTAGCCAATCCCTGATCAATCGAATCTGAACCTCAGTATACTCTATATAATCTGATCCAAGAGCCCTGGTATCCACATCCTGAACCCACGATAGCGGTGTCCAGCATCTCCTCCCATAAAGTGCCTCATATGGAGCCATCCTGATGCTAGCCTGGTGGCTGTTATTGTACGAGAACTCAATCAGTGGCAGCAGCCTCTCCCAGGGCTTCCCCGTATCCAATATGCATAGTCTGAGTAGGTCCTCCATGGTCCGGATGGTCCGCTCGGTCTGTCCGTCGGTCTGCGGATGGAAGGTGGTACTAAAAGTAAGCCGAGATCCCAAGTAAGCATGCACGTCCCTCCACTCGCTCGAAGTGAACCGACCATCACGGTCCGAAACAATCGTCCTGGGAATGCCATGATATCTGACGAACTGCTCCACAAATAATCTCATCAGAACTGCAACTGTGGCATCCTTCCGAACTGGAATAAATCGCGTTACCTTGGTCAGTCTATCCACTATGACCCATATAGAATCATGCTCAGAGTGGGAGCGAGGCAATCCGTGTACAAAGTCCATAGCAATGTCCTCGAACTTCCATTCTGGAACTGACAGTGGCTGTAGTAAACCTCCCGGGCTCTTGTATTCTGCTTTCATACGCTGGCAGGTCTCGCAATGGGTCACAAGATCTGTGATCTCCCTCTTCATCCCGGGCCAATACATAGACCTCCGCAAATCTGCCCACATCTTGGTGATGCCGGGGTGCACTGAATATCTGGAGCAATGATCCTCTCTGAGTATGTCATCCCGGGCACTGCCCCCTGCTGGTATGTAAATGCGCCCACGGAATCGAAGAAGATCATCCTGTAGCGTGTAGTCCTCAACCTTGCCCCTCTCTAGGGCACTAAAAATCGGCTGTAATGCAGCATCCAGCCTCTGATGTGTTCGGATGCGCTCCCGTATATCATCACCACTGATCACTGAGCTCAAATACTCTCGATACACCACTGGTTCGGTCTCAGATACCATGGTAATGTGCATGTCCTCCATCATCTGTAGCAACTCTATAGACATCAACCGAGGCTCCGGTACAGAAGTGCCGGCCCTCCTGCTCAAGGCATCTGCTACCGTGTTCGCTTTTCCCGGATGGTAGTGGATCTTATAATCATAGTCAAGAGGAATTCCAGCCATCTCCTCTGTCGCAGGTTTAAGTCCTTCTGTGTATCGATATATTTAAGATTCTTGTGATCTGAAAAGATGTCACAACGAATCCCGTATAAGTAATGCCTCCATATCTTTAGGGAGAATATCACAGCCCCGAGCTCTAGGTCATGTACTGGATAGTTATGCTCATGCTTCTTCAACTGTCTTGAAGTATAAGCAATAACATGTCCATGCTGCATCAGGACTGCACCCATCCCCTGATAAGAGGCGTCCGTGTAGATCTGGAATCCTTCACTCCCGGATGGAAGCGCAAGAATGGGGGATGAGATGAGTCGGTCCTTCAGCTCCTAAAAAGCCATCTCGCACCGCTCTGACCAAACAAAATCTGCGTCCTTCTTCGTCAAGGACGTGAGGGGGAGTGCTATCCTCGAGAATCCCTCCACGAACTTGCGATAATACCCTGCTAGTCCCAAGAAACTGCGAATGTCAGATGCGGTCTTCGGTCGTGGCCAATCCCTCACTGTCTCTATCTTGGCTGGGTCCACTGCTAATCCAGCCTCACTGATCGTGTGTCCCAGGAAAGCTACCTCCTGCAGCCAGAACTGGCACTTTGAAAATTTTGCGTACATCTGGGACTCCCTCAGCCTCTGCAAGACCTGTGCCAGGTGCTCTGCATGCTCCTCCTGAGTCCGGGAATATATCAGAATGTCGTCGATGAATACAATCACGAAGCGATCTAAGAAGGGCTCGAATACACGGTTCATTAGACTCATAAATGCGGCAGGGGCATTCGTGAGCCCAAAAGGCATCACCGTGAACTCGTATAATCCATAGCGTGAACTGAATGTCGTCTTCGGTATGTCCTCTTCCCTGATGCGGAGCTGGTAGTAACCAGATCGCAAATCTAGCTTAGAGAACCAGAAGGCTCCCTGCAGCTGGTCAAATAGCTCATCTATCCGAGGCAGAGGATAGGTATTGCAGACCGTTAACCGGTTCAGCTCCCGGTAATCTATGCATAGTCGCAATGACCCGTCCTTCTTCTTCACAAAGAGAACTGGCACTCCCCACGGCGATGAACTGGGCCGCACAAATCCTGACTCGACTAACTCCTGTAGTTGAGTCCTGAACTCTGCTAACTCCCTAGGAGCCATCCTGTAGGGTGCCCGGGACACCGGCCTCGCTCCCGGTACTAGCTGAATCCTGAAATCCAAGTCTCTAGCAGGTGGTAGCCCGGACAATTTCTCCGGGAATATGTCGGAGAAATCCCGGACCACCGGAATATCTGAAATAGTCGTCTCTGCTCCCACCATCTCAAAGCAGATAAGATAAACTTCTTCTCCCTGCTCGTGGGCCTTCACAGCCTGTACAGAAGATAATAATATGCGGCAGATAGGCTGAATACCTTCAATGATAACATGAGAGTCGCCATGCCTTAGCGTGATCCTCCTGGACGGACAATCTATCTGAGCATGGTTCCGATCTAACCATGTCATGCCCAAAATCAAGTCGAAGTCCTGCAGCTTCAGAATAGTTGCTGGCGCCTCAAATGCCTTGCCGCCAATCTCGGCCTCCATATCACAATGTGCAGTGGTCCGCAGCTCTGACCCATCGGGTAGACGCACCCTCATCTCTAGTCCAGGAAACCTCTCCACGCCTTCGAGTCCGTCGATGAAGGCCTCGGATACGAACGAGTGCGAAGCACCCGTGTCGAAGAGAGTATGAGCGGGCTTGCCGCTGATCATAACTATGCCTGAGGTTTGTTTACGTTAAAATTAATTGTTATCCTATAGTTCAAGGTACTATATAATTGAAAATTCAAGAAATTTAATAATTAACTTTAAGTACCTGTGATAACCTCCTCGGGGTTCCTCTGCTCTGTGAGGTCCAAGGCGTATATCTGCTTCTGCTCGCGTCTCCTGCCGTGATATCCCTGGCCTCGGCCTCGTCCTCGGCCTCGGCCCTGCTGTACTGGGGCCACTAGAGGTGGAGGAGGAGGAGGAGGATGGAATCGATACGGGCACTCCGACCTAATGTGCCCGGGCTGGCGGCATCCGTAACAAACAACCTGTCGGTGGCCTCGGTCATCCTGTCTCCTCGGATCATGCATCTGTAGAGGTGGGGGAGCCAATGCTGGAGGAGGCCCATGCTCCTGCCTGAAGTTGGGACGACGACGTCCCCCACCCTTCTTGTACCCGATAGTCCTGCCTCTCTGAGAGCCCCTACTGCTCTCTTCTGATGTCGACCCATCAAATGGTCTCTTCCCTCCGACTTGCACCATCATCTGGTCAGCCTCCAGCTTCTTTGCCATCTCGATGATCTGCCTAGATGTGCCATGAGAAATGAACAGCAAGGCCTGCCTCAAATCGTCCCTGAGGCCCCGGTAGAACCTCTTGGCATACCTCATATCATCGGTATCCTGAATCCCTGCGAACCAGGCCAAATGAGAGAACTCTCTCTGATACTCGATCACCGATCTAGTCCCCTGCCTGAGGTTCAAAAACCTCCCCTCCATGGCATCTCTGTCCGTAGCAGAGACGAAGTGATCCAGAAATACATCGCCAAACTACTCCCATGATATCTCTGACAGCTCAAGGTCCGCATATGTAGACTCCCGCACTGATTTCCACCATCTCTTCGCATGAGCCTCTAGTACAGAGGTGGCTAGAGGTACTGCCTCGCCGACCGGGCAGCTGATGCCTGCTAAGATCTCGTGTATGGCCTTCAGCCATTCCTCCGTCTTTACCGCATCTTCTGTCCCACGGTACGTCGGTGGGGACAGGCTCTTGAAGGCACTCAGCCAGCTCGACCCCGGATTTGGTTGTGGGGCCGGGACTTGCTGGGATCTGAAGGCATCCAGAATTGCCGTCAAAGTCTGCCCCATCTCCGTATGTAGGAATGGTGTGGCAGCTGGAGGGGGAGGAGCCACATTTTGCGGCGCGGCGACCTGTAGAGGTTGCATAAAGGTAAGGTTAAAACAGAACTGGCCTAACTCATTGTACTTTGTGGACCATTTATGTGACTTTTGCACATGGGCACACCACTGCTTCTGCTGCATAGTTTGTCCGCAAAATAATGCTCGGGCGGGGGTGGTCCCATGTTGTGGACTTCTTTCTCATATGATCGTTGTTCAAGTGATACCAGTTTGTAAGATCCCCCCTCCCCCTTACCAAGGAGGCTACCGGGTCTTATGCCCAGAACCGCCGTCTTACGGTGGCACTAACGCACGGGTTAGTCGACATTGCAACACGCCGATTCTGCCGGCTATTACGATCATATACATAACCTGTAGGACAATATGAGAAAAGAAGTGTAACAATGTAACAAATCTACAAGTCCACAAGTCACAGAGTACATCATATATAAAAATGAAAAGTACAACAACATGGTCCATAAGAGAGTACAAAAAGAAAGAGTAATAAAGGCTTATGCCCAGTACATCAAATTCACTCTCTCTCAAAATAAAAATGGAAGCTACACTAATACATCAGAACTCGTCCCACCTGAGGACGCACAATAGTGGTAGTAGCCTGCTGAAGCGGTATCTGCTCCTCAAGTCCTGCCTCCTCGACGTGCTGGTGCTCCATCTCCACGGGCTCCTAAAAATAGTATGGTCACCGACCATTAGTCAAAAAGACTAAGTCGTTTCCTCCGCACCTCACCCCGCAGCTCCTAGGCACCGAGCGGGAGGACGAAGCGGAGGACAACAAGGGGTAGCAAAAGTGGAAACAGGTGACAGAAACTAACTAGCAGTTGTAATAAGTAACATTGTTCTACTCTAGCAGTTCTAAATGTAGTACAAGTAGCAAGTAAGAGCAGTGCAGTAAAGGAAGTAAAGAACAGCAATAGGAGCAAGTAAATAAACTAAACCCGTCCTGAAAACCCTCAAACCCAACCCGGGTGAGAACGCACATTAGTGCCTTTATACCAACTCCCTCAAACCCTACACGGGTGAGCATGTATCATGAATCTCTCCAACCCTAGACGGGTGAGAAGGTACAACAAATGTCTTAACCTATTAGACTACTCTTGTCTACGGGTTATTATACTTAGTGATTTAAGGTTAATCCCAGGACTGCCCCCGTTATTCCCTGTGAAGGGCTCTCAATGGGCACTAGGAACTGTGTTGGGATTACGCCCAGCATTCCCTTTCGCAAGGATATTTACTTTAGTTGATGGCTACCCATGTTTCACCCCAGCTCTCTTTGTTGCTCTGGAACAACCAGAGTGACTTAAGATGTTACCGGCAAACCGACGGTCTTTCGTCGACCTCCACTCCGGTTGTTAACTAAAGACTTGCACTTTTTATCCCGTCACTAAGACCATACTACCCACCAGGGATTATTCATATTGCACTCTCTTATTTCTTTCGATCATCAATCATCTGGTAATCCCCTAAAGTATGCCCTATTTATGCTATATGCAGACCATGTCCTATTATTACCCTAAAAATGGAATCTTCCAATCCTTAAGGCATCTTGCCCCTAAATATTTATCCTAGGTTGGTATGGGCTAAGGGAACTATCCTATGGGTTCTCATAATTTTCCTTGGCCAAAGAATCATTTAATTAAATCTTTTAAATTAATTACTAGGTCACTTTACACATGAAGTAGTATGATTTAAGATCCACTGACCTAGGTAATTTTTTCTGAGTTGTATCTTGATAAAATATTTCTTTCTACAGAGTTTCATAATTTTCCTTTGAATATTTATACCAATTCATTAATTAATACCAAATTTACATAATTTCCATTTTCCAAATGAAGTATAAGGAATATGTAACCAAAAATTCCAGGAAAATTACAGAACATATAAAACATTAATTTATGACTATTGGCAGAGTTTCATCAACTTTATAGAGTAATGGCCTATCAATTTCCATCCTTACATATTTACCAAAAATGCCATTATATTAATTTAAAAACTATCAATACACCCATAAATTCTGAAATAATTATCCAAGACTAATAATATAATTTTACAATACTGGAATTATTTCCAAAGTTTTCTGAGGTGCATATCCATCAATTCCAGAATAAATGAAATAAGGGTAAAATGGGCATTTCAAGATATTTTACTCCAAAAGTTCTTCAAACAGAAAGATCAATTTTTCCTAATTCAACTATAACCTTATTTTCAACTTGGCAAAGTTTGAGGATTTGTACTTGAGGAAAACCTATTTTTCAAATTTATTTTCAAAAGGAGCCATATTTTTAAAAATTCCAATTAATGGGATTTTTGATTCCAAAAATCCCATATTTAATCTGAGGGGTGAAATTTACCCTAATGAACCACTGGAATCAAATCCAAGATTTTTAAATGCCTCCATTAGGCTGAATGCACAATATTTAAACTATTGCTATTGGCACACCAAGGTAATATATACACCAACACATGCAAGTAGATTTTTCATCATGCAGTGATCCAAAAGTGCTGAAATTTTTATCATGCACTAATGATGTTCCCAAGGACCCACCTCCAAAATTTGGGGCCATGAGGAGTCATATAACTCCATATATTTCATTTATTTATATTTTGATATTATGACCAAAACTATAGAAAACGTTGTTTCAAAAATTCCTACATTTTGGCAGGGGCTAAGTATGCCATAATCATGCATGTATCCAAAATTTGGGGCCATGGTGATTGCTGGTTTGACTTGGACATTCAAATGAATTTCTGCCCTTGTCTAGGACCAGTCTTAGGAGAAATGTCCTACAGGCCAGAATACTAAACCAAAGTTAATGTTTAAGATGTCAAATTAACGTTAACAGGTAAGGCTACATTTGTCATTCAGGGATCCGTTTCTGAAAATGCCTCTAAGAGGCCTAAAAATGGCATGCAAAGTCACTGAATAAGTGTGATATAATTGCTACTATTCATAATGATTAAATTTTATTTATAATTAAATAACTGCACGAATCTTAAAGCATGAATGAACGGGATCCGGTCATCTTCTCCACCCGTCCGACGGCTGATATTGAGCCGACCTGGGCGATGTTTGCTGGCGGTTTCCGGCCAGCTGAGGCAGCGCCACCCCCGGCCAACGGTGCCATCACCTTCACGGTGGTGGTGGCTATCGTTTCCCGGTGATGGGGCAGCGGGAGACGACGGCGACGGCGAACCCGAGCGGTTTCTAAAGCTTGGAAAATTCACATTTTTCTCCCATGGCATCGGGCTCAGTTGAGCCCGATATCTCACCTAATCGATCTAAGATCCTAGTACGGGTAGAGGTGAGGTGAAACGAACCTGGATTGGGGCTTGGCTACGGGTCAGGCGGCGGTTTGCCATGGTAGTGGTGCGCCGACGAGCTCCACCCCGAATGCTTGATTCTCCACCGATTTCCATGTTCCAGCACTCGATTTCGATTCCTTTCTACCTCCTGAAGCTAATGGTGAGGTTATTTGGGGCTGAGGTGGAGTATATGGGGAGATACAACCAAGGTGAGCTCGGGCTCAGCCTTGGTTGCTCCGCCCCTACTTGCCAAGTGGCACACAACCCCCAATTTCCTCTGGAATGAAGTGAAGAGGTCGGCCAGTTGGTGTTGGACAGAGGATATCAGCTGAAGGGGTGGCCATGCGGCCACCATTCCCTTTCATCCCCATTTCTCTCTCCTCTTTCTCTCAAAATATCATTTGTACCCCTTTGCATGCATTCTCTCTCCTGATTTAGAGGGGTAGGGCTGGTCTTGTTCACTTGGGCTGGCCATGGGCCAAATTTGGTGGGCTTGGTCCAAAGGAGGGTGACTTGGTCTTCATTTCTCTCTTTTAGGTCACATAGTTGACTTGTTGATTTGGAGAGTTGACTTAGTCAACATGATGGGTGGGCTGACCCTACTTGGTGGTAATGGGTCTAGTGGCACCACCCAACTTGGGTTGGGTCAAGGGGGTGCCCTACTTAGGTTAATTGGGCTTATGGGTGTGTGTTTGACCAGATTAAGCCCAAGGTTGACTTGGGTCAATTGGGGTCAAAGTGTTGATCTAATGGCATGTCCTAGGGTGCACTTAGATTGTTTTTAGGGTTAGGCCAATGTGGTGGGGTCATGGTGCGACTAGGGTCCTCATTTAGGCTAGTTTGACCTAGTTTGACTTTGGTCCTATAGTGGGCTCCACATGGCTACCAACCACTACCTAGGGTCAAACCTAGTTGATCTCCTTAAAATTCACCCCATGCCTAACCCAATCTAAGTTGAGGGGTCCAAAAGTAACATGGGATGTTACACTTCATCAGATAATATCTGAAATACTTCAGTGTACTCAACTGTAGATGCTTGAATATAAGCAGACTACGATTCTAATATTTAAAACATAAGCAAGGTATTAAGTCATCCTAAATGGACTTTAATCACATCTCCCCCGATGTTTTAGTTGTTAGAACCTTACTTAAGCCCTTGGTAAGGACATCTGCTACATTATCTTTTGATCTCACGTCCAAAAGAGAGATTATCCCCTGACTGGTGAGATAGGTCAACCATGTCTGTTTCATCCTTAGTTGCCTTCGCTTTCTATTGAACAACATATTTGTAACAATGGTATTTGTGGCTTGATTGTCACAATATAACGAAATAGAGTGCATTTTCAAACTCGTCATTGGAATGTCCATTATCAGATCTCTTATCCACTCTACTTCTTCTTCAGCTGAAGCAAGAGCATAGAGTTCTGATTCCATAGAGGATAGTGCAATGCACGCCTGCCTCTTTGACTTCCAAGCTACTGCTGCTCCACCTAGGGTAAACACAAAACCACTAGTGGATCTACTATCAGCAATTTTTGTGCACCAGGAGGCGTCAGAATATCCCTCAAGCATAGGAGGATGTCCACTATAACATAGAGAGTACTTCTCAGTATATTTTAAGTATCTCATTAGCCTGTCCAAGGCGTCCCAATGGTCCTTCCCAGAGTTACTTGTGAATCTACTCAACATGCCGACCGTAAAGGCTATGTCAGGTCTAGTGCAGGTTGTAGCATACATGAGACTTCCTATGATTTTGGAGTAATCCAACTGTCTAATAGGTGAAACTTCATTCGGTTTTAGTCTATTGTTGTAGTCGTATGGAGTCTCAGCCTTTTTGCTACTAACGTAACCTCACTTTTCCAGTAGATTTCTAATGTATTGACTCTGACTTAGTTTAATACATTTTTCAGTGAAGTTCACTTCCATACCTAGGATGGCCTTCACCACTCTCAAGTCTGTCATTCTAAATTTAGCCATCAAGGCAACTTTCACGTCTTCCACCTCAGACTGATCAGTGCCCAGAATTAGCATGTCGTCAACGTACAAGCATATAATTGCGACTTTATCTGAACTTGTTCTTACGTACAGATATTTATCTGATAGACTAGACTTGAAGCACAAGTTTTTAACACAAGTGTCAAATTTCTCGTGCCACAATTTCGGTGATTGCTTCAATCCGTATAGTGACTTAATCAACTTACAGACCTTATTCTCTAGACTTTCTGCAACAAACCCTTCAGGTTGGCGCATATAGATCTCCTCAGTCAGATCTCCATTAAGAAATACAGTCTTGACATTCATCTGGTGAACAACAAAATATTCAATAGATGCTAACGCGAGAAGTATCCTAATTGTCGCAATGTGACAAACATGTGAGTATATATCAAAGTAGTCTATACCACTCACTTGAGTGTAGCCCTTGACAACTAGACGTGCTTTATATTTAGTGATACTCCCATCAAGATTAAGCTTCTTCTTCAGAACCCACTTACTTCCAATGGTTCTAGCACCTGTCACACCTATTTCAATATACCTCAACAGTGGCTTGGTCGAGGATGGAATTGTGATTTTTTTGTTGTAATTACAATATATTGTTTTGTTGTAAGTTGTTTAGATCAACCACAAGGAGAACTAAATCTAGAGGGCAGTGGAAAGAAAGATCATTAGTAGAGAATGCAAGATGTGGTTATACCTCCAACCAGTAGGGCTTAGATCTCGACGATTGGCTTGAGTTCGAGGAGGAGGAAGAACAAAGGGCAGAGCTCCTTGTTGTTCACCGTCGCATGGTGGAAGAATCGGTAGAGCACCGCTAGAAACTTCTGGTTTTACGAGAAATTCAAACAAGAACAAATGAGATGAGTTTCAATCCTTTTTATAGTAAACTAGGGTCTCTATGGTTTATTTTGAATTATCTCGACCGTTTATCCACTCATCTAGAGGATCAGAACTAAAAACCAAGATCTGACCTTATCACTTATCGTCTCAGACTTGCTAAATGGGCCATTTCCTTATACTAATCACCCTACATGACTCCTATATGTTGAATTTATACAAAAAAGCAAACATTCTTCCGCATGGTTCAACATGTAAATTTTTTTTGGAAAAATAATTTATATTATTATTTTTGTTTTAGACAAGCAAAACTACTTTGGAGTCGTATAGTGATAGTGAACAACAATAAAAAAAACTTTTTTGTATGGTCATATATATTTAAAATTTTTAAAAACAAATGATTTTTAGCCCAAACCTCATGTAATATTCTCATACTTGTATAAAATATCATAACTACATGAACTGTGACTGTCGCATCTGCAGATAATAGATACTTTCTTTCCACAATTACAATCACTTAATCATATTAAGTGCTTTGTGTGGTATTGACTTTTTATGAGTGGGTACTCCCACTCTTTAATGCAATATAAAATCTCATTATTATTTTAGTATATACAAAAAGTGATAAAGCTGAAATATTGCATTAACATGTCAGAAGGGTTACAATGAATGTCATGACTGTTTAATCATCAAATAAGCTCACTAGTCTCATTCTCTCAACATGACATCTATATAACTTAAGCAAGAGCCCTTTAGTCATGAGATCCACTTCCATGAGCAATGTATCTATATGCTCAATAATGATCTCACTCTTTCTAATGTTTTCTCTCTAAAAATTTATAGGAAGCAGAGAAAGTGCTCGCAAGAACACTCAAACACAAACAAAGCCAAATAGAATTCAGCACAATAAATGCACAAGAGTCTTAATCTGAAATTCACAAATCTGATTACAGAGCAAGACATACATTGTGAGACATGATTTCGCAATACACCCGATGAAAACAAAAAAGTTCAAGCAAGAGAAGTCGCGCGGTCTGCAAAATTTAACCGCCTTGACAGCACAACTGCTTACCGCAAGCCAAGTCCGATGAAACCACCCAAGTCGTCAAACCGTAACTAGCCGCGCAAACTGCTTGTTATTGAATGTTGATGAACTTGAACAGAACCTATTGATAGACCGGGAGAATTGCTTGACTTAACTGCAACCCCGAGGAAGAGATTTCAGTCCGCTGAGACAGCGACCTGCTGTATACCGCTGACCGTTAACCGCGAACTGTTCCACACCAAGCTTTCACTAGTTGTCTAGCCGACTGGTGCTAGCCGCACAACCTACACAGAGTCAACTTCACTTAGTCGCGCTGGTTAGAAAATCTTAACTGCAAAATTAAAGTGCGAGCTCAGTTCTCACTATTTTTGTTATTTATGACAAGCTGCGGACTCATATTTATAGGCGCTAGGAGGAGTCTCGTCACCGATCATAACGATAGGATAACCGCCTGTCAACCCGCGACTAGCACCACCTATCCGCACAAAACGCAGACACCAGTATCAGTCCGCCACAAAGAACCAACTATTTGCATAGGCGGAAAGGACGAGTTCGCCAATCTGAGCGGACATCAATACCAGTCAGCGTGGACTTGATCAATCCAGCCAATGTGTCAATGTCGAACTGTCAGTCTCCTCAATCAGATCGCACGATTCAGCAAACACTGATTCAGACCGCTCATTACAGCAACAAAGCCACGCGAACTGATCCAATCACGCCAATAATTAACTGTCAGACTCAGCCACCAGACCCACTGAGCAGCGGACTTCGCATCCAATCGGTGCATACTGTTATTCATGATTAAGGCCATATACAGGCCTAGACGCCTAATCGAACAGTCGATCTCCACGAATACCAGAAGCAGACCGTGCTTCGACAGACTAAGCAACAAACCAAACTTGTCACCACCGTGACCAAGTCAACACAAACCAGTAAACTTTGGCACCAGAGTGCGCAATAAGAACACAATGATCTGTGTGGTTAACCTCCGCAGACCGCGCTAACCGCCTGCCTTGTGATCCAGAGATCATGAAATCTTCAAGAAGAATGTGCGGTCTGGTAATCTAGTCCGCCACAACCGCGGTTAGACAATGCTAACCGCTCAATTACATTTTCAGGGTGCTTGTTGAACCAGACTGCATGAAGGAAGGATAAAAACCGAAACCGGCTAACCGTCATCCCTAACAGTCAGTCCGCGGCAGACTCTTCGGTCTGTGCGGTCCGTCATATCAGACCGCCCACCTCCACTTCACATCCACTTCAATAATTTTAACACTCTCCCTTGAAGTGGGAAGTGGAAACCAGCCCGAGAAAATATGAGATGTTGTAATGGCCATGCACATATTTTACCATCAAATGCCCCTATAACACCTTCTCCTGAACGAAGTGATGCTCGATCTTAATGTTTTTCGTTCACGCGTGACAAACTAGATTATAACCAGTTTTATAGCACTCTCGTTGTCACCGCGAAATAGAGTAGGACCCCGCTACTCCTTATGGATGTCCTCCATTAACCTCCTGTTAGATAGATAGCTTCCCGAGCTGCCAAAACCGAAGTTTTGCACTCTGCTTTCGTAATGTAGACAGACATTGAATCATGCTTCTACACAACGAGACAGTTGTTGTTCCACACATGAAGACATATCCTGATGTCGACTTTCAATCATCAGAATCTCCCCCATAATCAGCATCTGTGTAGCTATACAACTTGAAGTATGTGTCCCTATTGTAAAAGAGGCTCATGTCCGAGATGGATTTCACGTACTTCAGAATATTTTTAGTCGCCACTAAATGAGGCTTCCGCGGCTCCACCATATATCGACTCATTCGGCCCACAACATAGACAATATCCAGTATTGTGATCATGAGATATATAAGACTCCCTACGAGAGCCCGAAATATCAAGGGATCTGTAAGAATCCTCTCCTCATCATGCTGAAGTTTCAGACCGACCTCCAGAGGAGTAGAACTACACTTCGCTTCCCGAATGCCGAATCGCCCAACGATTCTCTCCGCATAACACTTATGAAAAACGAGCATGACGTTCTTCTTTCTCTCAACCTCGAGTGCAAGGAAATGGTAGAGCTTCCCAAAATCCTTCATCTCGAACTTGATAAAAAGCCAGAAATGCAAGTTTCCTTGAGGATTAGAAGACTCATGAGAGTCATTTTCATAAAATTGCGATGGAAAAGGTGCAAAATTCTACATCAATCATTGATCTTGTAGCCAGCTTAGGCGTGTCTTTAACACAACCCTATTTTTATGCGTTATCTATTAAATCACAAATTTGAAATCATATACTTAAATTAAATCATGTAAATCAACAACATTAATTTAGCTCAATTTCAAACATGCTGACTGAATTTCGGGTTTGGTGAGGGTAAAGTGCACTAAATGCACTGCACGGTAAAGTGTGGGTGATCCGACGACAGCGAGTCCATCTCAGCTCGCGCGGAGATGCGTGCACATTTTAACTCGCTTTGAAATGTGTGTGATGAGATGTACACCCATCTTCACATGCTCACATCCATCTGATCCATAAAATACCTGAATTTCATAAAAAGATAAATAAAATTAGAATTATGTCAAAAGCCATTTTTTCGGTGTATTAATTTTCGTTGAAAATACAACAGTTTTTTTTAGAATGGAAGAAAACCGAAATGTTAAATAATTTAATTAAAAAAATAAGAAATAGGGTGGTTTCAGGTTTGTGAAATTTAAAACAACGGATTAGATAAAAAAAAAACGCCGTTGCCGGGGATCGAACCCGGGTCACCCGCGTGACAGGCGGGAATACTCACCACTATACTACAACGACTTGGTATTCACAATACACATCGAATAATTTATAACTTATATTTAAATTTAAAACAAATTTAAAAGAAATCATCAGTTGCTTCATTTATTCATCCCCGGCGGCGAAACAGTAAGAAGAGAAAAAAAACTCCTCGGCGATCCAGTCACCATCCAGCGGTGATGACACAGCTCCATTTTTCGGCTTCCTCGGAGCCTCCGCGGCCCTTGTCTTCTCCTGTAAACCCTAACCTCCAGCTCGTCAAACCCCTAATTATGATCCGGTTCATGCCATCGTAACAGTAAAAATAAGTCCCCCAAACGAAGCCGACGCCGATCATGCCCGTGGTCATGGCCGGAGTTCTCCGTATCTATGGCCTCATTATCCTATTTTTTTAATGTTTTTGATTGTTCTAATGAAATCTGTTGTCGTAAATTTTGTTGTAGCGAACTCTGTAGTGGCGAACTTAGCGAGCTCTGTTATCGGCAATGATTGTATATCATATTGAGTCGAATAAATTTCTGGTGGTGCAAAATGACGATAAATTCATATTCAACTTGTGTTGGTGGCTCAGAGGTTGAGTTAATCTGTTCAACAATAATATGGTGAATATCTTCTGTTATTGTTGACGTTGAATTGATGATTGACCAGATTGCTCTTGAACTAATTATTCTTGCTCCAATTGTTTTGTCACCAACGAGGCAACGACGAGTCTGAGTTAATGAAGACCGCATCCATTTGTTCCTGGGAATCCACTAGGATTTGTAGTAGTTGATCGTATCGTCGGTTAGTATCGCCACGATGGCGTTGTAATTTATCATCCATGCAATCAAACATGCCTTTGAGGTCGTCCATCATTGTGGACGAGAAACCAACAAACAATAGGTGCAAGATTTCTTTATTTCCTTCAACTCCCGCGTGCTTTCTATATTTTTTTAGGACGGTGTTATTGACAAACCTATTTGCACTAATGACAGCCCATTATTAATGGTAGATCACAAAATTTTAATCATAAACCATTATTTTAATGACAGATCAAGAGAACAATAAAAAAATAAAGCCTTGTAATCATTACTGTTCCCATCTTCTTCCTCCAATGTAGATTTAACCGGAGATTTCGGGAGTTGCGAACCGTACCTACGATAGGGAACGGTGGAATCGGTGGAGGCGATTCACAGTGGGGGCGTCGAGGCTCACATGAGGAATGTTGACGGAGCTTGCAAGGGAAGGCGACGGCGAACTGGAGCGGGATGGCGGCGAGCGATCGACACCGGGGAGGACGATGTCAGTTTCGGGCATCAGGAGTCCATGGTCGGGCTTTTGGGGCTGGGATGCTTTTAGGTTTTAAAATAGAGGAAAGAAAATCGGGGTTTTGAAATATGTGCGGTTTGCCAATATCCAGATAAGGTTTGCCAATAAAATTATCATTTTTTTTGCAAAAACAAGTTTCTCTTTTAATTTTCCTCTTTGTTTTTTTTTTCAGAATTTCTCATATTGGATGATGATCATGGCCAGATAGAGAAGAAATTATTGCGGTGGATCTTGATCATGACACATCGGCGGAGGAGGTGGGGCGGTGGAGGCAGCACAATAGCGGAGCCGCCAGGCGGTAGTGGCGGCACAGCAACAGCGACGGCGCAGTGGCGGCGGCGGCGTAGTGACGCAGTGGCGGGGGCGGCGCAGCGGCGGTGGGGCGCATTCTGGACGCCGGAACACAGCACAACCTAGTTCGCCGGAAAATCATGTGACTGGGTGTGAGGATGGTCGGGGGATGGGCAGAGGAAAATCTATTTTACGGGAGCAAAAAGGGGGGGGGGGGGTCGGGACATTTCCGAAAGACATCAAAATAGTGCCAGATTTATGAAAAACTCATCATAAATAGTTATCCCAAACAAATAAAAAATAGCTTTGGCCCCAAATTGTTGACATCATTCTTTCCTCCTGGGCCGGCCAATCTAGGGCCGATTAGTTCATGCAAACCGACGAACCGACAGGTTTGTGTTGTGAAATTGAGACCAAATCCGCGACTACGGTGGTTCGCCGCGGATCTAGCAATGGAAGCTAGCTGAGCAGTAATAAAACAAAATTAAATCCAAAACCAAGCAAAACCACAGACGACAAAAATATATATGTGGTTCGGAGTTGGGACTCCTACTCCACGGAGAGAGCGCGCTAGAAAGATCCACTAAACCATTGATGAGATTACACAGATACAACCAGAGACCAAACAAATATGGTCGAACAACAAAGGAAAGACAAAAGAACCCAAATCCTGAAAAATCGATATCGCCGGGCGACAACTCCTGTTCTTCTTCCCCGATGATCTGCCGTTCCTGCACCTGTTGTCGCCGCCTGGAGCTGTCTGCCGCCGCTGGACAGAGCCGCCTCCACCTGAATCCTCCTGCTCCCGCCGCCTCCTAGAGCTGCCTGCCGCCGCTGGACAAAGCCGCCTCTGCCTGAGTTGAGCCCGATGTGCCGCCTCCGCCGCAGCACGCCTGCTGCCGCCGCCGCGCCTGGTCTGAACTGGAGCTGCCGCCGCCGCCGCCGCCTGAACACCTCTCGATGCTGCCTGGAGATCGTCGCTGTAACCCGCTGCCGCCGCCTCTGATCCTCCTGCACCGGCAAGGTCTGTTCGTTGCCCCTGCCGCCGGAAAGAGAAACTCCTATAGAACCTTGCTCCTCACACTCTCGAAAAGCTCCTCACTGGTGGCCGAGCCTAGATCTCTGCTCTCTAAAGCTCTATCGAAGGAACCACGATCTGAGGAACTAGCCTGAAAGACGTATGTTACCATGTCCAGTAGCATGAGAGGCAGTCTGACCTCTCTCCTCGCCCTTCCACTCGCAATCGTGGTGCCGATCAGTCTGTAGAGAGTACCGAAATGCTCTCCTACCATGATTGCCTGCACGCCTCTCATGACCTTATCGGCCAAGCACAACTGGATTGTTCTGATGACCTTCAGATCTAGCTCATCCCACTCGTCGTCCTTCTTATCAACTTCTCCTTTCCGAGGAGAGCCTTATGAAGACCTTGCTGGACGAGAACCGCTTTGGCCCGTTTCTGCCACAGACCAAAGTCAATTTTGTCGTCGTACTTGGGGACTTCAAATTTCGCTGTCATTATTGCTCACCGGGGTCCGAAGTTCGAACCTCCCTCTGATACCAATTGTTGTGAAATTGGACCGGATTCGCGACTACGGTGGTTCGCCGCGGATCTAGCAATGGAAGCTAGCTGAGCAGTAATAAAACAAAATTAAATCCAAAACAAAGCAAAACCACAGACGACAAAACATATACGTGGTTCGGAGTTGGGACTCCTACTCCACGGGGAGAGCGCACCAGAAAGATCCACTAAACCACTGATGAGGTTACACAGATACAACCAGAGACCAAACAAATATGGTCGAACAACAAAGAAAAGACAAAAGAACCCAAATCCTGAAAAATCGATATCGCCGGGCGATATCGATGTCGCCGGGCGATAACTCCTGTTCTTCTTCCCCGATGGATCTGCCGTTCCTGCACCTATTGTCGCCGCCTGGAGCTGTCTGCCGCCGTTGGACAGATCCGCCTCCACCTGAATCCTCCTGCTCCCGCCGCCTTCTGGAGCTGCCCGCCGCCGCTGGACAAAGCCGCCTCCGCCTGAGTTGAGCCCGATGTGCAGACTCCGCCGCAGCACGCCTGCCGCGGCCGCCGCCACGCCTGGTCTGAACTGGAGCTGTCATCGTCGCCGCCGCCTGAACACCTCTCGATGCTGCCTGGAGATCGCCGCTGCAACCCGCTTCCGCCGCCTCTGATCCTCCTGCACCGGCGAGGTCCGTTCGTTGCCGCTGCCGCCGGAAAGAGAAACTCATACAGAACCTTGCTTCTCACACTCTCTGAAAGCTCCTCACTTGTGGCCGAGCCTAGATCAACTCTCTCTGTTTCTTGCTTGATTGTATTCACATTGTAGCAGCCCCCTCCCAAACATATATATAGGAGAGCACCCCCCTCTCCTAACTAGGAAGAAGAGGGTCATCAATGGTTTCCATTGATGGCGCCGGACATATGAAGAAGGAGGCCAGCCGGCCTTAATGGCCCTTGCCAAAACTAAATGGATTTCCAATTAAAAGATAGGCTTGGATAGGAATAACCCCAAATCCCTCCCGAAAAATCAGCCATCCCATTTAATGATCATTCACATAATAAGAGGTGGTCATGGATCGCGGACGTAGCGTGATCCGGACGGTACGAGTCCATGCGTGATGTGTCACAATCCTAACAGATTTGAACGTGTTGTGTTCACAGATTTTGAACCGCCATTGTATTTCTATCCTCGAATGAGTTTGAGCGCACATAAATGCCAGCAAAATGTTTAAACTAGTTTTTCTCTGTTCTTATCCCCAATTATTTCATACATACATGAAAGGGAATACTCATCTATGGTGTAATATTTGTGCCATTTGTTTTTTTTTGTAGTTTTATGCATAAAACCGAAGAAAAAGTTTGTGAGAATCACATGCGTATATACAAGTGTGGCGGTCATGAAGGTAGTGGCGGGACTAGGATTTACGAAATTCATTGCGTTGATGATGTCTTGATCCTTTTTTTGTTGCGTTTATGATAATTCATTTGTTCACGACAAAATATTTTTCATTAAAGGGAGAAAAAAATGAAATCAAAAGTTGTTATACTTTTTAAAATATTGCTTTCAGTTTCTCTTTGATTTGAATCAATTTCATCAACTCTAATAATTTCAAGAACATTCACTATATATGAAAATATACTAATGAAATTCAAAACAGTACTATAGTGTGAATCTCATAGTGTTTCTCCTACCTTCTTAATTTCAAGTGATTACTTTAACCCCTACCACTCTTCAATTCTTCACAACCAATTTCTCGTGCGACTCTTTCGACTTCTAGCTCTCTAACTCAGTCACGTCATTTGCAAGATCCACCAATAATATTCAACATCATGTTAATATGGTAAAAAAGTTCTGCAACTTCAGAATGACCATCTGCAACTGCTACTAATATAAGTTGTAGTTGATAAGCAAAATAATGAATGTAAAATGCAGAACTATTTTCCTTCGATATCGAAGTTTTTAAATAACAACATCCACCACTGTATTGAATTGTTGATTGTCGTAGTTATTTGAGCTTCGTGAAATCTTTTCCTTGCTTTATCCTGAAAATAAAATAATTCATGTATGATGAATCATAAGTAACGTAACCAAACCAAATCTACTCTAAATGTCAAATTAAAAGACCAATCATAAAAGGATATGTAAGTAACATGTCTGCATTTTACTCCAAAAACATAAACTCACTGTGAATTATATTGCATAATTATAATATTCTTTTGTTTCATTAGGAAATAGGGAACATTAGATAATAGGAGATGCTAACTGAAATCGATAATGAAAACTGAAATCTCAAAGATACAAGTCATAAAATACCCCCAATTTTCAACCAAGCCTTCGTAATATTTAGGATGTACAAAATCAACCCAAACCAGCAACTAGAATCAGGAAGAAAAGAAGGAAATTGACTTTCAAAACTCAAACCACATGAATACTACCAAAATAAAAGCCCCATAGTCAATATTCACCATTGCATATAGCTACTATTAATTAATTAACTGAAATAGTGAATCAAAATCCACCTAAACCCTACCACTCTTCAATTCTTCACAACCAATTTCTCGTGCGACTCTTTCAACTTCTAGCACTCTAAGTCTGTCACGTCATTTGCAAGATCCACCTACAACATTCAACACCATGTTAATATGGTAAAAAAGCTCTGCAACTTCAGAATGACCATCTGCAACTGCTACTAATATAAACTGTAGTTGATGAACAAAACAATAAATGTAAAATGCAGAACTATTTTCTTTTGATATCAAAGTTTTTAAATAACAACATTCATTACTGTGTATTGAATTGTCGATTGTTGTAGTTGTTGAGATTCGTGAAATCTTTTCCTTGCTTTATCCTGAAAATAAAATAATTCATGTATGATGAATCATAAGTAACGTAACCAAACCAAATCTACTCTAAATGTCAAATTAAAAGACCAATCATAAAATGATATGCAAGTAACATGTCTGCATTTTACTCCAAAAACATAAACTTACTGTGAATTATATTGTATAATTATAATATCCTTTTGTTTCATTAGGAAATAGGGAACAATAGATAATAGGAGATGCTAATGAAATCGATAATGAAAACTGAAATCTCAAAGATACAAGTCATAAAATACCCCCAATATTCAACCAAACCTTCATAATATTTAGGATGTACAAAATCAACCCTAAACCAGCAACTAGAATCAGGAAGAAAAGCAGGAAATTGACTTTCAAAACCCAAACCACATGAATACTACCAAAATAAAAGCCCCATAGTCAATATTCACCATTGCATATAGCTACTGTTAATTAATTAACTGAAATAGTGAATCAAAATTCACCCTAAACCCTAAAAGTCCCAAAACTTATTCACCATGGCGATCCACATCTCAAATAGGAAGAACGAAGAAGCAGAGAAGAGAGCTTACAGTAGAAAGAAAAAGTAGAACTTCTAAGCCAGTTAGACCCAAAGCTGCACAAAACCAGATCACCGGATCCAATCAGTCTTGCTTGTCTTCAAGAAGAGGAGGCTGACCTAGTCACCTGGCAGATGTTCTAACTTCCGCCTCTATCCGAAGCAGAGAATAGGAGATGCTCTTGTTGGAGATGAAGGAAGAGAAGAGGCGAAATTTTGTCAGGTTGAGTGTGGAGGGCTGGAGGGGCTACTGGATCGCCGCGCTGAAAGTAGCAGCCGACTCTCCGTCGCAGAGCAGAATCACAGTCGGGCACGGAAATGACTAGGTTAAGCGGGGGAAACCGCGCTCCTCAAATATATTTCGCGAAAACACACCCGGGCACATGCCCGGGTGTGTCTGGCATGGGTCCGCCCCTGAATTTTATTGAAGGGTATAACAAACACGCCTTTGTCTGTCTCTGCATTGAATCAAGAATGTGGTTAGAGGGATCAAAAACCGCCAATTCATATAGCGCCATCAAGCCAGCCGAACTAGAAACTAGAGCTGTAGGCATTATATGGACAGAAAGCAATCCTTGTTTGACATAGTGGTGGCGGTCGTGAACGGACACATCTATGAAACTCCATCCATTTTATGTTCAAAACTATTTTTTCGGTGTGTGACACTCATAATCATCGTCATATCTAACACACTCTTATCTAACACTCCAAATGCATGAACACTGGGAAATAAGAGGAGCTTGAATAAACTATCATTTTGTGTCCTTTTTATTGTGCTTAACATTCGGGAGGGCTTTTCGGTGCGAGTCGTGTCTAAATTCACACCTATGGTGGACTAATTATCGTGTGCAACTCTTTTGAAACCATTCGAATACTAACTTCACCGCCACCCACGGGATCGGATCGAGCGACAAATTAATTATAAGGCCACGACGGTCATTTGCCATGGAATAGAGAGAGTATTTCCCAAAATGAAAACAACAACAAATTTTTTTTATATATATGTTTAAAGAAAAAGTAAATCACCTTTTAGATTTATCATTATTACCAAAAAGTACACGCTACACGTTATTTTGAAGTGTCTTTTTTGGTGCGTGCTCGCACCTATTAATAGGTACGATACATGCATACATGCAGATCCGGCCATAGGATATGCTTCTTAGCTGGATTTCAATGACTGAGATATGCCCATATCTGATTCGCCGGTACATCCGGTTGTATATCCAGCAGATACGGCCGAAATCCGGCCGTTAAAATCAAGATCCTACTGCCAGATTTGCTCCCGCACCTCCCATAGGTGCGTATACGTACAAAACAAATTTTCTTATTTTGACAAAATATTTGGTGCCAACATGTAGGGAATTCTAGCGCCACTCATTCGATTTTAAATCGGAATATGTATATTTTATACGAGTGATAAACACAGATCTCTGTCCTGTCCCTACGGTCAATTGCGACAGTACCTCATCTGAAATAGATTCAAAGCTCTACCCCTATCAATTAACTTAAAATCAATACAATATTAATTAATCAACTTTAATAAAATTGATTAATTTAATAGTACACTCTTGAAAATAGAGCTCATATGCCTAATAATTGATGTAGGGGCTCTATTAAAAACTATGAATTTTATGAATTTTCATCCTTTTAATTTTAGGATAGTGAAATTATTTGAAGACATTGTATTTTAATTAATACATTTTTTTTGAAATAAATATAATATATGTTACCTATTACTATATAAAAACATATATAATGGCTTCAAAATTAAGTGAGACCTAATTTTGAATCATGTTCATAGTTTATCTTTCTACCGGTCAGTCAATAACAAAAAATATTTGTAAAACCCTTTCCTACACCTCCCGTTCCCAGTATCGACTTCCTTCCAGGTGGTTCCTCCAATGTCATCTGTCTCGAGCGGTTCTAATCCAATGAAAAACAGCCTCATTTCTTTCTATCCCGCCACGAAATCCCTATCCCACCTTCATCGCCGCCGCCTTTTTCATCAGCAGTTGCTCTCCCGTGTCTACACGGGAGGCACTATCATGGCTTCACGAGGGACCCCCGTGTATTGTCATACACACTTGTGTGTCTCACTCTATATAGACCTTAGAACAAATGGAGGCAATATTAATGCACAAGATAAAATAAAATATTGGACATTGTGTTTGTACTCTTCTTAAAATAAAACTTTTCGAAAGTGACGATAACAAAATGGCATCAGCCATGATAGTACGAAAGATCTAGGCTCTGTTTGGCACGTCCGCGTATCCAACTTATGCTATTTTTGATCACCATTTCTGATTTATTTATATTTTTATGTCCAGCTTTCGAACAACAAAAACTCTTTTTTTAATAATCTTAGTATGCGTGCAAAAAAAATGTTCTGTTTCCGAACACTAAATCCCAAATTATGTGCATAATTGCAATACATTGTGTATACCTCCACTTCTGTTTGAACAATAGAAAGAAGAAGCAGAGAAGAGAGCCTGCAGTAGAAAGAAAAAGTAGAACTCCTACGCCAGATAGACCCAAAGCTGCACAAAACCAGAGAACCAGATCCAATCAGTCTTGCTTGTCTTCAAGAAGAGGAGGATGACCTAGTGACCTGGAAGATGTCGTAACTTCCGCCTCTATCCGAAGAGGAGAATAAGAGATGCTCTTGTTGGAGATGAAGGAAGAGAAGAGGCGGAATTTTGTCAGGTTGAGTGTGGAGGGCCGGAGGGGCTACTGGATCGCCTCGCTGAGCTGAAAGTAGCAGCCGACTCCCCGTCGCAGAGCAGAATCGCAGTCAGGCACGGACGACAGTGGCGGTCATGAACTCGGTGGTTATGAACCACCGTTCACGAACGCCCGACCTCACCTAAGAAGCTTCATCCATTTTTATGTTCAAAACTAGTTTTGTTTTCTTGAGGACGGTACACTTTATGTCCAAACTCATCCAAGCAAAAACATTGTGCCAAACAAAGCCTAATCTACTAAAAATAACAATACACGTGCTTTGCTAAGCTATGCACAAAGATAGAAACAAAGGAAAAAAATAACAGATAATACAACTCATGAGTAAATGAATCAAATTAAATGCTGTAAATCAAAGTCTAATCTCAGTTCTACCAGAGAATTAAAATCCTTTAGTGTGTAAGCCTCAGATCACAGCCCACAATACACTAGGAAGGAAAAAAAATACAGAGATAATAATCTCACCCGCACAGGAAATGAAGCAGAGACCTAAACAACCTGAACATTATGGCAATGAACTGCTATTGATCACGGACATCCGATTTCTAAGCAAAACTTGCCACTCGTCCTTGACTTCCAAGTCGATCGTTGAAGGACTCGAGTGCGTTCAGGTATGAAAACCGACAATAAAAATCTTCAAAGGTCATAAAAAAAACTTAATAATGTTCTGAACCTCTTGTTCAAGATTTTGTCATGACAAATAAGCAGAAATAGCAAAACTCATCCTGAAAACGTATGGGAATGCGAAAAAGCATGGCGGAAGATAGCCACGGAAACGCAAGGGGATTAGCAGTTGAAGCATTATTATCAAAATTTGAGAGTTTAATATAAAACAGCATACTTACTGAAATGCGGCGGCTTATATCACAGAAACCTGTTGTAGAACTCCAAAGATGGAACAACCAGAATAGTACTCACAGTGATAATTTATCAATTTTAACCTGGCAAACTCCCAATAAAAGGTTCAGCAATTCAGCAGAATTGGCATGGATGGTTAATAATAATAATAAGGATTAATAATCAGGAGCACTCATTGGATTTTGCATAATTACAGGGACTTTACAAAAAACTCCCCCTATAAGTTTACAATATCACAAGTCACCAATCCTAATTAACCTACTACATTAGGAGTGCATCAATCCAATCCAAAAGGGACCTTATTGTACTAAAAATTAATAATATAAATTTGGAGTGGAGGTTTTTTCTAATTTCAAAAGATCACTGTAATTATGCAAAATCCAAGGAGAGATCTCAGTAATTAACCCTAATAACAAAAGAACTGAACATTACTGCAGATAATTAGCTCCAAAGTTCAGTATCAGCAACACTGCTCTAACTGCAAAACAGCAAAAAGAAACATCTTTACATCAATTTACCAAAAAAAGGTGGAAATTTTGAACTGCCAAAATAAGAAAACTACTTCAGGCACAAAACCAGGAGATTCATCTTGGGTGCTCCCTACTACAAGCATCGATGCCACGCTGTCAATCAAAAAAGCAATTGATTTAAACTGGTATATGGGGAAGCAAAAAGAAAAGTAAAATCCATTTCTAGCTGTTCTACAAAATTTCCATATACAAGGATGCACATAACTGAATATTCCCTCACCCCTCGACTTCGCTTTTTCGAGGAACTATAAACCAAGGGCATGATTGAGTCGTGGCAAACTGGACCAATGCCGCTCTTTCAAGGACCGGAAAAATGCCGATCATGAGAACGAAGCTTCTCACATATATCGACGGTCTCTGAGATCGAAGTATACTGAACTTAGCTGCACTTATAAAGCGAATAAAAATTTAAGAGAGCAACGGAAGAAGCACTAAACTGCTCAAAGTTCGCCCTCTTCGAAAGAAACACAAATACATACACTACAGACATTAAAAGGCACCAATATCCAGCCGAATACATGAAAAATATCACACTATTTGATATAACAATAAGTAATCTATACATAAGCTGAACCACACAATTTTACCTTTTTATATCGGTGGCCTACGGGCACTTCCTAGGAAGTCACCCATCCCAAGACTATTCCCACCAAAGCACGCTTAACCTTGGAGTTTCCAACACAACTTCACCAGTTGCTCCAAAAAGACGCATCAGCTGAATTATTTTGGCAAGTTCTCTGGGAAGAAGATAACAAGCACAGAAAAAAAAGCAATACAAAACACAAACTCCAGAAGCTAACTTCTCTCCCCAAGCTCTGATTATAGGAACCAGGATTTCAAAAGAAAATTAAATTTCGTGTTAGTTGTTGGCATCTAACACGAAAAATCTTAAAAAAAAAACTGTACAGAGATTTGCTGAACCATGTAATGAGTCCCTAGGTGAAAGAATATGGTCAAACTAGAACCTAAGAAATGCATAGGCTCTGCCCTGATGCCAAGTAAAGCTACAAAAAAAAAAACATTATAATCCATTTATCTTTAATCTGTGTTCATATAGAAAGCTATTCCTTGAACCAGATCTGGCATGACAAGTCAGACTCCCATATGCACGAAAATCCTTGACTCCTGCTTTTCCTGCCCACTGCTTTGCAACCAAAATTTCCCTCTCAACACAAATATAACTGGAGCGCCCCTCTCGAGCAGATAATCCGGGATAAACAAGACCGAGAATTCTCCGCAGCTTTCAATTTGGAAATTCAACTGTTTTTTCAAAAAAAAGTTGATGTCTCAACTATGTGTTCTCCATAATCATCATGATGCTGAGGGGAATGGAGATTTGGGTGTTCATGAGATTCAGCTTGCAAAGCAGATCATCCTGTTCTTGGCTGGTCTATGATAAGTTCCTCACTTGCATAAATTTCTCACAGTTAACGAACTGCAGTGATGATTTATGGATCGGAATTCCAGGAAATGCTGTAAGACCATCATCAAGAGTTTGTAGGGGGTCTCATTGCCATGTGCCTCTCAATCAACTTGTCCACAAAAGCTCTAATCTGGAAAAGTACACAAGGCTTTAAACTACACAAATTGGTGCCACTAATAAAATGTAATGGATGAGAATTTGTAAGTTGGCATTTCAGCAAGTTAAAAATTCCAAAATCTAAATTATTATTCATTTATTTGTTATATATTAAAAGGGAAGACTTGGATTGGCCATGGTTCTGAAATAGGAACATCAACTGCGCAACGTTTTTTTAATATATTGATTACAGAAATTAGCAGCAGTGCATAGGATCCCCTGTAGGTGCCGTTGCTCCGGTCGGGTACTATCAGTGTAGCAAAATGCATAGAGGGGGATCTTGTGCACGGAAGTTAGTATGCTTATAATGTAAAAACATTAACTAAAAAATGTGCCCATCTGAAATCTGTGAACAAATCAAGAGATAGGATGAACGAAAGAAAACGAACCTTGTTCTTACGCCGGGAATCTAGAAACTCATAAGCAGTCATCAGTTTCTCTGATTCTGTGCACTGCTCAACAACCTAGAAGAGCATAAAAATCCAAGAAATTAATAACTAGTGCACAAAAATGAAATTCCATTAGGACCTATAGAAAAACAACAAATGCATTAATAAAATAACATGAAAGATACCAGTTGACAAACTGTCAAGAACAAGTAATCAATAATGAAAACTGAGATGTAACCTCAAGTTGAAGAAACAGTGTTATGGTCCCACACGACAAATTTGTTATGGTCCAACACCATTGGTTTGTTATGGTCTCACACGACCAACTTATTATGGTCTCACACGACCAACTTATTATGGTCTCACACGACCAACTTATTATGGTCTCACACGACCAACTTATTATGGTCTCACACGACCAACTTATTATGGTCTCACACGACCAACTTATTATGGTCTCACACGACCAACTTATTATGGTCTCACACGACCAACTTATTATGGTCTCACACGACCAACTTATTATGGTCTCACACGACCAACTTATTATGGTCTCACACGACCAACTTATTATGGTCTCACACGACCAACTTATTATGGTCTCACACGACTAGTTATCTATTATCCATTATTGCACATATGTAATCAATGTCGCTACTTAGCGTCGTCGTGTGACTATGTTAGACGTCTTGTATTAATGGAGTCTATGTTAGGAGTCGTATGAGTCCTTAGCGTCTTTTATTGTTTTGACTATTTCTTTATGTTTTAGTTATTTACACCCATGTCATTATGTAATGTTATTTATAGGCTCGTGGAGTCAAGAATGAAGGTATGCAAGAAATTATGAAAATTTCATCATCCTCTTCTCTTCTAGGGTCTCCATTCTTCCAGTCCAGCAGCGTGTTAAGGGGGAGGAACACCGAGAATCTCTCCTGCCGCTGAAGTCCTTGCTGCCGCAGGTTGCTGTGTGCACCGACAGTGAACAGAAGAAGCCCCCTTTGCCGAGATTTCTGCTCATGCGTGAGTCATCTGTTACGGATCCTCGTTGGGGCGTGACGTACAAGCGCCGCGTGCGGCGCATAGCACCCGCCTAAAGCACCTTTTATTTTTTTCACTCGTATTTCCTTATGTTTGCTTAAAAAGTTTTATCCTCATGTATTAAGCCATAATGAGGAGGGCACTTTGATATTTTGGATATTGGACCGGTTTCCACCTTATAAGGGGCAGAACCAATGTGTGTGGGTTCAAGCAATTAGTAATGGAATCTATTCTCTCTCTCTCTCTCTCTCTACCTTTCTCCCGATTCCGCAGCAACCCTGCCGGACGCCCTAGTTGCGCTGTATCATTAACGCGCCGACCGCTCTCCTCCCTTCCCCGGCCACCACTCCAGATCCGGCTGTCGGTGCCCTGTCCGAAGCCGATCCGGCCACCCCGACATCAGCGCGCCACGCTCCGTCCGCTGCCGTCGTTCTGTTTTTTCCGCCGGACCCGCCGCCCGCTACTAGCATCTTCCCGCAGTTTCCGCCGCTCCGCCATCCTTCCCGGCCACTTCCTACTCGGCCTATACTTCTGGGTTCTTCCATCACCGGGGACTACCTCCTCGCCGCATCTACCGGGTTACTTCCTCCACCTTCTCCTCAACCACCAGTTTCCTCCGCCATGGACGACGACAATGGGAGCAGCCCTACCCTTGCTCAAGTTTTGGAATCTTTTAAAACGATGATGACGGACAACCACCAGTCACTCTTGGCCGCCCTCCGACCGGACGACATGCCGCCGGCGCCTCGTCCCACCGCAAATTCCTTGCCATCCGTTCCCGATCTTCCAGCTGAGCCTCAGCCGCCTGATTTTCCCTCCCGCTCCGACCACTCTACCGTGTCTCGTTATGTCAAACTTGATTTTCTGATCTTCAACGGGCGCGAAGATCCCTTGACCCGGTTGACTCGTTGCGAGTAGTTCTTCACCGCGCAACGCACCCCATGGGAGGATTGACTTGGTGTCACCTCCTTCCATCTCATGGGCTCAGCCAACTTTGGTTCTCACACCTTCATCGGGAGAGGCCCAACCTTACGTGGGAGGACTTCAAGGCTAAATGCACTCTCCGTTTTGGCCCACCGCTCCACAACAATCCCATCGGCAATCTGATCTCTCTCAAGCAGTCCGAAACCGTTGATGACTACTTGGAGCAATTTCAGATGCACCTGGCACGAGCCCCATCCATTCTCCTGGCCCACCAAGTCGCCTTTTTCATTGCCGGCCTCCACGAGCGGCTGCGCATGGACGTTGAATTTCAGAACCCACCCGATGTCACTACAGCCATGAGCTTGGCTCGCCTCTGCGAGAAGCGCATTCTTATGGACCGACCGTATCTCGGTCGTCGTACTGGCGAAGGCTATTTTGGAAGCACCAGCCAGGCCCACACCGCAACTAGCAACAGCCTCCACCGGCCCAAGGAGGGGGGCCGGCCCACCACCATCTGACGCCTGTCACCTCAGGAGATGGCTGACAGTCGTGCCAAAGGGCTCTGTTTCAATTGTGATGAGCACTATGAGAGAGGACACCGTTGTAAGCGCCTCTTTTGGCTAGAGGTTGATGACCCCTCAGATGAGGACATTAGGGATGACGGGCCAGGGGACCCGGCGATTTCCATAAACGCCATGTTCGACCCTCACACCTCTGACACATTGCAGATGCCCATTACAGCCGCAGGTTACCGCCTCTTAGCCCTCATGGACAACGTGGAATATCTGGGCCACATCGTCGGCCATGCGGGCGTTTCCGCCGACCCGGTCAAGATTCAAGGCGTCTTCGACTGTCCCATTCCTTAAACTCAGCGGGAGCTTCGCGGATTCCTCGGCTTAGCAGGCTATTGCCGCCGCTTTATCCAGGGCTATACGGTGATCGCCGCTCCCTTACTCTCTCTTCTGCGCCGCCAGAGTTTTGTATGGAATGACGCCGCCACGGAGGCCTTCCGGGCCTTGCACCATTGGCGCCCGTACTTGTGGGGCCGCGCTTTCGTCATCCGGACCGATCATTTCAGTCTCAAGTACTCATTGGAGCAACGACTGACGACAGTTCCTCAGCAGCGTTGGGTGAGCCGGCTTTTGGGCTATGACTTCCGGGTGGAATTCAAGGCGGGGCACTTGAATCGCGCGACTGATGCTCTCTCCAGTCGCGACTCCTCTGGTGCACTGCTCTTTGGCGTCTCCACACCGTCGTCTCTGTTTCTGCCTCGTCTCCGCCAGGTCATCCTCGACACACCGGCCCTCACAAAGCTCCAACAACGCATTCAGGAGGGCTGCCTTCCACCACACTGGACAATACAGGACGGTCTAATCATGTACCGGGATCGCGTCTTTGTGCCCGACTCTTCTCCGCTGATTACTGACATCTTAGCGGCCGTCCATGTTCATATACACGAAGGGGTGCAGAAGACCCTTCAACTTGTGCGTGCCGAGTTCTTTTGGCACGGCCTCAAACGGAGCATCCAGACGTTCATTGGCACCTGCCTCGTCTGCCAACGCAGCAAATCCGAGTCCCTTTTCCTGCGGGTCACCTGCACCCACTTCCGGTTCCCACTCAGATTTGGGCGGACATATCGATGGACTTCATCGAGGGGTTACCCTCGTCTCGGGGTCACGCAATCATCTTCGTCGTCGTCGACCGGTTCTCTAAGGGGGCGCACTTCATTGCCATGAGCCGTCTCATCACCGGACCCACGGTGGCCCGTGTTTTTTTGATCGGGTGTTTTGCCTTCATCGCATTCCCGAGAGTATTGTATCCGACAGGGATAAGGTTTTCACCTCCCAGTTCTGGCAGGAGCTCTTCGCCCTTTGCGGAACAAAGTTGGCCCTCTCTTCCGCCTATCACCCTCAATCGGATGGCCAGACTGAAGTGGTCAATCAGACACTTGAGATGTACCTCCGCTGCATTACAGAAGATCACCGCAAAGACTGGGCGCGTTGGCTTCCATGGGTGGAATACTGTTACAACACTTCCTATCACACAGCTCTCCAGACCACACCGTTCAGCCTCATCTATGGACGGGAGCCACCCCGACTCCTTACATACCGGAGTGCCTCCGCCCGCTCCACCGCCGTTGACATAGAGTTGCGCTCGCGCGACGAGCTTTTTCGCCTTGCACGCGACCACCTTCTTCAGGCCCAGGCACGCATGGAGATCGCCCACAATAGGGGCCACCGCGAGCTGTTCTTTACCCCGGGGGATTGGGTTTGGCTGAAACGCCGTCCCTACCGTCAGTCTACCGTCTCCAAGGGAGCCTATCAAAAGCTGAGGCCCAAGTTTTTTGACCCGTTCAAAATTTTCACTCGCATCGGGGAAGTGGCGTATCGTCTCTGCCTTCCCGCCGACGCGCAGATTCATGATGTGTTCCATGTGTCCCAGCTGAAGGCCTTCATCGGCGAACCGCCCACCGCACCCTTAGTTCCGATCCCACCACCACCATAGGACAAGCTTGAAGACAAGCTTGATGTCGAGCAGGGTGGAGATGTTACAGATCCTCGTTGGGGCGTGACGTACAAGCGCCGCGTGTCGCGCATAGCACCCGCCTAAAGCACCTTTTATTTTTATCACTCGTATTTCCTTATGCTTGCTTAAAAAGTTTTATCCTCATGTATTGAGCCTCAATGAGGGGGGCAATTTGGTATTTTGGATATTGGACCGGTTTCCACCTTATATGGGGCGGAACCAATGTGTGTGGGTTTAATCAATTAGTAATGAAATCTATTATCTCTCTACCTTTCTCCCGATTCTGCAGCAACCCCGCCCGACGCCCTAGCCGCCTTAGTTATTAAAGGCGCAAGGCGCACCAAGACGCAAATGAGTCTTGGAGCTTAGGCGCAAGGCTCAAGGCGCAGGCGCGCGCCTGAGAAAGGCAAGGCGCGCGCCTGAGAAAGGCAAGGCGCAACCACATTCATTTAAAAAAACCAGCATCAAACATCATTTCAGCTTCTCAATCAAATTATTCATCTAATCTACTAATTAATCATTCATTACTATCGTTTGTATCTCTTAAAAAATAGAATCAATGCGGTCACTTATATCATATCTAAGTCTCAACGCAGAATTATCTATTACAAACAAAAAATCTATAAAATATTAATGAGTTCTTGCATTATTTTTTTCTTAAATTTTGATGAAAAAAATTTACAACAAAAATTTCACTTAGACGCACATTTTATATTCTAAAGACGCAAATAAGGCGCACATAGGCGCAAACCTTCTGAGCCTAGAGCCTTACGCGCGCCTTTAATAACATAGTTAGCCTTGCAGTATCATCAACGCGCGGACCGCTCTCCTCCCTTCCCCGGCCACCATAGATCACCAGAAGTTTAAGAGGGGCTCCTCTTCCTCCCTTGGGAACATCTCTGCCATACCACGCTACACCCGCTCTCAATCCCAAGCATGTAACATCATCCTAGCTGCTGTTGAGTTCCTATTTCCTGCTGACCGAGAGAGTGGAGAAGGAAGACCTTACCAACTGAAGTGGCCAGTTTTCAGTTGTCATGAGGAACTTCCTCTTGGCTGAGAGGTAGGCTCGATTTCGAGGTTGGAGGCTGTCGTAGATGTTGTCCGGGGGAGAGTGATGGAGATCCCTTGCTGAAATCCATCTTCCCCTTCCTTGGGGTAGACCGACCGAGGAGGTTGAATCGAAGAAGTGGAAGTCCCCAAACTCCTTGTCATGAAGGGGAGGCTGACTAAGACCCTTGTCATGTGAATATTGTCCAAAGCTTGCCAAAGACCGTTGTGGAAGGATGATTCGAAGCTAAGACCATCGTGGGAAGTTTGGATCCACGAAGGGGGAACCATTACGATCATTTCCATGACTCCGAAATGCACGTTAAGGGTAACAATCTCTTTCCTGTTCTTAGAACCGTATTTTTTGTATCTTGTGCATGTGATTATTTTTTGTGCAATGAGAGTCCCCTCACGCCGTTTAGGTTGAGGACGGAGACTCCTCCTGAGCATGGGATTGCGACCACGACGTATGTTTGGTGTGAACTGCACGTAGAGTCCCTCTCCTGCTACGCGGTAGAGAGCGGGGATTCCGCTGCGGCATGGGATTGCGACCCTAGTGTAGTTTTCTACTTTTATTTTGCTTAGGAGGGTCACCCACATCCAATTGGACACAATGTGTGTTTCCCTCGATTCATTGCGAACCACTGAGTCGATTGTATCCATCCCCAACATAAATGCACATTAGTGATCCGACGTGCGAGTTTGGATTTAGGCATGTTGTGTGAAGCCTACCAGTGAAGATAAACCCAGATCGGTGATGTTATGTGATGTGCATTGCGTTTAGCCCTAAGTGCGCAAACAAGAATGTCCCGTTCTATTTGTTGTAGCGCTTGCAGAAATTTGTGGGCTTTCTTCATGGAGGCCCCATTCCAAGGAGGACCTACGTTAGGCCCGGTAGAACGAGTTTTGAAGGCTTTCATAGGATGGGCGAGTTTCCGGTCCCCTTATAGCTGCATTTATGAGCATTATTAACTTCTGACGCATTGCCCAAATATGTTAGAGCTGCGTAAGTCTACGCTTGGAATCTACATTGGAAAGGGTAAGTGATGAGTCCCCCTTCATTGTTACGTTGAAAAGCATAGGTGATGAGTCCGACTTCGTTGTTACATTGGAAGACGTGGGTGACGAGTCTCCCTACGTTGTTACGTTGGAAGGCGTGTGTGATGAGTCCCCCTTTGTTGTTACGTTGGAAGTCGTGGGTGATGAGCCTCCTTCGTTGTTACGTTGGAAGGCATGAGTGATGAGTCCCCCTTCGTTGTTACGTTGGAAGGCGTGGTTGATGAGTCCCCCTTCGTTGTTACGTTGGTAGGTGTGGGTTATGAGTCCTCTTTGTTGTTACGTTGGAAGGCGCGGGTTATGAGTCCCCCTTCGTTGTTACAATGGAGGGTGTGGGATTATAAGTTCCCCTCTGTTCCTACGTTCAAAGATGCAGGACAAGTTGCCCCCCCTGCCATGTTTGCTTTGATGGTTGTAGGTTTGACCCTCCTGTCGCCACGTTTAAGGACGTGGGGGTAAACTAGACTGTTGTCACTCCTTGTAGGGCAGTTGCAGGTTGTCCCTCTTATCGCTTCGATTGATGACGAAAGGTGATCTCATGTCTCGTATCACGGTTGTATTATTGTGATTATCTTTAGATCTTAGATCATGCGATTCCGGTGTGTCCACAAAACATGTTTGATGGTTTGGAAGGTGACGTTTAGTGAGTCCCTTCGTTCTTCGCTTTGCATGTTTTGGTGTTTAGTGTGTTCTTGCAGGAGAGCGATGCACTCGCCTCAGAGTGCGCTAGGATGGCTGGGGGGAGGGGTCGTTACAATGTGTTGGTCAGCCCCATGTTGACCTTCGTTTGCCACCCGTTTGTTCTTGGTTTCAGGTGGCGTAGTTCATAGTGTTGTGTAGTGGGTTGGAGCCCAATTGTTGTTGTTGTTGTTTACTTTTACTTTATTTTGAAAGTCTTGTAAGGCCTTAAGACAGGCTGTTTTACTTGCCTAGTTTCTTAATTAGTGGACATTCATGTTGAAAAACTTTATTTGGATCTTCCTTTGTAATTCAATTATGAACTCTTGAGGTGTTGTTTGTTATTTTCATTGCCTTTTACTAGTATTTTAGGTTTGTGGATATTGTATGTCATGGGACCTGGTCGAACTCATGCTATATTCTATTTGCATGTAAAGAATGTTATAATTGGTATCGGAATTTATGTTTCAAGATCTGATAGTCTTTAGGTTTCGGGACGAACCCTTTTTAATGGGTGGTGAGCACACACATTGCAAGAGTCTAAATGACTAAATAGCAAAATGTCCACTTAGGAATGACCAAAATCATTGTGTTCCATACACAATTGGGAATTTAAGCATTTCATGCTTGGTGATTTTTCCTAGTCACAACTGCGAGACCGTGTATTTCACATGTGTAAGTGTAGTGTTTAGTGACTAAAGTGCCTCTTGGGCTTGGATTCCTTCAAGTACAACGTTATTGGAGAATGAATTTAGCGATTACTCGCAAAGGAATACGAACATCAAGTGAATTGCCGCTATGATTTGGGTGTCACCATAGCTTAGGTGTTGACCACCTTAGAATTTTGGTAAGTTTTGTGAACTTTCGTCGCTACCCTTATGTGAAAACAACTAGTTGAACAAAAATGATGGTTTTAAGATGTGAGTTTTGATGTAGTGCTCCATCTGGTACTATCCAATTTGGTGATCTAGTGACTGATATAGATGTAAGGGGAAGTGTATCATAAGTACCTGTAGCTGAATGGGCAAAAGAGACAATGTTACCTCGGGATGAAGATGAAGTGAATGCGTAATCAACCACACCCTTCTGCTTCCTCCTTATCAACTGAGAAAGAGCATCTAAAATCACTTGCTCCTCTGAGTAACTCACATTAGCCATACTCCCTTTTCATGAGCTAATGATCTTTGCAACATGCAGCTGATGAGAGATGATCATAATTTGCCCAAGGTCGCTCCGGATCTACGGCATACACCTGGATCAATTGATCTCCCTGTGTTAATGTCTCGATTTGCCTCTTGATCTGAAACACCCTCATGTTGTTGTCGACTCCTGTATTGATCCTCTGCAACTTCCCCCAAACATCACTCACGGTCTCTATGCCATCCATCGTAACAACAATAGAAGCGACCATCAAGTTGAGGAGCCAAGTGTGTAACAGGTTATGTGTAATCTTCCATTCGATGTACCCAATCAAGTTCTTCTCTTGCACACCCTTCTTACCAGTCATGTAGCCCTCCAGGTTCCTCCCGGAGAGTGCTCTCTTCACCGGACGCGACCAGCTCAAGTACGTAGCTAATTCGTCAAGTTTCAGCTCCACAGGAGGGAAGTCCATCTTCATCAGAGACGATTGTGACTGAACCGATCCCTCGCCTTTGTACATCCTCAAGAACTCAAAGAACACATTCATATTCACATCTTCCATCTTGGCAACTAATTTCTCCATGAGAATGGTGCAGTGTAGAACTACTCTTCAAGGAGCTGGGGTCAGAGAAGCCATCGCTATAGAATTAGGAGCCATCTTCCGCTTGAAGGGGTAATCCCTCGATCTAATTTTGGGGAGCATCCAACCGTTAGAATCTCCTAGAAATCCAGTATGATGATAAGAAGACCAAAGCGAAGCTTTCACTAAAATTTGGAGTCAATCGGACCTATAGAAGGACGTAAAATCCCATCCCATCAAACAGAGCCGATCGGCTGACGGGACAGTCGCGCACTGTGCCTGCCGAGGGTTCGTCTATGCCTGCGGGAGCAACAGATGGAAGGATTGACGGCTCTTGTCAAGGATTCGACGGGTCCTACCGAGGATTCGCCGGGTCGCAGGGATCACGCAAGACGAGCGAAAAATCAACGGAGAGCATGGAGGTGCGTGGCTAGGTCTCACAGTTCAGCTGGGCTCTGATACCAAGTGGAAATAAAATCTCTCAAGTTTTATTTCATCCCAATCAAGCATATATACATACAAATACACCAAACAAACCAACATTAAACACCAACAGCAAACACCAACAGTGATCCCCATCACTTTCTCTAAACAGTTAAGACATATCCGGACTCCAAGTTTGATACAGTTCAAAGCACCGAGCTCCTCAAGAGTGTTAATTATTCTATAACAGAAAATTGACAAATGGCATATAAAGTCCCTATATGTCCACTGAAAAAAACTAACAGATATATTCACAAAGGCCATCTATAGCAAAGTTTCAAGAACTTTCAAGTAGCATTCAGAATAAAAGACATCTACTCTAGCATGCTGAGGGGGAAACTTCAATTACTGAATTAAATCCATGGCACATGTAGTTCTTTAATTGGACGGTAGTATCTGTAGACAGAGAGATAAGAATATAAAGAGTGTAATTTCCATTCATCCAGATAGGGATATTTACAGCATTACAACTGACACAATCCCTGACTCATGGCGTGGGACTAAACCCAATCACATACTAATAGACTTAAATAATAATAACATACTAAATATCTTCAACACTCCCCCTCAAGCTAGAGGGAAAACCTCCAGCTTGGACATATCATAAAAAGAGAGATAATGATGGTTTACAATATGTGACAAAAACAACAGTCATCGGGGCCCAACCGTGTGTCACTGGGGATAATCCAACCGGGCATAAGTCACACGTCGTTTGTCCACAAACCAACCTGTTGTGGGCCGGGCCCGGAACTCTAGGACACTGGGCTTAATCCTGCTCCCACTCCCGCTCCCGGGTTTGGTCCCTCCCACAACAGGGTCGCAACACATACCGTGTTCTCGGTATGACGGGTTGTTGAGGCCGGGGCTCTATACCCAGACCTCCTTGATGTAAGCTCTTAACGCTAGCGGAGCTAAAACGACCAAGAGTCTCGGGCCCAAAGTCCCGGGCCCAGCCCACAAAACAACCATGATCACGCAGGATGTTGCCGGAGCTGAAACCAGGTCAACCAACTAAGGCCAAACAACCCCTACCCAACAACAAAGAAAAAAATTAGGAGAGACACAAACAACACACGAAATACGCCTAGAGGCCGTGTAACTAAGGTGGCGAGAACGAGATTCATTCGAATCACCCTCATCACGAACACTCCCCCTCACATGGAACACGTGCATGAAAGCATAGAATGCACAAACATAAGAAATAGGCGACGCATAAACAACAACAAAAAAACAACAAACATGTCATCATCACCATCACTGACAAGAGAAGAGAGCGGCGGGATCCATATCCCAGGAAAGAATATCAGCGGAGATCACCGACGGATGCAAAAACAACATCGGGCAGTGGTGGCAGCAAGCACAAGCAAGTAACAGCCGCAAGCAAGTAACAGCCGACCACCGTCGGGACATCGAGACAGGATCAATGGAGGCAACAACGATGAAGGGTAGAAACCAGGTGTACAACCCCGTATTTGGCAAGTAGGTCCCTAAGAGGGGATTAGGACCCAAAAGGGTCGTTCAGGTTATTTTGGGCAAGGCAATCCGAGTAGGCGGGTGGTTGGGTCTCGCCTGGCTCGCGTGTGGCGTCAGCTGAAGGTTAGCAGGGGCGAGTGGGGTGTTCCGACCCGCACTCGTCCCGGAGTCAAGTTTGGCGCGAGGGCGGTTCTCCTCAAGCACTCACCGCGTCAGGCGAGAGCTCAACTTGCCCAGCAGCTCTCCTCCAGGAGAAGTCCAACTGGGCCTGCTAATAGCCTCTCCAAACAGCAAAGTTACGTTGTTGGCAGACCAATTCGGGCTGCACATAGTAGAACCAAAAGGCGGGATTCCGCTGTGTGCATGCCAGACTTGGAAAACTATAAATAGACCCTTAAGGGCACCTTTGGAGCGGATCCGATTCTTTGGCTTATTCCTACATGTTAACCATGGTTGGCTTTCAGTGCCCTCCAATGTGCCCAACTCAGCATTGGATAGGAAGAAGAAACTCTTTTTGATCTTCCGGGTGTGTGGCGGGACCTTCACCTTGCAGCTCAGGGACTGTTCCTTGTTCTAAGTCACCGGTCAGGAGCTCTTGCTCAGGAGAAATGTGGGCTACCCCCCTTTGGGTCCGAACTCTTCTTGGAGGCAGGTTCTGGTTCCAACATTTCTGGTGCCATGAGCGCGGACAGTAGTCTGTACAAGAAAATCTAGAGTTGAGCTCCATGACAGGAGCTGACCAAGGCCACCCGCCACCACCGACAGGAGGAGTCACGATTGGCATGTTCGAAGACTTTAAGAGGGAGGTCTTGCAGACCATACACCACGCATTCGCCGCGAGAGGCGAGTGCTCGACACCTACCGTCCCAGTGGTCACATCCCAGCAGCTAGGCGAGAACGTCCCGAGGCAGCGGCCTGGGAAGGAGGTGGCAGTTGAGGGGGTAAAGCGAGACCTCGTTGGGCAAGAGCTTTTCCCCAGCCCAGTGAGTGCTGGAAGGTGGCGAGCTGACAGCGCAAGACCAGCCGACTCGCCCCTCAGGAGGAGGAAGTCCTTTTAGCGAGCTGATCGTCTCAGCCCCAGTTCCGAAAGGGTTTCGGGAGCTAGATATGTCCTACTACACAGACAGAGACGACCCAGTGCAACACGTCCAGTGGTTTGAAGATGCAGTTTCCATCAAGCAGATGTCGGACGCCTTCAAGTGCCGACTGTTCGCCATCACCTTCAAGGAGAAAGTGAGGGACTGGTTCCACCAGTTTCCCTACAATTCGATCTATTGTTTTGAGGACCTGTGTCGAGGCTTCCTGTTGAGGTTCTCGACGTCCAAGAAGAGAAAAAAGGGGGCGGTGTGGCGTTGTCGTATTATGACTACCATCCGGAGGAAGGCCATGCAACGACCACCTACCCGAAATTCTTGGAAGTGAGGAGGGCGAGAGGCTCGGCGCAACAACAGTAGCAACATGTGAGGATCGAGAAAGCCATAGCTAGAGCGGGAGAGGAGGATAGGTGCGAAGATCGGGCTGACCCGGGAACCTGAGGGGGGATTGAGGTGATCCATGGTGGAGTGGGGATCGAGGCTACCCGTAAGGGGAGCTTCCAAACGATGTTCAAAAAGAGCATCACTTCGACCTCCCAGACCACACCCCCGAAGGAGAAGATTACTTTCTCATCCAAAACATGCCAAACTATGAGGACCCGTTCTGTGACGCCTTGGTGATCCAGATGGCTATAAAAAACTTCACGATCTCCAAGATCCTGGTCGACAACGAGAGCTCAGTAAACGTCATCTTTAAAAAGGCTTTCAATGAGATGAAGGTGGAAGTGCGGAGGGTGTTGGCTTCAGATGGGCTGCTAGAAAGGAAGGAGGGAGAGGGTGGAGTTGAACTACATGTGATGTTGCGGGGGACATCGAGGAATTGCAGGTTTGTCATTGTTAATGCGCCAAGCAATTACAATGCCATCCTTGGGAATTCCCTCATCAACGCTTTCCACTGTGTCCCTTCATCATTCTACTAGTGCCTGAAGTTCAACAGTGGAGGAGTCCAGGTCTGGATCCGGGGAGATCCGAGGGTGGCGAGGCAATGTTATGTCAAAGCCGTCAACACCATCTCCTGGATGGCGGAAGCTGAGGGGGTGGAGAAGGTAATGAAGGATCAGACAAGGAAGGAAGACGTGGTTGAGGAGGCTGAGGAGGAGAGAGTGGATTAGGTGGGGATGGAGGGGGTGATGGAGATATATGAGGAAAGGGAAGAAGAGGAGATCCTTGCACGAGGAGGATGGATGGAAAGAGAGCAGGGGGAGCAATCCCGATTGGAGGCAGCAGAGGAGGTAGTGGAGAAAGAGGTCCTGGCCCAAGATGAGACGGCGAAAAAGGTGAAGATCAGCGGAGGTCTGAGCGGGAAGATCAGGGAAGGGTCCTGGGGTGCATCCAGAGGAACGTGGACGTCTTCTCCTGAAGTGTTGCAGACATGTCAAGCATTGATGCTGACGTGGCGTGTCGTCGCCTCAACCTTGACCCAGGAGCCCGTCCTATCCGCCAGAAGAGGAGGTTCGTAGTCGACAAGCTGGAGGAACCAATCTGGGAGAAGGCGGAGAAACTCCTGAAGGCCGGATTTGAATAAGAGATCCAATATCCATACTGGGTCTCCAACGTGGTAATGGTGAAGATGTGGGATTGAAGGTGGAGGATGTGTAGACTTTTCTCTCTCTTAAATAAAACATGTCTTAAGGATTGTTATCCCTTACCTAGAATCCACGCGCTAGTTGACTCAGCCGTCGGTTTTTCTGTGATGAGTTTTTTGGATGCTTTTTCAGGTTACCACCAGATCCACATGCACCCGCCGGATGTCAAAGATGTCTCCTTCATCACAAGAAAATGATGATATTGCTACCGGATGATGCCCTTCAGGCTAAAGAATGCAGGGGCAACATACCAAATGATGATGTATCGAGTCTTCCGGGAGCAGAGGAGAATGAACTTCGAGGTATACGTAGATGACATAATGGTGAAGAGCAGGAACGTGAGCTCTCACCTCCAGGATCTGGAGAAAACCTTTGCCACGCTGCAAAAGATGAAGTTGAACCCCCTGAAGTGCGTCTTCGGAGCCAACATGGGTAACTTCTTGGGTCATCTCCTCACTCTGGCAGGGGTGGAGCCTAACCTCGACAAAGTGAAGGCAATACTGGAATTGGAGTCGCCACGGAATGCCAAAGAGATTCAATGCCTGACGGGGAAGCTTGCAGGTTGGAGCAGGTTCCTTTCTCAAGCGAGGGAGAAATGCTCTCCTTTCTTTAAAGTGTTATGAGGTAGTCAGAAATTTGAATGGTCTAGGGAGTGTGAGGAGGCCTTTCGAGCCCCGAAGGATCAACTCACCAAGGATCCGCTACTCCAAGGGTCGAAGGAGGGGGAAGATCCGACTCTATATCTCGGGGTGGGAAAGGAGGCTGTGAGCTTCGTCCTGGTCCGGGAGGAAGGAAAGAAGCACCTACCAATCCATTACATTAGCAGGGTCCTAAAGAAGGCGGAGTTCAGGTACCCCACCCTAGAGAAGCTGGCGTTTGCCCAGGTCATCTAGGCCCAGAAGTTAAGGCCTTATTTCAAGCACAATCGATCCGAGTGGTGACCGACTACCCTCTCTGCAACATCTTTGAGGGAGTGGAGCACTCAGGTAGGCTGACGAAGTGGTCGGTAGAACTGAGCGAGTTCGACATCTCGTTTGTCCCTCTCCTATAGATAAAGGCTCAGGCGGTGGCAGATTTCTTAGCCAACTATGTGGTCGAGGTAGAGGAAACGGGGTCTTCTCAGTAGATAGTCTGGAAGGTGCTGGTAGATGGAGCTTCAGATAAAGACTCCCCTGGAGGGGGGTGATCTTGGAAACTCCCCAAGGGCTGAAGATATAGCAAGCTGTGGTGATACACTTCTCCATCACAAACAACCAAGTAGAATACAGGGCGGTGATCACAGGATTATGACTGGCCAGGGAATTGGGGGTGCACGACGTGGAGGTGCTCACAAACTCTATGATGGTGGCCTCCCAGATCAACAGAGAGTTTGAGGCAAGGCAGCCCACACTCCAGCGATATTTGGTGAAGATGAAGGGACTCATCGGGATGTTCTGAATGTTCTCCATTAGACATGTACAGCGGGAAAAGAGTGCTCCCACCGACCAATTGGCCAAGTTCGGACCACAGGCAGGGGGAGCCGTGATAGATTTGTCCCGCCCATCTATCGAGGAAGGGAAGTTGATGGAGATAGATGGGGTGCACCTCATGGATGGATCCCTTCAGGACTTTCTTGACCACAACTAAATTTCAAGAGGTCCAGTATAAAAAGAGCTTCCGTCATAAGTCAGCATATTACCAGTTGCGAGAGGGGGGTCTGTATCGAAAGACCATCTCAAGACTTCTGGCACGCTATGTGTCAGAAGGGGAGGTCCCAAGGATTTTGGAGGAAATACACTTTGGGGAGTGCGACAGTCACTCCGGGAGCTGAACCCTGTAAGGGAGGATATTACAACAAGGGTACTTATAATCCACCATAAGGAGAAATGCAAAAGAACTCACAAAACAATTGTCAGAAGTGCCAGCTGCTCGCACCACACCAATTGTTGCTAGCCCAGAGGCTCGGGAGCAGCGTGACACCATGACCCTTCGCAATCTGGGGAATGGACCTGGTATGATCCTTTCCTCAAGAAAGCGGGCAGAGGAGGTTCCTCCTAGTCATGATTGATTACTTCTCAAAATGGTTGGAAGTCAAGACATTGGCCAAAGTGACTTCCAAGGTAATCCACAACTTCGTATGAGAAGAAATCATCTGTCGGCACAAGACACCCTTGACGATAGTCACGGACAATGGACTGCAGTTTGCTAGTGAGGAGTTTGTCAACTTTTGCGGCCAGCTGGGGATAGATCTCAGGTTCACCTCGATTCATCACCCCAGGAGCAAGAGACAGATGGAGACAGTAAACAAAATCATCGTGAACTTGTTAAAGAAGAAGGTGAAAAATCTGAGAGGGAACTGGGTGGAGCAGCTCCCATCGATCCTTTGAGCCCTAAGAACTACACCCAACATGGCCATCAAGGAGACCCCCTTCAAGCTTTCTCATGGCTCTGAGGCCGTGCTGCCGGTGGAGCTTGAAGTAAAATCACCACGGGTGATCACCGCAAGAGAAGGAGATGAGTGGAGGGTGGAGAATGAAGAAGAGCTACGACTCTCTCTGGACCTAGTGGAAGAGCTCCGCAACCTCGCCGCCATCTGACAAGAAGAGGTCAAGCGCAGAATGACCAGGTATTTTGACAAACACATCCGGGTGAAGAAGTTTGTAAAGGGAGATCTCATATTCAAGAAGGTCGATGCGGTCGGAAGGTCGGCGGCTGTGGGGAAACTCAATCCCAATTAGGAGGGTCCATATGCAATTGAGAAAACCCTGAGGTCGGGGGGATATCACCTCCAAAATGTGGAGGGAGTATCCATTGGTCATACCTGAAGTGGTGATGACCTGAAGCATTTCTACCCGTGAATTCGTATAATAAGATTGTTTTTACAACTTTATTTCTTTTATCCGTCTTGTTGATGTTCTTCCGTGAGAAAACGATACTTGGAATATAGGCCCCGAACAGACCCACTAACCAGGCTTTCACTAACAGGTATGTTCACTAACTGGCAGGTCCAAAAACTCACTCGATGGCAGGTGGTGAAAAGAAAAGGATGTTGGAATATAGGCCCCGAGTAGACCCGCTGACCAGACTTTCACTAACTGGCAGATCCGAATGCTCACTCGGTGACTGGTGGTGAAAAAAAGAGATGATGGAATATAGACCCCGAGCAGACCCGCTGACCAGACTCTCACTAGCTGGCAGGTCCAAAGCTCACTCGGTGGCAGGTGGTGAAAAGAAAGAGATGTTGGAACATAGGCCCCGAGTAGACCCGCTGACAAGATTCTCACTAGCTGGCGGGTCCGAAGGCCCACTCGTTAGTAGGTGGTGAAAAAAGAGATGTGGGAATATAAGCCCCGAGCAGACCCGCTGACCAGGCTCTCACTAGCTGACAGGTCTGAAGGCTCACTCGATGACAGGTGGTGAAAAGAAATAGATGTTGGAATATAGGCCCCGAGCAGACCCGCTGACAGGCTCTCACTAGCGGGCAGGTCCGAAGGGTCACTCAGTGGCGGGTGGTGAAAATAAAGAGATGTTGGAATATAGGCATCGAGCAGACCCTCTAACCAGTCTCTCACTAACTGGCAGGTCCAAAAGCTCACTCGGTGGCATGTTGTGAAAAGAAAGAAATTTTGGAGCATTGGCCCCGAGCAGACCCGCCAACCAGGCTCTCACCAGCTGGCAGGGCGGGAAGTCACTCAAGGATGAGTTATGAATATAGAAGGGGGCGCGAGTGGAATCAGCCGCAGCTCACTCGCCTGACGAGATCACCGCCTCCTCGCCAAATGGTCATCGCCGAAAGGGTCGGAGGTGAGTCCAACACTAACAACTCAACTCGTGCGTGCTGACACATGTCTACACATGAGGGAAAAAACGAACCGCGCGGGACCCCTCAATGTCGCGAGAGGTCGTCGGCGACAAGCGGGCAAGGCGCATTTAACCTTAAAATTGTTGGTACGGGAGGCCGGGCAGAGCCCGACAAGGCATTCTCACGGTGAAATCAGACTGTGATTGCAGTCAGAACTTAGAAAGAGGTGACTCGCAAATTCATACTTCCAAGCGCGAGTTGCGAGTGAAGGGAGTCCAGTGCAAGACAGAGTTAAGAGACTAAAGCTGAATTTTGAATTTCAGTCGCGACGTAACAAAGGGATCGGCAAACGTCGCTCCCTCTCACTAGCACTCGAGTGTGCGTGGCACTCGCGTGTGCAGGGGACTCGCGTGTGCGGGGGACTCGCGTGTGCGGGGGACTCGCGGTTGCAGGAAAGCACTGAATACGCGCGCGAGATCGTCCCAGTCCTAAGTAAGCGCGAGGTAGAGGCTATCGGTCTAAGCGCGACAAAGTGTCGGCTCGCGGGGAGGATTGACACGCTCTCGCAATAAGCGTAGACATTCCATAACCAAACAAACCTAAGCTCGCGAAGCGATTCACGAATGAGAAGAAAAATTAATATATGAGAAGAGAATAACAAGTCAAAAAAGAAAACAGTCAACTTATATAATATAACAATTCTTTTACAAAAAAGTGTCCCCACCAGCGAGCGTAAGAAAGCAAAAAAGGAAAAGGAAAAGTAATACAAAAAGGAAAAGGCATGAGAGCAAAAAATGTGCCTAAATCCTAGTCTTCAGGACTTCCCGCCGTCACCATTGTTGTCGTCTACGTCGTCCTTGTCGCCGAAAAGTGAGTCAACCTCTTCTTTCGATGAGTCGGCTGGGAGGTATAGCTCGGGGACCAAGTCTTTGGCAGTGATCTTCGCGCAATCAGCCCGAAGCATGCCGAGTGTCTGCATCATGCGGAGCGTGTGCTCGACAGCCTTTATGGTGGTGGCCATCATCTTATGCACCTCTCACTCGAAAAACTGCTTCTACCGGGCGCCCTTGTGGGATGACTCGCCGCGCTCCGGAGGGAGAACAGCGACGAATCGAGCAATGTCGGCCTTCATGCCCTTATTCTTTTCTTCTAGGCTGGCGATACACGTGTGTAGTCAGTCCGCAGTGGCGGCATCCTGTGAAATATCGAGTGAAGGACGATTAGAACAACGAAAGAGAGTGACAGTACAAGCGTTCAGAAAGAGTTGAAGACTTACCACCCCTCCAATACTCGTCGCTAGGAGTTTCTCGCCGGTCACCAGCTGCAGCGCGAGACCCTTGACCTCCTCGACCACGGCTTCCCGCGCAGCCTCAACCTGATACCTCAACGAAAGAGGTATAGGCTGCGGCGAGAGTTCATGTGAGCGAGCTCGAGTGCTCGCAGTTGAGCCCGCGCGTTTTCGAGGGCCAGAGTTTGGGAGGACATGTCGGCATACTTCGCCGCATCCCCCCTTATCTTTGGTCGCAGAGATTTTCTTCATCCGCTTGGGCGGGACTGCTGGAAGGGGGGAGTCGTAACCGGTGGGTGCTGTCCTTTTCTTGCTGCTGGAAGGAGCAGAGGAACCCGAAATCTCGCGATAGGCTGTCCTGGCCTTCTCGGCTGGCGCAAGCTCAGCGGTAGGGGCTTGGGCACTCGCGTATGGGGGGTTCACGGGGATGAACCACTCACATGCATGACAAGTGGTCAGTTATCACTAAAAAAGAGAGGAAGCCGCGAGATGCAGAGTGGTTGGAAGAATGTAAGTTAGATTGTACTTTCACCGGGAAGTACCAGGAGAAGCGAGTTGACGTTTCGCCTTAAGTAGGCGATCTCAAAGTTCTTCTGAAGGAAGAACTGGTGCAGCTTCGCGTCCACGCCGCCCACCTGCGCCGCGCGATAAGTCGCCTCGTCCTGCTGGAGCGGCTAGGGATGTTCCCCAAATTCCCCTTGACAAAAATGAATTTCGTGATCCAGTGGTGGCATATGTTGGCGGTCTCGCATACCTTGAAGTGCGAGCCAGAGAAGAAGGCAATGTTGTCCTTGGTCGCTCGGTACATGAAGGACTTGCAGAAGAAGGTGAGGTTGAATTCTATTTGCTCCTCGCGCATGAAGCAAGCGAATGCTACCAACATAGCGATGGCGTTGGTGTTCAGCTGCGAGGGGACGACGCCGAAATACTTCAGGGCCTGGCACACTTCGGGCCATAGAGGAAAACAGAGACCCACCTCGAAATGCGAGATAAGGATCGCGAGTTCATCTTCATAGATGGAGTTGATCGTCTTGCCTTTGTTTAGGGCACGTGCAGTGTACCCCAGAGGGATGTACTCGGCAACGCAAGAAAGATACTCCTGCTCGGTCATGTTGCCTTCAAAGAAACAGTGGTCCAGGAACTGCTGCACGCATTTTACCTGCCTTCTGCCAGCTTGTCGTCACCTCCCATCGCAACAGATCGAGAAGAAAGGGGAACAAGTAACAGAGAGAGCTAGAAGAAGGCAGGGGCGAGATCACAGAAGAAATAAATGAGGTGGCTGGGAAGTACGGTAAAAAAGATGGGGGGGGGGAGGCGTGAGTGCAGATAGCCAACTCGCCACTCCCCAACCTCGCCCGCAGGACAGCCCCATGACCCCCCACCTGGCTTTGAACCGAGCCCAAAGAGCACCGAGTCTCGCGTTAGAACTCACAAAAAAAGGAATTTTAACACAATGACACAAAACACAAATCACAGGCACTCGCTAATCAAGTAGAAATTCAATAATAAGCTAGTTCAGTCCAAAAAGAAAATACTGAAATTAATACAGGAAAGCTCAAACACTCGATAAACAAAGAGGAAGAATGGAGACAGGGCGGGTGCGGGGAGCAAGAGCCAGTAGACTCAGAATTAGTCATTTCCATCTTCCCCGGCCTCGCGCTCCGTCCCGGGAGGACGGCGGGGATTGTTGTACTCTCGAACCGCGTTGAGTTCCAGCTGCACAACGCGTAGATGTTCCTCGAATCGCCTGATATGCACCCCGAGAGAAGACGCCTCGCCGCTAGCTCCTTGTCTCGCCCCTGCCGCCAGCAGCAAGTAGTCGCTCTCCAGATTGCTCAACTGCTGTCCGCTGGCGAACCGCCCCGCCTGCATCTCACAGAGTATATGTCCATACTTCTGTAGAACCTCTGCCACCCGCTCTTCATTCCCTCAGAATCACTCGCATCACCAAGGAAGTCCTCCATAGCTTCAGGGGAAGGAGGCGGCGAGCAAGAACCCATGTTTGAGGACTCGGCCACCAAGAAGTCCTAGCTATCTATAAAGAGAGGGAACAGATATCAAAATCAGCACCATCATGAAGGGAGGGCAAGTGCTTCAACTAACCATAAGAGGGACCGACTTCTTTTTCGGGACGACGACGAGATGGGCTTGGTCGTCCCTGGAAGGGATTGTTGAAGGGGAGCGAGAGCGATTTTCCAAGACCTGAAAGAAAGGAGATTTGGTCGTGGATCTGGGCGACGGAAGGGATTTGAATGGCGAGAGTTCCCAAGGTCTGATGTTCCCCCTAGGCCAGTGGTCCCAAAGGGAGGAGCTGCAGAATACAACTGACAATCAGCGCGTTTAATAAGGAAATGAGGTCGGCGGCACAACGACGAACAGCTTACCCGGAACTTGCTGAAGGGTGCCAGGGGAGGCCCGAGTGCTCGCCCTCTCGGGAGGGTGGGTCTCCAAAGCCTTTAGACAGCTCGCACTAACGGGAGGATGCGAGCCGATGTCCGCAGCGGTGCCCCCTGATTTGACTTCTTGTGGTCGATTTCCCTGCGGGCACCAGGATTAATTATGACCAGAATATTGCAGCGTAATACAACTTAGATCGTAAAAACCTGCGGTTCCTCAGGGTGCGAGAGCTTGAGGCCGGATTCCGGGAGCAGCGAAGTGGTCGGGGCGAGTTCGCTGGGCGCCGGGTCGCGCTTCACGTTCTTAGCCGCCTTCTTCCGCTTCAAAGGGGAGCTGGAGGACTTGTCAGACGTCCATGATAGAATCCCGAGCGAGTAGAATTTATTCTGCTCTCGAGCAGCGTCAAGGCGATCCTGGAGCTCCTTAGAAAGAGGCATTTCCTGCGAGATGTACGGGAAAAAAGAGAGAAGGGATGTGTCTTCCCCCTCGGGGAGGGGGGGGGGGTCGTCTAGGAGACCAATCACCACTCGCTAAATACCCGGGGTTGGACTTTTCTTTCTGAGCCTGTGACAGTCTCGCAAAGAGCGAAGATTATGTGCAACCTCGTAAATGACAAGTGGGTCCCTCAGAAGGGATTAGGACCCAAAAGGGTCGTTCATGTTATTTTGAGCTAGGCGAGTCGAGCAGGCGGGTGGTCGGGTCTCGTCCCGACTCGCGCGTGGCGAAGGTTAGCAGGGGGCGAGTGGGGTGTTCTGACACACACTTGACCCGAAGAAGTTTGGCGGCGAGTGCGGGTCTCCTCGAGCACTCTCCGCCTCAGGCAAGAGGTTAGCTTGCCTAGCAGCTCTCCTCCAGGAGAAGTCCAACTAGGCCTGCTAATAGCCTCTCCAAACAACAGAGTTACGCTGTTGGCTGACCACTTTGGTCTGCGTATAGTAGAACCAAAAATGCGGGATTCCGCTATGTGCAAGCCAGACTCGGAAAACTATAAATATACCCTTAATGGCACCCTTGGAGCGTATCTGATTCTTTGGCTCCTTCCTCCTCCGGTTAACTTTGGTTGACTTTTAGTGCCCTCTAAGGAGCCCAACTCAGCATTAGCTAGAGAGGGAAAGCTCTCTTTGATCTTTCGGCTGTGTGACAGAACCTCCACACTGCAGCTCAGGGTATGTTCGTTGTTCCTTGTTCTAAGTCACAGGTCAGATGCTCTTACTCAGGAGAAGTAAGTGCGGGCTACCCCCTTTAGATCCGAACTCTTCTTGGAGCCAGGTTCTGGTTCCAACACCAAGCAGATGGGATTTGGAAGGGGTTGCTCGATCTCATCGAAGAAGGGAAGCCAGGAGGACTGGCGCGGAGCAGTCGTCGATGGCAGAAGAAGCAGTCGTCAATGGTGCAGAGTGTAGGTGAGGGGGGAAAGAGCCACTCCCGTCCCAGAGCATGGACGCAAGGGAGAAACATCCCGCTCCCATCGATGGAAGGATCCGGCGGATCTGATGCAGGGATCTAATACGAGTGGAACAACTAAACACATCGACACTGGCAGTGACACCACGGGAGAAAGGTTCGCTCCAGTAATTTGAATCAAGCTCTGATTCCATCGACGGGAGCAAAACAGTGGCTACCCAGCGGGATCCCTAGCAACACAGTCGATCGGGGATAACAACTAGAGGAAGAGATTAAAAACACAGAGTAAGGCCGTCAAGAACTTTAGGCCGCCACCAAGTTCGGGCAACGAAAAAAATTTTCTAGAGTTGGAACCTCCTCTGATACCATGTAGAAGAAGAGACAAGAAAGTAAAGAATGAAATTTCATTCATCCACATATGGGGTATTTATAACATTACAATTGACACACAATTCCCGACTTACGGTGTGGAACAAAACCCACTCACATACTAATAGATTTAAATAATAATAATAATAACATATTAAATATCCTCAACAGTATATATAGCTCGAACTATGTCTGTTTCCTTGAGTCATAATTCTCCTCACAATTTTGGGCTTGCATGTTATGCTGGAATATTATAATGTTATTTAGAATCTCATGACTTCATTCCTAATTAGTTATTCCTACATGTGCATCCATCCTATTTATGCATAAATGTTCTATTTTGATGTTTTCTCGAAATAGAAATTCCTTGATTAGTAGATTTATAGGTCATTCGCTTTTGATATAAATATACTAGTGAAATATCCATGAGAAATAACATCAAATTTTCATCAACTCTCTTGTTTATATTTTTAACATATATTTGAAACACTAATTTTTAAGTAATTACTCGAATGATTTCCTTTGATATATAAATAAGGGTACCACAAGTGAAAACAATGATGAGTTGAAGGAAAAATATGAATAGTAAATCACTCGATCTTAAAGCAAGTGTATAGTTAATGTTAAGCTTCATCAAGTTATGAATATTACAACGCACCTTTGTTGCAGTTTTCTTCATAATTGATTTATAGCCTTCTTTATCAATTTTCCTAGTTTTATATAAAGGCATCAGCAATGATGTAACATAATCCACAACACCATGCTTAATTTGCTCCACTCCTCCAGGATGACCTTCACATGATGATTTGTTATCCGCCGCATGGGTTGAGGAAATTCCTTCAGCCGGACCATGTGGCTTTAAAGACTGCGACTTTTGTGTTCTATCGGAGTCCTCGACATCCCTCAAATGAACCCGCCTATAAAATTCTTCATCTGCATCCATTGCTTGTAGTTGCCATCTCTCAATAGCTGAAGAGTCTTTCACCACACCATTACTAGCAGAATCTGCATCAACCCATGCCTTTGTCAATCTATTGTCGATTGTTCCACTTTCTCCCGAATGTTCCCCAAGGTTTAGTGGGCACTCAATCTCATTTGAAAGGCTTTGGTGCATATCATCAGAGAGTTTTGACCTCTCAATATTTTTTCCAGTAGAACTAAAATCGAGAGACCAATCTCTAACCCTGCAATTTCTTGAGTCAATCTCAGACATGCAATCTTGCTTTGCGAAAACACCAACTGAGGATCTCTTCCTGATATCAGAGTCATCCAGCTGTGCATATTCATCACGCCTAGCAAATTTGTGAAATGAAGGTATTTTTGGAAGGTCTCGGAATGCATTGGTCTCTGCTTCTGAAGATGCAAATGCCTGTAGAGAATGAGATAACCAATAAGGGTCATTTACTGGGACCTCCTCACTAACTTTGCAAAATTACTGGGACCCATCCAGTTTTTTTGTACATATAACAATGTAAACTTACATGCGAGGTTTTGATAATTTTGAAAGATAGAGGGGAGGTCCCTCCTCAATTATGTAAAATTGAAGGAAGTTTTTTGTATTTATTCCTAACCAATAATCCAACAATTCAATCCAATTGGACCTAACAAAATCACAAGTAAATCATAAAATGACAAAAAAGGTGTTTAGAACAAACCTTGGCTGCTGCAACAGCTGAGGCGTGCGCAGATTCAGCAGCAGCAAGAGCAGCAGCTTCTTCAGATATTGCAGTGTTACCCTCCATTTTCGATTCCAAATCCTCAAACATTTTTGAAGTGTTCGCAAATTTCCCATCTGTTACCGACTCTATATTGCCTGCCTTATCACTTTTCCGAAGACTTCCATCATATGAAGGAAGTAACAGAATACCTCCACTATCCATTGCATCACTTCCCTTGCATAAAGGTTTAGTACCTAATGTTTGATCTTTATATCCAAATTTTGTTGCGTAGGATGCAGCTGTCTGCTTTAGAAGCTTCAATCTACCATTGGAAGCTTTCTCCTTGCGAAAAACTTCTATCCACATACTTATTAGCTGGCTTGCTATGGCACGAATATCTCGACTAGTATGTACGCATACTTTTTCCTTGATTGTCTTCCCGATGCCTGCAATAAAATAAGCAATAACATCCACCAGTCAATATTGGGTGCAAATATCTGTATGTAAATGAGACAAGACACACAAGACAGAGATCCCAAAGGAAATTTTGTTAGGTGGATAAAGACCAGAACTGAAGTCTCAGAAGTGAAAAATAATAGGTTAAGCATCCATTAACAAAGAAGATCTTGACATGGCTTATTGAAGGTGCATAGATTCCAAGAAAAAATAAGTCAGTTTTATGAGTCCCTCTTTGACATATTCATGTTGAGTGCAGTATGTGGCGTTAACATTTGTATGTAATTTTTTTTATAGAATTAATGTTAATTAGTATCTTTGCATTACTCCTCTATATATAAGAGGAGTCCTCATATTGTTAAAACGATTCAGCTCTTATTTCTTTAAAATGATATCAAAGCTAGGTTCCAAACCCTAAGCGTATTCACCTTCCGGTCATCGTATCCGGCTGGCCACCGCTGGAGACCACTCGTCCCACTTCTGCTCGTTGTTCCTGACCATCCAAGAGCCTCCTCTCCCACTTCCACGGGCAAAATGTTGATCAGCTCACGTGACATATCCCGTCAGTCGATCGGCCCTGGTTGATGGGATGCTGCTTTCAGTGATCCTCTGATAGTGTGATTGAATCTAAATCTCGGGGGATGTTTTTTGCTAGCAAGTTTTATGCAAAAATAATCAAATTAGAAAATAATAAATTCTGAAAATTAATTCAGTCTGAAGGTTACAAGTTTAAATAGGTAAATTAAAACACTCCTTGAAACCTCTCTTTTATTAAATATGTATAAGCCTATTTACTCCAATCCATTTCATATGAAAAAAGCAACCTGGACAACCCATCGAAAACGAGACTTCTCTCGGTTTTCGACGAGAAGTGCCAGTCCTTACGTTGAATCCTCCTACCTGGACTCCGATCGACGCCAGCAAAGCCTCCAGCGGGTTGGACGACGATTAGTGTACTGGTCCAGTGTTTCTTCCGGCGAGAACGAGCCTTCCTAGAGACCTCATGGCCATCCCAATCACATCAGTGATTCGATTCCGTGCGCTACCAACCTCCTATTTCGACACCTGGTCCTCTTCCTCAAGAGGCAATCCATTCCGTCCTCTTCCCCCACTGGCAGCCCTAATATTGTGTCTGCCGAGCCCCTCTTTCAAAACCTTTACTATGAACTCCAAGTTATTCCCATCCCTATCAGAAAACTCCCCCCTTTTCCTTAAGCCCCACACAACCAGAACTATCCAAACTGAGCCTCTTTGACCAATAATCCTTTCGTGACTTTCACCCGTTTTGGACTGACTTTTGTGCCGTATCTACCAAGCAAATCTCATCCCAGTTAATCTCGTCCGTGTTTCCTATTTTCATAATTGTTATGCAAAACTTAAGTGATCAATAAAAAAACTTGCTCACTAATCCTCTCGCTCTCATTGACATTATTGTACTACATGTTATACCCTAGGTCGTTTGCATGATATTATGTGCAAAATTGCCTGTGTAAGCCGAGATTATTGCATATGGTTAGCTTATTATTTTTCTAATTAAATCAACGAGCGCTGTGAAATTTTCAACCATTGTTTGATCATTCGTTCCAGAGTTATTCGCTGCTAGAAGCAAGTTAATCTCCTTTTACTTCCTCTGTTCAATACAACAAATTAATTTTCATCAGAAATGGTGCCTTATTTGACGCCCACTTGACATGTTTTCTACAACCCTCCACTGTTATATTGGAGGAATTTTTTAGGGCAGACATGACTGATTTTGGTGGCTCCAAGACCCTCACTGGATCTACACGAGCTGGTCAGGATCACAATTTCTCCCAGACCACTACGATCTAATTGGATGACACAAATTATTTATCATGGTCCCGTTCTATTACCATGACCTTAAATAATCAAAATCGCTTTGGCTATATCAATGGCTATACTAGCGAACCAGTCAAAAACACTAACAGTTGGCCGCAATAGGAGTCCAAGAACTCTCACGTTATGTCATAACACACAAATTCCATGCTGGAGTCCATTGCTTAAAATTACCTTTTCCTGAACACTATTACTGACACATGGAAACATGTCGAATATACTTACTCCTGCAAAAGAAATGCAACAAAAATTTACCAGCAACGCCGCAAGATTTTTTTCCATCGACAAGGTGACTGCTCTCCGTCTGCTTATTATCATGAGTTTACAGAGCTATATCAGGAGTGCGGCCATTTTAACTCTCGTATCATGTTCTGTAATGCAGATGAGTTCTTGATCAGGGCCCGTGAGGATTGTAATCGCGTGTTTGAGTTCTTACATAAGATGCATAGTGATTTTGATTAGATTACCATCCAAATTTTGGGACGTCTTTTAATTCCCTTCCTAAAATGTATAGCATTGTACAACACGAGTTTGACAACAGGCTGTCATTGAACACAACTATCGTTACCAAGGAATCAACATTAGTGGCTCATCAAGTCAATTTTGGAGGTTGGGGATTTCAAGCCAATGCCTTTGAATAAGGGATATTTGAATTGTGATCATTGTGGAAAGTCTCTGCATACTCAGATACGTGCTTCAACCTACATTTCTCCTCCCACAGGCGGATCTGCATCACATGGAGGTCATGATCGTGTTAGAACTCAAGGGAGAAGCTCTCAGTCATATTACCCAGCTCATCTGGTTGAGGTTTCTGAGGACAGTTATCCTGAACATTTTTCCCTACCTCCTACTCAGTCGTCTTCTTTTTTTGTTGAAAAGATGCAGTGATGGTACGCCACGTCCGACACAGGTCTATTCCCGCAGGAGGCGGTGAAACGATACTCGTTCGGGCGATCCGAGTCCACGGTTGTTTCTGGATGGTCGTTCTGAGTCGTTTTGATATATTATTTTATATATTTTGAGTTGTATTTGACACTCGATCGGACCAGACATTATGAATAGTCCGATTCGGGTGTCTTATGTTGTTTTGAGTTTAAATATTGCATGCCTAGTATATCATTGGTATTGAAGGTTTGCTTCCCAACTTGCACGAACCGTCGGTCATGCCCAATGCGACGTCGTGGCCTCGGTTAGGCCCAATGCGACGTCGTGGCCTTCCTCTTGGTGCGACGCCAAGCTCTCCTTCCTCCCTCCTTTCCCTGCAGCCTAGCTGATGTAGAGCATAGACAAGTACTTGCAGTGGATGACAAGTTTTGGGCCCATTCGGGGCTGATTTGGCAACTTTCCATATAAGACGTGCCCGGATCGATGATTGGACTTCACAGATTTATTTGGATTTGCGTTGCGAATCGATTTGATATATTATATTACTATTTTTGTATTTTATTTTGATGTATTTAGGTAGTCTCACCTCCGACCAATCATAGTCGTCGATGGTGGGATGCCCTAAGTCTCTTATTATGACAAATATGATGATGTCAGTGGGCTGATTTAAGGCATTGCAGAATTTGGAGAGTCTTCTTCCCGGATTCCCGCGATCAAGCTACGGTGTCGACTCCGTGGAGCCATAGGTGACGATTCCTAGGTTGGTTTTCCCCTCCCTTATCCTTCCCCTAACCCTTGCCATCATTTACACCCCCAAATCCTCACCTCCACCCACTGCAGCCCACAAAAACCGCTACCCTAGCCGCCGGCCTGCAGCTATCCTGTTGCCGCCAGCCCTACTGCCTCTCCCTCTCACTTCCGCCCTTCCTCCACCGCTTCTACAACACCGCCGACCACCCCCTCCTCCCTTACAGTCCAGCCGACCCCTCCTTTCCCACTTCCCACCGCCGGCCACACCATTTGGGTTGTCCAAGCAGTCTGCCGACCCCCCACACCATTGTCTCCACAAACCGCCAACTCCTCTACGAGGATCTGCCTCCCAAACAGCCCTAAAATTCTAGATCAGTCAAGATCTAGAGTTTTAGCATCCCGATCCGTTATTTCCGCCTTCGTTCATCATCCCCTAGCCCGGATCCGATCCCTAAAATATCGGATCTACCTTTCCCCGCCCGAATCTCCCTCCTCGTGGTCGGATCTATCCATTTCCGGCCCAATTCCCCCCACTTTCCGCCGAGGGAAGCCACTGCCACCATCGTTCTGCCACTGGTTCCACATTTGATTGTCATTCTATACATCCGGCTCCGAAATCTACAGTTCCTTGGTCAGCTCACTATTTGGTGAGATTTCATTGTATTGGTTTATCATTTTCGGCATTTTTTTATTAGACTGGATCTTGTACTTGTTTTGGATATCTTGTATGGTAGTTGTTTGCCCTACATTATTATTGTGATTTGATGGGTTTATTCGCCACGCGCTCTGTCTTTGGCCCTCCACGCGGAGGAAAGCCTAAGCTTATTTTGCCCAAATAAATTATTTGTCTTGCTGTGAATTTTCTGTGTGCGGTGATATTATTTATTATCTAATTGTGATTAAGTCTTCGGGCATTGCATGACATGTAGGATTATGTCTCCGTTAATTCACCGCCTATAGATCCCTCCTGCGTCACTAGCCAATTTGTATGAAGATAAAAGCTCAGATCAATGCAAAGAAAAATCCAAAAAATCATCCATTTCTTAAACAGCCTAAAGACCACATATCAATGGATTATGGGCAGCCCGGCGCACAAAGCATCCCAGCGTAGCGAGGCTTTGAAGAAGAATCTCACCACAAGGGTGAAATGTAGGCAAACCTTCCCCTGCAATTTTGCAAGAGGATGCTTCCAGGACTCGAACCCGTGACCTCAAGTACACACGCACCACCATAACAGGTGCGCCAAGGCTCCCCATCACACTTCTCAATGGATCAAAAATGACAATCACCCACGGGCTACAAAAATGATAGGATGCAACTAGCAACTGGTGAAAACAGTAAATAGAGAGCAAATTACCAGAAAGTCGAACAGCTAAGAGATCAGTTGAAACAACAAGAAGTAAGCGAACACAGTGTCGCAGAAGCTGTGTGGCATTCTTCCCCAAAGAATCCTATTTAAATTTGTCAAAAAAACAACCATTTTAGACAATCATTTTTTATCATCAAGTAAACGACTCTAGCACCATGAGACTGAAATAACATGCAGTAAAATAAAGATAAAAAATCAGCTTACACATATCCAAGAGTTTAAAATGCTCAGTCTTTCTTTGGTGCCAGCTAAGGACTTTAGAACATCAATTGGGAGACTCAACATCTCCTTAGCAAGACGCAATCTTCCAGACGTAGTTTTAACACCGATGAACAAGTCCTGCAGTATTGCTTCCTCAGCCAACAATTTCTGTGTTCCATCTGAGGATCTACCAAATGTATAATCAGAAAGTTTGCATGCATCAAGTCTCTGAGACATGTCTCGCAGTTCATTTCTTTCACAATCAGACCTTACTTGAATGTCCTCCATTGTCTCAACCTCCGCAATATGATCCTTACCCGTAGTTAAAATGTCATTAATGCGTATCGCTTCTCGAAGACCACTCATCATCGCACCGCCAACTGTATCCGGATGCTCTTTGCAGGTTGCTTCTCCAGCGAAAAATAAACAGTTTGCAACTGGCTTGCCTAAAATATCATAGTCCTCCCCGGAAGCCCCTACTGCAACAAATGAGTAGGCACCTCTGCTATAAGGATCAATACCCCAATTTGTGACAACATATGCAACTGGATCAGGCACGGAAGCTTCACCGAAGAGCCTCCTAAGAACCATCAAAGCATGATTAACGTGATCAACCGAACTAGAGTTCTGACCACATATAGCTGCTTTCCCAACGACGAGTGCTAGAAGAACAGGGGCTCCGGCCGTCTTTTTGATATTCCAAAACATGAAACAATGGCCCCTGCTAGCTGTTGTTTCTGCAGTAGCCCCAAAATAATCTATACTTTCATCCCAAAAAACATTAGGGAACTCCAATACTACCTTATTCAACACACCAAAACCAAGTCTTTGGATTGAAGCCACTTTCCAATCAGGTAGAGTAGGTGAAAACTTGATGGTATTTGCTTTGAGGCATCCTAACGGAATGGTAATTAAGACCGCATCTGCTGAAAACTCGCTTCCATCTGATGTGCCTATTTTCACTTTGGGTAGTTGATCAGTTTCATCAGAATCTGTGATTTTATAATTGATTTCAGTGACTACGTGATTTAGGCGGACATCAACTCCCACAACCAAATTATCTATAACAGTGCCATAACCCCCCTTAATCATACAATGAGGCCCTCCAAATCCTCCATAAACATCATCTTGATTCCAATAAGGAAGAGATACATGCTCGAGTGGGGCAGCACATCCATATTCCAAGTTTGCAAAGTGCCAATCCATCACTCTCCTCTCAAGAGGACTCAGTATGTCTGTTTTCTGAATAATATCAGTGCCACAAGGAGTTTCATTTTTAGCACAATTTCCTGAATCATAAACCATGTCAACCTGTTCCGGCATTTCAACAAGTGACACTGACAGAGACATCCGGCGCCTTCTAAGAGCGTATTCCAGCCCATCCTGAAGAGACATAGACATTGCATTCTCGCCATTTGCATCAATGAATAACAAGGTGTCATCAAGGAGACTATTGTATTCTGCTTCAAGAGCTCCATCCAAATCAGGGGGCACTTTATGACCTGTTACGATATCATAAAGTGGGCAATCACTGTTCAACATGGTCAACTCCAGGCCTAACTGAGAACATATTAAAGAGGAAGGGTCTGGCCTTCTTTCAGTTGCGACATCAGCCTGAACACCGGTTATGATGCTAGCTCCGAGATCAACAGGAACAGAAAAAGATGTGCGATCGGTACAAACCCGACCTCCTATCCGACTTCGAGCCTCCAGCACAGTAACATGATAGCCTTGGCGTTGCAGATGGCGTGCTGCAGTTAACCCAGCAGGTCCAGCACCAACAATTACTATTTTTTTCTGTAAACAAAAAACTGATTCAGTATTAACAATCCCTATGGTGGGTTTCTGCTTCAGAGACACGTGGGATTCCAAATTATCGCCTTCATCTCTTTCACATCGATGAACTGCACAGAAACCTGCAATTTTATCACAATAATCTTCCCTTGAATTGCAGGGACATTTAGATGATTGCGTATCACCTATTCCAAACACTGGTTCAATATGGCCTCCAGTAACTTCTCTAATATTTGCACGGCAAGATATCTCAGATCCTATGCAAGAATCAGAAGAATCCTTATCATCACAAGCTTCATCAGAAACTTTTTTTTTATGTTGGTATAGGGATGTTGAAGAATTGACTAAAACAGTCAGATTTGGCGAGGTCGCAACTTCCCTAACATGGACTACTTCTTCTTCAGGTCTAAGGTTCTTCAAGGCACAACTTCCCTTGGGTTTTGATTCCTTTGGTTCTCCAGAATCAACTATAACTGAGTTTCTAGGGCATCTTTCTGAAGAAATTCCCGAATTGATATAACCCTGCAGAGGAAATTTTGTGAGGACACCTAAACGACAGTTTTTCATATAAAAAGAAGAGGAAAATACTTTTCCCCTTGACATCTTAGCTAAGACTAGTAAAAAAAATAACTCAGAACAGGCCATTCATCCATTAATGCTAAATTTTCCTCCACCATTAATATGGACGTGGTGACTTCGGATCACGGATACAGCTTCTCAACGAAGCAGAGAAGATTACATGGATCAGACTCCCGCAGAAGACGACATTGGTGGGAGCTTCATACATTGAGTATGACAATAAGAAAATACTTTTCATAAAATTATTACATTTGATCCACTATGTGCTAAGGTAATTATTGGAAAATTATAATGAGCGAAGAAAGGTTATTCATATGGTTCATCTTGATCTTGAGAAGAAATACGACATAAATGATTTAGAACACATTTGGGGAAAACAATTTTGTTAAATTTATGCTCAAGTTATTAAAAAACAAATATATGTACGACAAGAATTGAGTAGCAGTTAGAAGTAGTTGTTGCTGAACAAAGAGCTCCCAAGCATAATAGGATTACACCACCTTCTTTTATATGGGTTATAGAGATAAAAAGGTTCAAACTGAAGAATCTGATGTATGCTATTTACAAGTAAAACAAAGAGAAAGAATCAAATATGGAATTATAGGATTTAAAATTTATAGATAATATGGGCAAGTAATATGGGCAATACTGCTAAAAGATAGCGTGACACTTAGTATGATAGGATTAAGTATCTATAATATACTATAATTTATAAATGAAGGCACAAATTTTAGAGTTAAGATAAAGTGGTTGAAATGGAGGATGGCTTGGGAATGCTAAGGATAAGAAACCTAGGTGATCTAAATGTGCATTATCAAGAACTACAATTAATTTGACTATTTAATATAGATTTGAGCGTTAGGTGAAAAGAAAATATTTTGTTAAGAAGAAATGGAAAAAGCCTAATATGAGAAGCCCATTCTTCGAGCACATATACATTCTCTTTAGTCCCACATCATAGGATTGGAGTTCTCTCCTCTTCTCTCTTTCTATATATATGTTGCATACATGTACCCAAAGATATACAAATTTGAGAAATTAATAAAATTTAGATTATTTTTCTCTCTCTTCGGCTTGTCATTACATGGTATCAGAGTCATTGTTCCTACGAAAGTTCTCCTCACTCTGCTCTGAGAGGGTAGCATTCTGCTAACTGCGGTTTCTTTTTGTCTCGTGTGGTTTCCCTTTTTCTACCCGCTGCCTCCTCCCCGTAGATCCACTCCTTTCACCGCCCTGCTGTTATAGTTGTTTGTGGGTCCCCTGCTAGTCGCGGACTACCTCTGCTAATCGTGGACTACCTCTGCTAGTTGCGGACTACCTCTGCTAGCTGGGGACTACCTCTGCTAGCCGCGGACTACCTCTCCTAGTCGCGTGTTCCTACTCGCGAACTGCTTCTCTCTACTGTTTGCCACGAACAGATTCTTCTGTTTGCTAGTCGCGTGTTCCTACTCGCGAACTGCTTATCTCCGTTGTTCGCCGCAAACTGCTTCTCTTTAATCGCTGCAGACTGATTCTCTCTATTGTTAGTCACGGTCTACTGTTCATCGCGGACTATTTTTCCTATTCGATGCATACTGCTACCCACTGCTCCTGTTCGCCGTGGACTGCTTCTCCTGTTCATTGTCGGTTTCCCTTCTAGCTGCGGCAGGCTCCTCTTGCTATCAGTCGCTCTCTGTAACCAGTGTGGTTGTCGTGCGGACTTTTCTATTCGCCAAGTGCTTCCCGCGGACTTCGTTGCCCGCTGCTCTCTTCTCTCCTCATACAACTGCTTCTTTGCTTGGATGCTTTCTTCTCTGACCGCACTGCTGCTTGGGCGGACTGACCTTGCTATCCGCGCGGTTACTATGACTGTCTTCTTCTACTCGCGGACAGCCTCTTGGCCTCTGTTTTAGTCGCTGCTTCAGCCCGCTGCGGTCTCCTCTCTACCCGCTGCGAGCTTCTCCGCGTATTGCCGCTCTTCTCTACTCTACTCGCTAGCCCACCCTCTTCTATTCGCATGCACGCCGTGATGCGGGACCAGGAGTCCACCTGCCCGCCACCTTGGCATCACCACCAAGGGGCCCACCTGGAGTCAGCACCAGGCGGCTTTATCAGGCCCGCGGGCCGTACACCCCAACCAGCTCTCCGCCATGGAATCACCACCATGCGGCAGGTTGTTGAGGCCGGGGCTCGATCCCCAGACCTCCTAGATAAGAGGCCTTCACCAGCGCTCTAATCACCAACTGAGCCGCGGATTAGTTGGTGATGAGAGCGCTGGTGAAGGCCTCTTATCTAGGAGGTCTGGGGATCGAGCCCCGGCCTCAACAACCTGCCGCATGGTGGTGATTCCATGGCGGAGAGCTGGTTGGGGTGTACGGCCCGCGGGCCTGATAAAGCCGCCTGGTGCTGACTCCAGGTGGGCCCCTTGGTGGTGATGCCAAGGTGGCGGGCAGGTGGACTCCTGGTCCCGCATCATAAAAGTGCAGGATCAGTTGGTGATGAGAGCGCTGGTGAAGGCCTCTTATCTAGGAGGTCTGGGGATCGAGCCCCGGCCTTAACAACCTGCCGCATGGTGGTGATTCCATGGCGGAGAGCTGGTTGGGGTGTACGGCCCGCGGGCCTGATAAAGCCGCCTGGTGCTGACTCCAGGTGGGCCCCTTGGTGGTGATGCCAAGGTGGCGGGCAGGTGGACTCCTGTCCCGCATCACGCCCTCCTCTATACGTCGGGCCTGCTGCGATCTTCTCTTTTTGCCGTCATGGACTCAACGACTACTTCTTCTCTTCCCTCTCGTGTCGTTGCTCCTCCTGATGTTTGTGATGAACTTAGAATCAACACCATTTCTATCAGCGGGAAACAAAATTTTGTGAAATGGGCGCACTCTGTTCGGCGATTTCTCCAGACAAAAGGTCTTTTTCATCACCTTACTCGGGATACTCTCACTGTCCCTACTGACGAATGGCTCCGTGATGACGGTCGGGTCCAATCCTGGATTCTCAATTCCTTGGACCCTGAGCCATACTGCATGACCATGTATCATGAGACGGCCAAGGCGATGTGGTAGGAGCTTCACTCTCTCTACTCTAGCAAAGACAACTTACTGCATTTGTTTGATATCATCACTGCGCTTCAAACACTGGATCCCGACACAATGGGCGATTTGACCACCTTCGTTGCCAAGGCCAAAACTCTGATGGAGGCATGAATCCAACATCAACCTCCTTCACAGATCTCGCTACACAACAAGCACAAAGGGAAGTTGTTGGGATTGTGTTATGGACCGCTCATTCACGGGCCTAATCCCGCCGGTCGGGCGCACAACATGGGTCGCGGCTCTGCACACCCAACCCTTCTCCGCACGTGTTCCCGGTGCGGCGGGGTGTTGAGGCCGGGTCTCGAACCTTTTACCTCCTTGATGTAAGCTCTTAACGCTAGCTCACATCACCAACTGATCCGCGGATCAGTTGGTGATGAGGGCAAGCGTTAAGTGCCTCTTATCAAGGAGGTAAAGGGTTCGAGACCCGGCCTCAACACCCCGCCGCACCGAGAACACGTGCGGAGAAGGGTTGGGTGTGCAGGGTCGCAGCCCATGTTGTGGGCTCGACCGGCGGGATTAGGCCCGCGAATGAGCGGTCCATAACAGATTGCTATGATGATGACCCGTATTCCTCCCCATCTTCACAGTGTCAGGGCTCATATTATTTCCTCTTCTGCAACACCCTCTCTGTCTGATGTCTGCTCTATGCTGCTCAAAGTTACCCCACCATCCGAGGTCCCTGAAAATTTCTCTCTGACTCTCCTCCAGCAGCCCTTTTTACCTACTCCTGCTGCAGCTCGTGGCTCGTCAGCTCGAGGTCGCCTTACGTCTCAGGGACGAGGATGTGTTGGGCGTTCTACTTTGAAATATACTTACTGTGGTCGGGAGGGTTATCTTGAAGTCACTGGCTACCGCAAGCATGGTCTGCCTCCACACCTGACTGCATCTACAATAGTTGTTCCTCATCCCATTGCAGTTGCTCTACAAGATTCTGACACTACTACCTGACAAGACATCAACGCTCTCCGCACCCAACGTCAACATCTTCAAGGCGTGATTAGTCGCTCATCTGGCTCTGTTGCGTCTTTCACTTTTTCTCCACTGAAGGTATATCATGTCCCTTCCATAGCCCCCACTGGATTGTGGACTCGGGGGCTACTCACCACATTGCCTCTCAGAAACCACCTCAGTACATGCAGTCTGCCTATCCCAAGTTCATTACTATAGCAATGGTGACACCACTCCGGTCTCTGGTGTTGGTGATTTACGGCTTACCCCCACTCTCTCTCTCCTCGATTCTTCATGTTCCGGGGTCACCGTTCAATCTGCTATCAGTTAGTCGCCTTACTCAGGAACTTGATTGATGTATAACCATCTCTCCTTCATCTTTTGTTGTGTAGGATCGACAAACGCGGAATATCATTGGTAAAATGTAGCTGACGAATGGGCTCTATCTGTTGGATGTTCCACCTACCCTTCTCTCTGCAGTCTCCCCTGTTGATTGACATCGTCACCTTGGACATGTTGCTCTCCTGATTCTCAAGAAGGCTCTTCCTGATGTTATATTGCAAGAGTTTACATGTGAATCTTGTATCTATGACAAACATGCTCCAGATCGGACTGTTGTCTGTCGAAAATCTCACCTCGTGGCCCGGGATTTCACTCGGCAACAAGGCCTTGATTATGATAAAACCTTCTCACCGGTTGCCAAGTTAAATACCGTTCGGTTTATGATCTCCTTGGTTGTACATCGTCAATGGCCCTTAAATCAGTTAGATATTAAAAATGTATTTCTCAATGGAGACATCCAGGAAATTGTTTATATGCACCAACCACCTGGGTTTGAGACCACGATGGAGTCATATGTATGTCATCTCTGAAAGTCTATATATGGTCTCAAACTGTCTCCTCGCGCTTGGTTTGAAAAATTCAGTAGGGTCATTCGAGAAGTTGGTTTTACACGGAGTTCGGCCGAAGCCTCTTCACACGTCATCAACCAACAGCCACTGTAATTCTCCTTGTGTACGTTAATGATATTCTAATTACGGGTGACGACTCCACAGGGATTCAACATATCAAATAACATTTAAACTCAGTGTTTCAAACAAAAGACCTAGGAGATCTTCGATACTCTCTTGGACTTGAGGTCGCAAGGTGACCTGATGGTCTTGTTCTATCTCAATGGAAGTATTGTATTGATCTACTTCAAGATGTCGGTTACTCAGTGTGCAAACCTGCGGATACCCCTATGGATGTAAATCACACTCTTTGCGCATGGTTCTGACTCCAACCCACTACTTGCAAATCCAGAATACTATTGACGTAAGTAGGGAAGCTGATTTATCTTACGGCTACACGACTTAATATCTCATTTGCTGTTGGAGTTGTGAGTCGGTTTATGCATGCTCCTCGGACATTTCATCTTCAGGCTGTCGAACGCATTCTTAGATATCTGAAGCAATGTTATCAAGGCGACGCCTAGGCGCCCGGGCGCCCACAAGAGCGCTATGCGATGCACGCCTAGCAGCACTTGTGTTAGGCGCCCGCCTAGAGGCGCGTAGGCGCCCAGGGCGACGCCTGGACGCCTAGGCGCAAAAACTTTCTCTCGAGTATGCTTTATTTCTTTCGGATACCGATTTTTTTTATTTCTCGCGTATGCTTTATTTCTCCCGACGCTACTGTTGCTTTACTTTTTCCTTAGTCTTCAAGCTTTGATAATTTTTCTTAATGACTGTATGTTTGTTAAATATATATAACATGTGCTTCACTTTGAGCAATGCATGTGATTTTGTGTTACCTTTACCTTCATTTAAATCAACTTACATCATCATTAACAAATATATAATCGCGTGTGTTTTTTTCCTGCATTCATGTTTTCAAATGCATATATTTTTTACATTGTTTAAGTATAATTTTGTAATGTCATAGTTGGCTTATTTTTGTGACCACTAACATTGTAGTGGTTGTGGATGCTTTGTATGAAATTTAGAAATTTATTTAGGGTGTTCAATATTTACTGCCGAATGCTTATATTTTGTTGATAATGTAGAGAACTATTGACTATTTGAAGAGTAATTTTAGCTCAGTTACCTCATGTGAGTGAGTGAAAATAACCACTCAAATTATTTTGCATGTTGTGGTTTAAAAGGGAGTTACACTTTACTGAGCATGTTAAACGCTTTGATCGCCTAGGCGTCGCCTCGCCTTGGTACACCCTTTAACGCCTTGGTCGCCTTGTCGCCTTGACAAGCTTGATCTGAAGACTGCTCCAGGACAAGTACTTTATTACAAATCATCTTCCTCTCTATCTCTTATTGCGTACTCTGACGCTAACTATGCAGGTTCCCTTGATGATAGACGTTCCACAATTGATTTTTGTACATACTTTGGTGAACACCTTATTACCTGGCGTAGCAAGAAGCAATTTGTTGTTGTTCTCTCATCTGCTGAGACTGAGTATCGTGCTATGACAGATGTTGTATCTAAGCTAACCTGGCTTGGAAGTCTTCTTAATGACTTGGAACATAAACTCTCATCTCCAACAACCCTATTTTGCAACAGTCAAGCAGCTATACATATTGCCAAAAATCTCGTATTCCATGAGCGGACCAAACATATTGAAGTTGACTGTCACTTTATTCAGGAAAAGTCCAATCAAAGAAGATGGCAGTAGAGCATGTTCTTGCTACATGACAAGTTGCTGACATCCTAACTAAAGCTCTTTCTCGACCGCTATATCATCAAGTCTTATCCAAGCTTGGCGCCTACGACTTGTATGCTCCAGCTTGCGGGGGAGTGTTAAGAAGAAATGGAAAAAGCCCAATATAAGAAGCCCATTCTTGGAGCTCATGTACATTCTCTTTAGTCCCACATCATAGGATTGGAGTTCTGTCCTCCTCTCTCTTTCTATATATATGTATGCATACATGTGCCCAAAGATATACAAGTTTGAGAAATAAATAAAATTTGGGTTCTTTTTCTCTCTTCGGCTTTTCTTCCCATATTTAATGGGAGTGACATCAATAAAAAATATGATATAAAATAGATTTATGTGATACAAGCATAATATACAATGAAGGTCAGAAATACATAATTTAGACAAGTAATATAGTCAATGTCGATCCGTGAGTCATTGGATAAATGAAGGGGTAGACCCAACATAACATGTATGAAAGTTGTTAAAATTGATTTGTATAGTGGAAGATTAGAGTACAAAGCTCAAAAGTTAAATAAATTTTTATTAACTTTCTCATCCATCTATACAAGTCATGTACACGCATATATAGGTTGGAGGATTGACACCCTAACTCCAAACCATGGTGTGGAACTAATCTAAGTTAGAGAGAAAGAAACCACTTAATGGGCTAAATAGGCGGGTTTCTATTCTTCTACAATATAGTTTAGATTTAATACATCGAGCAGCACTCGACGGGAACAAAAGAAAAACAAAAAATTATAAATATTTGATGATGATGATGATTAGAAAGGGAGAGGGGAAGCCAAAAATAAAATACTATTTCAAAATGTTTGCACAGAATTGACATAACACTCAAAACAGGCTACAGCACTCAAATGGACTTAATGGAGAATGATACTTCATCAAACCAACCCAACCCATCAGGATGAGGCTAAAAATGATTAAGTTAAAGGACAATAAGTTTTAAGACAGAAGTATCAAGAACAAAAATCTGTAATGTTGATAACTGACACATTATCTGATTGGATATTTAAAGAGCAAGCCAACTGTATAGAAGAAAGACTTACATGTTGGTCTAGAAACCTAAATATTTCGAAGTTAAGGGATATTTGGGGAGATCCATCATCCAAAGTGCTCTCAGATAGCCCACAATCTTCAAAAGTCAATATATGCTTCACATCTTTACTCCAAAGATATAAAATCAAATTCCTGTCGTGCAGAAAGCTAATATCAACCAAAATACACTTCAAACTTAGTCAAAGTGAACTACTTACAAAAGTAATAATTTGTCTTGCTAAAATGATGATGAATAAACAAAAAAGAAAATTATACTTCATGAGCATGTGAAGAATTTCATCTTCCAAGGAAGAACAATATCATCCATGACTTTAACAGAAACAAACTTTGCATCCAGTCAAATGTATATTATTACTCTGTAGTTGGAAAATGAGAAGAAAACATCACTTAACAAAATAGGATGTAGAAGATAATTATTCAAGTTTACAAACAATGGAAATAAGTCTAAAATATTGAAATAAAACTGGTAAATTTCTATTGAACAAACAATGACATTGAACATGAAGTGATGGACCACTTCTCATCAAGGTATGGATTGCTATGCTGGTTGCACATACCTAGATGTGTACCACACCAGCATAGACGACTAATATGAGTAATATGACAGCACTTGTTCTCAAATATGTGTATGCTATGTACTGGCATAACATAGCACATAGGTACAGCACAACACAATATATGATAAATTGCTGGGATTGATTAGTTAATTCAAACTCTTAAGAAGAAATGGAAAAAACCCAATATGAGAAGCTCATTATTGGAGCTCATGTACATTCTCTTTAGTCCCACATCATAGGAATGAAGTTCTCTCCTCCTCTCTCTTTCTATATATGCATACAAGTACCCAACGATATACAAGTTGAGAAATTAATAAAATTTGGATTATTTTTCTCTCTCTTCGCTTTTCTTTACATGGTATCAGAGTCATCGGTCATGCGAAAGTTCTCCTCACTCTCCTCTGGGCGGGTAGCATTTTGCTAACGGCGGTCTCTTTTTGACTCATGCGGTTTCCCTTTTTCTTCCTGCTGTCTTCTCTCTGTGGATCCACTCCTCCTTCTTTCAACCCCCCTACTTTTATAGTTGTTCGTGGGTCCCTGCTAGTCGCGGACTACCTCTGCTAGTCGCGGACTACCTCTGATAGTCGCGGACTACCTCTGCTAGTCGCGGACTACCTCTGCAAGTCGCGGACTACCTCTGCTAGTCGCGAACTACCTCAGCTAGTCGCGGACTACCTCTGCTAGTCGCGGACTACCTCAGCTAGTCGCGGACTACCTCTGCTAGTCGCGGACTACCTCTCCTAGTCGCGGACTACCTCTCCTAGTCACGTGTTCCTACTCGCGAACTGCTTCTCTTCGTTGATCGCCACGAACTGATTCTTTTGTTCGCTAATCGCGTGTTCCTACTTGTGAACTGCTTATCTCCGCTTTTCGCCGCAGAATGCTTCTCTCTAATCGCTGCGGACTGATTCTCTTTGTTGTTAGTCACGGTCTCCTGTTCGTCATGGTCTCATGTTCGTCGCGAACTGCTGCACACTGCTTCTCCTGTCCGCCGCGGACTGCTTCTCCTGTCCGCCGCGGACTGCTTCTCCTGTCCGCCGCGGACTGCTTCTCCTGTCCGCCGCGGACTGCTTCTTCTGTTCGCTGCCGGTTTCCCTTCTAGCCGCGACAGGCTCCTCTTGCTATCAGCTGCTCTCTGTAATCGCCGTGGTTATCACGCGGACTGTTCTATCCACCAAGTGCTTCCTGCGGACTTCTCTGCCCGCTGCTCCCTTCTCTCCTCAGACTGTTGCTTCTTTGCTTGGCTGCTTTCTTCTATGACCGCATTGCAGCTTGGGTGGACAGACCTTGCTATCCGCGCGGTTACTGTGGCTGCCTTTTTCTACTCGCGGGCTGTCTCTTGGCCTCTGTTTTGGTCGCTGCTTCAGCCCGCTGCGGTCTCCTCTCTACCTGCTGTGAGCTTCTCCGCGTCTTGCCGCTCTTCTCTACTTTACTCGCCAACCCACCCTCTTTTATTAGCCATGTATGCTGCGATCTTCTCTTCTTGCCGCCATGGACTCAACGACTGCTTCTTCTCGTCTCACTCGTGTCGCTGCTCCTCCTCCTGAAGTTCGTGATGAACTTAGAATCACCACCATTTCTCTCAACGGGAAGCAAAATTTTGTGGAATGGGTGCACTATGTTCGGCGAGTTCTCCAGACCAAAGGTCTTCTTCATCATCTTACACGGGATGCTCCCACTGTCCCTAGTGACGAATGGCTCTGTGATGACGGTTGAGTCCAATCCTGGATTCTCAATTCCATGGACCCTGAGTCACATAGCATGGTCATGTATTATGAGATGATCAAGGCGATGTGGGAGGAGCTTCACTCTCTCTGCTCTGAAAAAGATAGCTTACTGCATTTGTAGCTCACTGCATTTGTAGCTTACTACATTTGTTGGATATCATCTTTGCGCTTCAAACACTGGATTCCGGCTATTTGACCTCCTTCGTTGTCAAGTCCAAAACTCTGGTGGAGGCCTGGATCCAACATCAGCCTCCTTCCACAGATCTCGCTACACAACGGGCACAAAAGGAAGCTGTTGGGATTGCTATGATAATGGTCTGTGTTCCTCCCAATCTTCATAGTGTTATGACTCATATTCTTTCCTATTCTACAACGCCCTCTCTGTCTGACGTCTGCTCTATGCTGCTCAAGGTTACTCCACCATCCGAGGTCCCTGGAAATTTCTCTTCGGCTCTCCTCCAGCAGCCCCTTTTACCACTCATGCTTTAGCTCGTGGCTTGTCAGCTCGAGGAGGCCGCCTTACGTCTCGAGGACGAGGATGTGTTGGACGTTCTACTTAAATGTACTTACTGTAGCCTGGAGAGTCATCTTGAAGCCACTTGTTACCGCAAGCATGGTCTGCCTCCACACCTGACTGCTTCTACAACAGGTGTTCCTCATCCCACTGTAGCTGCTCCAGAAGATTCTGACTTTACTACCCGACAAGATATCAACGCTCTCCGCACCCAACTTCAACAGCTTCAAGGCGTGATTAGTCGCTCATCTGGCTCTGTTGCGTTTTTATCCACTGAAGGTATATCCAGTCTCTCCCATAGCCCCCACTAGATTGTGGACTCAGGGGCTACTCACCATATTACCTTCCAGAAACCACCTCAGTACATGCAGTCTATCCATCCCAAGTTCAATACTGTAGCAAATGGTGACACCACTCCGATCTCTGGCGCTACTAATCTACGGCTTAATCCCACACTCTCTCTCTCTCCTCGGATCTTCATGTTCTGCGATCATCGTTCAATCTGCTATCAGCTAGTCGCCTTACTCAGGAACTTGATTGTTGTATAACCTTCTCTCCTTCATCTTTTGTTGTGCAGGATCGTCAAACACGAAATATCATTGGTAAAGGGCGACTGGCGAACAGGCTCTATCTGTTGGATGTTCCATCTATCCTTCTCTCTGCAGTCTCCTCTGTTGATTGACATCGCCATCTTGGGCATGTTCCTCTCCCGATTCTCAAAAAGGCTCTTCCTGATGTTACATTGCAAGAGTTTACTTGTGAATCTTGTATCTATGACAAACAACATCGTACTTCTTTTTCTCATAAGTGTATTCAGAGTGATACTTCTTTATCTTTAGTGCATTCTAATATTTGAGGACCCTATAAACTCCCTAGTGTTTTTGGATATCGCTATTTTGTTACTTTTATTGACAATTACTCACGTCTCACGCGTATATCTACTTCGTGATCGTATTGAACTTATCTCTGTTTTCCGATCATTTATTACTGAAACACGTACGTAATTATCTGCTACCTTAAAAATAATCTGCACCGGCAATGCTCGTGAATATACTAGCCGCACCTTCCTAAATCTATGCACAGAGCGGAAAAATCAGCACCTTTTTGATGTCGCCCAGTCACTCATGTTTCAAATGCAGGTGCCCACATAATATTGAAATTTTGTTGTTTCTACTGTCTGTCATCTCATCAATCGCATGCCCTCATCCATGCTCAACTTTGCATATCCATTTGGCCTGTTTTTCCATCCAAGTCTCTGTTCTCCCTCACGTCTCGTGTCTTTGGTTGTACATGTTATGTCCATATTCTTGGTCAGCCTAGTGAGAAGCTTGGTCAGCCTAGTGACAAGCTTGTTGCTCGTGTCACCAAATGAATGTTCGTTGGCTACTCCCACACTCAGAAGGGTTATGTTTGTTACTCTCCTACTGATGAAAAGCTGATCGTTTCGGCGGATGTAACCTTTCTTGAGGATCAACAGTACTACTCTTCTCCCTCTCTACTGTTTCTCCTTTTCCCTATCGCTTGTCTGATTATCCCTGTCACGACTCTGTCTCTCCCACCTCTTCCTCCACCACTCCCGGTGCCAGCCCTATCTAAACTGTCTCTTCGCGTCTATACTCGTTGTTCTTCCACGACTGATGCCCTCCAGCAGCTCCCGACTACCAGTATTATCCCGCGGATTGACGATCCTGTATCACCCTCTATCCCTTGGCGAATTGTGTATCTTTACATCGACTCTCTCCGTCACTCCTCAAATTTGTCATCTCTTTCCTCGATTTCTATTCCTAACTTTGTGCAGGAGGATCTTCAACGTCCGGGGTGGCGTGCGGCTATGGATGAAGAAATGACTGCCCTCAGGGCTAACCAGACCTGGGATCTGATTTCTCTTCCTCCCAACCAATCATGTGTCAGCTACACGTGGGTATTTGTTATCAAACATGCTCCAGATGGGACTGTTGATCACCTAAAAGCTCGTCTCGGGGCTCGGGTTTCACTCGGCAACAACGCCTTGATTATGATGAAACACTCTCACCGGTTGCCAAGTTAAATACTGTTCGGGTCCTGATCTTCTTGGTTGTGCATCGTCAGTGACCCTTACATCAATTAGATATTAAAAACGTCTTTCTCAATGACGACCTCCAGAAAACTGTTTATATGCACCAACCACCTGGGTTTAAGATCACAGGGGAGTCTCATGTATGTTAATTTTGAAACTCTATATATGGTCTCAAAGAGTCTTCTCGCGCTTGGTTTGAAAAATTCAGTAAGGTCATTCAATAAGTTGGTTTTACACGAAGCTCGACCAACTTCTCCCTCTTCACTCGTCATCAACCAACACACAGTGTAATTCTCCTTGCATACGTTGATGATATTCTAATTACGGGTGACGAATCCACAGAGATTCAACATATTAAGCAACATTTAAACTCAGTGTTTCAGACAAAAGACCTGGGGGATCTTCGATACTTTCTTGGACTTGAGGTCGCAAGGCAACCTGAAGGCCTTGTTCTATCTCAGCGAAAGTACTGTATTGATCTTCTTCAAGATGTCGATTACTCGGGGAGAAAACCTGCGGATACCCCTATGGATGTAAATCACAAACTCTATGCACATGGTTCTGACTCCGACCCACTACTTGCAAATCCAGAATACTATCAACGCTTAGTGGGGAAGCTGATTTATCTTACGGTTGCATGACCTGATATCTCATTTGTTGTTGGAGTTATAAGTCGATTTTTGCATACTCCTCGGACATTTCATCTCCAGGCTGTGGAGCGCATTCTAAGATATTTGAAGACTGCTCCAGGAAAAGAACTTTGTTACAAACCATCTTCCTCTCTATATCTTGTTGCGTACTCTGACGCTGACTATGTGGGTTCCCTTGATGATAGGCGTTCCACAACTGTTTTCTGTACATATTTTGGGGACACCTTATTATATGGCGTAGCAAGAAGCAATCTGTTATTGCTCGCTCATCTGCTGAGGCTGAGTATCGTGCTATGACAACTGTTGTATCTGAGCTAACCTGACATGAAAGTTTTCTTAATGACTTGGGACATAAATACTCATCTTCGACAACCCTATTTTGTGACAGTCAAGAAGCTATACATATTACTAAGAATCTCGTATTCCATGAGCGAACCAAGCATATTAAAGTTGACGGTCATTTCATTCGGGAAAAAGTCCAATCAAAGAAGATGGAGTTAGAGCATTTTCCTGCTACAGGACAAGTTGCTTACATCTTAACTAAAGCTCTTTCTCGATCACTATATCATTAGTTCTTATCCAAGCTTGGAGCCTACGACTTGTATGCTCCAGCTTGCGGGGGAGTGTTAAGAAAAATGGAAAAACCACAAATGAGAAGTCCATTCTTGGAGCTCATGTACATTCTCTTTAGTCTCACATCATAGGATTGGTGTTTTGCATACATGTACCCAAAGATATACAAGTTTGAAAAATTAATAAAATTTGGATTATTTTTCTCTCTATTCGGCTTTTCTTTACACAAAATATCACTAACATAAATGCCAATCTTCCAAACTTTGTTGATCATCCAAAAGGCTTGAAATGTGATGCTATTTTGGAAGGTTTCTACGATTAATGGCATCACAATTCTAGGGTGGTTATAAGGTGCGGTACATGTGACTATTACAAATAGTTTAGGAATTCCTAAGTTTGAGAAAGGAGGTAATCTTCAGCGATAATTCGGTAGACATAATATATGCAATAAAACATATATAGTACCAAATCAAACACGATAGCATCTTGTTAGATATTTTATTTTATTTTTCATGATTTCGCTATGACAACCTTTCTCTAGCAATCAAAATTCTAAATCACTTTCTCCACTGAGTCTAGAAAGGCAACACCACCAACTGATAATGTCTTTCCTATTAAACCAAGCTGCCTAACTTCTTCCACAAAACTTTACAATCTCAACTAAAATTCCCAAGAGGATAAGCATGCAAAGGCCATGATTGTTGGCATGCTTAAGGAAGCCACAAGAAAAACCAAAACTATCACCACATTTCAATTTAAAGTGGATAAAGCTCAAGCCATTGGTCTAATGAGAGAGCCATGTTGATGGAGATCGCATTTCACAGGTGGTCCGACCCTTATTGGAATCCGCCCAAGTCTAGTTAAACGGGAGGCGGAGTTAGGATGATGGATGATTCGAGCCAGTAGTGGCATTCAGAACGACAACGGCGTATTTTATGTGTTTTTATGTAATTTAATTTCATGTATATTCCGCGGTTTTATGTTTCAAACGATCGTAGCCGTCCCCAGTGGGTTGTAAGTCTAAATATGGTATATGGGCTGATTTTCAGATATTGCATATTTTGCGGGCTCTTGCGGTCTCTCCACGGCGCTGATTCAATGGATCTTTGGTGCCAAAACCAAGATAACTACCTTCTCACTATCCATAACTACCAACACGTAACTGCCAAAAAACTAACAACTGTCATTTAATTACCGTAACCACCCACCTCTCCCTCTACCATCACTCCTAGCCACCGGAAATCATCCTGCCAAGTGCCGGCCAGCCATATTCCTCCTCCCTCACTCCATAAACCCACTCATAACCTTCACAATTTCTGAAATTCTCCCTATTATCTACAGTGTCCGCCCACAAATAACAGCAACCACCAGAAAAAACTTACTCGTACAGTTCAGAAACCTGTCCCAGCATCTCCACTCACGTTCAGCCTTCAACGAACTCTCAATTCCTCCTATCTGCAAGCAGCCTGGTTTCCCTGCCTGCAGTCTTCCATTTCCTGCAGTTCTCTCTTGATTCCAACACAGATAGACTCCCTCCTTCATGTTCATGTCCGCAGCCTGAGCATAATCCTAACCAGTTCCCACACTCCTGCATCTCATTAACCAGTCCACCAGCCCAGATCCAAACCCAGTAAGCCAATTCCTGGCATGAAATCTTCACTCCGGCAGCCCTGCTCAACCAGAAGTCTGAGAAAATAGTTTTCAACTGCTGTTCAGCCATCATCCACCCTGCCGACCACTTGAAGTCATCAAACAGTGACCAGTTACCTTTACCCACCCCTAATCCTTACCCTAAACAGACCTCCTAGCACTTCTCCCTTGACCCATCTTCTGCACCCAGTCTTCGTTCCTGTAGTTCAAAACCAAAACAGCCTCCTAGATCATCTCTCTCACCTCAACCAGCCATATACATGCTACCCGAGACCCCTAATAGCTGCAGAACTCCATTCAATAGTCAAAATCTGTGCAGAACCACAACCAGTTCACTGGCAAGCCACAGAAATCAGTAGTAATTCAGCCCCTGATTTCATATTTCTTGTGTGAGTTCATAGTTAGAGTCAATTTTACTATTTGTTGCTTATTAGGTGAACTATATCATTTGTGATATTATTTTGTTTCTATTTGCCTAAGGCTTGTGCTATTTGTGAAATTTATTCACCTAATATTTAATTGAAGCAATCTCTCTTTAATTTTAATTAGATCTTGTTTATGTTTCTAACACATAATCTCTACTGTAAATGTTTGCGGATCGTAATATTAATTTATAATTTATTGCAATTAAATGATAGATAATCACATGCGCACTGAATAATTTTTCGAATTCCCTACATCACAACATTATTAACAAATTACCAGTGTTCCCTTAGGGAACAATTGCACATCTTACACTTGCATTCAACCGTTAGAATTCCGTTCAAGCACATACACACTTCACATCCGTCTCGCATCACATGTAATTAAGAAAGTCATATCTCCATTTACGATTACAAAAATGGTTACTGGTTTTGCTCCGATTGGAGCTAACCATTCATGCAATCCTATCAGGAAACGTGCAAGCAAAGGGCCAAAACTTGTGAGGCTTGACATGGTTTGAGTTTGAGATATTCATTAGGTTTAAATTCCAAATAATCTACCATAAGATAGTGAGCTAGGTGAGATGAGCAATTGAAGGTCAAGTAGAAAAGATTAATGAAGGCAAGTCTGTCACCATGAAGTAGCTAAGTTATATGAGAAAAGATGCAAGGAATTGAAGTATTTTTTAAATCATGAACTAAAGATAAGATATGATGCAGATACAAGTATCCACCTAGGAATTGGCGTTCAACGAACATCAGTGATTTAAACAGCATGTCACCAAAGGAGTGTCGAAGAGTGGTGTGCCAAGGGAAGGACTGTGGTTGTTGGTAGCTATCCAGTGGATAGGAGTCTCGAGTATATGAATACCACATCATAGCAAGAGGGATATGGATAATTTCTTAGAGATATCTCCAAGCTTCTGGAGCCTAGGAAGGGGATCTTGCCAGAGGATTCTGCAACTCACCATAGAGACGACAGGATGACCACAGATAGGCATAAACTCAGGGAATTAGAGTGAGAGATTTTGAGTTTCACCGTTCCCCACTCGAGTCTAGTGAATACTATGTTAGCCATAGTTTTTTTTTTACTTTGGGTGGACATGCCCACCATCACTAAAATGACCATAGTTGTTGATAGCTATCCGGTGGGTAGTAGGCTCGAGTATATGAATCCCCATCATAGCCAGAGGGAAAGGGACCGTTTCTTAGAGATCTCTCCAAGCTCCCTGACCTCTTGTGATGTGATACTTGTACTTGGACTAAGAGGGGTAGTAACTTAGAGATCATAGCCAGAGGAAAAGGGACCGTTTCTTAGAGATCTCTCCAAGCTCCCTGACCTCTTGTGATGTGATACTTGTACTTGGACTAAGAGGGGTAGTACCTTAGCTTAGCGAAGGCACTTTGTAATAAAAGAGAATGTTTTTTTTACGCGCATCCATTTTCTTCTTAGTGATTTAGAGAGAAATCACCCACTCGATTTAAGGACGAGTAACTTTGAGGTAGATCCAACGATTCTTAATGTTCTCGTGTAGTTAGAGGTTCTTGACATTAACACGATACACACAATCTTCAAATCTTGTTTGAGAGATATTTTAAGCCCTGATGGTGTGTCAGAACTCAGAATAAGAGTGACAACTCCTCAGGGTAGACGTTGCCCCCACAGAATTCTCTGAATATGTCACCCAACTGGAATAATCGTCACTTAAAAAGGTGTCAAGATCATGCAAACAATGGAAGCACTCACTCAAATTGGCTTTTGTGTTCATCACTTGCACAAATTTCTCACAAAGTTTGGTTTTTGTGGGTAGATTCTTCAAATCCGTATACGAAGGAACATCAAGTTCATAATGTTGCAACTGAGTATTCAACACATAAATTTTATGTTCACTGAAATCTTAAGGGTAGAAATTCTTCGCAAATGTACATACAACATCAATATTGAAAGTTTTGTATTCGTCACTTGAATTGAAAGTTATGTTAAGATGAAGTAGTTTCATAAAATTGTCAATGAATCTAGAGTTCAGTTCCTGTAACCCACAATCTGCCGTGACATTGAAAATGTCAACTCAAAAATTATGTTCCATTATAATGATATCACGTGGACTTCAAAATCGATGATCACTACATCGAGCATTGATATCAAGAATGTTGACTTCAATTTTCATCCAAAATATTTTTACATCTAGTAACAACATTTTCCATCCATATTCCCATAATTTTGAAATTCGAATGAGAGTCTTTATTGTTGAAACTAAGTTTACAACATGTATTGAGATTGGCATTGATGTTACGGTGTTTTGCATAGAATGCCACAGATTCTCAGAACTATTTTCATCAAATGCAAGATGAGTACGTATTTGAATGCTCTCATCTTTCTAAAAAACGATCCAGTATCTCCTCAATGAGCAGATGACCTTCCATTATCATTAATATAAAGCAACACAATGTAATTGACACTATAAAAATTTATAACGCTACGAAGGGAGTTTAGATGAGACGACCATCTAGTGTCATCATGTCGTTGCAATGAACCAATTTGATTGACTCTCGTGTCAGTCTCTATTTCTCCAAGAACAATCATGTGGTTGAAATATTTCTTTTGAGCAGCACGTACTTAATTATTTTCTTTGGAGGAAACATCAATACTGTTAACAATATATTTCAATTCTTTAAAAAAATATGCACTGTCTTCACTTCCCTTGATGTTGTAACAAGAGCTAAATGAAATTTATGTGTAAAACAATGAACATAATAAGCATGTGAACATTTATTGAAGAAAAGAGTTTTTAATCATTTTCATTCACCACAGATGTTACTTGAATCACCAAATCATTGGCCCTGCATATCTTGAATACTCACATTATGATGAGAGAGAACTACAAAAAATCCATTTTTAAAAGTTAGTGCACTTGTATCTTTAACATGAAGATCTAAAAACTCTTCAAGCACTAAGCTACGAACATCCATAAATCAAATCATGATAGTCATTTCTTCTCTTCTTGACTCATCTCTAGATAGTATTAGGATGTTAGGATGTAAATATGTAAAAATCTTATAAATCCTAAAGGATGAAGTATGACAAATTTACTTGGATGTTGAAAGATAAAGAAGGATGTTGAAAGATAAAGAAGACTCAATGGGAAATTGAATATTTTATTATCACTCAATAAGGCATCTCTTTTCCATAAATGTGGTTAGTCGGTCTATTAATACTTTGAGAACTCTAAATACGGATTTTTAGATTCATATTCTGAGGTGTCCAAAGGGTATTCTAGGAGTTAGGATAATGTATAAAATCAACAAACATATAAAAGTGGAAAGATTTACTGATGTTGATTTGACAAGTACTCCAAATAATAGGATATTCACAACAAGAATTTGTGTTTTTCTAGGAGGGAACATGATGTCATGGAAAAGTCAGAAATAACACATTATTGTCAAATCCATTGATGAGGCAGAAGAAAGTGCTATGACCCAACCATCTATATATTATATTAAAAGAGAAAAGAATTAAACCTTAATATTAAAAGAGAAAAGCCATCTTTGGTGAAATATTCATAATGACAATATTACCCCTGCTTTTTTAATCCAATGTCATCAAATTCTTTTATTCATTTCAAATAATTTAATTTATACTGTTCATCTACGTAATTATGCATTAAAACAAGTTATTAAAATTAAGTTGTCAAAAGCATGTTTTTAAAATCAAGTTATCAAGTTATCATAATGATTATATTATCTACTCATGACTGTCAAATCAAATAAATAAATATGGCTTTCAAAGGAGAAAGAAGAAAAGAGAGAAGAGAGAGAGAGAGGAGAGAGAGGGGGGCACGCGTGAGGCTACGAGCCCGAGAGTGTCGTTGCGTCGTGAGACTGTCGTGACCGGGGTATTATTGCGGCCGGGTTATTATCGTGACCACACGGTGGGCTCTCGTGTAATGTCACTCGTAATATATACATATCATATAAAATGCTCCAACAAACAATATTTTGAACCTATAATTCCAGGAGGGAGGATGTGGGAAAGTGAGTAGAGAAACTGACCTGCACTCTAGATATTCCTGGACACCACCTTTGCGCTTTAAAACATCCTTAAATTTCACTTTCTCAACAGGAGTAAGTGCATGAGCTTTCAGACCAGCAGTTACTGCCGCTGCACCACCATTACATGTATCCCAAACAACGCTGGAAGAATTAGGTTTCTCAAAATTGGTGGTAGACTGATCATCATCAACAGAACGATCTGTAAAAATCGCCGGCTGATGCATGAGAACGTCCCAATCATCATCTCCTTCATAAGCCATGTCAACATGCTTACGTTTTTTCACACTCCGCAATGTTCGAATAACTGTTGGTTGATGATCTGAATTTACAGTTGGTTTAAGTTCTGGATGAACTGGCTGAAGATCTGAATAAGCACAATCAAGTAATTGAAATTCTCTAGGTTGTTGAGTTCTATTATTTGGTGCGACAATATGCACTGATGCAGTAACACTGTTATCAATGAAAAGGTCCTTTGCAACAAGTATTTGTTCTTCAGGTACAAAATTAACGGATTGATTTTCCAATCCTTTTTCAACAGATTGATTCAAAAAATTTCCACCAACAGGTTCCACCCTGCATTCCAAAGAGGATGGAATTTTCATCTGTTCAGCAATATCCGAAGTTGCATCAGACAGTTCTGTTAGCTTCTCGGAATCAGCACTTCCCCTCTCAGTTGTCTCAATAAGTGGAAAACGGATGTATTGATCTCTGGTAACAATTTTCTTAATTGAAGCTTCTATACATGTGTTGTTCAACGGTTCAACAGATCCTGAAAGATCCTCTGGGATCATTGTCAACTGCAGAGAGGAAGAACCTTGAACAAGATCAAGGCTGGCATCAAAAGTTTCCATTTGGGCACACAATGATTGAATTGAAGTTTCTATACATGTTCCATTCAAAACACTGTCCCCTAAAGAGCCAACCACATTCTTCTGAGATAGCGGGGGAGGAGCTGTTGGCGTTCTATAATCAAATGATTGGTTCAATGAATCAGCGAGCCCTGAAAAATTCTCTGGAATCATAGTCGACTGTTGAGACGATGAACCTTGAACAAGACCAGGGTTGGCATCAGAAGTTTTCTTTTGGGGACTGCATATTTCTGAGGTCAAATTCACTGGATTTTGATTCATTTCATCAATTGCTTGAGATAGTTTCCTAGATTCAGCAACCCCATAGGTTGCACCTGGATATTCAGTATTGAGACACAATTTAACAGTTTCATGTTTTTGACTTATATTACCATTACAACAATGCTGTAAACCATCATGCAAGGATTGTTTTTCCTCTATAACCTGGAAAACTCGCAGCCCACCCGGTTCTCCACTATAACTTGGATTGCATCCATTATCATGGGCCAGAATACCAAGAACTTCCTTACTTTCTTCTTCAATCTCATTTATCACCAGGTCATTACAAGATACTGCCAAATCTTTCAAAACTTCCTTTGGTGAGTTGTTAAGATCACTAATGTCAACCCTTCCAGTGCATGCCTTAACTTCAACTGTAGAAATCAAGGGGGAAGCTTGTAAAACCGCTGTGTCAGATTTTCTCTTTCTTCCTCTCTTCTTCGGTGCCTGTAAAGGGATTGTTTCCCCAGGAAACCCATCTTTGGAAACCTGCTCAGAGGTTACATCAACTCTGGCAACCACCCCCACCTCTGTGAGGGGAGTAGCAGAAGGTTTTCTTCCCCGCCGAGCTCCCCTGGGGCGTTTTTTCTTTTCCTCAAATCCTTCTTTTGATCCATCCACAGAAGCAACAATTTTTGCTATCTTCTTATTCTGTGCTTTAGCTGACTGCAAACCACAAACAGCGCTAGCATGAGCCCGCCGGATGTATGAAAACAACGAATCATCGAAGCTCGAATCAGAAGAACCGCCGGGGATCTCAGGGATCACCTTTGACAAAACCCCCTTAGATCTACCAATTTTAGGCTTTCCAGGAAGTACCAACTTGGCAGATGAAGCAGTTCCCTCCATTAGATCAGGAGAAGAACCTGTCAGTACATCCCCACAAGATCCTTCCCTAGAGTTATCCTTCTCCTTCTTCGGGCCCTTCAATTTCTTCCTAAAACTAGCCAGTGTAGCATTCAATCCGCCAGAATCAAACTTTTGGGAGCTAGGGTTTTCAACACTGGATGGTGGGAGTGGAGGCCTGCCCTTCTTCACACCCCGTGGTTTCTTCAAATTGAAGAGAGATCCAATGGTCCAGTCGTCCTCCTCATCTGGTCCATCCTGGCCTCCCAACGAAATCACTAATTTCCTCTCCTTCCCTGTACCATCATCACCCATCTCCGAGTGGCATCCCTGACGTTTATACATGGCCGAATCTGGAAAAACTAATCCTACCTCGCCACTGGCCTCAGGAGAAGCGCGAAACCCTTCGGGCGGCTGCAAGGTCTCCTCCTGAAAACCCGGCTTTCCATCGATCATGATGTCAGAATCTAGGTTTCCGAGGCACCCAGAAAGCCGAAAACACTCAAGCCTTGATCACGCATCAAACAGTTTATGGAAAAAGGAGAGAGCGGCTCCTTCGACGGTAACAAATAAGAGGCGGCGGCGGCGGCGGCGGTGGCGGTAGTGGCGAGAAGATTACCTAAGTGAAACGAGCGTTTGGTTACGGACCGAAAGTGGTAATGATTTACCTGCTGGAGAAACGCCGGCGAAAGGGTCGGAGATCAGGAATGGACAGTGAAGAGAGAGAGAGAGACGAAGCTAGATTCATTTGTGCGCACTGCCGGGAGAATTGATAGCGGTGCTGGGATTTCATGTCCAGCATTTTCAGAGTTTTTTAGCCTTTTTTTGTTGTTTTGTTTTCTCATCTGGTTTTGTCGAAGGGATTTTTTTTTCTAGTGGAGAAATGAGAAATATGATCGCAAATCATAAATTATATCTATTTTTAAATCAATTTTAAATTAATAGTGTTAGATAATGAAGGAACGTCTTTGACAATCTTTTGAGTCTTTATTGGAGATAAAAATAGTGAAATTCACGTCAAAATAGTGAAATTCAAGTCAAATTGTTGGAATGGAGTCGTCATTATCAAATGGTTGTCGGAAAAGTTCCTTCGTTGTCGGCATTGCTCAGGAGAAGAAGACATCAATTGCTAAAGTTTAAAGTTGACATACGAATAGACATTTATAAACATGAATAGTTTGTTACATTTATGATTTGCAAAAAACAATTGTCATAATATATTATGTAAACTTAAGTCGTTTATGACTTACGAGTATGAACATGCAAAAATAATCAAAGAATCAAGAATCGAATCAAGTGATTTCGGTCGATTTTTATGAATCTAGATTCAACTCTGGTTTCTAAAAATATTAGAACATAATAGTTTGGTTTGGTTTTTGATTATATGTTTGGGTATCTAAGAACCGGGCCGGACTAATTAATGAAATAAGGCATTTAAATTTTAGAGTCGTTGATTTAAATTTATTTCCAATGCATATTTTAAATAAATTTTATTCATTTAACATGCATTGAATGAATGAGTTGCATTCTCAATTATTAACTAAATTAAAACAAACTTTTATGGTTCTACAAATTAATTATTCAATACTTTGAAATGATTAATGATATAAGAGTATATATGTGAAAAAAAAATATGAAACATGAATAGAACCGAGAACCGAACCAACCTTTTCGATTTGAATATGGTTCAATATCTTAGGTATGTGGGTCAATTCCGATTCTCAAGAGTCAGAACTAAACCAACATGGATCAATTCTTGATTTTAGTTGAAACCGATCCGAATTGCACGCGACTTAGGATCATCAATTACTATCATTACTAATTCTTAATATATGACATCCCCATGCCATTATATCTAATTTTTCTGCTCGTTTTACATTTTATTTATTTTATTTTAGCCAACTATATATCCATGTGATGGTTCATTTTAATTATATATATATATATATATATATCATTAATTACTTGTGATTAATTTGATGGTGCATTAATAAACTCACACAAAGAAATTAACCAATATATGATTAAAATCCAACCTATAAAATAAAATATACAAATTAAACTCTTAAGCACATACATCAAAGATTTAAAAACAATGCACCAATCAAAGGGCTAATATAGGAAGGAGTAGATGAAAAATATCTCTGCTCGTACACATCATTAAGCAAAGGTGCTATTAGTCTATTAAGTACGACTACTATAGTAAACCTACATTAAATTAATGGTCAAGATTACTTTTCCCTTAAAAAGCATCAATTTTGTGGATCCGGATTCCCTGGAGTTCCTGCGGGAACTCCAGGGGGTGGAGTTCCCATTTTCCGATTTAATTGAGCGGAATCATAAAAAAGGATTAACACGAAAGTTGTAGATATCCCCGAAACGAACATTTTTCATGTTGAACATTTTTTGATTTGAAGTCGTTTATACCCCCGATTTGGGCTCCGAAAAAATACAGTACGCAAAATATTCAACATGAAAGCTGTTCGTCTCGGGGATATCTACAACTTTCGTGTTAACCATTTTTTGTGATTCCGCTCCGTTAATACGCAAAATGGGAACTCCACCCCACTCCAGGGGATCCGGATCCCAATTTTGTTTTAAAATGGACGATGAGAATGAAACAACGGGTCCACAACTCCACATCATTATATCATAAGATATATTAGTATACATTATATATTTTAGCATATATATCTATATATAATATTTTAGTTTGTTTTTAACATAGTTTATTTTGCTTATAAAATGATTTTTATATTACTTATTATTATTATTATATATATACACACAGTCGCACAAAAAAAACTATAGCATTACAAGCATGAGTCTATAATACCACTGTATAAAAAAACTACCAAGCATAACAAAAGATTTATATATTTTTGGCGTAAAATAGTATTTGATTCAAATTATTAGGGAAGCCAATAGAGAGCATAGGGAGGTAAGAGAGTAACCACGACTGATTTAACTCTACGCAAATATATATATATATTACAAAAGATTATCACAGCATGTTCCGGTTCAATCATATTTAAGTTGAATGGTCTTTATGTTAGACCCGACCAAATTCGGTTTGGCTCAATCGGTTTTCAGCCAACCAGATTGAACCATAGGCAGTCCAAATGCTTCATGTCAAATAATCCAAACGAAGTAAAGCGGAAGCCTAACCGAATCAATCAAAACAATAGTAGCATGTCTAAATAAAGGCTTTGTTTGGAACAACGGTTGCGGGGGGACAAATTATATTCCCGTTACTGTTGTTTTGGAGACGTTTGTTCAAAAAAAACTATCTCACATTAAAAAAAAACTAAAATGAACTTTTCAATTTTCATGCTTATGTTCTCATAGCTCTGTTCATTCTACTCCAACTACTTTTCATACCACTACTTTCTCTGACAGCACTAAGCTCTGTTTGGGATGACTGCAGCAGCAATAAAATCAATAGTGGGAGATTAGAGCCATTAAAAAAAGTAGCAGGAATAGAAAGAGATGTGGACCTGCAAAAATAGAAGCATGAAAAATGGGAAAAGCTTTATTTAGCTTTACTGAAAGTGAGGATTAACTGCTTTCCAAAAACTCCCGAAAACACCTTATTGGTACAAGCATTTTACACACCCCTAGGAAACCAAACGCTTCTAAAACAATGGTAGTGGTGGGAATAGAGTTTTCCCACCGCCACCTCTGCCCCAAACAGAGCCCTAATCTAACCGCTATTTTTCCTGCTGCTACAACCTACCCAAACAAAGCCTAAATCTATCAAGCTCCGACGAACAAGATAATTTTTGCTTTAAGTCTCGCTGATGACGAATAATCAAACAAAATGAGCACTGAATTGACTCACATGAATCAAGGACCACAATCATATATATATAAATAAATCTCATGTTACTTTTCATTTAAGCTCATCATAAACAAAATTACTCATGGTATCCACAAATTTAAAACTATCTCACACAATGTGAGAGATCTCATTAACTCAAATAACCCAAGTAAATTCGACTAGACCTTATGATAACCCATAACGCAAGTTCGACAACAAGATTGAGTCGCATAAACCATCATTTTTCTAACAAGAGAGAGCAAAGAAGGCTGCATAGTGCCGGAGCCTGGCCAGGCAGGGGAATAGGCCAGACCGGGCTTTTGACCCGACAGGTTCATGTAGGTTTTCTAATCCCGGGTTTTATTTACGCTATCGGTATAGCCATACAAGGATAATTTTCTTAATATTCATCTTCCTAAGAGATTCTTCCCTGGTTTACAGTTCTCCAAGTGTGTGTCGTGCTCTTGGCTCTTCGTCGGTGTATGCGCTTCGTATTTATCGATCAAGTAGGGAAAATTTGTATATCAACGAAATATTTCGATCAAAAGCATGCCTCTAAGAATGCTTGAATGAACATATACTCTCTGAACTTGGGCATGCAATGGTACTCCACAGATTGTGGAGAAAGTCAATTATCATGGCTCTCTGAACTTCATCATACAGGAAAGTCCTCCCTATAAGTCTTACCCCCGAACAAAAAAAAAAAAAACCCTCAATACAACATAAGGACATGTTAAAGAAGATGAGGAGAAAAGGTCTGATTTAGAAGAAGTAAAAGAAAAGAATCAGACCTGATTATGTCTGAGCAACTCTGTAGTAGATATACTTAAAAAATCCATGGTATGATAGCCCTCCGAGAAGAAGGGTAACTTTCAAACTTGTGATGGTACCACCTGTGTGTTTCAGCTGCTGCGAAAATGAGATTTGATGCCTGGGCCAGAAATAATATAATGAATTCATCAATATCATTGTCAAGTATCATGCAAACACCAACTCAATTATCATTGTTATATGTAGTCTGTTCAAAATCAGAAACTATAAATATCATTGTTGTAGATGTGGACCCACATGTCGGACGACAAAAATGTTTCGAGGAGAAAACGACAAAGACATCGACATTTCAAGAAAAAATATTGTTTTCGAAAATATCACCCGATATATCGATATCTCACAGCTGATATATCAGTGTGGGTATCAAAAATATTTCTTTAATTTCTTTTAAGTGATTGAGAAGTAAATATTTTCTTGTTTCATTTAGCGCATCTCTCTGAGCCTGACTTCGATGACCGAGCAATAATATTTTGTTTTATGCTCATTACGTCATTATAATCATATTATTACATATTTATTGTGTAATTTATAAACATAAATTATTTGTATAATTGTGCATATTTACAAAAATGTGTGTATATATAAATAAATTTATTTAAATATTAAAATTTGACATTGTAAAATATCCCGTATATATCCACCATAATCTGATATCCGATGTTTTAAACTCAAACCGATGTGAATCCGACATCTATAATTTTGATAAATATTGACCAACATCATCACCTCACTAGCGGCATCCTAATCATTAAAATTCTGCTTTATCAATCATCAATTTTCATTCTTTCTTGCAGAGCATGTATTCTTGATGAGAAATCAAATCAAGTCTGGGGAACTATTCACAAGATAGAAGAGCGCGGCCAAAGCCGCAAAATGAGAGCCAACACGGGAATTTCAGTTAACAATATTTTAAGTGTAATGTTAATAACACCCCGAAATAGGATATTAACAAAAATTGATCCAATCTTCTCTTTTTTAAAATTTTTCGCTGCCTTTTCATGTTGCTAATAGCACCCCTCTATTTTTCCAAAACCCTCAACCCTAACTCCCGATATCCATTTCGTCTTCCTGGTCGCGATAAACCACGCTCCCAGTCTCACAAAAATCCCGCTCCTCCTCGACAACGCCGGCGGAATCGAAGCCTACTTGTGCAGATTTGAAGGTTTTTCAGGCATTTCGAAACAACCTCGGCGGATTTCGAAGCTTCTCCGGCAGACTTCGAAAGTTTTCCGCCGCTCAGACCCGAAATAGGTGATCTTTGACACCTAGAAAGAGGCTTTCTCCGACGGTATCAGCAGCATTTGAAGCCTCCTTTGGCTTTTCGAAGCGTTCTCTGGTAAGTCTGAAACCCTAAACTTTTTTTTCTTCCATTTTGAGTTTTTTCTCATTGTTGATGTTAGAAATCTGATAATGTCCTAATCTATTTTAGTAAATTGTTCTTGGCATTGTTGGAGAGGGCTTCAAGTGGGCATTCTCATTCAACCATTATTCTTATAGAGTGGTATAATTTCTTCTCCCTATCCTCTTTTTATTTTTTTTAGTTTTTTTGGTTTGAGTTAACTTAGATGTTCATATATATATGATTGTTTTAGATTTTTTACATTTTTTCATTAAAGAAAATGGTATGTGGTTTGTGTATGGCGTAATGAGTGTGGAAATGTCTAAGTTGCTCACAATGAGCGAGGAACCAAATCCTATCCAAGTGTATGTGTCCTCAAATTTTCCTAATGACATGTTATTCTCAAATAAAGATGAGTTAATTCAATGGGCAAGAAAAATTGGTAAAGAATTAAGATTTGTAATTACAATCCAAAGAGCATATAAAATTACAGAAAAAGTGAGGCCTAGGATCTTCCTTGGCTGTGATAGGGCTGGATTTCCATGTGCAAGTCAAAGAAAGGATTGAGTGAAGAGAAACCTGCGGAAGTCTAGCACAAAAAGATGTGGTTTATTCTCAATTCAAGGGTAAAAAGAAGATGTTCAGAAGACGGAGATTAAAACTTAGAAATGGGGAGCAAAGGGGGCGGAGGAACCAAATCGGGTTTGTGACTTAAGATCCTCTGAATCTGAAGAATATAACATCCCAAATTTTTCTCCTCAAATCTCATCTAGACGGACCCACATCGCGCTTAAATTAATTTCAGGAGAAAACGACAAAGACATCCGAGATTAAGTGGAAAATATCACCCGAAATTTGTATATATCAGGGTTATCATTTTTACAAGTGTATGTGTCCTCAAATTTTCCTAATGACATGTTATTCTCAAATAAAGATGAGTTAATTTATAAACCAATGTATAATTGGCAAGAAAAATTGGTAAATAAATAAATTTATTTAAATATTAAAATTGAGATTTGTAATTACAATCCAAAGAGCATATAAAGATGAGGTGATGGAACTTCATCTCTTCATTACATGAATCAATTTTTCTTCTAGCCGGCGACTTGGGGCAGTTCGTGGATAGCAGTCTGTGGAGTGCAGTTCTGAAGCGGCGGTCTGAAGCAGCGGTCTGGTTTTGGAGGTTGCGGACTGTGTTCGTGTTCGAGCGACTAGTGCAGTGTGCCAGCCTCGGCGGTCTGACGAGCCTCTAAGCATCATGTTAATAATATGTTGAAATCATTTGGAATGACACGTAGTCGGTTAATTTATGGCCATGAGAATGTTTGATTAACGGAATGAATTTGGTTGTCCAATGCTTAGAGTGTCGTCTCCCTACGGGTAGCATTGTGGAAGAGTGTAAGTGTGGCGTTGACGGTCACTCGTTGAGTTTGTGTTAAGACAGAATTATCAGCCTTCCCCGGAAAGTTATTATTACTATTATTTTTATATTGCATTAATTCCTGCTATTTTGTGGATTATTATGATTTTCTTAGTATTTTATTACGAGTGTGGAAATGTAGCAAAAGATTGTTGAAGAAATGTATGCAACGAGTGTAGAAATGTCTAAGTTGCTCACAATGAGCGAGGAACCAAATCCTATCCAAGTGTATGTGTCCTCAAATTTTCCGAATGACATGTTATTCTCAAATAAAGATGAGTTAATTCAATGGGCAAGAAAATTGGTAAAGAATTGAGATTTGTAATTACAATCCAAAGAGCATATAAAATTACAGAAAAAGTGAGGCCTAGGATCTTCCTTGGCTGTGATAGGGCTGGATTTCCATGTGCAAGTCAAAGAAAGGATTGAGTGAAGAGAAACCTGCGGAAGTCTAGCACAAAAAGATGTGGTTGTTTATTCTCAATTCAAGGGTAAAAAGAAGATGTTCAGAAGAATGGAGATTAAAACTTAGAAATGGGGAGCACAACCATGAGTTTTTTCACTTAGATGCACACACCTATGCTGGTAATTATCTAAAAATGAGCAAAAGATTGTTGAAGAAATGTATGCAACGAGTGTTAAACCTAGAAAATTTTTAGCAACTTTAAAGAAGAGGGATCCCTCCAACTGCACAGTCATGCGGACTATTTATAATGAAAAGTTCAAGCTCTATAAAAAAGTGCTTGCCGAAAATAGTCCTATTCAATTTTTGTACAAGGCTATTAGTGAAGCTCGGCATGTTAACTTCAATAAGGTTAACCCGACAGGTATCCTTGACAGTTTATATTTTGCACATCTCACATATATTCAACAACAACACCACCCAAGCCTTTATCCCACTATAGTGGGGTTGGATATATGGATCCTTTGTTGTCATTGTGCCCTATTTTTTGTCATAATCTCACTAATGCCTAAGTTCATCATGTCTTCCTTATAGTTTCATTCCAAGTCTTTATTGGTCTACCCCTCCCTCGTTTAACATGTTTAGTGACTAGACTCTCACAACGCCTAACAGGTGCCTCTAATGGTCTCCTTTGTACATGTCCAAATCATCTTAGTCGAGCTTCTTGCATATTTTCTGCAATTGGTGCTACTCCCGTCTTATCCCCGATACATTCATTCCTAATTCTATTAAGTCTTGTGTGTCCACACATCCACCTAAGCATTCTCATCTTCCATTTTTTGCTCGCGTACACAATTCACTGCCCAACACTCAGAACCATAGAGCATCGCGGGTCTAATTGCAATACGGTAAAACTTGCCCTTAAGTTTTAGTGGTACTTTATGATCACATAAGATCCCTGACGCGCCTCTCCACTTCAACCAACCCGCTTGGATTCTATGTATCACATCTTTATCAATACCTCCGTCTTTTTGAACTATCGATCCAAGATATTTAAAACACTCACTACGGGAAATATCTTGTACTGCTAAATTTAAGCTACATATACTTTGTCTTTGCTCTGCTAAACCTAGAACCCTTTTTTTCTAAAGTATCTCGTCAAAATTCAAGTTTTGCGTTTACACCTCGCACGTCTCACCAACCAAACGATATCATCCGCAAACAATAAACACCAAGGTACTGCTTGTTGGATGTCTGGTGAGGTCATATAAGATAAGGGTAAAGAGATAAGGGTTTAAAGCTGAACTTTTATGTAAGTCAACCGTGATAGGGAATTCTTATGTTAATCCTCCAGATGTCATCACCCTTGTCACTGAATTTATATACATATCTTTGATTATGTCAATATATGAAACATTTACACCTTTCTTTTATAAGACTCTCCGTTAGATCTCTCTTGGAACTGTATCATAAGCCTTCTCAAGATCAATAAACAGCATATGTAAATCTTATTTCTTTTCTCGATAGTTGTCAATGAGTCTCCTCAGGAGATATATAATTTCCATGGTCGACCTCCCTGACATTAATCCAAATTGATTCTCCGAGATGTTAGTCTCCCGTCTTACTCTTTTTTCTATTACTCGTTCTCATAGTTTTATGGTATGACTCATCAATTTAATTTTTTTGTAATTAACACAATTTTGTATCTCCTTTATTCTTATACAAAGGTACCAAGATATTTTTTTTCATTGCTCTGACATCCTTTTTGACTTCAGTATTTTATTGAAAAAACATGTAAGCCACAAAATACCTTCATTTTCTAGACATTTTCATACTTAGATGGGTATATCGTCTGACCCAACCGTCTTTCCATTTTTCATCTTATTTAGAGCATCTTTTACCGTTGATACTTGAATTTTACAATAAAACGTAATGTTCATATACTACTCGGATTTACTTAACTCTTCCAAGTTCAATTTATTGTCCTTTGTTTCATTATAGAATTGATAAAAAAATAACTTTTTCATCGCTCTTTAATATCCACATCACCCATCAAAACTATATATCTCATCCTTTATGAATTTTACTCGACTTAAATAACTTTTCTTCCTTTCTCTAGCTCGAGCAATTTTATATATGTCACGCTCTTTATCTTTGGTATCTAGTCACTTATAAAATAATTCATAAGTTTGACTTACTGCATGTTTAGCTTTTATTTTGGCAACATATACTTCGCTAAGTTTTCATCATTTCTACAAGTGTAGAGTGATTTATAGCTAGCCCTCTTTGCCCTCACTTTGTCTTGCACTTCCTCTTTCCAACACCAAGATTCTTTATTTGGGGGCGCACGACCATTTGATACTCAAAATACGTTTTTACCTTTTATCATTAAATGTGAAGACATAACTTCTCATGAGACATTAAGATCAACATAAAGGTCATCAACTAGTTGTTCCATAACTGCCGACTTAAAACAACCCGTTTTTCCATCAAGTTCCATCACTAAATTTTTTGCAACATTGTTGTTCTTGTCTTAAATTTATTATATTTAATTTGTACATCTAACACCACTAACCTATGTTGTGTTGTCCAACTTTCTCCTGCTATGACTTTGCAATCTTTACAAATCATTTTATCCATTTTGCGAGTCATAAAATACTCAATTTGTGACTTATTTGGTCCGCTTTTAAATGTAATTAAATATTTTTCCTTCTTTATGAAAAGCGTATTCGATACAATTAGCTCATATGCAACGACAAAGTCTAAAATGGTTTGTCATTCTTCATTCCTTTTCTCCATATTCATATCTTCATTGAACGGCTATGTAATCTACATTTTCCTTCACTATATGTTCATTTAAGTATCCTCCTATGAAAATCTTTTCTTTATGAAATTTCTCTTACTAAATCATCTAAGTCTTCCCAAAATTGAACTTTAATAGTTACACTTAATCCTATTTGTGGCGCGTAAGCACTGATCACATTAATAGTTTCATTTCCTATGACCAATTTAAGAGCTAAGATTTTATCACATTTTCTACTTACCCGAACAATTTCATCCTTTCAAGTAATATCCACAATAATACCTACTCTACTGCTTGTTCATTTTTTCCTGTGTACCATAATTTAAAACCTAAATTATCTAAAAATTTAGCTTTCTCACTCACCTATCCAGTCTATTGTACGCATAAAATACTTATCGTTCTCCTAATCATCATATCCACAACTTCCATCGTTTTCCTACATCCATTCAACTGAGTAAAATGTTCACGGATTTTTTCATAAAGGATTGTACTTACAAGACAAATCAATATCGATTAACATTATTATCGATTGTTGGAATGACATCAACGAATTTGGCCTATTTTTATTCATTTGCATTTATGTCAAATGAAACTGAAGCTAGTTATGTATGGGCACTTTAGTGTTTCAAGAGTAACCTGAAACAAGATTCATTACTAGACGTCTTCATTATAGATTGTGAAATTGCTTTACTAAATACTATCAAACTTGTCTTTTCATCCACTGGAATCATATTATGTCAGGTTCATATTAGTAGAAATATCCTTGTACATTGCAAGAAGTTCTTTAAGCAGGGGAAAGAAAGTGATGGGTTTTTGAACATGTGACACCAATTAGTTGGCTCTCCTACTTTACTTGATTTTCAACAAATATTTAACTCAATCTTAAGCATGTACTCAGAAAAGTACCCAAATGTGATAGAGCATGTGATTACTACTTGAATTGAGCCATACAAGGAGTTTTTCATTTCTGCATTTATAGATAATTATTTACACTTGAGAAATTGCACAACCAACCTGGCAGAAAATGGACATAGCCAACTTAAATGATTTCTTGAAGTTTATATTTGCAACCTTACAAATGTTTGGAAAGTATTTGACCAAATGTTTACACTTCCGCATACGAAAATTAAAAGGTCATTTGGCCAAAGTTCAATACAAGTTAACTTAAGATTAAAAGGATCACTCTATTTTGAGTTGGTTAAGTTTCAGTACTTGCTTTGGAGATAATAAAGAGGGAGGAAGATTTAGCTAGAAATGAGTGTGTTGAAGCAAAAGATTGCTTACACAAGGTTAGGTCTACAATGAGCTTACCATGTGCTCATGAATTATTGGTGTATATGAATCAATCCAGCTCCTTTCTTCTTTGGATGATTAATAATCATTGGAAGCAACTTACTTTGAATGTTGCAACTACAGAAACAGTACATGTTAAAGGGGAGTGTGAATGAAAACATTACATACATATGGAGTTGGAAGGCATACTAAACAAGTATGAACATATAATTGATATTCAAAGGCATGAGATGACTAAGAAGTTACGGGAGATATTAGATCCAACCATAAGTCAATTTCGGAGCCAGTTATGCCCCAAGAATTAAAAGGACGGCCGAAGGGTAGTTCAAATAAGATTAAACATGAGGAATACAAGTCAACAAAAAGAGAACCTTCTCTTTTTGAACATGTTCTTATGCATGAGCAACACAAACTGCAAAGCAAACTACAACTACAACGGTAATCTATTGCTTCCAGAAAGAAATTCTATTTTGTGTTATGATGTTATTGTTATGTGTTATGATGTTATGTGTTATGATGGTTATGGGTTGTCGTGAGTGTCGAACACCGAGCTCCTTATCCTTATTATTGTTAGCGTCTTGATGTTATGTTAGGTGAGTGTTTGGGAGTGTTAAAGTCATTATTATGTTGTAGCCCATATAAAAACTTTGGGTGTGTTGTTTAAGGAATGAAAAATCTAGTTTTTGCCCTCTTGTGAGATCTCGGTAGCTCTCTCCCCCAACGAGCAAGCCCCGCTTAGGCAACCACGGTTATGGCTCCGTAGTATCTCCTACCTTGCATCTCCACCTCTGTCCTCCGAGCTAGGCCCATAACAACTTGGTATTAGAGGTCTCGGTCCTCTTCTATATTATTTGCACTATCGGACGTTGTTTTCCCTTCTGACAACCCGCAACACTTCCTACTCCACACGCACGTTGTCGTTCTGCTCTAATGATTTTCCTCTGACGCCAATAGCAGCGACTGCAACCGCCTGCCAACCCTACTCGATTACATTATGTCCGACAGCGGAGAGTGCTTCGTCTGCACCTGCGCCATCAACGATTGCACCAGCGACTGCAACAGTACCTGCAGAGTTTGTGTGGTTGTTGTCGGTACCAGCACCAGCCACACCCTCGCTCAACTCCAGTATCATCTACAGCCTCACTCATCAGCAGCATCCTCGCGCCGCCTCCAATAGCAACCTCGCCGACAACCCGGCCACCAGAGCCCTTTCCGCGACGCTATCTGCCTGTGCACGTTTCCGAACGACGAGCCCCCTCCCCTGCATTGTCGCCACTGACCGCGGCTTCATCGAACCCGCACAGCAGCGTTCCATGGAGCCTCGCGCGCCTCTGCTTCTAATGTTTCGAACCTCACTGCCCTTTTTCATCTCTTGAGCCCCAGACATTTCTTACTTTATTAAACCTACTGATGTTTCTGTGGACCCCACGACAAGCCTTATTTTATTTTCTCTTACGATAGCTGCCATCTAGCAGCCGCAAACACCCCCTCCTATCTGCAGCCTTCTGTTTTTATAACCAAATTAAAAAAAAGCCTCTCTTATAAATCCGACATCTTTTACCCATTAGTGTCTAAAATTCGGCTACCTCCTCACAGTGAAGCACGGCTGCTTGACACATAATTTGTTCTATCATTGGGGGGCACCACGGTACTCGCGGCCATTCCCAATCATCCGACTCGGCGCAATTTGACCGCCCGGTTACCTGCTCCTCTTCTCGCTCCTCGTCTCACACTATGGGTGACTCGTCTGACCAACTAAGTCAGATGATGACCATGCTGCAGACAGTCATGGTGCAACAAGCTGCACACACTGCTCTCGCGAACCGTCAGCAGGTCACTATTGCGCTCTCCAAGCGCCTCGATGAACTTTCTACCGCTCCCGCACACGATCATACAAGCAGTAGTCAGGCACAGCCACTTCTCCGCCATGCCCCTCCTCCCCTGACCGTCCACAAGTCACCACCGGCAGTTCTCGCGTACCCTGACGCTGCGATTGTATCACGATACACCAGATTGGAATTTCCAACTTATGATGGGTAAAGTGATCTATTGGTTTGGCTCACCAAGTGTGAGAAATTCTTCGGCCACCAACAAACTCCGGCAACCGACCGGATACAACTAGCATCCTTCCATCTGCTCGATTCTGTTGTTTTGTGGGCCTCTCGACTTCTCACCGGCCGGCCGAATCTGCTATGAGACGACTTCAAGCGGCCATGCAACTTACGTTTTGGACCTCCTATCCGCAGCAACCCCCTCGGCAAACTTACATCTCTACGACAAATGGGCTCCGTGGACGAGTATCTGGAACAATTTTAGCTTCTCTTGGCACATGTTCCCCTTGCCCCGGATATGCAGGTCGACATTTTCAATGCAGAACTTCGCGAGCTCTTGCAACTAGATGTCGAGTTTGAGGCCCCTCCAGACTTAGTAACTGCTATGAGTATGACATGGCTCTGCGATCGTCGCCTCCAGCAAGCACAAGAGGCCTATCCACCTGCCACCAACATTATTCAGCAAGGTCGTATTGAGGATCCTCTAGCCCCACCGGTCCGCCGATTATCTCGGGTTGAGATGCTGCAACGATACGCTCAGGAATTATGTTTTAATTGCAACGAGCAGTACACTCACGGTCACAGGTGCAACGGGCATTTCTACCTGCACGTCGAGGATTCTGACAATGAGGGCATCAAATAAAACTTGAGGACAAGTTTTTTTTGGAGGAAGGGTGAGATGTTATGTAATATGATGTTATTTTTATGTGTTATGATGGTTATGGGTTGTCGTGAGTCTAGAGCATCGAACTCCTTATCCTTATTATTATTAGTGACTTGATGTTATGTCAGGTGAGTGTTAGGGAGTGTTAAAGTCATTATTATGTTGTAGCCTATATAAAGGCTTTGTGTGTGTTGTTTAAGTAAGGAATGAAAAATCTAGTTCTTGTCCCTCTTGTGAGATCTTGGTAGCTCTCTCCAATGAGTAAGCCCCGCTTAGGCAGTCGCGGTCACAACACCGTACTATCTCCTCCGAGCTAGGCCCATAACAAATTCCTCTCTAAAATCCATAAAGAAATGCCTCCATATATATTAAACTACATGGTTGATGTTATAAATGTGCCCGAGAATGGTCATTGTGGTTATAGAGTAATAAGTGATGCTTTAGATATAGGTGAAGATTGGTTACGGGTGCGTCTTCAACTAAAAAATGAAATAACATGCAATGTTCAGCAATATACAAAAATCTTTGAAAGTTCAAGATTAACAGAGTTAATATCATCTCTTGATTGTACGGTTGTTCCTACTCCACTTGACAAATGGATAGCAATGTCGGATATGGGCTTAGTTATCGCATCATGCTACAATATTGTAGTGCTTCATTACTCAAGGTATCAGTCATTTACATTTTTGCCTTTACGTTCGCATGCCCGGAAGACTTCAAAGTTGTATTCATTGGATTTGTCAATGGTAACCATTTCATCTGCTTACTTGTGTGTGAGCGTGTCCGTTTCCCCTATATTTGATGTCTGGACAAGATATTATACTACGGTGGCGGAAACATAAGACTTGCCAAATATCTCATGTGTTAGAGCTTTTGGATCCAAGAATACAAATTTGGAAGTTGTCAACTTGTTGGAAACATGACATTAGGTAATCCAATTTTTTATACTTATTTACTATTTTTTTGCATCCATTTTCTAACCAATTTATAGCATATTAGGTGTGGGGATATGTTTTGGAGTTTCAAACTACAATAATATATATGCAACAAAAAGTGAATGATTATTAAGGTACGATTCAATACGTATTTCATTTTATTTACAATATTGAAAGGTACTAATATTACTTTTTGGTGCTTTTAGGTGGCTAAAGCAAGGAGATTTGATGAAATTTTGGGTGGACACATTTTTGTTTTCATCAAATTGTAATATTACATATATTATAAACTCTCTTGAGGTTTTGCTATGGTTTAGACTCTTAAGTGTGTTTTTGAAAAAGTATGAAAACATTTAAATTTTTTTGTTTTTTTGGTGGTGTGTTAATAGCCGCATGGTGTGAGAATATAATTTTATGGGGTGCTATTATCACAAGGCAGCTATTAGCGACTCTTAGGATGCTATTAACATTGCTCTATTTTAATTAATATTATGTACCACATCTTTATTCATGTTGTAATAGTCCGCTTATGAGTTATGATTAATGGTCCAGGCTTATATATAGGACCTCTTGCATGCGCTTGGATATGCTTGGTAATTTTCGGCAATACGATGTTCTCAGCTGTAGGTCCTCTTGCCGTATACCAGGTGTCGCCTCCCCGACGCTTCGGTTTCCCTTCATTAACCACAACTCTAACATGTTCCTATTTTTCATAATTCATTTTGAGCATTTTATATTTATGTTGTTTTAGGTACCCTTCTGTCATTCCTAATTGTATTTACTAATCGAAGGTATGCATTCTGCGCATATCCAAACTGCTCAGGTCTATTTCCAATTATGCAGGTACCCTTCGCCTTCAGTCATTTTAACCTTTCAAGCCTAATTAATGGGTGCACTTTCTATCCCTTGTTGTACACATCCAAATGTCAGAAACTATTTTCAATTACCTTTTCTTTGATAGATGTCACGCCAAACTTCCATGATATAATCGTTCCTTAATTTATCCTCCTAAATTTAAAACGCATTCATCCTAACATTCACATTCATGTTACCATCAACCTGGATAGGGGTGTTCATAAATAACGAAAGAACCGAACCAAGTGATTCGGATCGATTCTCATAGGTCTCGGTTCGGTTCTGGGTTCAAAATTTTCAAAACCGACAACTCGGTTCGGTTCTTGATTCATACATTTGGGTGCCCAGAACCAACCCGAGAATCGAGTTATTGAAATTAAGTATCAAAGTTAAATTAGTCGTCTGATCCTCATTTCATTTAATATGAGCCTTCTGATCCACTCTAGGTTAAGTTAAACATAAAAGCTTCACCCTTCCTACAAATCAACGACTTTTTCAATGAGTTTGATAGTGTTGTATTTAAAAATTAGTTCACGCCATTATATGGTTTTTTTTTTGCTCTTCTAAAGGTATGTTAATGCAAATTGAAAAAGATACGTATGAATTTTTTTCTCTTATAAACATACAATTGTTTGATCATATTATTTCCATTATAACAGATATTTGTACTCACTATTTGCTTAAATGAATGCAATAGTTATGGTAAAGAGAGGCTTCAAACCTTGTATATACTTCTTGAATAATCAATTACAAGTATGAATACACTTATATAGGAAGAGAGGAAGAAGAGAACATCTCAATCCAAGATGTGGGACAAATACAAATAGAGAAAAATGAGCCCTTAAATGGGCATTTACTAAGGCTTTTCTAACACTCCCCCGCAAGCTGGAGCGTACAAGTCGTAGGCACCAAGCTTGGATAAAAATTGGTAGTATAGTGGCCGAGAGAGAGCTTTAGTCAGGATGTCAACAACTTGATTTGTAGCAGAGACATGCTCCAAATCTACCTTCTTTGACTGTACTTTTTCCCGAATAAACTGGCAGTCAACTTCAATATGCTTTGTGCGTTCATGAAAGACCAGGTTCTTGGAAATATGTATTGCTGCTTGACTATCACAAAAAAGGGTCGCCGGTGATGAGAGACGAACACTCAAGTCTCCCAGAAGGCTCTCAAGTCAAGTTAACTCGGAAACAACAGCAGTCATGGCCCGATACTCAGCTTCAGCAGAAGAGCGAGTAACCACAATCTGTTTTTTTGCTACGTCAGGTTATGAGATGTCCACCGAAGTAGGTACAAAAACCTGATGTAGAACGCCTATCATCAATGAATCCTGCATAGTCTGCGTCCGAGTATGCAACAAGAGATAAAAATGTGGATGACTTGGACACAAGCCCTTGTCCTGGAGCGTTCTTGAGATACTGAAGAATGCGCTCGACAGCTTGAAGATGAGATGTCCGAGGAGCATGCATAAATCGACTCACGACTCCTACAACAAAAGAGATGTCTGGTCGAGTAACCGTAAGATAGATTAGTTTTCCAACCAAGCGGCTGTAGTATTCCGGATTGGTAAGCAACTTATCGGAGTCAGAGTTATGTGCCGAGAGCCTGTGATTAGCGTCCATAGGAATATCCGTAGGTTTGCATCCCGAATAGCTAGCATCATGAAGGAGGTTCATACAATACTTCCTTTGGGATAATAGAAGACCATCAGGTCATCGTGAAACCTCAAGCCCGAGAAAATACCGTAGGTTACCAAGATCTTTGGTCTGAAAGGCGGAGTTCAACTGTTGTTTGGTATGTTGTATCCCTGTAGTATCGTCGTCAGTAATGAGGATATCATCAACATAGACAAGTAGGATCACAGTTCCGGTTAGCCGGTGTCGAGTGAAGAGCGAGAAATCAGCCCAGCTCCGAGTGAAGCCAATATTGCGGACTACCTAGCTGAATTTGTCAAACCAAATGCGCGGGGACTGTTTGAGACCATAAATAGATTTCCGAAGATGGCAAACCCGAGACCATGTTGCTGAGTGAAACCCCGGGCCACGAGACGGGGCTTTAGACGCTCAACGGTGCCATTCGTTGCATGTTTAACAACAAAGACTCACTTGCAGCTAACACAATGTTTTCCGGTAGGAAGAGGAACCAGATCCCAAGTCTAGTTAGCCCAGAGAGCCCTCATTTCACCGTCCATGGCCGCCCACCACCCCGGATGTTGAAGCACCTCTTACACCGTGTTAGGAATAGAAATAGAGGAAAACGAAGTGGCAAAGGCGTAGAGAGGTGGAGTGAGCCGGGATATCCAAGATGTAGAGCCCATTCAACAGCTGCCCCCTACCAATGATACTCTGGGTGCGACGATCCTGCATAAGAAAGGAAGAGGGAGAAAAAGTTATGCAACAATCAAGGTCGGTCGTCAGGCGACTAACAGAAAGTAAATTGAAAGGAGATCCCGGAACGTGAAGAACCGAGGAAAGAGAAAGGGCCGGAGTAAGCTGAAGAGCAGCGGCGCCAGAGACCGGTAGGGTATCACCATTGGCCACAGTGATACACGGGGGATGAGCCGTCTGGAGATATTGGGAGGGCTTCTGGGAAGTAATATGGTGAGTAGCACCGGAATCGACGATCCAGTGGGGGCTAGGAGAGAGACATGTTATACCTTCCGCAGAAAAAGACGCAACCGAGTCGGAGGAGCGGCTGAGGGCACCCTGTAGCTGATGGAGTTGGGTGCGGAGCTCATCGATATTTTGGCGGGCAGTGGAGGCCGGATCCTGGGCAGAAGCCCCAGTGGGAGCAGGAGCAGCAGAGGAAGTAGCAGCGAGGTGGGGAGGGAACTCATGCTTGTTGTAACAAGTGGCCTCAAGATGGCCACCCCGGCCACAATATGTGCATTTGAGAGACGAACGTCCACCACGTCCGCGCCCCCGAGACGGAGGTCGGCCCCCTCGAGTGGAAGAGCCACGAGCAGGAGGGGGTCGGAAGTAGAGGCTGTTGAAGAAGAGCAGGTGCAAAGCTGGAGGAGCCTCCGTAGGAGGCGTAACCCGAAGCATCATGGAGCAGACATCAGACAGTGAATGAGTCGTCGTGGAAGAGAGGATCTGAGCCCAAACATTATGCAGGTGGGGCGGGACACGGGACATCATCATCGCGATGGTGACAGCCTCTTTCTGGGCCCGTTGAGTAGCAAGATCTGTAGTGGGAGGCTGATGTTGAATCCAAGCCTCGGTCAGTGTCTTGGCCTGAGTAACAAAAGAGATCATGTCACCGAGAGCACCAGGAGCAAGATTTTGAAGGTCGGAGATAATATCATATAGGTGCTGAAGACTGTTTTGCCCAGAGTAAAAGGAGTGGAGCTCCTCCCACATTGCCTTGGTCGTGTCATGATACATGGTCATCCTGTAGGGCTCGGTGTCCATAGAGTTGAGGAGCCAAGACTGGACCCGACCATCATCGCGAAGCCAATCATCAGAGGGAGCGACGGGGGTAGCACGAGTCAAGTGGTGGAGAAGACCCTTCGTTTGCAGAACACGACGAACAGAATGAACCCATTCGACGAAATTACGTTTGCCCGTCAGAGAGATGGTAGTAATCTGTAGCTCATCACGGAGTTCAGAAGCCGTAGTAGCCTCACGGGCTGGAAAAGCAGTAGCAGCGGATGCATCAGAAGCCATGTAGCTAACAGAGGAGGCCGAGCTGCTAGAAGAGAAATCGTGCGGCTAGCAGGTTTTGGACCGGGCGGCAAACAGGAGAAGTCGGGCGGCTTGGAAAAGAAGGTCGGGCGGCTTGATAGAAAAGTCGGCACAGAGAATAATCGCTCGGTCACGACGAACACACCAGCGACAAGGAAAGTCGTGACCAGGATGCGACGAAGAGAAGAGGAGAGGCCGTTGGCGACAAGACAGGTCGCAGCGACTAACAGCAAGCGGGTAGCGGAGAAGGCCGCACGGTCAAGGTAAATCTACCAGCGACCAGGAAGGTTGCGACCAAGATGCGGCTAAGGGAGGAGAGACCGCTAGAGACAAGACAGGTCACAACGACTGGTGGGGAGGAGGGTAGAAGAGGAGTCCGCACGGTCAAGGTGAGTTCACCAGTGGCAAGGATAGAGACCGCGACCTAGATGCGGACTGAAACGAGAAAGTGAGAAGAGGAGAAACACGCAGCGATTTGAGAGAGGTCGCGAGAGCGAGAAGGGAGAGGCCGCACGGAAAGCAAAGGCTAGAGGCCGCGCGGATAGAAAGGGAGTCCGGGCAAGGAAAGAAGTCAGAGGAGGTGGACCCCACATGTGAGAAAAGGTTATAAAAGAAAGAGAGGGCGGAGGGGGAGGAGAAGGAGGAGGCGACAACGGAAGTAGAGAAGGGGGCAGCGGATAGAGACAGACAAGTCGCCCGATACTGCGGCTAAGCAAGAGAGGGGACAGGCCGCGCGGTCAGCCGGGAGACCAGGCGGTTTGCACACAGACAGGCCGACTAACCGAGCTCAGGCGGTTAGAAAGAGTAGTCCGCGAGTAGCCGCGAACAGAAAAACTGAAAAGCCGAACAGCCAAGTAAGAGACTGGTGCCTTTGATACCATGTAAAGAGAGACCTCAAACCTTGTATATACTTCTTGAATAATCAATTACAAGTATGAATACACTTATATAGGAAGAGAGGAAGAAGAGAAGATCTCAATCCAAGATGTGAGACAAATACAAAGAGAGAAAAATGGGCCCTTAAATGGGCCTTTACTAAGGCTTTTCTAACAGTTATGAATATTTATTAATACACAAGTTTATATGAAAAATGTAATGATCGTAAGTGGAACCGAGAACCGAACCAGAACCGAACCGGAACCGAACCAAATTTTTCAGTTCGGATCTAGTTCTATACCTTGGGTACATGAGTCAGTTCCAATTCCTTGAAAAGCTACGCCACCATTCCCAAGATCGCTCCATCCTCTCTCCCTAACGGAGGCCGAGAGGGGCAAGGAAGCGAGGAGACCAAGATGAACTTAGCCGGTTTCAAAAAGTCAGAATCGGACCTGATTCTTGGTTTTGGGTGGAACTGATCCGAATTGACCTGAGTTGCACTCATAAACTTGAATATAATTGTTGATACTACTTTTTATAAATCATTTTGAGCAGCAACTTATATTTATGTTATGTTAGGTTCCCTTCTCATTTCTAACCTTTCAAGTCAAACTTTATTTACTTATCTACAGAGCGCATTTCTATCCCTCATTATACAAGTATACAAATCACACAAGTACATATCCAGTTACCTTTTGTTTTATAGATTTCACTCCAATGTTCTTATAATATAATTATTCCTACTTTTGTACCACATATCACGCTTAATTTAGATATCACCATTGATGCGTGTTGTGAAAGACTAATGTAGAGAATAATTTTTGTACCACAAAGAAGAAAAGAAGCCAGATTGTTAGATCGAATGCTCCACTAGCAATCAACATCCCAGCATAAATGACCTGTGTAGAAAGTAATGACAAGCTCATCAGCATGTAGCAACACTTGTTTTCTCTAACTGATCTATAATAAAGTAGGTACTGAGGAAAAACAATTCAAAACACATGTAAATAATAATTAGGAGTATTAGAAAAGCCCATGTAAAAGGCCCATTTAATGGCCCCTTTTTTTCCTCCTTCTTTAGTCCCACATCATGTATAGGATTTATTCTCCTCTCTTCTCTCCTATATATTTGTATTCTCTCCTTGTATTTACACACTGGAATACTACATACAAGCTTTGGGCACTTCTCTACATGGTATCAGAGCCAGGTTCGGCCTAGCTGCGACCTGCCCTTCTTCTGTCCGCCCGGTCTCCTGCGGACTGCCTTCCCGCATCCGCCTCTCTGCGGACTGCCCCTCTGCATCTGTCCGCTCGGCTCCCTGCGGACTACCTTCCTGTCCGCTCCGGCCTCGTGCGGACTGCCCTTCTAATTCCGCTCCTCTTCTCTCCCTCCGTGGTTCCACCCTCCTCAGGCTTCTTATAGCCATCTTCTGCTCTGACTCGTGGGGCCCACCTCTCTCTATCCGCTCCGGACGATCATTCCTGTCCGCTGCACTCCGTTTGTGTCCGCTCGAGCCCCTTTGCTCGCGGACTGCTCCCTCTAGCTTGCTCGCGGACTGCTCCCTCCGCTCGAGCTCCTGTGCTCGCGGACTCTCTCTCTCTCCGCCACCTCTCTCTATCCGCTCCGGACGATCATTCCTGTCCGCTGCACTCTGTTTGTGTCCGCTCGAGCCTCTTTGCTCGCGGACTGCTCCCTCTAGCTTGCTCGCGGACTGCTCCCTCCGCTCGAGCTCCTGTGCTCGCGGACTCTCTCTCTCTCCGCAGTCACTTGCGGACTGCTCCTGTCCGCTGCGGGCTCTCCTTGTGTCCACTGCGCTCCTCTTGCTGCGACCTCTGCCGCGACCTGTCCCCAGCTCGCCGCGACTTGCCCCCAGTTCGCCGCGACCTCTGCCGCGACCTGCCCCCCAGTTCTCTGCAGTTCTCCGCCGTCTCTTGCGGACTGCTCCTGTCCGCTGCCGCGACCTGCCCACCAGCTCGCTGCGACCTCCTCTCGCGGACTGCTCCAGTTCGCCGCGGCCTCACTCAGTTCGCCGCGACCTCCAGACCGCCGCGACCTCCAGACCGCTGCGGGCTCTCCTTTCTCCCACTGCTTGCCGCGCGGTTTGTTCTCTCTGAGCCCTGCTGTCTGCTGCTCCTCCGTCGCCATGTCCTCCAGCGACTCCACTACCGCTCAACCCCCTGCCGACCACGTGGCTCCTCTCGAACTCCGCGATGAGCTTCGGATTACTACTATTTCTCTCTCTGGCAAGTCCAACTTCATTCCCTGGGTCCACTCTGTCCGCCGGGTCTTACAGGCCAAGGGTCTTGCCCGTCACCTTACCCAGGGCACACCAACTCCTCCTACTGATGATTGGCTCCGCAATGACGGTCGCGTCCAGACCTGGATCCTGAACTCGGTAGAGGGTGAGCCGTACCAGATGATCATGTATAATGAGACCGCCAAAGCCATGTGGGATGAACTTCATTCGTTGTACTCCGGGAAGGACAGCCTTCAGCACCTTTTTTGACATCCTCACTGATCTTCAAGCCTTGGATGTTGACAAAGCTCTGGACATGACCTCCTTCGTGGCCCGTGCTAAAACTCTCACGGAAGCCTGGATTCAGCACCAGCCCGCGACTACTGACCTCGCTGCCCAACGCGCCCAGAAGGAGGCTGTTTGTATTGCTATGATTATGACTCGCGTCCCGCCACACCTGCACAGTATTCGGGCCCAGGTTCTGGCTTCACCCACTACCCCTTCTTTCTCTGATGTCTGCTCGATGTTACTTCGCGTACCACCTCCACCGGAGGCTCCTGCCCCACCCTCGCCGGCCCTTCTTCAGCAGGCCCTTCCTCCTTTACTTCCACAACCCTCTTTTCCTCGGGGTGGCCGTACGAGCTCCCGTGGGCGGGGCCGTGGTGGCCGCGGACGGCCCAAGTGCACCTACTGCGGCCGGGATGGCCATACTGAAGCTGTCTGTCACAAGAAACATGACTACCCTCCTCGCCCGCCTACTACTGCGGTTACCGATAGCTCTCCTCCGACTGGTACGGATCTTGAGACTCTTCGCCTTCAGCTGCAACAACTCCAGGGGCTCCTCAACCCACCTTCTGCTTCCATTGCCTCCACCTCCCATGCAGGTATTGTCTCTACCTCCACTGCAGGTACTGCCTGTCCTTCTTCCAGCTCGCGCTGGATCCTGGACTCGGGGGCCACCCACCACATCACTTCCATGCGGCCGCCCCAGTTCTCTGCTGCTGCTCATCCCCCCTCTATTACTGTGGCCAATGGTGCGCTTGTCCCGGTCTCCGGCTGCGCGGATCTCCTCCTCCCTCCCTCTCTCTCTCTTCGCTCCGTTCTTTATGTGCCAGCCTCGCCTTTTAATTTACTCTCTGTTGGTCGTCTTACTACTGATATGAATTGTTTTATCACCTTCACCTCTTCTGGTTTTTTGATACAGGATCGGCAGACGCGGATTACCATTGGTAGGGGTCGGCTGCAGAACGGGCTCTACCTCCTCGATGTCTCTCCCACATCCCTTTCCTCTGTTTCCTCCTCTGATTGGCATTGCCGGCTCGGGCATGCCCCTCTACCTATCCTCCAGAAGGCGCTTCCCGACCTTTCTCTTCCTGCTTTTAAATGCGATTCATGTATTATTGGCAAGCAGCCTCGCTCTTCTTATCCAGCTCATTGTACTAGGAGCTCTGCTCCGTTTGATTTAATACATTCTGATATTTGGGGACCATATAAAGTTGCTAGCATTTCTGGTTATCGTTATTTTCTAACATTTATTGATGATTACTCTCGCACTACTTGGTTGTATCTCCTACATGATCGCTCTGAGCTTTCTCATGTCTTTCAGGCGTTTGTGTTAGAGACACGTACGCAATTCTCTACCATCATTAAAACTTTCCGCTCTGACAACGCCCGGGAATATACTAGCCACGAGTTTGCCACTCTCTGCGCAAACTTCGGTATTGTTCACCAGACCTCTTGTCCCTACACCCCTCAACAAAACGGGGTCGCCGAACGAAAGAACCGCCACTTGCTCGATGTTGCTCGCTCCTTCATGCTTCACATGCACGTTCCCAAAGTCTTCTGGAACTTTGCGGTGTCCACTGCATGTTTTCTTATCAACCGTCTCCCCTCTCCCGTTCTGCAGAACGCTACCCCCTTCAGCCTTCTTTTTCCCTCCACACCTGCCTTCCCCCTCACCCCCCGGGTTTTTGGATGTACCTGCTTTGTCCATCACCTGGGTCCTACTCTTGACAAACTGGCTCCCCGTGCGGCCAAACACATTTTCGTCGGCTACTCCCGCACCCAAAAGGGCTATGTTTGCTACTCTCCGGTCACCCGGAAGGTCTCTGTATCGGCTGATGTTACTTTCCGGGAGGATCAACCCTTCTTCCCTCCTCCTTTGCCACCACTTCTACCACCACCTCCTACACCACCCTCCCTCCCACGGCCGGTGATCCCCGTCCAGTCCCCCCCCACCATCCCTCCGCCTCCCCCCACCCTTGACCCTCCTCGTCCCCCCGTCATTTGGGTCTATACTCGTCGCCCTCTTCCTCCCGTTGCTCCTCTGCAGTCGGCTTCGACCTCGGCTTCTCCGTGTTCTGCTGCTCCGGTGTCGGCCTCTACCGCTCATCCAATGGCGGACTATGTTTCACTCCATCGCCTCTCTCCACATCTTCAGACCTTGGCTACTTCGCTCTCCTCGGTCTCTATTCCTACTTCTGTCCAGGACGCTCTTCAACATCCTGGGTGGCGTGCGGCCATGGAGGACGAGATGGCTGCTCTTTGGGCCAACCAAACTTGGACCTTGGTGCCCCTTCCTCCCGGCCAGAAACCCGTTGGGTGCAAATGAGTTTTCGTCATTAAACATGCTCCTGATGGGACCATCGATCGCCTCAAAGCTCGTTTGGTTGCTCGTGGCTTCACCCAGCAACCAGGGCTGGACTATGACGAGACTTTCTCTCCGGTCGCTAAGCTCAACACGGTCCGCCTTCTCATCTCTGTGGCTGTCCATCGCCAGTGGCCCTTATTTCAACTCGACGTCAAGAATGCTTTCCTGAATGGCGACCTTCAGGAAACGGTTTACATGCAACAACCTCCCGGGTTTGAGACCACGGGGGAGTCACGGGTGTGTCATCTTCGCAAATCTCTATATGATCTCAAACAATCCCCTCGGGCATGGTTCGACAAGTTCAGTAGAGCTCTCCGGGAAATTGGCTTCACCCGCAGCTCGGCTAACTTCTCATTGTTTACTCGCCACCAGGCCACTGGTACGGTTCTCCTATTGGTTTATGTCGACGACATCATTATTACTGGCAGTGACTTGGACGGCATACAGGCCGTTAAGCTACATCTGAGCTCCGCCTTCCAAACTAAAGATCTGGGACCTCTTCGGTACTTCCTCGGTCTGGAAGTAGCCAGACGGTCAGATGGGTTGGTTCTCTCTCAGCGCAAATATTGCCTGGATCTTCTTCATGATACAGGCTACTCTGGTTGCAAACCTATTAACACTCACATGGATGCAAATCACAAAATATGTGCTCAGAGATCAGATTCTGATTCGCTTCTACCAAATCCAGAATATTACCGTCGTCTAGTTGGGAAGCTTATCTACCTAACAGTTACAAGACCTGATATATCTTTCGTTGTGGGACTTGTGAGTCGCTATATGCACTCTCCTCGAAGCTCTCATCTCCAGGCTGTGGAACGCATTCTCAGATATCTTAAGACAGCTCCTGGCCAAGGACTTGTCTACAAAACCTCATCTTCCATTCCTACACTAGTAGCATACTCTGATGCCGACTACGCTGGCTCCCTCGACGATCGACGATCTACTAGCGGTTTTTGCACCTATTTTGGAGGACATCTGATTACTTGGCGAAGCAAGAAACAAGCAGTGGTTGCTCGATCCTCAGCAGAAGCAGAATATCGGGCAATGGCTGCTGTGGTCTCTGAACTCACATGGATTGAGAGTCTCCTTACCGATCTTGGAGTTAAACTACCTTCACCAGCTCTCCTTCTATGTGACAGTCAAGCTGCCATACATATTGCTAAAAACCCGGTCTTCCATGAAAGAACGAAGCATATTGAGGTAGATTGTCATTTCATCCGAGAGAAAGTCCACATGAAGAAGATCGAGCTCAAGCATGTTCCGGGTACTGAACAGGTTGCTGACATCCTCACTAAAGCTCTACCAAGTACCCTCTTCTATCAGTGCCTATCCAAGCTTGGCGCATACGACTTGTACGCTCCAGCTTGCGGGGGAGTATTAGAAAAGCCCATGTAAAAGGCCCATTTAATGGCCCCTTTTTTTCCTCCTTCTTTAGTCCCACATCATGTATAGTATTTATTCTCCTCTCTTCTCTCCTATATATTTGTATTCTCTCCTTGTATTTACACACTGGAATACTACATACAAGCTTTGGGCACTTCTCTACAAGGAGAAAATGATTTGAAGTAGAAATAAAAAAAAATTTCAATCCTGCAAATAGAGAACCGTTTTTCACTACTTCAACCTTATTATTCCATAATTCATCCATATAACTAAAATTTTCATTAGCCATATAGCCATGTGACTTCCAGAATAACTAGCTTCTAAAAACAGATGATTTTATCTTTTTTTAGATTCATTTGCGTGCACAGGCGTCCGCGTACACACACATATACCTATATAGCTATACTACACTAAAAGAGAGAGTATTAGTACCATGGCCCTCAATTAGGACAATAAAAAAAACTCTCAACCATCTGATTTCAATAATAAATCCATCCAAATCGGACTACGGGCAACATCCTCCCACGACTCCCACGAGTGCACAGGCGTGCGCGTACACAACATATACCTATACAGCTATACTATACTAAAAGAGAGTATTAGTACCATGGCTCTCAATTAGGACAATAAAAAAAACTCAACCAACTGATTTCATTTCAACAATAAATCCATCCAAATCGGACTAAGGGCATCATCCTCCCACGACTTGTAACATTAGTTTACTGATACAAAATATAATTATATCAGGATATGATCGCGAGCGTGTTTGATCGCGGCGACATCATGTCAAGGTACGAGTTTAGTAGGGTAAAATGTTATTATATTAGATATTTAGTAAATTCAGTCGTTGGGTACGTGTTCACCACATGTAAATTATTTAATGCAAAGGTGTTGCACAAATTCTAGGTAGTGGAGTGTAATGGAATTGGTGTAAATTTAGTGTAATCCCTAGAGCATCTCAAAAAGTGGGTGCCGGTTGAACCCTGGAGCAGTTCCTGTAACCGTCTGGTTCGTCGCTGGGTTTTTAAAACACGCAAACCTCTCTGCGCGATTATTCCAGTTTTCCTGTTCAAGATCGATCTCAAGCGAAAACGGAACCGCCGCTCCTCCCCGCCTCTTGGCATTGAATCAAAGCCTCTGTCGTCCTCTGCATCATCGGCGGGCATCTTCTCCCTCTTCGGTAGGTTACGTCGACCGATCCTTGTAGGTTTTCCTCGCCGATTGGCGAGGGTTCCCGCAGGTAAGTCAAAGCTTTCCGATTTTTGTTTGTTTTTTTTTTGTTTCTCTAGCCATAATAGAGGTTGTAGATCCCTCTCTTCCCCTTGATTCTAGTAATTTTTCCCCTTTTTCTCTCCAGGATCTTCAACCCTAGCCGACCATTTTTTTTCCTCTTTCAAGAGACTCGACGAGTCCTTTCAGTGAGGGTCTGTCGCTAAGCGGTTGGCTTGTTTCCTTGCTGTGATTTCTAGTGTCGTTGTGGGTCCTAGCAAAATCCAGCAATTTTGAGGCTGACTCGTCTTTTGGGGTATTTCCGATTTTGGGTATAAGTTGTTCTCCCCACTACTCAGCAAGGTAATATTCCTTTAGACTGATAATTTTAGTGCTTCTGTTTTCACAAAGATACCTTTTTTTCCCTTTTAGCGGTTGAAACCCTTGGAAATTACTTATGGAATTAATTAGGGCATATGTTTCTCCTAGGTCTAGAGTTCAAGTTCGCATAAGACAGGAAAGTACTCAAGTGTTGCAAGTAACCTAGAAGAAACCATGCCTCCGCGCCGTGTTTACGAGCGTCGCACTTCTGAGGTAAGAAATTTTATTCTTCCTGCCTAGACATATCAGATAGCCTGTACATTAATGTTTAGTATAGTTCAGAAAAATTGTTACGAGGGTAGGAAATTCCTATTATCAATAGAGATTACTAATGCAATTACTGTTTAGCTAGTATATGCAATATGTGTTTCATTTTGATAAGTCCCAAACAGTTAGGCCAAGCGAACAATATAGTCATCCGGTTAGATTGACAAGCAGAGTAGTATTAGACAGAAAATGTTGTGTAGGCACGGTGTAGATCTTCTCCCGTGTTTGATAGAGGCGCACTATCAGACTCGAGGGTGGTAGTATACCCGCTGAGTCAAATTGTTTGGGGACTATACCCCGATTTAGAAATTAGTAGATTCGAGACTGTTCGTGAGACACGAGAACACTTGAGTTCGTTAGTAAGACTCGCATCGTTAGACTAGTGTTGCGCGTTAGGAGCTACTCAGCCTAGTGTCTTGTCGAAGGATAATCATAAGTGAACTTAGAACTCAAGTTTAGGCCGAACCCTAGGAACTCATAGTTAACCAAATTATTCAGAACTCGAGTAAAACTTCACATTATAAGCAACTAGAACAGTCATTTATTTTGTTATTTTTACTTTTAGAAAACCATGCACAGTGCACTTGCATACAGTTTTTATTATAGCACAAAAGTATTTCTAAAACATGCAAACTTATTCAAAAAATAATTTTTAGTGTCACTAGAAGGAATAGTTTTTCTTACTCTCCCTTTGGGTTGACCCATGTTTTGGGCATGTTTTTACAGGGGGCTCAGGTGGGAACTGCGCTTAGGATGAGCGTGTTTGTGGAGTCGCTCCTATAGTTTGTTTTTCCCTTTCAGTTGTTGTTTTACTTTAGTATCTTACTGTTTAGTTTTGAATACATGTAATATTAATGTTCAAGATTTTTCTGTACCAGACTTATTGTAAAACTTTCAGATATGCAGTTAATTGTTTTATATTCATTGATTTTAGTGGCTCTGTGAAATCACCAGGATGAGGTACACTGTTAGACTTACTTTCAGATATGCAACTTCCACTGTAAGCTTTCATTTCAGTTCTTTCAATTATGTCTGTTATGTACTAGTTTTAATATAGTTTCTTAGTTTCTTCATATCGCTGACCCGGTCGGACAGCTGATTTGTTGTTAACTGGGATGTGGTGTTACACGACTCCCACAAAATAACTTCCGACGCAACTTACTTCGTACGTTGTATACCCTCAGCATCTCGACTCTTAATCTCTATCGCGCATGTCGCCAGAGATCTTCGCCCCTGTCTTCTAGAGATCTATCATGGGCTTTGGGCTAAGTTATCTCAGTATGCATGAGTCAATCGAGTTTTATTGTGTGTTGAGTCTTTTCCTTAATCGTGTTATTATATTTAGCGTAAGTAATTAAAGTTCATGTAAGTTTGGAGTCGGTCCAGCTTCGTAGTACCCCCTCCTCATCTCCACCACCATCTTCATCTTTTACCATCTCTCCGACGACCCGCCCTAGACGCCACAGACAACAAACACCCACCACCCCCTCAGAAGTTCGCACGCCTAGACGTTGCATTCGCTGAAAACTAATTTATCTTTTAAAGTTGTGCAATCATCCTTTCCCTTTGTTAAAGGAATTTTTTTTGCACAAGATGACATGACGCGGGACGAATTTATAGGTGGCGGACGTTCAATAGCCTAACTCTAGATGCAGTGCAAGTGGTTACACGATGAATGCAATGTTGTACCTATGATGACCTTAAAATGAAATGCAAGCCTACGTGAGTGATGAAGGATGGACTATAATAACCCGACCAAAATGATGTGTGTATGAAATAATATGATCCAAAATTAAATTATAGCAAACAAGGATATATAAATAACTGATATGGCGTTCACAATGCTTTCAAGAGAGAAAGGAAAAAAACATGCTCTTTCCTCACAACGACTTTAAAAGCTAAACATTTGCAAATGAACGTTATAGGAAAACAAGTAGGTGAAACTAGAAGACAAACAAGACTAAGTTCCCACTTAAATAAGCAAAGTTCATCCAAATATTTAATATAAAACAATTAAACACACTAAAATAAAAGAACTCGCAAATATAGAGGTTCGAAGGAGGCGGAAGAGATGGCACAGAGGACTGATTTGCTGGATTGTTTCCCAGCGGATGGAGTAGGGGCTAGGGTTGTTTAAACAGGAAGGGAAAGTCGTGGCTTTGCTAGATCGGAAGAGGGACATCGTGAGTTCGATGAAACGGAAGGGGGAGGCCGTGGATTTGCTGGATCGGAAGGGGAAGGCGGTGGATTTGATGGAACGAAAGGGGGAGGGCTGTAGATTTGCTGGATCGAGAGCGGGAGGAGGGACTGACAGTTATGCGGTGATTGTAGGACTTGAGGCAGAGTTCGGATATTGAGAGTAGCCAACAATAGAATGGGAGGTAGGGAGTCATCGTCACTAGAAGGGGAGAGACGGTTTGCACTAGGTGGCTGTCGTAGTGGGAGGGAATCGATGGCAGGGGATGGAGGAGAACAGATGCCAATGACTGGGGAATGGAAATTGTGGGATGAACATGCAGTTAAGGCAAAATGAGGGGGAAATCGTGGGACAGGGGGGAGATTTATGGAAAAGGAAATAAAAATAGGAAAACTGAAATGAATAACTGGGAAGTCGCAGCTCGAAATCTCATAGCGTTGTACCGCTACAATTAATTAAGTGAGAGGAAAGAAAATTGTATTCATCCACAAAGGAGAAATAGATATATATATATAGGAGATACAAGGGGCACATAAACTGAAAATAAATAACACGTCAATACTCCCTCTCAAGCTGGCACGAAAAGGTCAAGCAAGCCCAGCTTGCCACATGTAGAGAGAAGTCTGGAAGGCCCAACCGCCTTGGTGAAGGCATCGACAATCTGCTCTGCGGAGGGAACATAGGACGCTTCAAGTGTCCCTGAACGGATGTGCTCCCTGAGAAAGTGAATATCAACCTCAATATGCTTAGTCCGCTCGTGCAGAACTGAGTCGGAGGCAAGCATGAGAGCGGACTGGTTGTCGCACACAAGAGTCGAAGAACTAGAGGGAGGAGAGCCAAGCTCGGTCAAGAGGGTACGTGATGCAGGACGGCGCGTAGGGTTTACGCGTCTGTCGGCTGTTCTAGGAAACCCTAAATGCATGCGATTCTTAAATTAATTTTGCAAAAAAATTAGAGCGGGTGCAGCACTTAAGAAATTACGCAACTAGATTTTAAAGCACAAAATCAATATTTTGTTTTAAAATTAAAATTTCTTTAAAAAAATGGTTCAATTTAAATCCGGGGAAGGAAGTTCGCAACTTTGTTCTGTTCCCCTTGTTGTAGCACAACGGAAATCGTGAACTCCAAATACGTTTCCGTTTGAAGTTTTCGACGTAACGTTTGCTGACGAAACTCGGGCGAAAACCCAGGTAAGAGTCTGTTAACCTACGAGAAAATATTGAGACACACACAAAGGAAGTGATAGAAACAATTACCCACGGAAGAGGCGTCTTCCATATTCGAAGTCGATGGCGATCACGCGAGAAACTCCTCGTCACCTTCGATCTCCGCTCCGAGGTCGACCGCTATTGCACACGGGCACCAAGGAATCAAGTCACTCTCTCACACAAGGTGGTTCCACGGAATCACTCAACAATGTAAGAAAGTCACAGACCTAACAAACCTAAAATTCACTCGCTCTCACACCGAAGTGTGGCTCCACGTAATCTCAAACCAACAAACTCAAATTAAACTTGCTCCTCACTGTTAACGGAAGCAATGCAAAATAGAACATCATAGTTTCCAATTCAACGGTAGCAAACAATGATCAACAGTAAAATCAATATTATTGTTCACCTTCTTCCCAAGTTAAACAACATCAAACACTAATCTCCTACTGCCAATAGAAATGGAAGGAATCAAATGACAGCAAAGCCATACGGAAACTACCAAAATCACACTATCCATCTTCCACAGATGGGAAACAAGTACAAGCAGCTATATCAACACAAGAAATCTCCGATCAATCTTCAACAACTACTAAGCTCCTACTGCTACAGGAATCACAAACCGGAAATCTACAGTACTTAATCAAATAGTTCTCAACAACAATAGTTCTCAATACATTCATATGCTCATCAATCCTAACTCCTACAACTCTCACCAAAGCTTCAATTGCGCCTAATTTCTAACAGGGAGCACACAACAACCTCAAACGGAAGTAACACTCACAGTAATTTCAATTTCAATACATTTTCATCTTCATCAAATTTCATCACCCCTCAACTGATTCCTGTTCTTCCTTTTATAGGGTCGCGACTGCAGGTGGAAGAGGCCGTCTAAGCCGATGAAGACGGAATCGTGGACCCCAAAAAAAACCACCGATCAAGGCTTCGTGGAGCCAGTCGTGGCTATTAGAACCGCCGGTAGGCCTGCTCGTGGGGTGCGGTAGAGGCATCAAGGCGAGTGGAAGCCGTAGCGGGGCTAGACGTGGGCGGATGAAGGTGCAGCGCGGGAAGCTTTTGTCGTGATCATGTCGGTCGGGAAGACGAACAGTTCCAGCCCCTTTTTTCTGCCTGTGCCAGCTGTAACCAACTTGTATATAATATATATCTTTATTATATAAAACAATATGCATATCTTCAAGCACACCGTCCAATGAATTCGGACCGTCCGATCTTCAGAAATTGGATCTGACCATTGGATCTAACAAAACTGGCCTGCTAATATCTGGATATCCAAATGGAAGCACTGTTCACCCCATCCAAATTCCCGATGCAGTTCGCCGCACTCCCGTCGCTTCGCTGCTTCACCCCGCCGCCGGCGGCGGAGGCGCCGGCGGCGGAGGCGCCGGCGCCGGCGGCCGAGAATTTTGGCCTGCGTGAGCAGGCCGAAGCGAGGGGGGGGGATTTTTTTTAAAATTTTTTTTAATTTTTTTATTAATTATATAATTAATTAAATAATTAATTATTTTGAGATTATTAAATTTATATTAAAATAATATATTAATCTTTTATTAAAAGCTGGGGGCGGACGAAGCCCGCCGGGAGGGGGGCGGGCGAAGCCCGCTTGATTGCTGGCGAAGCCCGCAGCGACCCCATCGAGAACGGGCGGAGCCCGTTCGAAAATTTCTATTAAAATTTTTATTAAAAGCTGGGGGGCGGGCGAAGCCCGCCGGGAGGCGGGCGAAGCCCGCGGGAGGTGGCGGGCGAAGCCCGCTTAATTGCGGGCGAAGCCCGCAGCGACGCATCGAGAACGGGCGGAGCCCGTTCGAGAGATGCTATATATATATATATAATTATATATATATATATAAATATAAATATATATATATATAAATCTATATATATATATATATATATATATATATATATTATATAGATATATATATATTATATATATGCACATATATTTGTGTGTGTAATTATATATATATATATATGGGTATATATATATATATCTTTAAATATAAAAGTAAAATAAAACTCCAAAAGCTACGAGCGCAGGCGAGCATGAACTAAAATGACAACATTTAAATGAAAAATAAAGTGCACTAAAACATAAAAAAAATGAAAAAATGCAATCTTCAAGGTTGGTAGAGATCCGGTCGGATGCGGCGTCGGGCATGTTTCGTCGACCTGACCTAGGTTGGTCTCCACCAGTACGCAGCCAAAGGAGCTCAGTAGCATCGTGGGCCAAAGCCCGGTACTCAGCCTCAGCAGACGAGCGGGAGACAACATTGTGCATCTTGCTCTTCCAGGAAATAAGATTGCCACCATAGAAAGTGCACATCCCCGAGGTAGAACGTCGATCAGTAAGGGAACCAGCATAGTCAGAATTCGTGTAACAAGTGAGATCAAGGGTCGGAGATGAACGCTAGAATAGCCCTAAGTCAGGAGAACCCTTCAAGTAGTGGAGGATCTGAAATGTTGCATCTAGGTGAGAAGTCCGGGGAGCATGCATGAACTGACCGACCACACTCACCGCAAAGCTAATGCCAGGGCGGGTGTTGGTCAAGTAGATAAGTCTGCCAACAAGACGCTGGTATATGCCCGGTTCAAGGAGAGGATCGCCAGACTCGGCATGGAGGCGGTGGTTCGGATCCATGGGTGTAGACACAGGAAAGCACCCAAGAATGACAGTATCACTTAAGAGGTCAAGTGTATACTTGCGATGAGACAAAGAGATCCCCTGTTGAGATCTGACAACCTCAATCCCGAGAAAGTACTTCAGATGCCCCAAATAGTTCACTTCAAATGTCTTCTGAAAAACCCCTTTGATCTGAAGTATCCCCGAGCTATCGTCACCGGTAAGAATGATATCATCCACATAGACAAGAATAATGATCCGACGTTCATCCACAGCAGTCCGAACAAAGCATGTGTGGTCGGCATGACATCTGGTGAACCCACTCTGAAGCACAACAGTACCAAACCGCTCAAACCACACACGAGGAGACTGCTTCAGCCCAAACAAGGACATCTGTAAAAGGCAAACACGGCTCAAATACTCCCCCTGAAGTTTGTAACCGGGGGGGATCCATATAAATTTCATCAGCAAGGTCGTCATTGAGAAAGACATTCTTCACGTCCATCTGATGAAGAGGCCACCCATGGCAGGCAGCGAGAGAGACAAGCAGACGGACAGTAGATAGCTTGGCCACCGGGGCAAAGGTCAAGCCGTAATCCCCAGGAGTCTGAGTGAAGCCCTTCGCGACAAGGCGGGCCTTGTAGCGGTCAAGAGAACCATCGGCATTATACTTGACAGTTTAAACCCAACGGCAGCCAACAGTTTTCCGACCTGCAGGAAGAGGGACCAAACGCCAGGTGCCCGCCTTCTGTAGTGCGGACATCTCATCCTCCATGGCCGCCACTCACTCAGGGTGCTGGAACGCCTCAGTCATCGAACTCAGAACTCTGATATGGTCGTTAGCAGTCATGAAAGCCCGGTAACCTTGAGAAAGACGCTGGTAAGACACATAGCTTGCCACAGGATGGTTAGAAACACAAGAACGCTTACCCTTGCGAAGTGCAATGGGTAAGTCAGAGGAGGGAAGAATATCACCTGCCAGAGGATGTGGCACAAGGTCCTGTGAGCTAGGCGTAACCAGTGGATCCCGAAGAATGGGGTGGACATGTGAGGGCCCGCGTGGGCCACGAGTGTATGTCTGCAACGGAAGAGAGTCGTGCAGCGGAGCATGGGCAACCAGAGCCGGCTGTGGCGGAGCAGAAGCAACAGAGACAGAGGAGGTACCATAGAAGGGGACATCCTCAAAGAACGTAACATCCAAGTAGTGAAAAGTCCTGTGAGAAGAGGGGTCAAAACACCTATAGCCCTTAAAAGAGGAGGAATTCCCCAAAAATAAGCACCAGATAGCTTTGTCATCAAGCTTTGTCCGAGATGGACGATGGTCCTGGACAAAATAAACACACCCAAACACTCGGAGAGGGACAGGAAACAGAGGGCGGTGGGGAGAAAAGACTAAGGGGTACCCGACCCGCTAAAGGCTGACAAGGCAGACGGTTGACCAAGAAGGTCCCCGTAAGAAGGGCGGCACTCCAAAATGACTTGGTGACATGAGACCCACGAAGAAGAGACCGGGTCACATTCAAGAGATGACGATTCTGGCGTTCCGCCACGCCATTCTATTTTGGTGTATGGGAATAGGAGAACTGATGAAGGGTTCCTTGGGTAGCAAGGAAAGCAGTGAAAGAGAAAGAAGTATAGTCCCCTCCATTATCGGAGCGAAGGACCTGAATATGAGAGGAAAACTGAGTCGTAATCATATTGGTAAACTGGATATATAAATCAAAGACATCAGATCTGTCACGCATAAGATAGACCCAACAACAACGAGCAAAATCATCTATAAAAGTAACAAAATACCAAAAACCATCATAAAAAAAAACCGGGGCAGGTCCCCAAACATCTTAATGAATAATATCAAACGGTGCAGAACTACAAGAAACAGAAACAGAATAAGTAGTACGGGTATGTTTACAAAGCTGACACATATCACACTGAAAAGAGTTCTCAAACGAGACACCCAGAAAAAGCGACGACACGATCTGAGAACTCGCATGCCCCAGTCTAGCATGACAAAGAGCAAGTGAAGTAGCAGCAGCAGCGATGGATGGGGGTGAGGGACATGGCGAAGGAGGTGGAAGATCCAGCTGGGATAACCCGTCGCGCTCACGGTCGTAGCCAAAAGTTCTCCTCGTGGTCAGGTCCTGAAAAATACAACCAAAAGGAAAAATGTCACCGAGCAGTGCAACGAACGAGTCAATTGACTAACAGAAAGAAGATTTATAGCAAGTTTGGGAACATGAAGAACTGAACCCAAGGAGAAGGAGGGAGTCAGAGGAACTGTGCTCGGTGAAATACGGGGGTCAAAGAGCCATCGACAAGGCGAACCTGCCGATGGACGCTCAGAGAATCAAGAGAAGAGAACAAACATGTCTCACCAGTCATGTGATCAGTGGCCCCAGAGTCAATCACCCGGGGAGAAGAGGACCCCTCTTGAGTAACATGAAAGGCTATCGGGGTACCTGACGCAGACGCTGAAGTCGACGAGAACGACGAGGAGGCAGGTAATGACTGAGCAGGAAGAGGCTGGTGCGGAGACTGAAACGGAGAGTGCAGCTGAAGCTGAGACTAGAGCTGCTGCACTTGAGCCATAAGCTGACTCCAGTCGGCGGAAGGAGCCTCGGAAGAGGCACTGGAATCAGGTTGGCACCCAAAGTCGGAAGAAGTAGCGGCGGCAGCACGCGTGGCGGGGGGTTGCTGGCGTAGGTGAGGAAAGAGTTGCCAGCATCGGGCCTTCTCATGATCAGTCTGGAGGCAGTGTTGATAATGAATAGAGGGAAATGGGCTGCCGCGGCCACCCCCGCGACCCTTAGAGGTAGAAGAACCCCCCCCCCCCCCCCCCCCCCCCCCGCGTAGAAGAAGGACGACTTGAAGGTCATTTGGTCTGTAATAGGAACAGAAGCTGGAACGAGCAAGGCAGTTGTCAAGCGGGCACGACGCTCATGCTCCTCCATCAAGGAATAGGTATCCAAGATATCAGGAAGAGGGTTCATGCTGACAATCTGAACCCTAATCTGCTCAAACTCGGGCCTCAAGCCCATCAGGAACTGATAGGTTTCCCGCTTCTCCTGTCACCGCTTCGCAACAAGTAGATCCTCTGGATGTGGAAAAGCACTGAGCGGCTCAAGGTCAGAAAGCTCCTGGAATCTCACTGAGAGAAAGGTAAAGTACTCGTGCACAAAAAGGTCCCCCTGACGAGCAGTAGAAATCTCTTGGAAGACAGAATAAATCCGTGTATCAACGCGTGTGTGACCGTAGGTACACGTCAAGGCAGCCCAAAGAGACGGCACTGAATCGAATCGCATGAACTGCTCATAAATGCGGGGCTCCATGGAGCACTGAAGCAACCCGAGAATCTTGGAATTTTTCATGCGCCATTGACGGATAGCCTTTTTGTCGGAAGGCTTGGGAACACCATTAGGTTCAAGCCAATCAAGCTTGTCATGTCCGACAAGATGGACTCGCATGGAGTTGGACCAAGCGATAAAGTTTTTTTCATTGAGAAGGGCGGTAGTAATGCGCCGAGCAAATCCATCATTCGAACCAAAGAGGGAGGAATCAATGGGATGAGAAGCAGAGAAACCCTTAAACAGAAGAGGAAAAACTCATCCCCAAAAAAAGAAAGAAAGACTGTAGATCACAGATCAAGGTCAAGAGAAGAAAACAAGTGAGGGAAGGGGCGGTAAACACCAACCAAATCGGTGGTGGAAGAAACAATCGAAGGGAAAAAAAGAAAGAGGAAATCGGCTGTAGCAGGATCGACGACAGCGGGATTGACGACAACAAAAGATACGGCGGAGCAGAAGAAGCCGGCTGCAGCAGAGGAGAACGGCGACAGAAGGCGGAGGACAACGGTAGGCGGACGGCGGCAGCAGCAGGATCCACGATGCCCTCACATCGAGCGGAGACGGCGTCGAACGATGCGGGAAGAAATCGCGGGGGAGATTGGCGAAGCGGGGTCGGGTTCGTTTTCCTCCTCTGATACCACATTAAGTGAGATGAAAGAAAATTGTATTCATCCACAAAGGGGAAAGGTATATATATAGGAGATACAAGGGGCACATAAACTGAAAATAAATAACACGTCAATACAATTGTTGGTGGGCACATAAACTGAAAATAAATAACACGTCAATACAATTGTCGGTTATGAAATCTCTCATAAAATAAAAAGGCCCAAATGAAAGCCTCGGACCGTATTTATAATGAGAGGGCGGTTGGGCACCTAGCGTGAACGGCTATGAATGACTGTTATGCATGGTGCCCTAAAACACTAAATACAAGTCCAAATAAAAAAAAAGATACAGATAAATACTAAAACAACGCTACGGAAGCGTTCGTGGTTTTGGATCGTTGATCTGATAATCGCCTCCTGCGAATACACAAATGCGGGTCTCGTCGAATAGTGACTCGTAGTTAGACGTCGATCTCCATCAATAACCCCCCCCCCCCAACTGAAAATCAGTTATCTTTAATGAATGGAGATGATCGTACTGACGTCGAAGATCGGGGGTAAGTCTATTAGGCTCCGTCATCAATATCCAAGTATCACCAAAGATGAGGCGTCCACTTCAGTGCACCAAGTAACGACAAGAAGGGTCGTTTGGAGTGGTGGTGCACTCGTGCACCACAATATGAGCAATGTTCCCAGCTCTCACCTCTCGTGCTGGTGGATTCAGAAGAACCGGTGGAATTATGGGAGGTGCGGGCAACTCTGTAGGTACTCTTCCAAGGTGATTAGGGAAAAAGGGTCAGGTTGTAACTGAGAGGGTTTCAGAAATGGCTCAAGGTATGGGTCTCTATGCTCGAGAGGCTCAAAGTAATGTATCAAACCTTCCATATTAAATACAGGATGAATAACCATATCCGCAGGGAGATCGATCTCGTAGGAATTCATTTCAAATTTCTTTATAATCCTATAAGGTTTCATTCACTTACGTTGTAGCTTAATAGCGACTCATTTCGGGAGTCTCTCCATGCAAATTCTGATCATGTCACGCTCGCCCACCCGAAAAAGTTGTTTACGTCTGTGTATATTTGTTTGGGTGTTATAGAAGTCAATACTGCTAGTAATTTTCTTCGAGATTAATCCATGCATTTCATGTAAATAATGTAAAGCATAAAACAAATGTGAATCCTGCAAAATAGATGTGTCATGCATTATATGTAAATGATCATACAACAAATGTAGAAGATGAACTGACATGACTAACTTCGTAAACCAAGGGTTTGGGGAGCTATAAGAAACTCCTAAGGTGAGTACATGGTCAGGAGGTTCGGAAGGTGAAGTATAGAAAAAATCATTGAGTGTGCGACGAGCATCCAAATGACGACGTGAGACATCGACAAACAAATACAAGTTCATAAAGTGTCGAATATCTCTTAAGAAGCATGATACATCAGGGGCCATGCCAGGAGGTATGTATGAAAATTTATCGTGAATACAACGATCACCCAAATGAAACCATAGACATCAAAAATAGGATGAGACTCTAGAGTGTGACGACTGACGAGTGGTCAGATGGTAGACTCTCGAGTCATCACAAGTATTCTCGATATACTTGATGTTACACTCAAGATCCACTCTCTGGAGCAAGACCGGGGGTGATAAAGGAATAGATGTCAATAACTCGATACTCATACATGAGTGGCTCACCTGAACCTCATCCTCATAAAGACGAGGTAGCTCATCAGGAGGCTCAACATGGGGGGAAGTCAAATAACCCGTAACAGAGTCATGATCCTCTCGATGAGTACCGTCAGTGTTCCAAAAAATGGGTGAGGCCCTCACTATGAGATCATCAGTTCATCACTAAGCTCTCGGTCAAGACGTGGCTCGGGACGATGATAGGGAAAGAGTGGGAAAAAGCCATATTCAAGGGTGGGCTAATAGATATAGTGTTGGGATTGGCTCTCTAGCCGAAAGGGAAGCTAGGTCTAAATGAAGTGTAGAGGGTGGATATAGTGTCATAGTGTCACTGGCCGCTCGTCCTCACTCTTGTGATAATACTCACTAATCATACTAATGTTGCTCTCCACCTATATCGTACGGTCATGATCTATATCAACTCCAAAATCAAGTAGACATTGGGTCACATCAAGATAAGATGAATCAAAATCAGGTGTCGGGTCTCTCATGTTAGAGGAAGCACTACTAGACGCATCGGTGGCTTGACCAAAGCCCCTAGACTCTCTAAAGTAGACGTTGGATGAACTTTAATAATCTGATATAAATGATGAGTGCATGAAATAATATGATCTGGAATTAAATGTAGCAAACAAGGTTATATGAGTAAAAACGGATATGTTGTTCACAACGCTTTCAAGAGAGAAAGGAAAAACATGTTCTTTTCTCACAAAGACTTTAAAAGCTATTTTTTTACAAATGAACGTTATAGGGAAGTTGAAACTATAACACAATCAAGACAAAATTCCCACTTAAATATACGAAGTTCATCCAAATATTTAATATAGAACAATTAAACACACTAAAATAAAAGTACTCACAGATATAGGGATTCGGAGACTGCAGAACAAGATGGAAGCGATGGTACGGAGGAATAATTTGTTGGATTGTTTCCAAACGACTGAAGTAGGGGCTAGGGTTGCTGAAACGTGAAGGGAAACTCATGGCTTTGCTGGATAGGAAAGGGCACGCTGTGTGTTTACTAGAACGAAAGGGTGGCGCCGTGTGTTTACTAGAACGAAGGGGGAGATCGTGGATTTGTTGGATCAGAAGGCAAAGGCAATGGATTTGTTGGATCAAAAGGGGGAGGTTGTGGATTTGCAGGAACCAGGGGGTGTCGTGGATTTGCTGGAACAGAAGAGGGTGGAAAGACAAGGTGTTATGCGGTGGTTGTAGGACTTGCGGAAGGGTTCAGATGTTAGGAGAGCAGCCAACACTAGAAAGGGTGGAAGGGGGTTGTCGGCGCTGGAAAGGGAGAGGCCGTTTGCAGTGGGTGGTTGTCGTATTGGGAGGTAATCGACGAAGGGGGAGGGAGGAGAATAGACGTCTGGAATCAACTGGGGAATGGAAATCGTGGGATGAACGTGCAGTTAAGGCAGGATGAGAGGGAAATCGTGCGGAGGAGAGGGGGGAGATCAACGGAAAAAAAATTAAAATAGGAAAACTAAAATGAATAACTAGGACGTCGCAACCCGAGATCTCGCAGCATCGCACCGCGATTCGATTGACGGTTCTGGAATCTCTCACAAAATCATCACCCAAAATGAAGCCAAATGGCCGCCATCGCCGATCGAGCCGACCCCTATTTGGGCACTTGTCGTGAACGGCTATGATTGGTCGTCACGCGGTTACGCTCGATGTCCTAAAACGCTAAATACAAATCCAAATAAAAAAACAAGAAAAATATACATACTAAAAAGCCGATACGGGCGCGCTCGTGGTATCAGATCGTCGATGTGATAAACGCCTCTTGGGAGAAAACACAAATGTGGGCCCCTTCGAATAGTGACCCGTAGTTCGACATTGATCTCCATCATAGGCTCATAGCAACTTCAAGATACATTAAAATTTTAAATATTTGCTCCAAGAAATAGAGTCTTTATAGATTGTCTTCTTAGAGCATTGCCTCTCATTGCACACAACAATTCATTCCATTTATGTGTTATTATGCATGCCATATGGAAACAGAACCACTTGTAGTGTCTAGTAAATGGAGGATCTAATATTTTCAAACATCTAGACCTTCATGGGAAGAAAACCCTAACACAGAGAATACAATGTTCTTATGCATCTAACATCAGTTGCAAATAAGAGTCACGTAGATCAGCCAAGAACACCATAGTTCAGATCAAGAATCTAATTAAGTATTTTTTAACTGTAAGGAGCTTGTTCCAAAACTTGAATCGTGGCGAGACACTTCAGAAGAAAAAAAGGGTTTTAGGTTGAGCAGGGCAAAGACGTAGTATATGGAGCTTAAATTTAGCAATGCAAGAAAGACGGATGACTTCATCATTAAGTTGGGTGATCAAGATATTTCCCGCAGTGAATGTTTTAAATTTTATGGATTAATCGTTCAAAAAGACAGAGGTATTGATAAAGATGTGACACAGAATCCAAGCGGGTTGGTTGAAGTGGAGAGGCGTGTCAAGGATCTTGTGTGATCGTAAAGTAACATTAAACTTAAGGGCAAGTTTTACCGTACTGCGATTAGATCAACGATGCTCTATGGTTCTGAGTGTTGGGCAGTGAATTGTGCACACGAGCAAAAAAAGGGAGTTGTGGAGATGAGATGCTTAGGTGGATGTGTGGGCACACGAGACTAGATAGAATTAGGAATGAATCTATCGGGGATAAGACATGAGTAGCGCCAATTGCAGAGGGATTTTCGTGAATAGCAAGATGAGCAGATGCGAGAAGCTCGACTAAGATGGTTTGGACACATACAAAGGAGATCATTAGAGACACCTGTTAGGCGTCGTGGGAGTCTAGTCACTCGACATGTTAAACGAGGGAGGGGTAGACCAATAAAGACTTGGAATGAAACTATAACGAAAGACATGATGTACTTAGGCATTAGTGAGATTATGACACAAGAGAGGTAAAATGGCGACAAAGGATCTATATAGTCGACCCCACTATAGTGGGATAAAGGGTTGAGTGTTGTTGTAAGGAGCTTGTTCCAAAGCACAACACCGAGAAGAGGAGAGTTTATCTAGAAAAGAGGGTCACCATTAAGGCTACAGTTTGGCTAGAAGATCTTAGACTGCTTAGGCGTTGTGAGAGTCTAGTCACTAGGCATGTTAAACGACGGAGGGGTAGACCAATAAAGACTTGGAATGAAACTATATGGAAAGACATGATGTACTTAGGCATTAGTGAGATTATGACACAAGAGAGGGTAAAATGGCGACAAAGGATCTGTATAGTCGACCCCACTATAGTGGGATAAAGGCTTGAGTGTTGTTCTAAAGAGCTTGTTCCAAAGCACAACACCGAGAAGAGGAGAGTTTATCTAGAAAAGAGGGCCACCATTAAGGCTACAGTTTGCCTAGAAGATCTTAGACTGCTCAGAAATTGGATTAATTTTGGCTCGGATTAGAGCTGAGTCGAAGTTATTTAAGAGCTAAAACAACCTCAGATCGAATTTGAAACTGAGGCGAGCCTAGATAGGATCAAAATGTAATTGATATGAATGAACACATATTTATGTCTTTTGGTTTTAATTACTGTGAGAAAAGCCCATGTAAAAGGCCCATTATTGGGCCCCTTTCCTTATTTTATTTCTTTCTTTTCTTAGTCTCATATTTTGTATAGGATTTCTTCTCTCCTTCTCTCTCCTATATATTTGTATACTCTCTTTGTATTTACATACACAAGCAATACATACAAGTTTTGTGCTCTCTCAACATGGTATCAGAGGGAGGTTCCCGTTCCCTGCGGTCTTCCATTTTCTAACCACCCAGACCGCCTTCCTCCCCTGTCCGCAGACTGCTCCGCGTCCTCTCCTTTCCTACCCACTTCTATCTGCGGGTTCCTCTTCTCGCAGGCCTGCCTGCGGTCTACCCGCATCCTCTCCCTCTCTCTCTCTTATGGATCCACCCTCCCCCCCCCCTCTCTCTTATAGCCTCTTTCACCCCTGACCCGTGGGACCCTCTCCCGGTTTGGCCCATCTTTTTGTCCGTTGCGGCTTCCTTCTTGTCGTGCGGTATCTGTGTCGCGCGTGTCTTTTCTTCTTGTTGCGCAAAGGCCGCCCCCGCCCCCTCTTGCCGCTCGACTTCTCCTACCCGCTGCCTTCTCCTTGCCGCTTGATCAACCAGGGTATTCACAGAGCCCGCGGTGTCCGCTGGTTGACCATGCGATCTGTGCCTGTTGGTCGTGGACTCGTGTGGCGGGCTGGTGCTGTGTCCGCGTGTAGCGTGCGGACTGGTGCAGTATGTGGGTTGTTGCTGTCTGCGTGTTGTGCAGCATGCGGACTGGTGCGGTGTCCGCCAGGTTGCGGACTGGCTTCCTGACTTGGTGTCTGGCGAATAGGCTAATGTCTGGCCTTGTCCTTGCGGACTCGGCAGACTGCGTTGTGCTAGCTGCGGCCTGGGGTGGTGATTCTATCCACTAGGGCGGTGACCACACTCCTCACCCCGCCTATAAATAGGACCCCACGTCACTTCAACAGTAACTGAATGAACAGTAAGTTGAGCACGGGTTAATTGTTGCGGCCTCGGTTTTCTAGTCCGCGCGGATTGAGAAGGATGAACTAGTTGTTGTTTGCAGGTTGTGCAGCTAGCACTGTGAAGCCAGGAGTCTGGTTCTGATTGCGGTCAGAAAGCAGTGGAACTTGCGGTTACAATCAGCTGTTTGCAGCAGGTTGCACTTTGTGGCCAGCCAGTCTTCTCTCCAGCAATTGTTCAAGTTCAATAACCTGTTCGTCGGTCTCGGCGGACTAGGCGGTCTGTTCTTTCAGTTCGGCGGCGGCTTGCAGAGCAGTCGTCTCAGCAAAGTAACGGGTAATCCGCGGACTTCGCGGACTCCGTAGATCAGTGGTGCAGCAGTAGCGGCTTTGCGGTCTCAGCGGACTCGGCAGACTCGGCGGTCTCTGGGGCAGTCCGCCCGAATTGAAAAGTCTGGTTTGCTTGTATGCTTCTCTATTGTACTTGGCGAATCATGTCTCGTCATGTATATCTAGCCTCGTAAAGTTGATAGTTGATAATACAAGATCTGTGGTTGCTCTCTGTTGTTTCTGATTACCTAGCCCAGTTTATGGTTGGAGTGTTCCTGCGCCTGGTTCTCGTTTTCCGCTTGATCGAGTGGTCAGCTTGATAACTTTGGAAGTGTTTGCTTGGTACCAGAACTACCAGTTGATCAGCTTGTGAGATTTTCAATATGGTATCAGAGGGAACAGTGGCTTGATCAGTGATCAACCTCAGTTGTGTTGGGCGCTTATGGACGCTAGTGATCAATGGTTGGTGCAATGGAAGGAGCTTACGCAAGGGGTCTTGGTATTGAACTTTTTACAACGATCAACTTCAAGGAGTGGAAATCGTGTATGAAGAGCTATCTTCTGGGCGAGGAGTTGTGGGAAGTCGTCGGTGGTGACGAAAAGCAAGAGGTGACTGCTGCAACTGGTTCTGCTGAGCAGGTGAGAGTTTGGAAGAAGACTAATATAAAGGCAGAGTTTGCTCTCAAACGTGCTGTCTCACCGGAGCTCTTTGATCACATCTTAGGATGTGAGTCTGATGCTGAGATATGGGCATTCATTGATGGTTTGTTCAACAAGAAGAATGTAGAAAGACTACAGTTCTTGGAGAATGAGTTAGCTAAGGCAACTCAATGAGATCTCTCAATCTCGAAGTTCTTCCTTAAGATGAAGAACATGTGCGCTGAAATATCAGCATTGGATCCTGATGAGCCCATCTCTGAGGCTAAATTGAAGAGGCACATAGTTCGCGGTTTGCTGAAGGAGTATGTGGCCTTTGTGACTTCCATTCAAGGGTGGGCAACTCAACCATCTTTGCTGGAGCAGAAAAATCTGTTGGCGTCACAGGAGAGCTTGGCTAGACAGATGGCCGGGGTGACTATCTCTGAAGGAGGTAGTGAAGCTCTCTTCACTGATAAGAATAAGAAGAAGAGATGAGAAAAGAAGAAGTCTGATGTTGAGGATGAGCCTTCAACTTCATATCAGCAAGAGAGGAGCGTTGCTTCTAAAAAGAACTGGAAGAAAGAGTTGAAGTGCTACAGGTACAATCAGCCAGGACACTTCAAGCGTGACTGCAAGGTCAAGCTGCAGCCTGGGCATGTTGTAGACAAGGAGAATCTGGTTCTAGTGCTGAGGAAGCCGGGTGGGGAGGATCCTTCTTGACAAGCACGTGTGTTCGTGCTCTTTCCACCGTCGACTACCAAGATGACTGGATAGTTAACTCGGGGTGTGGTCATCACCTCACTAGAGACGAGTCGAAGTTCTCTTCACTGCAAGCATTCTCAGGTAATGAAATTATTATTACAGCTGATGATTCTGTTCATACAATAGAGAAAGAGGACGTTGTTTATTTGGATAGCGCTCAGGGTCCGCTTACATTAAGGAGTGTGTATCACGTACCTGGTATGAAGAAGAACCTCTTCTCGGTGACCAACGCAGTTGACATGAGCTATCATGTTCTGTTTGGCCCAACAGAAGTAAGGTTTTTCCGCAACGTATCAGCGGTAAAGGCTGATGTTGTTCATATAGGGAGAAGAGTAAGAGACTTGTTTGTTTTATCAACAAGCTCTTATGTTGATCGGATGAGGGCCTACGATAGCGCGGCTATCTGGCATGAAAGACAAGGGTACGTTGGGATGGACAAGCTGAAAATTATGATAATGAAGAGCCTTGTGAAAGGCTTGCCGAAGTTGTCATCCTACGGAGATGACCACGTTTGCGCAGGGTGTCAGTACAGTAAGACTCATCGCCTTCCGTTTGATAAGTCACAAACGAGGAGCAAGACACCATTGGAATGCATCCATGGTGATCTGATGGGGCCAACGATTACCGCTAGTCTTAGAGGTAGCAGATACATGTTGATATTGATTGATGACTACTCAAGATACACTTGGGTGTATTTCATGAAAGAGAAGTCGGCAGCTTTCCAATTGTTTGTGGAATTCAAGTAGCTGGTAGAGGGCCGGCTTGGCTTGCGGATCAAGAAGTTCAGATCAGACAACGGTGGTGAGTTTTCTCATCTGAGTTCTCTAACTTCTGCAGGAAGCACGGGATCCAGAGAGAGCTTACTTGTGCTCATACTCCACAACAAAATGGAGTAGCGGAGAGGAAGATCTGTCACTTGACGGAAACTTGCAAGTGTTGGCTTCATGCAAAGGGCATTCCCAGATCCTTTTGGGCGGAAGGAATGACCTGCGCAACCTACGTCATCAATCGGATGCCTCTGAGTCTGATCCACATGAAGTCTCCCATTGAAATGATGTTCAAGGAGAAGCCGAGCGTGGAACACCTTCGGGTGTTTGGATCAACCTGTTATGTTCACATCCCGGATGCTCAGAGGACCAAACTTAATGCAAATGCGAGGAAGCTCATCTTTGTGGGCTATGATGAGCGGAAGAAGGGCTGGAAGTGCATGGATCCTGCGACAAGAAAGTTCTTTGTATCAAGAGACGTTGTCTTTGATGAGCTGACGTTGTATGAAGGTGACATTGGTGAGCTGCAAGAAAGCAGGGTTGATGAAGGGCAGAAGAAAGCTGCTGAAGATCTTCAGTTGGAGATGTCTGTGTCACCAGGAGCTCCAGGTGTTTTTAGCTCTGGGGCAGAAGCCTCTGGTTCGGGAAGCAGGGGGGCGACGCTCCAAGCAGTGGCGGAACTAGGATTTTGAAGCCGCACGGGCACAATCTAAGCAACGTCCAAATGTCGGGGGGTAGCGCACCCTGAGCGGGGGTTCGGGAGCAGCGTCCACGAAAAATTTTTTTTGTAAAGATATTTTTGTAAAAAAATTATTGAACACAATATTACAAAAGAAAGGTTTAGATCTGAAAACTTACAATTCAACAAGATACTTCCGTTGACACATGCTCTGAAAACGTGAATAATAGTTTCTGTTGTAATAGTATCGACAACTTCTTTTTCAATGTAAGCAACCAAGCAATCATTCATCCATTCATCCCACATTCTATTCCGCAGCCGATTCTTTATGATCTTCATTGCAGAAAACATTTTTTCAACAGTAGCTGTAGCAACTGGTAAGAGGCAAACCAACTTCAACAATCTAAAAACTAACTGATAGTGATTATCTTTTTTTTAATTCAATCATTTTTTTCAGAAGATCACTAATTCCTTTAACATCAAAAAATGTGTCCGTTGATGTAGAGCGCATATCAAAAATATATATGTCAAGTTGTCCTTCAAGTAACTGTAGCTCTATTGGCGTAAAATCATACGGATATAATGCAGCAAGATGAAGTAATTTTTGTTTATCATAAGAACTAAAATGATCCTTTGGGTCTAGACAAGCAACACATAAGAGTAATTCTGTGTTTACTTCATCAAATCGATCATTTAACTCATTTAGCATCCAATCAAGCACTGCATTAAAATTTCAATTCTGAAATAATGTTTATTTGTAATCTCACGTGCATTGCGTCTTCATTTACCTTGCTGAACAAACTTCTCTTCCATATTAACAACTTCTATGTCATATTTTCTACAGAAAGTTGAAACTTCGGTCATAAATATTTCTCACTCGGCTTCATCATTTCTCCTTCAATAATAATAGTTTTGATAATTTTACGAAATGCATAGCATTACAAATCTTGATCTTTCCTCTGCATGCTTGGGATAGTTCATTTGTTTTTGACAAAATATTTTTCATCAAATGATAAACAAATGCAAATTGAAAGTCAAGATAACTTGAACAAGTGCGCTTGTCATTCCTCTTTGATTTCCATCTGCCCATCAACTATGATAATCTCCAGCACATCAACAATAGAAGAGAATATGCGAATAAAATTTAAAACTGTGTCATAATGTGACCACCACCTCGTTTCACCAGCGCGTTTGAGCTCTAAAGGTTGATTCAACCCTCGTCCACTTTCCAAGTCCTCATATCCAAGCTCTGTAGCAACTCGATCAACTTCCAAGGCTCTAAGAGAATCACGGCGTTTGCAAGAGCCACCAACAACATTCATTACTGTGTTAATAAGTGTGAAAAGCTCAGCAATATCAGATTTTTTTCTGCAACAGCTACCAGTACCAATTGCAGTTGATGTGCAAAACAGTGAACATAGAAAGACAACTGTTCTCATTTAAAATTAAGTTTTTAACCCCCTGAACTCTTTTTCATATTGCTAGCACCATCATATCCCTGCCCAGCAATTTAGAAATACTAAGACCATATCCATAAATAAATGATCTATAGCTGATTAAGGGATAACGCGGAAGTATCTGCTACATGAACAAACCCAAGAATACGCTCTGTGATCGTGCCATTGGAACTAATATATCGAAAAACAATAGACATCTGCTCTTTTGTAGATACATCACGTGATTCATCCACTAAAATGTATAACAGTCTTCTCTAATTTCTTGAATAATTTTATTCGTTGTCTCTATTGCAATTGCTGATACTATTTCTTTTTGAATCTTAGGCGATGTAAGTTGACAGTTTTGAGGAGCATTGTGTAACACAACTGAGTTGATGTCATTATTATGTGATGCAAGAAACTCAAAAAGCTCTAGAAATTTCCTCTGTTGGTACCACTCTTTAGTCTCATCATGACCCCGAAAGGACAATCTTGTCGTAAAAGAAATCTAACACAATCGATTGAAGCCATAAACGAGCGCGATAATTCAAACTTTGTTGTTCATCTTGTCTTGCAAAAGCAATTTGAATACCTTGTTTTTTATTCATCAAAGACTCGCATAGTTTTCTAGAGAAACTTGTGTGGAGTAGTGTGACTTCCGACATGTCTGTCCAATACTGATTTATCTTTCCAATTCTGAAGGCTCTCGTGGAAAGTAGGCTCAAAACCCCTTTAAGGAAAAATATAAACAGTAAAGGCAAAATGCTGCATCTTTTCTTTGCTGTATTCTAACCATCCCTTAAACTCGTTAAACTAATTCTCATTAAAGCGTCGAGCTTTGTTTCCGATTTCTATTTGGGGAAAACTTTCTATATGAGGTTGACAAGGACCTTTTGCAAATAATATCTTCGTATAGACTCTTGAATATTTGCATCGTAGGAGTTGATAGGAAGTCTTAAGCCCGGTCTGAAGGTAAATCTTCAATTTGGAACTCGTCTACGCGACTTCTTTTACCAATTGCAACTATCTCCTGCGAATCTAACGAACTTTGACATGTTCCTTTTTTTGAAAAAAATTTCTCCATTGCACTAACTAAAATGCTGCATAAAACAACGGGACATTACCGTTAGCACCTGAAAAAAAGTATCTAATTTGATTGTCTGACCATAACAATTTAGTCTGTACTGAATTCAAAACGGTGGCAAATCCTGACGGTACACGGGGCAATGCCCCGGGCCAAGCGCGACCGTACCAGGCCCGCGAGGGAAATTCCTAAGGTTCTAAAAATGTTTTCTGAATCTGGACTGATTTCGCAAATATGGAGTGAAGAAATTAGGAGCAAAAAACTGAAATCAGTCCAGATTCTGAAATCTGGACTGAAATCAGTCCAGTTTTCTGAATCTGGACTGATTTCGCAAATATGGAGTCGTTGACATATGAAATGATAAAGAAAAGTAGCCAAACCAAAGAGGTCAAAAGAGATCTAAATATTAAAAATGATGAGGATGAAGCTGAATGACAAAACTGAGTTGTGATCACTCAAGCCCTCTAAAACGGCCTATGAATAGCTGTTTAGACTTTATACTACTTTGGGAAAATTCATTTACAGTGCACTCCTCTTTGTATTCTCTAAAACGGCCTATGAATGGCGTAACCGAATGCGCCTCTATTCATTTTCATATAGGATGAGTTATCAATGACCTTATTTCATTTTAGTTCATTCTATGAATGAACTAAGAATGAAGAAAGACTGAGCTTAGTTCATTTTTAGTCCATTCTAATAATGATCTAAGAATGAACTAAATATGAAGTAAGAATGAATTAGCTCATTTGAGAATGAACAAACAATGATTAAAAAAAATAATGAGGAGAATAAACTAAAAAAAACATAGAATGAACTAAGAATGAAATAATAATGAACTAAAGATGAACTCAGAATGAACATGTTTGTTTTTGTCTGTTATAAGAATGAACTTAGTTCATTTTATTTCTTTCTAAGAATGGAATCAGAATGAACTATGAATTAACATAGTTTATTTTGAGTTATCATCATAAAGAACCTTATCCAACTATTTTAGGGTTGTCCTTATGAATCATCATTCTTCAAGCATTCATGGATTGCACTAAACCATGAAGTTTACACCATTTTGCTTTTTTGTTATTTTCTAACAATAATTTTAAAGCTTTTCATTATCATTCTTCAAGAATTCATGGAGAATCTTTTCAAGATGATATTACCCTAGACTATGAAGTCATCTTGAACGACTCTCATCTATCTCATAATGTACTAGGATATATTAGATTATCAATGTCCCTATGTCAACATTGATAGCTGTTAGCTCTGATGGCATGTTAGAATTCAAGTATCCACCCATGAGTAAAATATCAGATAATACTTTTGTAACACCCCTTCCAGTATTACAGAAATCAGCCGTCCGTCCGGGTCAGCGATATAAAGAAAACTAGGAAGCAGTATTAAAACTAGTAGCAGCAGGTAATAAAAGTCCAAACTAAACAGATTAATACTTACAGCGGGAGTAAAAATAAACTAAGGTAACCACATACTGATGTCTGGATTCACAGAGCCACTAAACAAAATGAAACTGCATTACTGAAAATCTGAACTATCAAATAAGTCTGACACAAGATACATAAAATATTAATGAGTTACACTGTCACAATTACAAATACATGCGAAATGGAAAATGGAGTAAACTGAAAAAAAGTAAAAGTACTACACTCGGACACACCATGACGCTATCCTAGACGAAGTTTCCCACCTGGGTCACCTGAAAAACATTGCCCACGAAGGGTCAGAGTAAAGAAAAACAATTCCCCTTAGTGACACTAAAAATAGATTTACATATGAATGCATGCATGTCTTTAAAACTAGTCTTGTGCACTGAAAACCTTCATGATAAATATGATATGCATGTTTTTCTATCTTACTGGTGAACACATAATTCTAAACTCATGACTTTCCGTTCATTACCACAGTCCTGACGTTCACTAACTAGTGTACTGTCTCATGTCAAGTCTATACTTGAGTTCTAGGTGGCTTCTAGCCTACACGTTTACTGGGAAGGCTCTAGGCAGAGTAGCTCCTAACGCGCAAAATCTGAAACTGACGACCCGAGACCATCTGACGAACTCAATTGTTCTAGTGCCACGCGGACACGGTCTCGAATCTGCTAACTGTCTCAAAGGGGAGTCAACTCCCAAGACTGTAACTCATAGGATACCATATGCCCTACACGGTCTCGAAAAAACTGGTGTGCTACTGACCTTTTTGGTCTGACGCTACTCTGCATGGGATAGCTTTTCTGGTGTACTACTGAGCGACCCTTGACTGTCTCGTGGTCGACTTGAACGGATCTTCGCATTCTAATTGGACAATCTCCAAAACTTACGTACACGTGTGAAGTTTCGTACTTACTAACTGTTCACGATTTTTCTAACGTGGTTATGGAAGAAGGCGTTCTCGTACGTGTCTCCGCGATTATTTTCCTACTGCCCACCTTTTCTATGCATGATTATGATGTTAGTACGAAACCTACTCATGCGTATAAAAGGAAATTATTTGATATGTCTATCTAAAAGAAATTCGTATTTCCTTACAGTGGTGCTGCGACGCTCGTATACTCGGCGCGGCGACATATTCTTTTCCAAAGTAAATCCGGCTGTTGGAGACCTTCAGAAGTTGCCCCGACCCGCCAAATTCCTGAAATTTACCGTAACCCTAATTTTAGAATTTTCCCCTCTACGATAAACCCATAAAAAAAATATAATAGCTAGGGTTACAACATTCACGAGTTAAACTTCAATTTTACCTTTTAGTAGCGATTGAGGCTCCCAACGCGTTCCACACAAAATTCGTGGGGAACTACGAACACCCAAAACCTAGGATAGGGCAACCAAAACGAAAACCTAGGTTAGATTTGTTTCCAAATCAAAGGAAAACCAAGTAGAAAGCGGAGAAAAAAGGAAGGAATCGAACTCACCGAAGCCAAAACGTTCACTTCCACCGGTTAGGGTTGGATCCGGCACTTTCACGGCCAAGGGAGGAAAAGGAAAGTCTACCGGTGCTCGTAGAGGAGGGAGAGGAGTGGTCGGAGATGGTTTCCGGAGAGGAATCGGACGCCGGAGAGGCTTGCGGGAGGCGCGGCTCTGCGCGCTGCGGGAGACGGACGGGGCGAGCGACTGATTCGGGGAGACGGCTGCGGTTTCTTCCGAGAGATGAGGGTTGCGGGTTTTATATACGCCTTGCGGTTTTGATATACCGCATGAGGAGAGAGGGGGGGGGGGATTTTATTGGCACCCCAAGGCTATAAATTTTTGGCTATACACAACCCACTCCACACCAAACACATACCATTGCACTAAGCGATTTCTCGTCGCTCTTCGTTACTACAATTAAAATGCGTCTCGCTAATATGACTAACTTAAATCACCAGCTAATGAACATGAGCTGTAGCAATAGAAGCATTGTACCTTGACGTTGCGGTGCCTAGATCAAAAATCGTCGCGATTTGCCCCTACAAAATCAAATAAATTTTCGCGTCAAATTTCGGATGTTACAAATCTCCCTCCTAACAGAAATTTTCGTCCTCGAAAATTGTAGTCATACATGAATCGAAGAGAAAAGAATAGTCTGCAATGCTCTGAAGCTCATCCTCTCGCTCCCAAGTACACTCTGGTTTGCCACAGTTCATCCAAAGACTTTGACCATGCGAATCTCTCTATTTCTGAGCTTCTGCACCCTTGAATCCACTATTCTGACTGGTCTAACCCCAATACTAAGATCTGTCTCAATTGGTGCTTCCTCGGTACTTATGATCTGACTAGGATCTCTGACTGCTCTCCTCAGATAAGAGACGTGGAAGACATCATGAACACCACTCATCTCCTCAGGTAAGGCCAATCTGTAAGCAACCTCACCAATTCTTTCTAGTACCTCAAAAGGACCAACGAATCTGGGGCTCAGCTTTTTCATCCGCTTTATTCTAGAAACTCCTCTGACTGGTCTGACCTTCAGATAAACGTAGTCTCCAACACTGAACTCTACTGACTGTGCTTCTGATCATGATACTTGGCCTGGCGATCCTGAGCTGTCTTCATACGCTCCTGAATAAGTTTGATCTTATCAGTGGTCTTATCAATCCATGACTCCCTGATTGTGGATCTCTCTTCACTTTCAGCCCAACATAACGGTGTCCGACAACGTCTGCCATAGTGGGGCTCAAACGGTGTCATCTCAATACTTGTCTGAAAACTGTTGTTGTAGGAGAACTCCACAAGTGTAACATATTTCTCCCACTTTCCTCCAAAATCCAAAATGCACATCCGTAGCAAATCCTCCAAAGTCCTATTAGTGCGCTCGGTTGTCCATCGGTCTGGGGATGGAAAGCGGTGTTGTGAAGTGAACCTGGTACCCAACCGCTCCTGAACGTATCGCCACTCCCTGGAGGTGAATCTGCCGTCTCGGTCTGAAACTATAGTCCTGGGAATACCGTGAAGCCGAACTATCTCGTCCAAATATAACTGTGCCAGCTTCGGACCTTGATCCGTCTTCCTAAGAGGGATGAAATGGGCGACCTTAGAAAGTCGGTCAACTATAACCCACAATGAATCATTCTCACTCTGCGATCTCGGCAAACCATGAATGAAATCCATGGATATATCTTCGAATGTCCACTCAGGAATGGGAAGTGGCTGCAACTTGCCTCCAGGCCTTTGGCACTCGGCCTTAACCAACTTGCAGTCTCACACTTCCCTACGTAATCTGCAACATTTCTTTCAAGCCTGGCCACCAGACTAGCTTCTTGAGATCTGCATACATCTTCGTGCTACCCGGATGTATAGATATCTGGAATTGTGTGCCTCAAATAAAATCCTCGCGAAGGGACTAACATCGGGGATACACACCCTGCCATCAATCACAATAAATCATCCTGAATAATGAATCTCTCCTTCTGTCCTGACTGCACTGAGCTCCAAATCTCTGTCATCCTTGGATCCAATGGTAGAGCTGTCCTGATTCTGTCCTTGATATCGCAGGTAATCTCCATCCAACTCAACCTTGCGAACCAAAACTACTGCGTGGCACAACGGTAATATCCAGTCTCTCCAGCTCTCGCACTAACTCCTCCTGCTGAGTGAGGAGACAGAAACATGAACCTCTACAACTAAGGGCATCAGCTACAACGTTCGCCTTTCCTGGATGGTACTGAATGTCTACGTCGTAGTCTGATAGAAATTCTAACCATCTGCGCTGCCTCAAATTGAGCTCTCGCTGATCAAGATATACTTGAGGCTCTTATGATCAGTGAAGATCTCACAACGCACTCCATAGAGATAGTGCCTCCAAATCTTCAAAGCATGTATGATGCTGCAAGCTCCAAGTCATGCACTGGATAGTTCCTCTCATGAACCTTTAATTGTCTCGAGGCATAGGCTACGACCTTCCATGCTGCATGAGAACACATCCCAAGCCCTGACCTGATGCATCGCTGTAGATCTGAAACCCGTCAGGCCCTGATGGTAAACTCAAAATCGGTGGCGGTCATCAACCTGCCCTTCAAGTCCTCAAAAGCCAACTCACACTCAACTGTCCAATCCAAGCCCTTACCTTCCTGGTGAGGGAAGTCAATGGTAAGGCTATATTCGAAAAATCTCTGATGAATCTCCTGTAGTAACCAGCAAGACCAAAAAAGCTACGAACCTCTGAAACTGTCGTCGGCCTTGGCCAACTCTTAATGGCCTCTACCTTCTTCGGATCAACACTAACTCCTTTCTGACTGATGATGTGGCCTAAGAATGCAATCTCTGAAAGCCAAACTCGCACTTGAAAACTGGCAAACATTGATTTTTCCTGAGTGTGCTCAAAACAATCCTGAGATGTGCGCATGATCTTCTGCACTCTTAGAGAACACGAAGATGTCATCTATAAAGACGATGACAAAGCGATCCAAGTACTCCCGAAATACCCTGTTCATCAGGTCCATAAATACTGAAGGAGCATTGGTCAGCCCAAACGGCATGACCACGAATCGAAGTGTCCATATCTGGTGCTGAAAGCCGTCTTCTGAATATCGGAGTCACGAATCTTTAACTGGTGATAGCCTGACCTCAAATCTAACTTGGAGAAAGTGTTCGATCCACCAACTGGTCGAACAAATCATCAATCCTGGGAATCGGGTATTTGTTCTTTACTGTTAGCTTATTCAACTCACGATAGTCTATGCACAGTCTCAGACTACCATCCTTCTTCTTCACGAAAAGCACTGGAGCACTCCATGGTGAAGTGCTGGGGCGTATAAAACCCAAATCAAGTAACTCCTGCAACTGACTCTCAACTCTGCTAGTTCCCTTGGAGCCATCCGATAGGGAGATTTGCTACGGGTGTAGCCCCAGACTGCAAGTCTATCGGGAACTCAATCTCTCTATCTGGAGGGGCACCAGGGAGCTCTTCCGGGAAGACATCGGGGAATTCCTGCACCACTGGTACCTCTGATAACTCAGCCTTAGTCTCTGCATTCATCAGTACTACGAAGGTTTCGCAACCCTTACTGATGTACCTTCTTGCTTGGACTGTAGAATATCATTTTCACTACTCCCTTCAAGCCCTGAAAAGAAAACGAAGTCTGATTGGGGCCATCAACTGTATCTGCTTCGCCCTACAGTCAATTCTGGCGTTGACTGCCGAAAAGCCAATCCATTCCAAAAATCAGGTCGAATCCTGCAATAGGTAGCTGCAAAGCTTCCACAATAATCTCGGTGTCCCCAAACTGCACCGGTACCCTGCACCTATCTCTGGTCTGCAGAAGGGATCCATTCGGCATCATAACATCCATGCTACAGTCTCTGAGAATACTTCTAAATTCAACTTACGCACTAGAGATTCTGCGATAAACGAGTGCGAGGCACCCGTATCAAACAGAATCTTAGAGGGTAAATTACGAATAATAAGGATGCCTACATGAATGAATTTTCAAAAAGAAAAGAGTGTCACTACGGAGGTTTAAAAAGCTTATCAGGCAAATTAAACCTTACCTGTCACTACATCTTCCTGCCCCTTAGCCTCTGCTGACCAAGTCCATAAGCTCTGGGCTGCACCAAATCTCGACCCTGCTGTGGTCTTCCATCGGTAATCATCAACGCTTTGCCCTTGTGCTCTACTAGGGCCACCAATCTCATACTTCGACTGCAGGAACAAAAAGCATTTGTCATCTACCAAAAATTTATAAATGTACAAAAATACAACAAGGTTGATTTACCTGATTCGAACCACCTTCCTGACAGAAACGAGCAATGTGTCCAGGTTGACGACACTTGTAACACACGCCCGCGCTGGCCAAACACTCTCCTGGATGGCGACGCTGACACTTGGGACAAAGGGGGTAGTCCCTGCTCCTGTCACCACAGATTGACCATACTTCCTCGCATCAGGCTTCTGCTTCTTGTTCCATTCTTCCCCTGATCATTCCTGCTCTGCTGCGACTGATGCGAATCCTGAGCTCGCTTTGCACGGAAATTACTTCGCTTTTGAACCTTCTGCTGGTCAGCCTCCAGCCTGCGAGCCGTATCCATAGCTCCTGTAATCAGCATTGACCATGGTCATCAGCGGCTGTCTCAATGAGTCACGTAAGCCATCCACAAAGCGGCTGCACTTCTCAGTCTGGTCTCCCTGCATTACGCCCGCATATCGAGCCAGATGGGTAAGCTCTCGCTCGTACTCAGCAACAGTCCTGTCCCCCTGGAAAAGTCTAAGGTATCTCTCTTGTAGACCTCGTCGTGCGGAAGGAGGCACGAACTAATTCGCAAGGGCTCTAGAAAATTTGCCCCACGTAAACATGTCTGGCGTACGACCTGGCCAAAAACATAATCATACTATTTAAAGAGAGAACATATCACTTCCAAAATAATTAAAGGAATTTTCATAACCATTTACCTGCGGGATCATCCGTCCGGTACTTGTCCCACCAGACCTTTGCCTCACCTTGGAGGAGGAAAACTGCCAGAGGAACCTCTTATTCTCTGGGCACTCCAAAACATCCAGCAGGTCTCTGGTGTTTGCTACCCAATCATCTGTATCCATCGGGGTCTCATCCCCACTGTAGTTTGAAGGCTGAAGTTCTCTAAAATTCCTCAAATAACGCTCCAGGGTCATCTCCACAGGCGCTGGGGCAGGAGCTGGTGCAGGGGCTGGTACGTGCACTGGAACTGGAAACCCTGCAGCCAGCTCCTCTCTGAAACTCCATCAAGGCAACAGTAACCGCCTTGGCAATCTGAGACGCTATGTCAGTGCCCTCTGAAACTGCTGGAACTGGAGGTACCTGTGGCACTGCAGCATCTCCCATAGTGGCGTTAGGAACAGGGTCCTGACGTGAAGATTCACCTGGTTCACTTACTCGAGTAGCCTGATAGACACATATAAAGAAATCTGGTTATCTATCAAGCATCTGCTAAAACTGGCTCTGACAACTATATCCGTACTCCTGCGAAAAACTAAGCCTTAAACGCAACTTAAAATACTGTACTAACAAAAGTTTACTGTTATACAGTCCTATGGCTCTGTGAAAACCTTCTAGGGTCCAGGGATCCTAAACCTGGCTCTGATACCAATTTGTAACACCCCTTCCCAGTATTACAGAAATCAGTCGTCCGGCCGGGTCAGCGATATAAAGAAAATAGGAAGCGTATTAAAACTAGTAGCAGCAGCAGGTAATAAAAGTCCAAACTAAACAGATTAATTTACAACGGGAGAGTAAAAATTTAAATAAGGTTAACCACATACCTGATGTCTGGATTCACAGAGCCACTAAACAAAATGAAACTGCATTAACTGAAAATCTGAACTATCAATAAGTCTGACACAAGATACATAAAATATTAATGAGTTACACTGTCCACAATTACAAATACATGTTGAAAATGGAGTAAACTGAAAAATAGTAAAAGTACTACACTCGGACACCACCATGACGCTCATCCTAGACGAAGTTTCCCACCTGCGTCACCTGAAAAACATTGCCCACGAAGGGTCAGAGTAAAGAAAAACAATTCCTCTTAGTGACACTAAAAATAGATTTACATATGAATGCATGCATGTCTTTTAAAACTAGTCTCGTGCACTGAAAACCTTTCATGATATATGATATGCATGCTTTCCTATCCTTACTGGTGAACACTATAATTCTAAACTCATGACTTTCCGTTCATTTACCCCAGTCCTGACGTTCACTAACTAGTGTACTGTCTCACGTCAAGTCTATACTTGAGTTCTAGGTGGCTTCTAGCCTACACGTTTACTGGGAAGGCTCTAGGCAGAGTAGCTCCTAACGCGCAAAATCTGAAACTGACGACCCGAGACCATCTGACGAACTCAATTGTTCTAGTGTCACGCGGACACGGTCTCGAATCTGCTAACTGTCTCAAAGGGAGTCAACTCCCAAGACTGTAACTCATAGGATACCATATGCCCTATAAGGATGGTAGTGCGCCTCTACCAAGCACGAAAAGACTGGTGTGCTACTGACCTTTTTGGTCTGACGCTACTCTGCATGGGATAGCTTTTCTGGTGTACTACTGAGCGACCCTTGACTGTCTCGTGGTCGACTTGAACGGATCTTCGCATTCTTAATTGGACAATCTCCAAACTTACGTACACGTGGAAGTTTTGTACTTACTAACTGTTCACGATTTTTCTAACGTGGTTATGGAAGAAGGCGTTCTCGTACGTGTCTCCGCGATTATTTTCTACTGCCACACTTTTCTATGCATGATTATGATGTTAGTACGAAACCTACTCATGCGTATAAAAGGAAATTATTTGATATGTCTATCTAAAAGAAATTCGTATTTCCTTACAGTGGTGCTGCGACGCTCGTATACTCGGCGCGGCGACATATTCTTTTCCAAAAGTAAATCGGCTGTTGGAGACTTCAGAAGTTGCCCCGACCCCGCCAAATTCCTGAAATTTACCGTAACCCTAATTTTAGAATTTTCCCCTTTACGATAAACCCATAAAAAATATATATAGCTAGGGTTACAACATTCACGAGTTAAACTTCATTTTTACCTTTTAGTAGCGATTGAGGCTCCCAACGCGTTCCACACAAAATCGTGGGGAAACTACGAACACCCAAAACCTAGGATAGGGCAACCAAACGAAAACTCGGTTAGATTGTTTCCAAATCAAAGGAAAACCAAGTAGAAAGCGAGGGAAAAAGGAAGGAATCGAACTCAGCGAAGCCAAAACGTTCACTTCCACCGGTTAGGGTTGGATCCGGCACTTTCACGGCCAAGGGAGGAAAAGGAAAGTCTACCGGTGCTCGTAGAGGAGGGAGGAGTGGTCGGAGATGGTTTCCGAGAGGAATCGGATGCCGGAGAGGCTTGCGGGAGGCGCGGCTCTGCGCGCTGCGGGAGACGGACGGGCGAGCGACTGATTTCGGGAGACGGCTGCGGTTTTTCTTCCCGAGAGATGAGGGTTGCGGGTTTTATATACGCCTTGCGGTTTTGATAACCGCATGAGGAGAGGGGGGGGATTTCTATTGGCACCCCAAGGCTATAAAATTTTTGGCTATACACAACCCACTCCACACCAAACACATACCAGTGCACTAAGCGATTTCTCGTCGCTCTTCGTTACTACAATTAAAATGCGTCTCGCTAATATGACTAACTTAAATCACCAGCTAATGAACACGAGCTGTAGCAATAGAAGCATTGTACCTTGACGTTGCGGTGCCTCGATCAAAAATCGTCGCGATTTGCCCCTACAAAATCAAATAATTTTTCGCGTCAAATTTCGGATGTTACAACTTTTAGGGTTGTCAATTGAACTGGCAAGGCACAGATAATGATAGACCTATAAAAAAAAATTTATATGGGCTAAACTAACCAAATAATGTTGAAATTGATAAAGAATAACTGAGAAAATTATTAGGGATTTCATACTCACTAGCTCAAGCCCAAATATATCACAATGTTAGATCTTTCTTTATGCAATTATGCTTCTAAGACACTTTGAAGAAGTCCAGATTTCTGGACTTTGAAGAAGTCCAGATTTCTGGACTTCTTCAAAGTCCAGAAATCTGGACTTCTAAGTCCAGATTTCTGGACTTCTTCAAAGTCCAGAATTTTGGACTGAAGAAGTCCAGATTTCTGGACTTCTTCAGTCCAGAAAAACAATAAAAAAAAGAAGAAGAAGAAGAAGAAGAAGAGAAGATACCTAGCGGCTGGCGGGAGTAGCGGAATCGCGGAAAATGTCGGGATCAGCGGGAGCAGGCTAGGGCACGGAGCAGCAGCGAGATTTCTTCTCCCCGTGAAGCAGCGGGAGTAGCTTGGCGGGATCAGCGGAATCGCGGAAAATGTCGGGATCAGCGGGAGCAGGCTAGGGCACGGAGCAGCAGCGGGATTTCTTCTCCCCGTGAAGCAGCGGGATTTTAACATCGCGGAAAAGACGCTCGGGCACGTGCCCGACCGTGCCCAGTCATAGATCCGCCCCTGGCTCCAAGTGTGTCCGGGAACAGAGCTGGTTCTGAAGAATCAGCGGAGGTGGTGAGCAAGGAGCAGCCTCTTCGGAGATCGAAGAGTACCATCGAGGCACTAGCTCGGTATTGTGAAGAAAACACAGTGAGCTTTGTCTTTTGTTTCTTCACAGGCCCCCTGGATGAGCGGGAGCCTTCAAAGTTTGAAGAAGTCAGTGGAGTCAAGGAGTGGGACGATGCGATGAATGAGGAGATGGCAGCCCTCAAGAAAAACGAAACTTGGGACTTGGTGCCCAAAGTTGATGGCGTTACTCCTGTAACTTGCAAGTGGGTCCACAAGCTGAAGAAGAAGGCGGATGGAAGCATCGAGCGATACAAGGCTAGCCTTGTAGCTTGAGGGTTTTCACAACAGTACGACGAGGACTATGAGGAGACGTTCAGTCCTGTGGCGAAGATGACTTCAGTACGAGTGGTGATAGCTTTGGCGGCTTGCCAGGTCTGGAAGATGTGGCAGCTGGACGTAAAGAACATCTTTCTTTACGGGGTGATCGACAAGGACATCTTCATGGATCAACCGCTTGGTTACGTATCTGAAGAACATCCGGACTACGTCTGCAAGCTCCGAAAAGCCCTTTATGGTTTGAAGCAGGCTGCTCGAGCCTACTACGGGAAAATTGCAGAATACCTCCAGTTCTGCGGTTATCTTGCTTCAAATTCAGACTCGAGCGTGTTCGTCAAGAAGATGGGGGAGCCTTTGGTCCTGGTGTTTTTGTACGTGGATGACATGATCATCACGGGGAACTCCAAGAAGGAGGCAGCTAGGCTTAGGGCGGAGCTAGCTATAAGATTCGAGTTGAAGGACTTGGGTGAGCTCCACCACTTCCTTGGACTCGAGATGGAGAGGGAAGAGAGCGACATCTCGTGTCCCAAAAGGGCTATGCGGAACGGATCGTTCAGCGATTCGACATGCAGGAAGGGAAGAGTAGCTCTACTCCATTTGATTCGGGCATCAAACTTCGGCGGGATGAGGGGAGGATTCTTCGAGATCCTTTGGTGTTTCGGGCTCTAGTTGGGAGTCTTATCTACCTGACGATTACAAGGCCAAACATTGCTTACGCGGTTGGCCGAGTAAGTCGGTATATGGCGGAACCCAGGAAGCCTCATCTGATGGCGGCAAGGAACATTCTGAAGTACGTGAAGGCCACCTCTGATATGGGTCTCCTTTATAGGAGAGGCATGGGTTTTATTCTTCAAGTATACTCGGATGCTGATTATGGGGGAGATTCAGACGACCGGAAGTCAACATCCGGTTATGTCTTCACATGTGGATCAGGCAGTATCTCTTGGTGCAGCATGAAGCAAGACTCTGTGTCCGTCTTTACTACAGAAGCAGATTACAAGACTTCGGCCTTGGCAGCTCGGGAAGTCATCTGGCTTAAGAGACTAGTAGAGGACGTCTATGAAGAAGTGTGTGGTCCTACTCTGTTGTGCGGTGATAATGAAAGTGCCCTGAAACTGGTGAATAATACAGTTTATCACGCACGGACCAAGCACATAGAGATTGAGCACCACTTCATTCGGGAGGAGATGTTGGAGGGATCTCTTATGGTGGAGCATATGCGGAGTGAGGACAATGTCGCAGACATCTTCACGAAGTCGTTGTCGAAGGTGTTGTTTACACGGTTACGAGGACTGCTGGGCTTAATCACCACTTCTCAATTTAAGGGGGAGTGTTAAAATTTGTGAAGTGAAAGTGGAGGTTGATCAAGCAGACCGCGCGGCCTGGGCGGACTGATGGTGCGGTCTGGGTTATCTGATGGTACAGCCTGGGTAAACTGGTTGTGTGGCTTGGGCAGCCTGTTATTGCGACATGGTGATGCATTCAGTCAGCTCGACTTGTGGTTCAGTTGTTGGTTGTTTCTTGAAGTAACCAGGCGGATTGATGGTATATCCGCGGGTATGTGGGGGATTCTGTTCGAGTTCGCGGAGTCTGCTGTGGCGGACTGTGTTTGGAGATCGCGAGATCGGCATTGGTCCATGCCCTTGATCTCTGGTGATGCAGTTGGTGATAACCGTGTTCATGGTGGAGGACTGTCTTTGGAGCTGACGATATGGCTTCGTGTTGTCGAGCTCACGCCAGGTGTTTGGTGAGTTGCTGGACTTGGTCACATTTTGTGACAAATCAAGGGTATTCGCAGAGCCGGCGGTGTCCGCTGGTTGACCGGGCGATCTGTGTCTGTTGGTCGTGGACTCGTGTGGCGGGTTGGTGTTGTGTCCGCGTGTAGCGTGCGGACTGGTGCAGTATGTGGGTTGTTGTTGTCTGCGTGTTGTGCAGCATGTGGACTGGTACGGTGTCCTCCAGGTTGCGGACTGGCTTCCTGACTTGGTGTCTGGCGAATCGGCTGATGCCTGGCCTTGTCCTTGCGGACTCGGCAGACTCCATTGTGCTAGCTGCAACCTGGGTGGTGATTCTATCCATTAGGGCGGTGACCACACTCCTCACCCCGCCTATAAATAGGACCCCCCGTCACTTCAACAGTAACTGAATGAACAGTAAGTTGAGCGCGGGTTAATTGCTGCGGCCTCGGTTTTCTAGTCTGCGCGGATTGAGAAGGATTAACTGGTTGTTGTTTGCTAGTTGTGCAGCTAGCACTGTGAAGCCAGGAGTCTGGTTCTGATTGCGGTCAGGAAGTAGTAGAGCTTGCGGTTACAATCAGCGGTTTGCAGCAGGTCGCACTTTGCGGTCAGCCAGTCTTCTCTCCAGCAATTGTTCAAGTTCAATAACCTGTTAGCCGGTCTTGGCGGACTAGGCGGTCTGTTCTTTCAGTTAGGTGGCGGCTTGCAGAGCAGTCGTCTCAGCAGAATAATGGGTAGTCTACGGACTTCACGGACTCCGTAGATCAGTGATGCAGCAGTAGCGGTTTGGCGGTCTCAGCGGACTCGGCGGACTCGGCGGTCTCTGGGGCAGTCCGACCGGCTTGAAAAGTCTTGTTTGCTTGTATGCTTCTCTATTGTACTTGGCGAAATCATGTCTCGTCATGTATACCTAGCCTTGTAAAGTTGATAGTTGATAATACAAGATCTGTGATTACTCTCTGTTGTTTCTGATTACCTAGCTCAGTTTATGGTTGGAGTATTCCTGCGTCTGGTTCCCGCTTTCCGCTTGATCAAGTGGTCAACTTGATAGCTCTGTAAGTGTTTGCTTGGTACCAGAACTACCAGTTGATCAGCTTGTGAGATTTTCAACATGAGAGAGTACTCTCGTGGAAGTCCAATTGCATACAGATGGTAGCGATGGATTGTTCCAATGCGTCAAGCGGGCCTCCACCATGCCACGAGTATGGGTCCTAAAACCTTAGGCACAACTCATGGGAGGTCAAATCAATGTCAGGTCCTCTCTGAAGAGAGGAGGTTGCAAGCTTAGGTGGAGAGGAGACTCACAACTCCCGAGATTTTATAACTATAATCACAGTAAGGTAAAATACAATTCAAGAACAATGTGTTTAAAAAGTTGGTGAAATTACTATTTCAGATAGGTAATGTGGGCATGAAACATATTCAAACCAGTCACCGTTTGGAACTATGTATTCATCAGCTCCTCGCTCCTCCCGCAAAGATCCCTGTAATGCATTTGAAACTCAGTAAGATAAACTTTTTTATGTCATAAAACATTGTTACTTTTAAAAGAATAACTAAATGCTAAAAGAGAAAATTGCATCAACAGTTGAACTGCAAAAGATGACGGGACATAAAAAGACCTATCCGCATGCATGAATAAGGAATGGAATATAATATAGTATAACTCTTAGATGAATGCATGGTTGTAACATCCCAAATCCGTTGAGGCAGTCTAATAAGGAGCGGAGAGTGTCTTTGGACGAGAAATTCGCACAAAGGAAACTCCTATCAGGCTTCTAGATGAAAAGATGTGCAGTAATGAATTTAATTTCACATCATAATTGAATGAAAATTTATAGAACTTAAGTAATAAGTTGGACCCCCAATTTTGAATGTGGCTTTTCAGAGCAAGTGATGAAATTTTATTAGGAAACCCATAGTTAAGTAAGTTATGACTACAAGTAATTCTGGGATAAGTAACCTTAGGAGAAGTACTTGAAAATCGTCCATGAAATCAAAATAAGTAACCTTAGGATTTAGTTTACTATTATACTATTTGATGAAATGAACCAAAATAGACAATATTTCAGATATTGTGAATTGGGTTGTTACAATGATTATTAGTTGTCATATTAAAGAAATTCATGGCAGAAGAGAATTTTCCACTGGCTTAATAAGTACATACATCATATATTTTAAGCTTGTTGTACACGGGCACATCATTTAGTAAATTACAAGTATCGGTGATTAAAGATGTCCCCATCTCACAAAAACAACATTAATCCCGGTATCCATATCCGGAGAATCAAAGGATAAAAATGGTTGTCGTGTTCACTGCTCAGTCAGTCTTCTTATAGGAAGAATGTTCCATGAATCGAAGACAAAAAACATAACTGTTAGAAGAACATGTAAAGGCCCATATAATGGCATTCTTCCTCCTTATGTATTATCCAACATCTTGAAAAGAGTACTCTTCTTTCTCTTCTCTCCCTATATATATGTACTCAAACTTGTATTTTGATACACAAGAATGATATACAAAATTTATGGATTTTTTCCCAATATTCTAAGTGTTTTTCCACATGGTATCTGTTACAGATCCTCGTTGGGGCAAGACATACTAGCGTTGCGAGCCGCACGTAACATCCGCCTAACTCATCTTTAATTTATCGCTCGTATTTCTTATTTTGCTCGAGCAGTTTTTTATCCTCATGTATTAAGCACTAATGAGGAGGGCATTTTGGGTACTTGGATGTTGGACCGGTTTCCCTTTTATGGGCGGTTGTTGTGTTTTGGAAAGCAAGAAGTAAAGTTAAATTTCTCTCTCTAATTTCTCTCAATCTCTCTCCCTTTTCTTCCGATACCCAGCCCGACGGACGCCCTAGCCGCACCATCCGCCGACTCGCTCCAGCGCCCCTCCTCCCCACTGCAACCATAGATCACTGGAAGTCCAAGAAAGATTCCTCTTCTTCCCTTGAGGATTTTCCCGCTCTTCCACGGTGCACCCACTCTCAATCTCGAGCTCGTAATAACCTGGTATCAGAGGAAACTGAAAGTTGTTTAACTGAAGGTTAGTGATGCAGGACGGTGCGTAGGGTTTACGCACCTGTCGGCTATGTCTAGGAAACCCTAAATGCATGCAACGAAATATGACTTTTTTTGTTTTTTTTTTAAATTTTGAGCGGGCGTTGCACGGTGTTGATGAAATATTGGATGAAATTATTGTGTGATTGCTGCTCGTTCTTCCAGTTTGAGAAGATGATGAATAGTGAAATTCATCTGTTGCTGTAAAGTTGAAGCTGAACAGTTATGTAGTATGGGTGATTGAGGAATTAAGTTTCCTATTTGAATCGTGAGATCCTTTAGTGCTGAATTTCTTTTTGTCAGGTTCTTTTTGAAGACTGTGAATGCTTAGTCTCCTGTTAGGTGTTAGGTGGTGAAATCTTGCTGTTAATAATGTGTTTGTGCTTCATATTGTCGTGATTAAATTCAGTGAAGGCTTCTTGGGAGTTAGGCTTCTGTGGAGTAGGGAATGAGAATGTTTGCTGCTTCCGTTAAGGGGTATTGTGGAGTATTGTGGAGACGTTTTCCTATGCAAAAGTTGCTTTCTGTTAAATTCATCCCGAGAATTAAGAAGATGAACAGTAACATCAAGTACTGTGGGCTTACTCTTGATTCTGTTGCTAGTAGGCTAGAATTTGTTACCAGTACCAGATTGGGGTATTATTGATTAGGATTAGGTGTGCTCTGCCAGGTCATTGCTTGCCCGTGAACAGTGAATGTTAATGTCGCGGTGGTGAGTGAATTTTAGATCAAGTGTTAGAGATTTCGTGGATCACCTCAGTGCAACGTGGAACCACCTTGAGTGTGAGAGCAGTGAATTTAGGTTGTTAGTTTGTGGCTTCCTTACTTTGTGAGTGATTCGTGGAACCACCTCGTGTGAGGGAGCGATTTAATTCCTGTGACCGTATGCGATAGCGGCGACCTGGGAGCGGAGATCGAAGGTGACGAGGAATTCTCGCGTGATCGCCCTCGACTCGAATACGGAAGACGCCTTTCGTGGGTAATTGTTTCTTTCTTTTACTTGATGTGCGCCTCAATATTTTCTCGTAGGATAATAGACCGGGTTTTCGGGTTTCCGAGTGAGTTTCGTCAGCAACGCTACGTCGCAAAACTCCAAACGGAGAACGTAATTTGGAGTTCACGATTTCCGTTGTGCTACGACAAAAAGGAACGGAACGAAAGTTGCGAGCTTCCTTCCCCGGATCTAAAACTGAACCATTTTTAAGAAATTTCATTTTCTGACAACATAGTGATTTTCGTGCCTACAAAATTACTTGTTTAATTTCAGACTCCGTGCAACGCTCAAAATTTAAAAAAAAAAACAAAAACAAAAAGTCATATTTCGTTGCATGCATTTAGGGTTTCCTAGAAATAGCCGACAGGTGCGTAAACCCTACGCACCGTCCTGCATCAGTTAGCTAATCACCTAGAGGGGGCGGTGAATAGGTCTTTGAAGTTTTATTAGTTTTTTTGTTGATTTCAAATTAATATATATGGAGCTTGTCCTTAGATCCTGCAATAAGAAAGAAAACAAGCAACACAGCAAACACACAAGAATTTATAGTGGTTCCCCAATTTGATACATCCATTTTCCCTCTCACTCATCCAACTGATTTGTTGGACTAGACACAAACTCCACCAATATGCTCCTCAGAGCTTACACCTCAGGCCCTCAGCCTTATACAAAGATTATTCACAGAATCCAAACTCAGAACCACAAGGGTTCCTACCTCAGAGCCCTGCAGAGCTCCTACACTCAGTGATCCACTGATCACCTACCTCAGCCTTATTTCTAAGGCCTACAACTCAGGCTCTTCAGCCCTACAGCTTCAGGCACACAGCCCTACTCTCAGAGTGCTGCAGTACTCCTACAACTCAGTACCCCTCCAGGTACCTACAGCTCAGCCTCCTCCAAGGCCTACAACTCAGTGACACACTTGTCACCTACAGCTCAGTGACTCTTCAGTCACCTACCTCAGGCACAAGGCCCTACACTCAGGCTGGGAGGACATCCCTACATCAGATCCACACTTTGATCCTACCTCAGAGAGCAGCACTCTCCCACCTCAGGCAATAAAGCCCTACAACTCAGATCCACACTTGGATCCTACCTCAGTACCCCAACAGGGCACCTACCTCAGTGACTAATTAGTCACCTATCTCAGGCACAAAGTGTCCTACACTCAGATTCAGATAAACTGAATCCTACAGGAAGTGAATACAGAATGTTTAAGAAAAATAAAACAACTGACTCAGAGACAAATTTCTGAGTCTACCTTGCTAGACTGAGCAGATATCAGTCCAGCACTCTTGTTGTAGAAGGAATTAGTCCTCTTCTACAACTAACACTTTTCTGCTGCACAGATGAACAGCTATCAGCTTGCTGAATGGATACATCAGCTTCTCTGTTCTGGAGAGAACCATCTTGCTGAACTTGAAGAGTTTCAGCTATTTTCCTTTGCCTTCTGATTATCTCTGCTGGACTTGAGCTTTCAAGTTTAATGTAGAAGAAGATGCCCAGCCGCCTCTAGTTTTCTTTTGTATTTCCTGTGTTTGTTCTTCGTTCGTTTTTCGTTGCCCTAATCCTTTTTCTTTTTCCTTTTTATATGCGCTAATTTGAATCAACGACACAAATGTGTGTGGGCCTAGCCAAGGTTAGGTGAGCACCACCTCCTTTAGAAAAGGACAAAGCAACTTTCGGCGTCACTGCAGCGTTCCCGCAACGGCTACATGTAAGTTGACTTTGATGACGTCAGCAGTGGTCATCACCATTTGGACTTAGAAAATATTCCAGAAATTCATAAAGTGTTCAGTGATGTTAAGTCACTCAACGTCATCTGTCTTGGCTCTCAGCGCTTCTGGACTTATGAATTTTCTCTGTATTTGTCTCAGCGGTTCTGTCTCAGCGGTCTCAGCGGTTTCTTATTAACAGTTGAGACAAGCTTTTGTTTTAGCGCTTTTTGTCTTAGCGCTTTCTGTCTCAGCGGTCTCAGCGGTCTCAGCGGTTTCTTATTAACAGCTGAGACAAGCTTTTATCTCAGCGTTTTCTTCTCAGCGGTCTCCGCATTTTTATTCTTAACTGCCAAGACAACCTTCTGTTTCAGCGCTTTCTTCTCAGCGGTCTCAACGCTTTCTTCTCAGCGGTCTCAGCGCTTTCTTCTCAGCTATCTCAGCTGTCTCAGCGTTTTTTGCCTTAGTCAATTTTTCTGGCTTTAACTGCGTTCGACGATCTGCGGGCTGAGCTCGGCGAACTCTGATCTTCTCAACGGTCTCAACGCTTTTTGTCTTAGTCAATTTTTCTGGCTTTAGCGCGACAAGTGTTGAGCGGAGCTCGACGATCTGTAAGCTGAGCTCGACGAACTTCAAGCTGAGCTCGACGAACTTTGAATCTTGAGCTCTTGAGCTTATCCCAAAGAATGTAGAGCTGAGCTCGACGACCAGCAAGCTGAGCTCGACGAACTGCGAGCTGAGCTTGACGAATTTTGTGTTTACTACCAAACTCATTTTTCTTCACCTGTCCAATCATGGACTACCTGCATGCATGAACTAAAGCACACATCAAATACATTATGTGTGTATGTCATTGACCCGTTTGACTTCTTACAAATCTGTGATATTGAGATCAATAGACCCAACAGAAACCTTCCTCCCTACTGCAACTCCCGATCTGGCGTTTCTCGCCCTCGCAGCGGCCGATCCAGCCAATCTGACGCCTTCGCGCCCCGACCAGGCCGCTTTCGCCTCTCCCCGCTTCCGCCAGCCCCGCTACAGCCTACCCGCGCCCTCGAGCAATTTTCGCCGCTCCATCTGCAGTCACGGTCGTTTTCTTCGCGGCATATACTTCTAGGTTCGTCACTCGACAGGGGTTTCCTCCTCGCCGCATCTACCAGATTGCTTCCTTCCCCTTCCCAACGGGCTTCTTCCGTCATGGACGACGGAAATGGGGGCAACCCTACCCTAGCGCAAGGTTTGGAGTCCTTTAAGGCAATGATGGCGGACAACCACCAATCCCTTCTTGCCGATGTCCATTCGGACGACATTTCACTGGTGCCTCGCCCCACCGCCGATTCCACGCCCTCCGTTCCGGATCTCCCAGCCAAGCCCCGGCCGCCTGATTTTCCCTCCTGCTCCGACCACTCCGTCGTGCCCTGTTATATCAAGCTTGACTTTCCAATCTTCGATGGCCGCGAAGACCCCTTAACCAGGTTGAATCGTTGTGAGCAATTCTTCGCCAAGCAACACACCCCATGGGACACGAGCGGCTGCGCATGGATGTGGAATTTCAGAACCCACCCGATCTCACTACAGCGATAAGTTTGGCTCGCCTCTGCGAGAAGAGCATTCTCATGGACCGACCGTATCTGGGCCGTCGTACCGGCGGAAGCTCTTTTTGGAGTTCCAGCTAGGCCCACACAACAGTCAGCAGCAGCCCCCACAGGGCCAAGGAGGGGGCACGACCCTCCACCATCCGGCGTCTGTCCCCCTAGGAGATGGTGGAATGACGTGCCAAGGGATTTTGCTTCAACTATGATGAGCACTATGAAAAATGACACCGCTGTAAGCGCCTTTTTTGGCTTGAGGTTGATGACCCCTCAGACGAGGAGTTTGGGGATGACGGGCCAGGGGACCCGACGATCTCCATAAATGTCATGTCCGGCCCTCACACTTCCGACACATTCCAGATGCCCATTACCGTTGTGGGACACCGACTTTTAGCCCTCATGGACACTGGCAGTACACACAGCTTCCTCAGCGATCTAGCCGGCCAGCGGCTTCAGCTCCCCATCACCAGTTGCACTGGTTCGAGCGTGGTCATGTCGAATGGCGCCGCCATGGCCTGTACCGGGGTGTGTCGAGCAGTTCCCATCATTGCGCAAGACTATCAGTCTCATGTCGACTTCTTCGTCATCGCCTTACGGGGATTCAATGTGGTTCTATACACGCGCTGGTTGCGCACTCTCGGCCCTATTTTGTGGGATTTGGAGGGCATGACAATGTCGTGGGGTTCCGGACCCTGGACGACGGTTTGGCAGGGCCGTCCGACAGTAGATTCGAGCCGCGTCTCCTCCCTTCGGCTCGAGCCAACAGTGCAGCATGACCTTTTGTCCCTTTTCGCCGAGATTGGTGACACTATGCTTCCACCCACCGGGCTTCCCCCTTCACGCTGCCAGGACCACTGTATCTGTCTTTTTCCAAATACAGCACCAGTGATCGTTCGCCCCTACCGTTACCCCTTCCTGCAGAAGGACGAGATCGAGCGGCAGTGCGCCGACATGCTTCGTCAGGGCATCATCCGTCACAACGTTTCTCCATTCTCCTCCCCTGTCCTTTTGGTGCACAAAAAAGACAACTCATGACACTTGTGTGGACTACCGCGCCCTGAACGCGGTCACGGTGAAGGACAAATTTCTCATTCCAGTGGTCGAAGAGTTGTTGGACGAGTTACATAGGGGCCGTTTCTTCTCCAAGCTCGATCTTTGCTCAGGTTACCACCAGGTCCGTATGTTCCCCGCCGACGTGGAGAAGACGGCGTTCTGCACGCAACATGGGCATTTTGAGTTCCTCGTGATGCCCTTTGGGCTCACAAATGCCCCATCTACATTTCAGGCCCTCATGAATGAGGTATTCCGCACTCTCCTTCGTCGATGTGTACTTGTTTTTTTCGATGATATTTTGGTATACAGCAAGACGTGGGACTCCCATCTCAATCACCTCCGCGCTGTTCTCCAACTGGTCCGCTCTCATCGTCTCTCTCTCAAGCGGGCCAAATGTTCCTTCGACACAAACAGAGTGGCATATCTAGGCCACATCGTCGACCATTCGGGTGCCAATCCAGTCAAGATTCAAGGCATCCTCGACTGGCCACTTCCTCAGACTCAGTGGGAGCTCCGCAAGTTCCTCGGCTTAGCGGGGTATTACCGCCGCTTTATCCAGGGCTATACAGTGATCGTCACTCCCTTATTCTCTCCTGCGCTGCCAGTGTTTTGTTTGGGATGACACCGTCACGGCGGCCTTCCGGGCATTGCAGCAGGCTTTGGTCTCAGCACTGATCCTTCAGCTTCCAGATTTCGATAAATATTTTCAGGTGGAGTGCGACGCTTCTGAACTCGGGTGTGGAGCGATCCTTCAACAAGAGGGACACCCGATCGCTTATTTCAGCCGCACGATAGCCCGCCACCATCGGAAACTTCCGGCATATGAGCAGGAGCTCATCGGCCTAGCCAAGGTCGTTCACCATTGGCAATCGTACTTGTGGGGCCGACCTTTCGTCATCCATACCGATCATTTCAGTCTCAAGTACTTGTTAGAGCAGCGCCTGACGACAGTCCCACAGCAGCGCTGGGTGAGCCGGTTGTTGGGCTTTGATTTTCGGGTGGAATTCAAGGCGGGGCACTTGAATCGTGCGGCCGACGCGTTCTCCCGTCGCGACTCTGCTGGCGCACTTCTCTTTGTCGTCTCACACCGTCGTCACTTGTTCTGTCGCGCCTCCGTCAGGCGATCCTCGACACACCGGCCCTAGGCGAACTCCTACACCGCATTCAGGAGGGCTGCTTTTCGCCACACTGCACAGTACATGACGGTCTGATCCTGTACCGGGATCGCTTCTTCGTGTCTGACTCTTCTCCGCTGATTCCTGACATCTTAGCGGTCGTCCATGGCCATACACATGACGGGGTCCAAAATACCCTTCAGCGTGTGTGTGCTGAGTTCTTTTGGCACGGCCTCAAACGAAGCATCCAGACATTCATTTTCACCTGCCTTATTTTCCAGCGCATCAAATCCGAGTCCCTTTCTCCTGCGGGCCTCCTGCAGCCCCTTCCAGTCCCCACCCAGATTTGGGCGGACATATCGATGGACTTCATCGAGGGATTGCCTCCTTCTCGGGGCCACGCCATCATCTTCGTCGTCGACGACCGGTTCTCCAAGGGAGCGCACTTCATTGTCATGCACCATCCCATCACCGGACCCACGGTGGCCCGCGCCTTCTATGATCGGGTGTTTTGCCTAAATGGTATTTCCGAGAGTATTGTATCGGACAGGGATAAGGTTTTCACTTCCCAGTTCTGGCAGGAGCTCTATGCCCTTTGCGGCACAAAGATGGCCCTCTCTTTCGCCTATCACCCTCAGTCGGACGTTCAGACCGAAGTGGTCAATCGGACGCTCGAGATGTACCCTATTTTATCAGTTCTTGTCCAACTTGGGAGTCTACGACTTGTACGCTCCAGCTTGCGGGAGCGTTAGAAAAAGAACATGTAAAAGCCCATATAATTACCCACCATACGCCTTCTTCCTCCTTATGTATTAGTCTCACATCTTGAAAAGGTGACTTTTCTCTCTCTTCTCTCCCTTCTCTCCCTATATATATATACTCATACTTGTATTTTGATACACAAGAAGGATATACAAATTTTATAGAATTTTTCTCGATATTCTGAGTGTTTTTCCACAATAATGTAATTTAAGCTTTGGAATATCCAGATAGAGTACTTTTTTGCTATTTACAAAATACTAAAACATTTCATATTCAAAACCATCCAACAATATCCGTACAAAGCACATAACTTCATTCTGAATGAACCAGACCTCAGCAAAACCAATGTAGCAATAGAAATGAAAAAAAATGAAAAATGGACTACAGCATAATTAATGGAGTAACGGTATATTAAAAAAATACCAAAATGAATGCACCAAAGCTATAATCATCCAAGATATGCTATACTCAAAAACATGGAACACAAACTTTTGAAATTCTTAATACTAAAGGATATAAAAAAGGGCAGCCGGGTGCACAAAGCATCCCCACACAACGAGGTTTCGGGGAAGGGTCCCATCAAAAGGGTGAAATTAGGTGACGCCGAAGCTCATGATGTAGTAGCTATAATGCATGAAAACTTTAGGAATAAATGACAAAAGGCTTAAAAGTATTATATTCCACCTGAAACTTGTTAGAAAATACTAGGAAAAATGATGTATTAACTCATGTAAGAGTTAGTGTTTAGTCCCACATTGTTTGTATAGCTAGATCTTACTCTCTTCTCTCCTATATATTTGTACTCATACTTGTTTTTCGGTATTCAAGAAGTATATACAAGGTTTGGAACTTTCTCTACATGGTATCAGAGGGATACGGTCCGGCCTGTTTTTTTCTAACCGCCTGCTCCGCCTGCTTACAGGGCGGCTTGTTCTCCGGTCTAGCCGCAATGTCTTGCGGCCTGCTCCCTTTCTAACTGCTTCCGGGTGGTTAGTTTTTTTTCTGTTAACCGCGACTTCCCGCGTGATTACGGTAGTTCTTACTGCTTCCTTTACTGCTTCCTTTGCTCTCTCTCTCTCTCTCGTGGCTTCCACCCCTTCTTCTCTTCCCCCCCCCCTTATAACCTTTCTAACAGGTGGGGCCTTCCCTCCCTTGTTTCCTCTGCCCGCGCGGATTCATCCCGGCTAATCGCTTCCCTCTACTCGATGCGGTCACCCTGTCTAACCGCCGAGATCTTCCCTTCTCGCTGCTCTCCACCCTTCTCGCCGCGACTTCTCTTAGTCGCTACTCGTTGCGGTCTCCTTATCTACCCGCCGAGTTCTGGCCTTCTCGCTGCTCTGCTCCCTGCTCGCCGCGACTTGTCTTTAGTCGCCGCATCTTCTCTTCTCTTGTCGTTGGTGTGCTCACTGTGACCGTGCAGCCTTATCGACCAACTTGTTCTTTGCTTAGTCGCTGCAACTTATCTCCTCGAAGACGACTTCTCCTCTCTGCTGCGAGCACCGTTTTTTGGTCGCGGCATCCTCCTTGTCGTTGGTGTGCTGACACCGAGACCGTGCGATCTTCGCTGTTTTGTCGCTGCGGTTTCCTTACAGCCGCGGCTTCCCTTCCCGCTGCAGTTTCTCTGTTGCTGCGTGCTTCTTGCACGGTCTTCGCTTAACCGTTGCGGCCTCCATCGTCGTTGCGGCTTCTCTACCCACCGCGGGCTCCGCATTCTGGTCGTGGTTGTCTCTTGCCGCTGGTGCGTTGTCACCGTGACCGCTGCGGACTATTCCTTGCAAGATGATCAGTTGTCCTTCGGGCTCTGTGGTGTCTATTACTGATGGTGGTACCTCCTGCCTTGCTCATAGCTCATCCTGGATTTTGTACTCTGGGAACTCTCACCACATTACCTCACGGAAACCACCACAATATTTGAACTCTGCATTACTGTTGCTAGTGGGGACACAATTCCTGTTTCACCTCACTCCCTCTATTACTCTTTGCTCTGCCCTTCATGTTCCGGGCTATACTTTCAACCTTCTCTCTGTTGGTCGACTCACTACTGACCTCGATTGTGATGTTATTTTTTCTCCTAACTTGTGTGTTGTGCATGATCGCAAGACGCAAACTATCATTGGAAAAGGGCATCTGTCGAATGGTATCTGTATTCTTGACCCCTCTCCCCCAACGGTATTGTCCTCTATTAGCTCTGTTGATTGTCATCGACGTCTGGGTCACGCTCCTCTAAACATCCACAGAAAATCTCTCCCTGACATGTCCCTCCAAGAGTTCACGTGTGAGTCTTGTATCTATGGGAAACATCATCGATCTACGTTCTCACCACATCCTACTCGGAGTCCTGCGCACCTTGATCTAGTACACTCTGATATTTGGGGACCCTACAAAATTGCGAGTATTTTTGGATATCGTTACTTTATCACATTTGTAGATGACTACTCTCGGGTGACCTGGCTGTATCTCCTTGACCGCTCTGAATTGCCCGGTGTATTCCGTACCTTTTGCATTGAAACTCGCAACCAGTTTTTCACTACAATTAAAACTCTTCGCACCGATAATGCTCGTGAATACACGAGTCATGCTTTCGCTCTCCTCTGTGCTAAGTTTGGATCATCCATCAAACCTCATGTGCTTATACCACCCAACAAAATGGTGTTGCTAAACGCAAGAATCGACACCTGCTTGAGGTCACCCGCTCTATTATGATTCAAATGAATGTTCCCAAACAGTATTGGAATTTTGCGGTATTTACCGCATGCACTCTTATTAACCGCATGTCTTCCTCCATTCTCAATTTTGTGGTTTCCTTCAATCTTCTTTTTCCCTCCAACCCTCCTTTCTCCATCATCCCTCGCGTGTTTGATTGTGTGTGCTTTGTTCATCATTTTGGCCCGTCCACTGACAAACTTGCTCTCTGTGCCACTAAATATATGTTTGTAGGCTATTCTCGGACTCAGAAGGGTTACGTTTGTTTTTCCCCAAGGATCGTAAGGTGATTACTTCTGCTGATGTCACCTTCCTCGAAGATCAGCAATATTACTCTCAACCAGCTGATTCGGCTCTTCCCCCACCTCTTTTGCGACCTGTTATCCTTGTTCATTCAAATTTTCCACTTTTTCCCACACCAATCCCACCTAAACCACCTACACCACATGTCATTCGTGTGTACAGTCGACGTCCTTCTTTGTCTACTGCCCTACGGGAGCTGCCCTGTTGTAATGATGTTTTGCAGCCTGCGGATCAGACAACAGCTTTCACTGCCCACCTGCTGGCCAACTATGTCTCTTTTCACCGCCTCTCTCCGGAACTCCGACAAAGTGCTCTTTCTTTATCTTCTATCTCCACTCATAATTCTGTACAAGAGGCTCTCCAGCATCCCGGGTGGCGGGCGGCTATGGATGAGGAAATGACTGCTCTTTGGGCAAACCACACTCGGGATTTGGTCTAGCTTCCTCCTGGACAATCTTGTGTGAGATGTAAATGGGTGTTTGCCGTCAAACAGGGTCCGGATGGGACGGTTCACCGTTTGAAAGCTCGTCTTGTAGCTCGCAGCTTCACTCAACAACAAGGCTTGGATTATGATGAGACTTTTTCTTCAGTCGCTAAACTCAATACTGTTCGTGTGTTGATCTCACTCGTTGTTCACCGCCACTGGCCCTTACACCAACTGGACGTCAAAAATGTCTTTCTTAAGGGCGATTTACAGGAGACCGTTTATATGCAGCAAGACCGTTAGTGTTGTTGGGTTCACTCGGAGTTCAGCCGACTTCTCTCTGTTTACTCGTCATCGTCTAACGGGCACAATAATTCTTTTGGTTTATGTGGATGATATTCTGATTACAGGAGATGACCTTTCAGGAATACAGATGATCAAACAGCATCTAGCAACTGTGTTTCAAACAAAGAACTTGAGAAGCCTTCGATATTTTCTTGGTCTCAAAGTGGCTCGAAGACCTGATGGGCTTGTGCTATCTCAGAGAAAGTACTGTCTTGACCTAATTCATGATGTGGGCTATTCTGGATGCAAGCCTGCTGACACTCCCAGGGATATCAATCACAAACTTTGTGCTCATGTCTCGGACTCCGATTTGCGCCTTTCGAATCCAGAGTATTATCGTCGCCTTGTGGGAAAGCTGATATACCCCACTATTACTAGATCTGACATATCATTTGTTGTTGGAATTGTCAGTCGATTCATGCATGAGCCACGTATCTCTCATCTTCAGGCCGTCGAACGTATTCCTCGTTACTTGAAGACTACTCCTGGACAAGGGCTTGTATACAAGCCCTCTTCGTCTCTCTTATCTCTGATTGTTTATTCTGATGATGATTATGGTGACTCTTTGGATGACCGTCGTTCCACGAGTGGATACTGCACTTACTTTGGAGGACATCTTATTATATGGCACAGCAAGAAACAGTCTGTGGTTGCTCGCTCATCTGCTGAGGCTCAGTATCGATCTATGGCAGTTGTTGTGTCTGAGCTCACGTGGCTTGAGGGTCTCCTTGATGATCTTGGAGTCAAGCTCTCCTCACCCGCAACTTTATTGTGCGACAGTCAAGCTGTTATACACATTGCCAAGAATCTGGTCTTCCATGAACGAACAAAACATATTGAAGTTGACTGTCACTTCATTCGGGAGAAGATTCAGTTGAAGAAGACAGAGTTAACACATGTTCCTGCTGCTCAGCAAGTTGCGGATATCCTCACCAAGGCCTTACCTCGGCGCCTCTACTATCAGTTCTTGTCCAAGCTTGGTGCCTATGATTTGTACGCTCCAGCTTGCGGGGGAGTGTTAGAAAATACTAGGAAAATGATGTATTAACTCATGCAAGAGTTAGTGTTTAGTCTCACATTGTCTGTATAGCTAAATCTTACTCTCTTCTCTCCTATATATTTGCACTCATACTTGTTTTCCGGTATTCAAGAAGTATATACAAGGTTTGAAACTTTCTCTACAAAACTAAAAGCGTCTTACATTAATTTCATCCACATAAGGGAGTGGGTACTAAAAGTTGACTGAAATTTTTCTGCCTTCTGGAATTAACAATAAACAAAAGACTTAAGTTTTCAGATCATATAAGGCCAACGTAAACAACGGTAATGTGTTTACATCTAACAAATTATGAACATGACGAATTCAAAAAAAAAATATTGACTGAAAATCCAGATAAGGTTGGTTTGAAGACTTAAAAAGCAGAACTTGCTATGATCTAGTAAAAGTATGATGCCATTAATCACTATTATCCATTTGAAAGAATTTCAATGAATGTTCACGAGCTAAGAAGCACGGATACTTTTACACACCGTATTAGAATTGTTTTGGAGTCAGGAAACCTCAAAAACTCTAGGAAACTCGTCACTGAAAATCTCAAGAACTTTTTCTTTTAACTTTTAAATAATCCCAAATAATATAGGATACCCTTGGATGCTCAGATACCCAAGAAAAAAAAGTGCAGCCCGGTGCACAAAGCAACCCCGCACAGTGAGGGTCCGGGGACAGGTCCCGTCACAAGGGTGAAATGTAGGCAAACCTTACCCTGCATTTTGCAAGAGGCTGCTTCTAGGACTCGAACCTGTGACATTTGGGTCCCGGATACCCAAGTATCACTCAAAAATTATGTATATTGTGATGACAATATGAAAAAAAACATATGAAAGAGCAAATGTTGGAAGATGTGGAGGGAGTTAATTGATTACATAATTTCATTTACGATTATTATCTATGATATGATACGATTTTATGACAAACAAACTTTGTCTTCATTTAATATATATGATGATATGTGAGACATAATGATTAAAAAAAATATGTTCTTTTTTCTTCAAATCAGCATTCACGATTGACATTCATCGATAGAGACAAACCATAACACATTAACTAGAAAATATCATGTGAATAGAAAAGATGTGTTCAACTCACAAGAATTGCATGACAACGAAGCTGGTGTATCCAGCCCCAAACAAATAGAGAAGCTCCGAGCCACTGGCACCATCCCAAACTAAGAAACGGTATCAATAGTTCCCAGTGGAAGAACTTTATATCCGGCATCTGAGAACGGCCTTTGACAATAAACACAACTATTTGATTACCTAAGTAACTTAATCCCTCTAGAGCACATGTACTTCCAAGTGAAAGTGGTGCTGCTGTATAAAAGCTGGCATCACAAAGGAAATGACAATCAATATTAAAGAGATCATTTATGCTAAATTAAGAAGATAACTGCTCATCAAAGCAATGAAAAGACTCTATCAAGCTTTCCAAAAACGTGCGGATTAACCAAAATGAAATCAAAATACAAACTTATCTCAAATGTTCAACCACTAACCTTCTCATGTTGGACAAGGCCATAGGACACTGACGCTAACCTCACTATATGTCGCAATTTGGGTAGACACGCAGTCAATGAATACAATTAACATCACAATAGACTAATGTGTTGCATCTAGATGAGTCAACATGCAAAATTTCTGATGAGCAATTGACTACAACAACACTCGAGCCTTTATCCCACTATAGTGGGGTCGGCTATATGGATCCTTTGTCGTGATTGTGCCCCATCTTGTGTCATACTCTCACTAATGCCTAAGTACATCATGTCTTTCCTTATAGTTTCATTCCAAGTCTTTTTTGGTCTACCCCTCCCTAGTGACTAGACTCTCACAACACCTAACAAGTGCCTCTAATGGTCTCCTTTGTACATGTCCAAACCATCTTAGTCGAGCTTCTTGTATCTTCTATGCAATTGGTGATACTCCTGTCTTATCCCTGATACATTCATTCTTAATTCTATCCAGTCTCATGTGTCCACACATCCACCTAAGCATTCTCATCTCCACAACTCTCATTTTTTGCTCATGTACACAATTCACTGTCCAACACTCAGAACCATAGAGCATCGCTGGTCTAATCATAGTACGGACGTACGGTAGAACTTGCCCTTAAGTTTTAATGGTACTTTACGATCACACAAGATTCATGCCGCGCCTCTCCACTTCAACCAACCCGCTTGGATTCTATGTGTCACATCTTTATCAATATCTCCGTCTTTTTGAACTATCGATCCAAGATATTTAAAACATTTAATATGAAAATATCTTGATCACCCAACTTAATAACAAAGTCAATTGTCCTTCTTGCACTGCTAAATATAAGCACGATATACTTTGTCTTTGTCCTGCTCAACCTAAAAACCTGTTTTTCTAAAGTGACTCGCCAAGATTCAAGTTTTGCATTTACACCCTAAAGCGTAGAGTGATTTGTAGTTGATCCTTTTTGTCATCACTTTATCTTGCACTTCTTCTTTCCATCACCAAGATTCTTTATTTGGCAGCGCACAACCTTTTGATACTCCAAGTACATTCTTTCCAGTTTTTCGTACATGTGATTACATAACTTCCCAAGAGATATTAGAATGGTCATCAACTAGTTGTTTCATAACTGCTGTCTTGAAAGCAACCTACTTTCCATTTTCAAGTTCCACCACTAAATTTTTCACAACATTTTTGTTCTTGTCTTAAATTTATTATATTTAATTTGTACGTCTTATAGAGACCCAACTCATGGGTTCTTCAAATGAATCAAGAATCGGACAACAGCTTTGAATAAAAAGTGTCGCAGCATTTAATACCATAGTACAAATAACATAAACACCAATATTTTTTTATTCATTTATTTCTCAATATTACATCATTCGAAGAAAATTAACATGAATACAACTTATATTTAATACAAAAGTCACAATACGGATCTTTAAACGAGTCGATATGCTTTTGCTGAACTTCTCCAATGCCTACAAAGATCTTTAGTCATGTCTTCGCTAATTCTTCTGGAGGAATCCTCTTAGGAGCAATGGGAGACGCACCTGTTGCCTAAAAAAAATAAGTTCACAACGGGTTAGCCATAAAAATTATGACTATGTGAGATAAGTATTTCATAAAACGCCGTACATGCAAACAATAGGGATAATAACAATATGTATACAGTACAATAAAAAATAATTTTGATAGTATATCACAATGCTAACCCTTAAGCCCTTTTATTTTAATTACATAAAATAGGAAATACTCTGATTATACATCTTTTTGGCCACACCCACTTAAGGGCTTTCCGTAGGCTCACCCCTACTGGTGAATCCATCCGTACATTCCTGCTACATCATAAGATTCTCAACCTTTGCATTTCACCATGCCGAATTTTACTATTCTGTTCTTGACGTACTTTTATATATAAAAGGAAAGAGTGTTTTTAAATAAAACATCCCCTAAAATAGTTATATCGATTTATGTTTTTCCCTCGCCCACATTTTATTTCATAGTGATATCTTAATGAGTTAAACTCATATGCACAAGCATTGTTTATTTCAAAAAGTAAAACAGTAATAAAATTACTTGAATAAAATTAATTCAGGAAATAAGAAACTCACCACAGCTTTGTCTTTTTCCACACTTTTATTTGCATTGTCACCACGATTATCTTGTGACGCCATCCTCAGTTTCTTCCAATTCGATCTTGGTTGCGAAAACCACTGTAATAGCACACATTTTACTGGGCTGCGTCTCATTCTAATCGTATAAAGAATTTATAGTCGCTAAAAACATTGGAAATCCGAGATTGGAAAACGTCAAAAATGTTGAATCACTTATAAACTTTGTCGGACATCTATAAATAAGCCTCAAAATGGACTACACCGGCCCCCAAATGGACGATCGTCCCCAAAAACTTCTATCCAGCAAAGCCTAAAAAATTGGGTAAACCACCTCATGAAAATTCAACAAAATGTAGCTCAAAAATAATGAAACCTGGCTCCACATATTCATAAAAAGGTACATGATTTTCTGTCCTAAAACAGCGGAAAAACAGCAAGAAAAGCCAGCTAAAAACAACCATATAATCTGAAATTCAGCAAGTAGAGAGGGAGAAGAACATCCTTACAGCCATAAGGGAGAGGAGAAGGGCACAGAAGTTACACTGAAACTCGAGAGCAACAGCAAGAAGCACAGCAGCTCGAGAGGTACCAGAATCGGGGCAATAGTGAAGTCGAGCAGCAACAGCTACACAGCAAAGGGTACAACAGTAGAAGAAGAATAGAAGCAGCAGTAGCAGAGCAGCAATTCCTAATTGGCACGGCATAACCGTCGGCACAGAAGCGACAGAGGCAAAGCAGCGGTATCGTCAGCACGAAAGCATGACAGCGACGACACACGGAGCTCGACCTAGCTCCGTCGATTAGAGGCACAGAGAAGGAAGGAGATGGAGTAGAAGAAAGAGGAGAAGCATTCAGTGGCAACACAGAGTAGCCTAGGGAAGAGGAAGTCGGGAAATCGCAGAAGCAGGAAGGCGACGGGATGATAGTGCGGGAGAACAGCGGCTTGGGCTCAATTTTTATAGCATGGAAGTAAGCGGCCAGCGGCACGTGTTATGTGGCGGGTTTCGCGCCGTGTATCTTTATTTCTGCGTATTTAATTTTAGCATATTTTACCCATTGTCGTAAGCCCAAATGGGGGGCATGTTTTGAACCTATTTATGTGGTGTGGTTAGACATTTGGAAGGAATGCAAGAATTTAGAAGAAAAATCACTTTCTCTCTCTTAATACCTTATATATATCTCTCTCTCTCTAAACCCACGGGAATAACCTGTGAGTTTGCCCTAGCCAAAATCCCGCAGCCCCCCTTCCGCGATACGTTATCCCAATCGACGTTGCTCGCCGCCTCCGCCTTGCAACAATAGCGCCGCCACCGCTCACTAGGTCGAAGGGGAAGGCCCATATCAACTTGGTATCAGAGGCACCCATCGTCTTCTCCGACATCGCCTCTGCTCGGCCGAACCCGCACGCGCTCGCTTCGCTCGCACCGGCCGCCGATCACGACGCCCATCCCTCCGGCAACCGGGAACAGTTTTCCGGCCCCGCTCCTACAGTTTTGTGCCCTTCTGCTTCTGGCGGCCACCTGCTCGACCCTCTCTCCAATGGCAATGCTCCTCCCTCCCTCGTCGACCTCATGGATCTCTTCCACTCTATGTTCGCAACTCAGAACACCAATATGGACACCCTCAACGCCCGTTTGGATGCCCTACAAGGCATGTTGTCCCCTCCGTCGCTGAATACGACCAACCACCCTTCGGCAAACAGAGTGGACTCCGCCGCTCAACCGGGCGCGGACTATCCCACCTACGCACGTACTATTCAGATGGACTTTCCCATTTACGAGGGCCGCGACGACCCTCTTCCGTCTTATACGTTGCGATATTTTTTTCGCAAACCACCGTTAACTCAAGTCCCGCACAATTATGGTTCACTCAGCTTCTGTGGGAACATCCCAACATTTCATGGGCAGATTTCAGCACGGCCTGCATCCTTCAATTCGGCCCGGCTATACAGGGCAACCCACTCGGCGATCTCGCGAACCTCAAACAGGACGGTCCATCGACACCTACTTGGAAAAATTTCAGATTCTTCTGTCTCGCGCGACGTCCGTCTTGCCGGAGCAACAGGTTCAGCTCTTCACGGTCGGCCTCCACGAGCACTTACGTTGGGATGTGGAATTTCACCTACCACCTAATTTCAACACACGGCTATGAGCCTCGTCAGGGCTTGCGAACAACGCCTGCTTTTGGACCGTCCACCCTTGGGGCGCCGAGGTTTTTCGGGATTCCTCTCTTGCCAGCTTGCCTGACACGACTCCATTCCAGGACGCTCCTCTGCGGCCTACTATTCGCCGCCATCTGTCCCGCACCGAGATGGTCGAACGACGCGAGAAGGGCCTATGCTACAATTATGATGATCCGTTCACGCCCGACACAGATGCAAACGCCTATTTTGGCTGGAAGTTGATGACCCACTCTAGGATGACACGACGGGTGATGTCGGGGCCCCAATATCTTTCGATCCAGCTTGAGGACAAACTATCTTCGAACGGGGGCGGTGATGTTATGTGGCAGGTTTCGCGCCGTGTATCTTTATTTCTGCGTATTTTATTTTAGCATATTTTACCCATTGTCGTAAGCCCAAATGGGGGGCATGTTTTGAACCTATTTATGTGGTGTGGTTAGACATTTGGAAGGAAGGCAAGAATTTAGAAGAAAAATCTCTTTCTCTCTCTTAATACTTATACAAAGCAGCCAGCACTTTCATTTAACCCGATCAGCCCACTATGCCAGTTGAAATTTATCAGCACATAGCTATCTCACTTCCAAAGGCAGCAAGCCCACAACTCATTTGTTGAGCCACAACATCAAGCCCACTTGAGATTACCATTGGTACCCAAAACATTAATAAAAGAAAACTAAATAAAGTTGAAAACAAATTCGTCGAAAAAATAATTTAAAACATTTTCAAGTGCCTTTTTCATCATCAGGGATATAAATCATGAAAATTTTACAAGGATTTTCATTTTAGGTTGTTACACGTTTAGCACTACTACATATGTTGTGTTGTCAAACTTTCTCCTGTTATGACTTTACAATCCTTACAAATCATTTTATCCATTTTTCGAGTCATAAAATAATCAATTTGTGACTCATTTAGTCTATTTTTAAACGTAATTAAATATTTTTCCATCTTTATGAAAAGTGTATTTATTACAATTAACTCATATACTACGACAAAGTCTAAAATTGTTCGATATTATTCATTATTTCTCTATATCCAAATCCTCCATGAATGACTATATAATCTACATTTTTCTTCCCTATACGTCCATTTAAGTCTCCTCCTATTAAAATCTTCTCTCTTTGTGTGATTTCTCTTACTAAATCATTTAAGAAAATTGTACTTTAATAGTTTCACTTAATACGACTTGTGACGCGTAAGCACTGATCACATTAATAGTTTTATTTTCTATGACCAATATTATGATTCTATCATCTTTTATACTTACCTCAACAATTTCATCCCTCCAAGTAGTATTCACAATAATACAGACTTCACTGTTTGTTTTATTTTTTCCAGTGTACCATAGTTTAAAATCTGAATTATATAAAAATTTAGCTTTCTCACTCACTCATCTAGTCTCTTGCAAACATAAAATATTTATCTTTTTATTAATCATTGTATCCACTACTTCCATCATTTTCCCGTTAGTACCTATATTCCAGCTTTCAAATCTAAGTCGGGCACAATTCCTACGACATACTTTCCTAGGACGTTTAATATGGGAGAACTTTTGCCTATTTAACCTACACTCAAGTGCTCTTGGAGGTGTAGTTGTCCTTGCCAAGACGCAACATTCGCACCATACAACGAGTACTCTTGCATATTTAACACTAACTCAAGTCCTGGAGATGCAGCGGTTCTTGCCAAGACGCCGCATTCGGACCCTGCGATGCACTCCTTAGGGGGAACAACCTAGTTTTTGCACAATTTCTCAAATGATCCATATCCATAAGAGTGATAAAATTTTACGTTGGTCGTCTATCTAACACAACCTTTATCATTCTTCATCCGGACTTGGGACCGTCATAGGCTGGTTTTGATGAGCAATTGACTAAATAAGAATATTTTTAAACTTCTGAAATTAAACACAATTGATTACAAATAATTCAAGCAAAACTACAAATAATAGCTGCATGCTACAAGAAAGTGAAAGAAAAGTAAGTACACAATGAATAATATTTACACGCATTATGAAAGAAAGATGCAAATACTAGAAGGTGGATATTAGTAAAAATAAAGATACATCCCTTCAATACAATGGACTAAGAAATTAAATATGAAACCCATCGAGTAATCATCCTTGACATGAGAGTGAGGTAAAAAAATGTGCTGCAACGGTGGTAGGAGGGCGTGGAGGGTTTGACGTGGGTAGGGGGAGTAGTGGTGAAGTGATGGGATTGCAACTTGGATTACCCTATGGAAGGCGGTGACACGGGGTTGGATGGAGAGATATCACAATATCGCTAAGTGAAAATAATATAAAATATCTAAATATGAGATATAAATTTCCAATATTATCAGTATGGGCAAACCAGCATAAAAGATCAATGAAAATTGATAAAAAAAAAATTGTTTGGAAAAGAAAAATAAACAACAAAAGATAAGGTCAAGCAAGCTTAAAAGCATTAACAGAATTCAAAACAATATGCTCGAAGGCACTTATGACTAAGCAATTTGCAGAATAGGTAAGTTGACTTTGGAACTTACAACAAACCGGCTAAGTAGCCAAAAACATGCATGCGTGCTGAAGGACCATAGTGAAACACATTTATTGTCTCGTACAAACGCCTCAAGGATTGCGCTTCCATCATCAAAAGGACAAGCACAGTTCTCCAGACCTCAAGTCTGCGCTTCATTGGAGTTATTACACTTTTATGAATAGAGAACATATGTGAAGTACCAGTCAAGTGGCTTGCAATTGTGGAGAACTGTAATGATTCACTGGCTAATGGGGTCATTCTGTTATATGCATAGAACCATGTAGAAAACACCAAGGTAGTGTTCAGAATTATAGCAATCACATAGAAATGTAGGAAGAATCGTTGTGGAACAATTAACTGCAATTCATTAAAAAAATAAATGGTGAGATGCATAAGAAAGTAACTAATTCTAATATATATATATATATATATATATATATATATATATATATATATATATATATATATATATATATATAAGAGGAAGAACTAATATGGCACATGAAAGAGTGGGAAGGGAAGAATCAATAGAAAAAAAAACTAATTACTGTCACTTCTATCCTCATTCTTCAATAGTTAATATATAGACTTATTTATAACCAAGTTCCAAGGTTACCGTCATCGCTGACACTTCATTCCATTGCTTTTTAAGAAAATAAAAGTATTCATGATGATTCGATGTGAGGCAGTCTCATATCTGCCGTTGGATCTAACCATGTAAAAATACAAGAATGGCCTTGGACCGTTACAGTGGTCCATGACTATTACATAGGGAACAAGTTCACACAATACCAAACAACTGGCTTTGTAGCTCTAAAAATTTAAACATATGCAAGCACTTCTCCATGTAAAATATTAACTTGTTTACAGTGCAAATATTTGGGTAAACTAAACATCTCCAATTCAAAAATATCAAGTGTCAGGAATCAAATATTCATGATCTTATATCTTATCTACTATTAGTATTTAGTATATTAGTAGATAGTATAATAGTAGAAGTGTATTAGTATGAGCACAGAATAAGGTTCTATAGAAGCCCTCTATTTCTATTCAATTTTGATTAGAGCGATAGACAATGAAAAACTGAAGAGTTATTGTGAATCAATTCTCATTTTGAAGTTGAAAAAGGAATTGAATTCCAATATTTGGTGTATTCAGTGATCAAATTATTCATTCCAGAGTTTGATAGATCATTTGAAGATTAATCGATCGAGATATTGTTCTTTGGAGCTAAATATTCATGGCTTAAGAGTGTGATGTGAATGATTTGCATGTAAACTAAACAATAATAATAACTTTAAAATTTTAAAGTGGTTTTAAAGTTTAACAAACACAATGTAGATACTTCAATTTCTATTGCAGCAACAATTAGACATGGTGGATAGTGTTTCACGAAATTTTCTAGTATAAAAAAAAGAGGAAGGGTTGCCTTTGTAGAGGATTGCATAGTCTTCCCCCTAGCAGCAAACACAGCGAGAATCTTATGAAAGAAGCTAATGGGCCAAACAGGAACAGACGCGACAAGTATCGGCAGCGTCGCCGCCACCCAAGCAGCACGAAGAAGATCCACCATCCCAAACTCCATCAGAGCACCGGCAGCCATGATGCAGCAGCCAAGGAAGAGCGCGAGAGAGATGAGAAGCGAAATTTGCAAACCCCAAAAAACTGACCCTAAACACGGAGAATCGGAAATGGATAAGGAAGATCTTCAAGGTTCACGCCAGGAGAGACGTGTGTGCGAAGAAATATGAATCGTGGGCAAGAAGCTTCAGGTGTGGAGGCGTAAAAGGAAGATGGAGGGACGGATGAAGGCGAAGGAGAGGATGTCGGAAGTAGCTTGGGCAGGCGGAAAGAAGAGGTTCTGGTGCAGCATTGGGCCCGAAGGAATCAGTGAAGGTTTGCTGCGACGGAAATTCAGGTGTGGAGGCGGAAAGTGGTGTGTGGTGGAAGAAACTCTCCGAGAAAGAAGGTTCACGAAAGCAGTGGATTCAAACACCCCAACATGGAGAATATCGGGGGATCGAGAAAGATCGCGATCAATAGATGGGCAGAAGACGAGGAAATCTGGTATTTAGGAGCGTTATGCTGGCGCCGCTCCTTGTTGGGGTGGATGATCGGAGGAGTTCAACTGAAGAGCCGCGGCGACGCTGTAACTCTCTCTCTCTCTCTCTCTCTCTCTCTCTCTCTCTCTCTCTCTCATACGATCAGAATCATTGCATCTGTCCTCAAGAATGAGCGCCTCCGCTCCTCCGCTATGTGGCTTGTGCCGGCGAGGGGGTGCTGAGTTGTTCGTCCTCATGCTGCTTCTTGGGGTGCATAAGTTTCGTGCTCGAGTGGAGCTTTGGCAAAAATTAAAGGTGACTATTAACCCCAACCCGGTTTTGAATAAAGCTGGGCTGCGGTTAACAATGGCCAAATTTAAAGCCAGCGCTCTAGCCAATTATTTTGTGCTCGAGCGATTCGAACTCATTTTGTTCTGGTTCGAGATCGAGCTCAATGTCTGTTTCTCGAGTTCGAGTTTTGAGTTCACGAGCTCGAGCTGCTCACAAGTTTTTTAGCTCATTAGTCCGATTTTTTTTATATTTTTTATATTTTTTTCCAAAAAAATAGAAATAAAAAGCTTGCGAGGCAGCTCACGCGCTCATGAACAATACGATTCGAGCTCGAGCTTGACTCATAATCGAGCTCCACGGGCTCGAGCTCGAGACGAGCTTTTCTCAAGCCAGCTCATCGAGCTTTCGAGCTCTCTCAACTCAACTTGCACCCCTATCTGCTTCTCGTATTTTTAGACTGGGATTATACTAGAAATGTGGGATGGGGGGGATTTTTAGGAGTGCAAATAGCAGTTTTATGATTGCTTACAACTTTGATTATTTTAATTGAATGCAGTGGTGGACGTAGAATTTTTTTTAAGTGTGGGTGGACTTAAAAATTGTTTGATTCATACTATTAAACCACGCCTAATATTGTTTTTTTGAACTACGGGGTATTAGTCACTGTTTAAACCGTGTCTAATACTATATTTTTTTTAAGAATATGGTATTAGCCACGGTTTAAACCATGGCTAATACTGGTTATTTTTTAAAAAATAAGGTATTAATCACGGTTTATAGTTTAAGTCGTGACTAATATAGGTACTTTTAAAAAAATATATGGTATTACTCACGGTTTAAATCGTGGCTAATAATATTAATTTTTTTAAAAATAGAGTATTTGACACGGTTTAAACGGTAACAAATACTATTAAATTTTTTAAAAAAAATGAGTGTGGGCGGCCGCCCACACTCGCCCCAAGGTGGGTCACTGGGTCCGCCCTTAATTGTATGAAAAAAGGACTAGTCAGATGAGTTGGCACATGACTTGGAATAAACAAAACATTCTAAAAAATATTGAGATTGATAGGAATGAGATTGTTGCGGGCAAACTCGGCGTCCCGGTCGAACAACAGTAACTGGACCGCCTTAGCATTCGGGACGGTCGAGCGCGCACACAGTCAGTGAAAAGAGCGAATTGACACAAGATGTTTTACGTGGAAAAACCTCTCAACTGGGTAAAAAATCACGTGACGGGATCTGTGCCGGTCAAACTACACTATCTGCTTGCGGTTAAATGGTGTTTGGGGAATCGAGGGCGACAGGCCGCTCCTCATTACAACTTAGAAATGAGAGAGAATTTTCCGACTCACAACAGGCAACAGATTGCGCTGAAGGAGTGCTAAATGCTAGCTTGGTGGTTTGTGTGCTTGAACGTTGGCGGTTGTTGTCTTCTTCCTTCTTCCGCCCACTTTGGGACTTGGCTCGAAGGCGACTTGAAGACGGCTAGAGGGAGGAGTTCGGCAGAGCTCTGGTCTGAGGAAGAAGAAGACTCCCGGGCAAATATGTGAGAAATGATGAGGTCCGGGGCTCCTTTTATAGCCTTCAGGAGATAGTTATGGCGCCCCCCCCCCCCCCCCCACCACTAACTTAGCGACTTATTGGGTGGTTACTTGCAGATCGGACGACAACGGATGCCCAGTAACGATTGGACGGTGGCCGACTTACATTCGGCGGCGGCGGTTGACGACAGCGGGCGGCTGGCGGCGGGCGGGCGGGCGGGCGGCGGGCGGGCGGAGGGCGCCCGACGGGCGGGCGGCGACGGCTGGCGGTAGTTGCTGAACGGGAGGCCACCATGATTTCTCCTATTATGATGGAGATCATTAGGGAAGTGGGTTGACTAGTCAAACTCATGTTCTCAACAATATGAGGGATCATGGGAGAGATGGCTAAGTGCACTCTCATTCATATATAAAGAGGGCTCCATCCCCATCAGAGATCATTATTTAAGAACATGGGTGTGCACATAACCACTCACCCTTGATCTTCACTAAAATTAGTGGGATCATGGGTTTGACCGCGCACGCGATCGCCGCACCCGATCCCGTCACACATCGATCTCACTACGCATGATGGCGAAACCACCTAAACCAGTCAGCGTCGAGCGGTCGGCGTCATCTCCGGGCGCCGGCCGCCCTCCTCTTGTCGCTCCCGGTCGCCCCTTTTTGACCGTCGGGGCGCAGCCGGGGGGGGCGTCGGGCCGGCCGCCGGGGGGGCGTCGGGCCGGCCGCCGGCGCGCGACCGAGGGGGCGTCGGGCCGGCCGCCGGCGCGCGCTTGAGGGGGCGTCGGGCCGGCCGCCGGCGCGCGACCGAGGGGGCGTCGGGCCGGCAGCCGACGCGCGCCCGAAGGGGCGGCCCGGCCGGCCGGCCCTATTCGGCCGTCTGTACGCGGCTAAAGTGGCGGCTAGGCCGGCCATCGGTGTACGTCTAGAGGGGGGCTAGGCCAGCTGCCCTTTATAGTCGTTGGCATGCGGCCAAGGAGGCAGCCGTGTCGGCCGCCCCCAGCTGCTCCCCCTTTTCTCCGCCTGCTTGGTTGCCGCCCGCTCTCCCGGCAATTGACGACGACCTCCCTCCTCGCCGGCAAGTTCACCGACAAGTTCGCCGACAAGATCATCGCCTGACTAAGTGAGCGCTTCCCCGCCTTCTGATCAACCCGGATCGATCATCGTGGTATGATTCGTGTCTAACCAACCACTAGCCGTCAGGATAATGAAGAAATTTTATTATTAAATTAATTGGTGTACATGTATCAAAATAAATGATCATAATAGGGGCCCTTAAACAATAGGAAAAATATTAATTGGGGTGGTTTTGTTGTGCGGATTGTCGAGTAATCACCATAACCACCCCTTGGAGGCTATAAAAGGAGTAACAAGCCTACTCATTTCTCACCTTTTAACTCTCAGCTTTATTCTTCCTCATACCGAAGCTCTGCCAAATTTCTCCAGCGAGCAACACTCAAGCCGCATTCAAGCCACTCCCGAGCCACATTCAAACCATCTCCAAGCCGCGTTCGAGACACCTGTCGAAGCCCAATCTCTCCGCTTCTGGTAGGCCTTCGTGACCGCAAACTCAAGTGCTCCGCTCCCGCATTCAGTGTCTGTGTGACACCCCAAAAAGCCCATCATTGTACGGGTGCGCTCGGCGTGTGCAGGGCACACGAGTGTGTGTGCAAAGAGCGCATTCTGCATGTTGCAAGGGGAGCACGTGCAGGGACGCGCATGCGTGAGGGGCATTTGTAGCGCACGTGCGAGCAGGAGCGCATTATGGGAGCGGGCAGGGTACACACGCGTTGTGCTCGTGACGCGCATGCGTGCTAGTCGTGTGTGAACGTGTGACCCATCGAGCGAGTTTGTTATGCTTGGTTCGGGTTTGTCGCACGTCCAGCTCTCTTGTGTTCTCACTTGGTGAGGCCCTCCATTTCGCCGATCCGTCAAGACCATGATTTCGACTGTGCCGGCTTAACTCGGACAAACTTTTTGAGTAAATGTACAAACATTGTTTCATGAGTATCAACATCTACAAAGAATATTGCATTCAAAAGATAAAACATTACTCAAACATCTGAATCAATCAACAAATCACAACATCAAAGGACAAAGGCTCCGTTTGGCACGATGGTGGCGGTTAAGAACATGGGGTATTAAATTATCATTCGTTAATGCCCACCTAAGAAACTTCATCCATTTTTATGTTCAGAGGGATGATGTTTGTTAGGTGATCCTTAACAAATGAAGAGTTTAACCCATGCTTTTACGATTGCCACCACTATGCCAAACAGAACCAAAGACCCACACCACTGAAAATCAAACCCATAATTTTCATGAAGCCTCAGCTTAGCTTAACTTAGGCACATTAGAATGTGACTTGCCCTCCAATTCAAAAAGGAAAAAATAAAACTCCACTCAATAAATTAATTAAAATTGTTTTTTTTTTGTAAAAAAAAAATATGTTTCCTTATCCAATTCAAAATACAATGCAACAAAAAACACATTCATAATTATTTTAAAGATTACAAAAATAGTAAAATTTACTTCTTGCTTCCTGTGCGTGAGATAAATAAAGGCATGCTCAAGAGAGTATTATGTGTCCAGTTGCCACACTTTAACATCACAAAGCTGTATTTATACTATAATAAAAGGAAGGCAAAAATGGGATATCAGTCCCTATATTTTGATGTTGGTTTGAAATTGGTCTCTGAAGTTTTTTTGGTTTGAGTTTGGTCCCTAAAATATTCTGCCGTTTTGAAATAGATCCTAATTTATTAATCCGTTAACTTTTTGGATGGAAAAGTGACATGTCAGTGCAGTTAATGATTCTCAAAAATCTCAAAAATAAAAAATGCAAAAGGAGCTTGTTAATGATTCTCAAAGCCACGAAGTGGAGGAGCGACGAACCAAACAAGTGGAAAACTCGCCGGCGATAGGATGCCGATAGAAGCCACGAATCCTACCACATGGGAAATAAGAGCTTCGCCGGCGTTGGATGCCGATGGGGAGCACAGAGCAGGCGGCGAGGGGGAAGGGGGGAGCGGATCCGGATCCCCTGGAGTTCCCGGAGGAACTTCAGGGGGTGGAGTTCTTATTTTACGAGTAAATGGAGCGGAATCACAAAAAATGGTTAACACGAAAGTTGTAGATATCCACGAGACGAACAACTTTCATGTTCAACATTTTTTGATATGAAGTCGTTTGGACCCCCGATTTGGGCTCCGAAAAAATTCTGTCCGAAAATTATTAATAATTTTTGGACAGAATTTTTTTGGAGCCCAAATCGGGGGTCCAAACGACTTAATAACAAAAAATGTTGAACATGAAAGTTGTTCGTCTCGTGGATATCTACAACTTTCGTGTTAACCATTTTTTGTGATTCCGCTCCATTTACTCGTAAAATAAGAACTCTACCCCCTGGAGTTCCCGGAGGAACTCCAGGGGAACTCCAGGGGATCCGGATCCAGGGGGAGCTGGCTTAGGGTTTATTTGGGAATGAGAATGGGGAGGTGGCGTAGGGGGGAGAAGCTGGAGTTGTAACATTAATAAATGAAATGACAGAATTAATAAAGGCATGCCATTAATAAATGACACTTCATTTTTTACATCCAAAAAGTAACGGAGAAGTTAATAGGGACCCATTTAAGACAAAATGAAAAGTTTATGGACCAAAATCAAATCAAAAAAACTTCAGGGACCAATTTCAAATCAACATCAAAATATAGGGACTGATATCCCATTTTAATCGAATCAAGTTGTCAAAATCAAATTTTTATGTTGTCGTAATTATTATATTGAATCATGAGGCTGCGAACTGCGAGAGCATCATCACGGTGCACAGTAAATCTATGCACTGTGGCCTTATTTGCTCGCACATTTTCATTGATCGAGCGGACCTTCCTTTAAATTCGCTCGGCGGACGAAAAAATTTCCAGCGTCTTGACAGTGTCATGAGAACCATCGCACTGCAATCTGTGACACGATGCTCCTATCTGCGGTTAAAAAAGAAGGGCACTGCTATCCGCACCTCAGTTTTGGCTATTCGCACCGCACTTTCTCCTAATTTTTCGTGTCTTTTGAAAATACGTTTTATACATGCATTTTTAGGAAAAGTGTTCAACACGAAAGTTGTAGATCTCGACGTATCTACAACTTTTGTGTTGAACACTTTTCCTAAAAATGTATGTACAAAATGTATTTCTAAAAGGCACAAAACCTGAACGTATTTCCCAAGTAAGGCGTCTTGTACATGTATTTTTACGAAAAATGTTCAACACAAAAGTTGTAGATCTAGTCGAGATCTACAACTTTCGTGTTCAACATTTTTCCTAAAAATGCATGTACAAGACGTATTTCCAAAAATAACAAAAAATTAGTAGAAAATGCGGTGCGAATAGCCAAAACTGCGGTGCGAATAACCAAAACTGCGGTGAATAGCCATGATGTAGCGGGCCACTCTTAAAATAACGCCACATGGTTGGCCACGTGTAATTGAGAGTGGGCGTTTCTTATAAGCCTCGCCTTAACGGCTATTTGTGTAATTAGTATATATAAATATGTAATTAAGAGATTGTTAATGAAGCTTCTTTCCTCTGTTCGTCTTTCTCCCACCTCTTTCGTCTCTCTCCCAGAAATGCTTCCTCTCCTCTCTTCCCCCTGGTATCTCGGCAATTCCAACCACTTCTTCGCCGGAACGCCCCTAAATGGATAAATGCGAGTAATTGCACCTGTGCCATAGGATGTATTGCGTGTACTTTTGCGTCAATTTTATGCCAAACAGTCAACCTAACATCAACCCTCGTACACACGGCGACTAAGGGTCGTTTGACACAGTGGCAGTGGCGGCGATAAAGAATGCGGTGATTACGGTGGCATCGATAAAGAATGCGGTAATTACGAACCGTCCAACTTCACCCAATGAAATCCAATGTCGGATGATGGTTTGCGACAGCTTTCGCAACTGCCGCCGCCTTGCGAAACGGACCCTTAGACACACAATTCTTTAAAGTTTAAATCCTTCTTTTTAGTATGTACTGTGGAATTTTACAGGAAGATTAATTAACAGCAAAATGGAATTACATGCACAGTAATTTGGAGCCAGGGTAGGAGAACAAGCGGACAGCATTTTGATAACTTGCTTCCGCAAGTTCTTCTTCGGAAACCTCCAGCAATGCGGCCACATAATTTAACACCTGCAAAAAGATAGTTTGTTTTACTAAAAGGGCATACAACCAGCAATAGAACCCTCCATGTTGATGAAAACGTTATGGAGGCTCTTGCCTTCGGTGTCCCTGATTTAATTGATGACACCGTATACTTAATGTGCGTGCAAGCGTTAATGCTGTGTGGGTTCAAAGGGCGTACACAGGTCCAACGAAAAGGCGATAGAGTGCATCGGCTGACCAAGGGTCAGTTGGGTGGGCGGCAGATGAACATAAAAGGGTATTCTTGAATGAAAAACCCTCCATGCCAATAGAATCAGGCATAAAACGGCATTTTGGTGGATAGGTGGTTCCAAATGAAGACTATTCAAACAGTAAAAAATAGCAATTATGTGCTCTGAAAAACGCAACGCAATAGTCTCGCCAGGATGTGGTCTGCTTCAACGGGTTGTATAGACACGGTAAAATGTATCAGTACTCAATAGGGGTGATGTTATTGAACAGAACCGTAACCAAGAGGAGGGCTTGACGGTATGATACGTATACGTCTTGCAAGCAAAAAAGACGCAACACCCGTCTTGAATTATCTTGCATTCGCAGTTTATTATCCATTATCATGTAATTTGTCCTGTAGTGGTGGACTCCATCTATATAAGAAGACCTTACATTGTGAATGAGGTATCTTTGAAAGTGTTGGTCATTTGGGTCTCTTGAAGAGGGGAGTGCCTTTGAGGATCCAGCCTGCGGGTGCTTGGCGGGAGTTTGTCCCCCGATTGTATCTGTGTTTTCTTTTATACAATGCAAGTTTATGTTCTTGGTTCTCATTCTTGATACGGCTAACGTGTATCACGGCATCAAAATGGTGGTAGACATCTTGGCATACCTATAGACTTGGTGATGAACACTTTTTCCTAGAGGTATCAACATAAAAATGCTTGGTATGGAAGTACTGATACCGCAGGGAAATTTTCATAATTGAACCAAACAGTAAGCTTTGGAAAGTTCCTCCTAACTCCCAAATCTTGGTTTTGGGGGTTAAAGGAGGAGTCTTCCAAATCAACTTGTGCTATGACAGACTAGTTGGTGATAATTGAGAGTAACCACATGAGTCCAACAAAGAATGATAGATTGAGGTACCTGTGATTTATCACAGGTGTGTTGAGATGATGGATTGTAACAACGTGGCGAACTTCTGCCCAGTGGGGGACTACTAGGGTGTGGTTTACAGTGGAGTTGTACCTCTGTAACAATCCATGACTGACACACATGAATGAAGTTCCACTGAGATTGTCCAGGTTGCAGCCCATACACCCCAACACGTTTACAGTCCCACCACAGGGCACATGAGATTCTTGGAGGTCACAAGCTCCCCTTGATGAGGGAAATTCTATATTTAAGTGGGCAATGCAGGACTTCCTAGAAGGTTACCGATCCTGTCACTACTCTCATCCAAACACGCTTAACTATAGAGTTTCTCCACTCATCATCAATTGAGGAGTTCCTGCGCTGCCTACTTAACTATAGAATTTCCCTCCTCGGAAATTTGTGGCCTCCAACAACCCATTGTGCCCTGTGGTGAGACTAGAGACGAGTTGGAGTGTATGAGTTGCAGCCCGGACGATCTTAATAGAGCTTCTCCCATATGTGCCGGTCCTAAATCATTACAACTTCTGGCCATAGTTCGGTTAGTCAGTCCCTCACACACAGGGATCATTATCAGGTACTGGATATGTAGATGCAGTGAATTGATTGCCGCCTATTCTACTATGGTTGTAGTGGATTGTAACTTAGCCAACAGGATTCGATTGTGTATTCTAGGGTAAAAAACAAGTTATTTATAACATCGCTCTGCACTCCGCCGAGCATATGAAATTTTACTCTTAATCATCCATGTTTTCTGCTATTTACAATTGCATTACTATGTTCTTATTATTCATCCGTTGTACTACGTTAATTCTAAAATTCGAGTATTGTAGTTTTAGATTACAGAAGCCTTCGTGACTACCTTTTTCGCTCCTCCCCCTCTAAGATTACCCACCTGATCCAACACATCTTCTAGCAATTGCAAGAAAAATAACACTAGTATTTAAGAAGAAGAAAAAGATGGTCAAAATCATCATTGGTTTAAACCAAGCATTTTGGATCAGTTTTATGAATCATGTTCCATTCATTTTTTTAATTCAATTTAATGCCAATATTAAGTTCTATACGAAACTTCTCATAGTCCTTCTCTTGTTAATTCTTCTGCATTAATTATCTCTCCTAACTTTGGTGCATCATATTTTCCACAATGTGTATCTTACATGGGTACTACTTCCAGAAATGATTTCTCAATCTGCTAGATTTTTTTTGGTTTATAACATTGAGTTAAACGACTTGGAATGAAACTATACGGAAAGATATGTTGTACTTAGGCATTAGTGAGATTATGGCTCCGTTTGGGGGGACTTATTTTCACCGGTCAAGAGGTTACGACCGCATGTCCAGACATCTCCGTCTAAGACATCGTAAGCATGTTGAAGGGCTCCTCGCGGGTATCCACCCCTTCTCGATCTCGCCTCGTAATGCCTCGCTCTCAGCTCTTAAGGCGACAAGCTCAGACTCTTCCTTATCCAAGTGGGAGAGGGCCTTCTCCCAACTCTTCATATCTGAAGCTATGGAATCCTCTGTAGTACTCGGCCTCTCCTTACGGGACTCGACCCCATCCTTCATGGACACATAATGATCATTCCATGTGTGAGTTGGTCCACAACACACCTACACCCTAAACCCTAAATGATGCAGGACGGCGCGTAGGGTTTACGCGCCTGTCGGCTTTTCTAGGAAACCCTAAATGTATGCGATGGTTCGAAATTAAATTTGCAACGTTTGAGCGGATTTTTGCACGAACTTAAAACAGCAACTAAATTTAATACGACACAAAATTGCTGTGTTGCTTTAAAGTTAAAATTTCTTAAAAATGGTTCAATTTAAATCCAGGGAAGGAAGCTCGCTATTTCGTTCCGTTCCCTTTGTCGCAGCAAACGGAAATCGTGAACTCCAAATACGTTTCTGTTTGGAGTTCTCGACGTAGCGTTCGCTGACAAAATTCGGCGAAAACCCAGCAATGAGTCTAAAAAACCTAAGAGAAAATGTAGGCACACGCAAAGAAACAGATAGAAACAAGTTACCCACGGAAAGAGACGACTTTCCGTATCCGAAGTAGATGACGATCACGCGAGGAACTTCTCGCCGCCTTCAATCTTCCGCTCCGAGGTCGGCCGCTATCGCACACGGCACCAAGGAATTAATTCACTCCCTCACACGAAGTGGCTCCACGGATTCACTCGACAAAGAAAAAAACCACAACTAAACAAACCTATAATTCACTTACTCTCACACTAGAGGTGGTTCCACAAAATCTCAAACACTCGAACTAAAGTTCACTCGCTCTCAGTGGATCCACGAAGATATCTAAGTTATTTAATTAATCTAACCTTCACTGCTCACAGTAGCAGCCCAAAACTGCACAGCAAAAGGGCCAATTCAACTACAGGGGATAATGTTCAAATAGTAAAATTAATCCTACTGTTCATCATCTTTATCACTTATCCCGGACTTTAAATGAGATCCAAAACTCACGACACTCATAATCTTCATCAGCTAGCATATCACACTAACAGGAAGCACACCAGCAGGAGCCTCTTACATACATTCACGCCTAATGCTATCTGAAAGCACGCGCCTAATCTCTAACTGGAAGCACACAGGAAATCTCTAACAGGAAACCTAAAAAATCTCATAGCATTCAACAACTTTCATTACATCCGTCAACACCTACAACTACAGGAATCATACATAGCACGTCTACTCTTCTAACAGGACTCTCACACAGGAGTCACACATACAAGAAAGAAAGCCTTCATCACCAACGGAAATCAATTTCATACTTCATCCCCCAAAACAGGATACAAGGGACCCCTATTTATAGGGTTACAAATAGAAAACACATACAGATGAAACAAAATCAAAAAAACTGAGCCCATCACATGCGTCGTGGAAGAGGCGGGCATGGCAGGAGCATGGCGGAGCGGAAATGGCGGAAGCGGCAGTTGCAGAACCGCCGGGGGTTGGAGCTTCGAAGCATGTGGCGTAGGATCGGCAGTCGTGGCTGGGAACCGCCGCCGAAGTTGGGGAGGGTGTCGTGGGGCTTTGTGGGAAGACAAACATCGAGCCCTTGGCACGCTCCGCGCTCCGCTGGAATCGGGAAGAGGAACAGGCCCGGGCCGACTGGGAGGAAGGACCTGAACCGGATTTCTTAACCTAACTTATATATATATATATATATATATATATATATATATATATATATATATATATATATATATATCATAAGACATATATATATATATATGTTACTCATTAAATAATTTCATATATATATTTATTTATTTATTTATACTCAAATAAATACTTATATATATATATATATATATTTGCCATTACAAAAAAAACAATGCAAATAAAACAAAATACACAAGTATGCAAAGCTCGAGGCCGATAGAGGTCCGGACGGGTGTGACGTCGGGCACTTTTGCATCGACCTGATCTGGGCCGGTCTCCACCACTAAACCTTAAACCCTACGGGACTCGACCCCATCCTTCATGGACACATAATTATCATTCCTTGTGTGAGTAATGAGACTTATTTTCACCGGTCAAGCGGTTTAGGGTTTAGGGTTTAGGGTACATGAGGTCATAACCGCTTGACCGGTGAAAATAAGTCCCCCCAAACGGAGCCTATAACAAAAGATATGGCACAATGGAGACAAAGGATCCATATAGCCGACCCACTATAGTGGGATAAAGGCTTGAGTGTTGTTGTTATAACATTGAGTTAAACATCTCATTCTCATTCCAGTCAATCTGGCCATTAGTGATCTCTTTGGTGTCCAACACTCTGACAATTTTGCTATAATATTATAAAATTTAACCTTTTGTTTCTATTGATTAGGGATATGATGGGGGGATCACGGGCGGACCGACACTTATTGAAGTAGCGCAACTCCAAGTACACAGCAGGCGGAGAAAGGATTGTCATATATACGATTCGATTATGTAGTCGCGTCCAGAGCGACACCAAAAAATATTATTTATTTTTCTTATGTTTGTTATTTTATTTCATGTAAAATAACAACCATTATGTCCGCTCAATCTAGACCTTGGTGCTTGCCCCGGGCAACTTTGCCCATAAATAAGAGCCAAGGGCAGCTGAATTTTGGATCGCAAAATTTGGATGGATTTCTGGGATCTCGCAGTCATCCCACAGTGCCTATTCCATGGATCTTTGATTTTGAATCTAAGGTAACTACCTTTCCCCCATCATTTTGATAGAACCAAATGATTTTTTGTATTTTCACTATTGAACAAAGGTAATACATATACATGTACAAAAGAGGGTGATCCTAACACCTAAGGTGACTCTAAGCGAACACTATCACTCAGAATGTACATCATATCTACCCCCCCCCCCCACAAACTCACGGGAGATCATACACTGAGAGTTTGGAGGGTAGATAAGCATGCTGGGTCCTCGTCTGCGACTTTGTCATCAAATCTGCAATCTGCTGCTCGGAAGGAACAAAGGAAGGAGCAAGGGTGTCACGGCCATAGTGCTCACGCAGGAAGAAAGCATCCACCCCGATATGCTTGGAGAGAGAGTGCTTCACCGGGTTTAGAGTAATCTGAATGGCACTGGTGTTAGCACAATAGAGGAGAGTGAGATCTGGAGAAGAGACACCAAGGTCCTCAAGAAGCCAACATACTCAAATAATATCCTTAGCAGTGGTAGTCATGGCTCAAAGCTCAGCCTCAATGCTGGAACGAGAAACACCAGTCTATTTCTTAGACTTTCATGCAATAAGTGAAGAACCCAAGAACAGACAAAAACCAGTGACAGAACGACAGTCAACAGGATCATTAACCCAGATAGCATCTGAGTAAGCACGGAACTGTAGAGAACTACTGCTGGAGAAGAAGAAACCACGAGAAATTGTCGCTCGGAGATAACGTAAGAGACGCAGCAGATGACTATAACGCACAGAGGTGGGAGCACTAACAAACTGGCTCAATACATGAACAATATGGGCAATGTCTGGTCGAGTAATGGTGAGATAGACGAGACTCCCTATGAGATGACGGTAGCGAGTAGTATCAGAGAGTGGAACCTCATCATCCGGACGTAGCTGAAGGTGGAGCTCCATAGGAGTGTCCACTGTGCGAGAGTCAAAGAGAGCAGCCCGAGCAGGGAGATCTGACGTGTAGCGCTACTGAGTTGAACCCACTGTCTGTAGAGCTGACCTCAAGACCCAAGAAGTAGCTCACTTGTCCAAACTCAGTCATTTGAAACTGTTGCTGAATGTGATGTCTGACGAAGGCCACATGAGAAGGATCATCACCAGTAATAATCATATCATTCATGTAAAGTAACAAAAGGATTCGACCATGAGAGGAGTGCATGAACAGAGCTGAATCATGTGGACATGGCTGGAAACCGACGGTTGTAATGGCTGAACTGAAACGTGCAAACCATGCGCGGGGCGCCTGCTTGAGCCCATAAAGAGCTCGCCTCAAGCGACGGACAAGGCCTAGAGGAGAGGATAGAACGCGATGAGGAAGCATGTATACCTCATGCTGAAGATCACCGTGAAGAAAGACATTATTCACGTCGAGTTATTGCAGGGACCAGTGGTGAATAGCTGCAACTACAATAAGAGTCTGAACCGTAGTCATGTGAGCGACTGGAGCAAAAGTCTCGTCATAGTCTATCTCCCGCTCTTGCTGAAAACCACGAGCAACTAACCAAGCCGTGTACCTCTACACAGAACCATCAGAGTGAGTCTTCACATGTACAAAAGAGGGTGATCTTAACACTCAAGCTGACTTTAAGCTAACACTACCATTCAGAATGTACATCATATCTAACACATCTAACTACTCATAACTACCCTCCCCACTCCAAAACACCATCACAAGTCCCTTCCACCATTCAATAACTACCAAATAAGTACCATAAACTACCCATAGCCAATGCAACCCACTCCCTACAGCCCATAACCACCACTTACCAGGCATCAAACCCCAACTGTCCACCCTCCAAAATGCTGTGCAAGCCCTGTACTGTTGGTTTCGGCACACAGAATTGCTACTAACGGTCTCCCCAGCCTGTACCTGCACGACCTGCACCCTCATCCAAGCCCAGAACTGCAGTAGCACCCCACTACTGTAACCCCCCACTCCGGACTCAAAATTACAGCCAACTGCCTCCACAGCGCCGGCCCCTGCACCATTCAGCCTCCAAACTCTTATTCCAACCTCTACAAGTCTGCTGCCGAACAACCTGTTTCCAGCGGCAGAACCTTCCTCCAGTCCCCACACAGCCACCTGAATAGCCTTCATCTATCTTTCCCCAACCTGGCATGCTGAAATCAGTGAAACCCTGCTAAAGCATCACTGTCTAGGCACCAAATCTCCAACATTTCACTTCCCTGCCTCCCATTTTTATGTAAGTTTTTGTAAGTAGTAGTAATATACCTTCATTGTTTAATTGGTGAAGAACAAATGGTTATAGATGTTGGATTGTGTGTATTTAACCTTTTATTCACTCTACTTGAATTGTTTATTCCCCTGACATTTAATTGAAGCACTCATGTTTTGCTCTAATAGAAAAATTGCTAGTTTATTTATCGCTTCAAACTCAAGTGTTGTTATTTGATTTGTGAATGACTAAAAATTTTCAAAACAAATTGTAATTATTCATCGGACTATATTTGCATGCACATTGCATCATCCCTCCACCAACATTAACTAAGGTTTCCTTAGGGCACTTTCACACACTCCACTTATCACACGTCAGGATAAAATAGATAAGAATCAACCTGTGAAAAGCAAAATATCTAGAGTTCAGTTTGGCAGATTTAGAAACATAATTCTAAACTAAATATCACGGAGAGATAAACGGAAGTTTTAAAAAATTAGAACAAACTACAAAAAAAATTATCCCAATCCAAGTATTATGAGATGCAAAATTCAGAGATAGTCAAAGTGGTTGTGGCAAAAATGATAAAGTTTTGAGAAATAACCGTATGGAAGCAATAGATGTTCAAAAGAGTATTGAATAAACAAGTTTAAGTGATTCCAACAGATAAATCTGTGTTATAATAAAATAAAAAGAATATCAAATAACAAGCTTAAGTGATTCCAACAGACAAAACTCGGTGTTATACTACAATTAAAAATGTTACGAACAAGGTATAGAAATAAATGAGCAGTCGGGAACCAAATGTTGTTAACATTTGGGAAAATATTACCCTTACCTATCTTTTAATTTATATACAAAGCCTTTTTCCATAACCAATGCCAAAAATTAACTAAGAAGTCACAAGTATGAAATAGATTAGTACTGTTGAAACTTACGGTTCGAATATTAGCTGGATGATTCAGTTCCTCCTTAGTCAACCCTTCCCGGCTTTGATGACCAAGTACCATAGGGTTATCCACCATCAGGAGTAACGAGGAATCTATATTTGATTGGGGCAATGCATCCGGTGCATCAGACTCAAATAAAATTCTCTCAATTGGCACCTAAGAATTTAAGAGTTCAGTAGGTTAGCTACATTTCAAAAATTATATATGAACAATTTAATAGTAACGCAGTTTACCCACTGATTTTAGCACTTTCTTAGCTTTTTCCTTTTTCATTGATGTAAAGAAACCAGAAAAGGAAAAATAAGAACCCAGCTTGGTGAATTCTGATACCATCTCAGCAGATCCCATAAAAGAATGAAGAATAACACCAGCTGGGAAAGGCCCGCTGAGCCTGTAGTAATAGAAAATAGAACTTGGCCATGAGAAAAAACTTCATAGATTTGATAGTAATGGCTTCTAATTTAGAAAGAGGCACGGCATGCTTTCCAATTTTGGAAGATGTAAATATGGTGATAATCAAGAGTGAATATATTGAGAAACAATAGTCATTCAAAGAAACACTGTCAAGCTTCCTAATGAATTTGAAATACTAAAACAATGCCTTGCAATATAAAGACAAAACTTCGAAGGTCATCCCCAATATTTGTGGAGAAGCCTCATGCACTGGAGACGCCATTTAAACAGTAATATCATTATGCAACCATTTACTGCAATGCCATGGACATATTACTAGAGGTGTGCAATTTATTGACAGCGACAAAAGGCTTAATGCGGTTGTGTCGTGAATTGTGCGAGTCAATAAGTTTTGTTTAGTCTAAGGTTCTGTTTGGGATATTTGTGGTGTTTAAGTAGTGATGCTGTGAAATTGTGGTAGTAAATATAGTGGTGGCATTTTACATGCATTTGGAGCTTTCTTGATAGCCATTTGGCTCCAAATATTATGAGGCATGGGCATTCACGGCCGCTAAAGCTTGACCGCACCTGCATGACTCTGATAGCATTTTAGCATAAAACGTCATTTTGGAAAATAGCAATAGTGACCACACCTAGTCAAATGCTTACCAAACAAAGAATAAGTTCAAGCTTCTCTTTTCTTTTCCAGTGATGATTTATCCTATTAAAAGAAATGCATACATTTCTCATGGGTTAAGTAACCAGATCAATTACACATAATTGAGTAAAAATATGAATTGCATTGGAAATTGTACCGAGAACTCGGACTAAATTAACTGATTAAAAAGTCAGTCACTTCGGAACAAATGCCGTTTATGCTTCCACATACTTTATGGTATCAAAAAAACATCACCTTCGAAGATTCCTTAAAATACAATATGAAAAAAAATTATATTATGTTTATTCACATGCAGCATTTGAGTAGAAGCGGTCGCAAACATTATTTTCTCAAAACAACCTTTTAGGCTAAAACGCCACCACAGCCATACACGAGTGGTCAAGTGCTATTGGTGATGAACAATCATATATTTGTTGTGAACAACAGGATTACCTCTAGGCATGTTAATGGTCAAGCAAAAACTCTGAAATCCCGTAGGTTTTTCCTTGGAGGGGTTGGTTGTGGCTGTCGAAGTGAGGATGCTGGATTGGGATGCGATGATACCAACATGTTATGAACCTCAACTCGAGGTTGTAGAAGGATGTGGATTTGGGTGTCTACCTAAAGGGGAGCATCCCAGAGGTGGTAAGAGGTGAATAGTTAAATAAACAATATATTTGCCGCAACTACAAGAGGAGGGGTCATGCAGGAGAGCTCCATGTTTGTTTCCTAAACCAAACAAATAGAGGAAAACTCGAGAGGAAGAAAAGGAAATAACTTCTTGCTTGCCTCCATTCAAGACCCTTGGAATTCTTAAATAGAATTTCAAGGATGGCACGGACCATAAATAACATAACTACCCAAAACACTAAAAGACATTTGTTTCCTAAAATGAAATCTGCATGTTAGTGAACAAAGATTCTACAAGTGAGAGGGTGTGTTGAGAATACTCTCATATGAAAATTTCAAAATATTCTTGTGCACTTAATATAGGCGATGAGTCCCTCCACCAATAGCAATTTGACTTTCGGTTAGATGCATATCCGCTAACAATGATTTAAGTAGTACTATAATAATCAAAACCCTTCAAATTTTCCTAAGATTAATGCTGAGAACCCTTAAAAAAATTCAACAAATCCACAGTGATTCAATAAGAAAACAATCCGTGCAATTAATTCAGAAACCAAAACTGAAATATCGCTTTTAAAAGACAATATGTGTAGCTCAACACAAACTAGATGCAATCAGTAGGACATCTTTTATTCAAATATAATCAATCATATAGCATTAGTAACATTACAAAAATTTTAAAAATGGTTTCCTAAGATCTATGCTGGGAATCCTTGCTATTATCCACAAATCTATATTGATAATCAAGCATGACAAAAAACGTTAAAGAAAGCCAGAGTAGAGAATTTACTGCATTATTTCAAGAAGTTCACCAAAAGCTCTCACGCAATGGATGGACACTGGCCTTTCTAATTCCCTAGCAAGTTCAAGCTGTTGCCTGAACACCTCACCCTGAATATAAATATCAAGTCAGGACTAAAAGTTTTCTTTTGAAAAAAGACCGTCAAAATTGCAAAATAACATTCAAGATTGAATATCAGCAGCTTACAGACATGAAAAATAAAACAAAATTTTCCGGTGGACGCTTTCAGAGTAATTATTAACTGAAAAAAATTGAAGACCCGCCGAGAACAACAGACACACAGATTTGTGTTTGCACAAGAAAACATACGACATAAACACATTAGGAAGGATTTTACAAGAATAAACAATAAGAAACAGAAATAAACCTGCTCAGAGAAATCAATATTCTTCCCATGTGAGCCCTTATCCAGGCCAATCTGAACATAGTGAAATAAGCACATAATGAATATCAGGATTCATTAGAGTCAAAGAAAATTAATATTACATACATTTCACAAAGCTTTGCCCTAATCATATGAGAAGAAAACCCTCTCTAATAATGAAATTAAAAAAATTAATAATAAAAATTAAACCTCAAAAACACATTCAACATGAACTCCTAGCCCCTAGGGATTAATTAACTGGTAATTGATTGTGAATACGTTAGAAGCTCTACTCTGCAGGCCTGTCTACAGCACCATCAACCATCTTGTCCCCGGGAGCTTAAGGGATGAATTGGCACAGTTAATAACCCGACGAAGTCAAAGCAACCTAGAATTTGCATAAGAAAAATCTTAGCACAATGTTCACGAAACTGGAACACTTGGCTCATAGTGATATTTTCACCATGGTGAGAATACACCCAGCTGATCAACACTCCACTCTTCTATGTCCAACTTGTCAAAACTTTTTTTGTTTCCTGGCAAGGAGCTTAATAAACAATCCTAAAAGATTTCTCCTGATTTCATAGAGAGAGTATTGACCACTCATTGAAGGAGTTTTTCTGTGAATTGAGATGAGGTCACAATCAACCTCAATATGGTTGGGATTTGAAGTAATGTAGATAGTGTACAACCCCGTATTCGCGGAGTGAGGTCCCCAAGTAGGCGCAAGGTGTAATCCCGAGAATGGTTTGTGACAAGTGAACCGAAAGGCTGAGGGGGCAAAGGGTCGAGTGTAGCGGGAGGCCGGCACTCGCCCCGACCTGTTTTAGGGGGCGGGTGCGGCGGGAGGCCGGCACCCGCCCCGGCCCCTCTTCAGGGGGCGAGTGCGGCGGGAGGCCGGCACACGCCCCGGTTTGTTTTTGTGGCAGGTGCGGCGGGAGGCCGGCACTCGCCCCGGCTTGTTTTAGGGGGCGGGTGCGGCGGGAGGCCGGCACTCGCCCCGACCTGTTTTAGGGGGCGGGTGCAGCGGGAGGCCGGCACCCGCCCCGGCCTGTTTTAGGGGGCAGGTGCGGAGGGAATGCGACACCCGCCCCGGCCCCATTTTCAAGGGGGTGGGTGCGGCGGGAGGTCGGCCCCGACCCCGGCCTTGTTTTTAGGGGGCGGGTGCGGCGGGAGGCCGGCACCCGCCCGGGCCTGCTTTAGGAGGCGGGTGCGGCAGGAAGCCGGCACCCACCCCGGCCCCATTTTCAAGAGGGGCGGGTGCGGCGGGAGGCCGACACCCGCCCCAGCCTTGTTATAGGGGGAGGTCGGCACCCCCCCCCCCCCCCGCTTTGTTTTCAGGGGCGGGTGCGGCGGTAGGCCGACACCCGCCCCGGCCCCTTGAGGGTCTCGCCCGACTTGAGCATCTCACCCGGCTTCGTCCAGCTTGAGCAACTTGCCCGGCTTGAGGGTCTCACCCGGTTTGAGCAGCTCGCCCAGCTTGAGAGTCTGCTATTTTTCCCCGGGTGGGCTGCAAATAACTGTTCAAAATAGCGGAGTTTGATTGTTGGCAGACCAGCCCAGGGTATTTCAGTAATTTTAGAGCAGCATGATTGCGCTATTGGCAGACCATCCCCAAAAATCTATAAATAGACTCTTGGGGTGCCTTGGAGAGGGATCTTTTTGGACCAATCCTCATCTTCTTCCTTCATCCTCCAGGGCACCTAGCTCAGCATTGGCTAGGGAGGGGGAGATCTCAAAAGTTTTCCGGTTGTGAGGTGGGACCTCCACGCTAGAGCCAAGGGACATTCTCCAAATTCAGGTCTCTCACCACGGGACGGTTTGGGAGAAGTGGGTGTGAGCTGCACCCCTAGGTCCGAACTCTAGGTGGAACCGAATCTCGGTTCCAACATTTTGATGCGGTGAGCGTGGACCGCGAGTCATACAGAAGTTCCTGAGCAAGTTCCATTGCGGGAGATCATGGAGGTGGTGATGACCCCAACGAGCCCCCCAACCCAGTACCCTTTGTAGGGAGGGAAGAGTTCATGACATTCATCCAAGCCATCATGGAGATGCTGCGAAGTATTGCTCCTCGGGGTGACTGCTCCACTCCCACCCCCCGGAACTAGCTCTCAGGGGTCTCGGCGAGACAGCTCCCGGGTGTCTCGGCGAGACAGCTCTCAGGGATCTAGGCGAGATGACCCCATGAGGGGTAGAAGAAAGTGTATCGGGAATACGGCCCGGGAAGGAAAGGATAGGAGAGGGGGTCAAGCGAGACCTTACCGACCGGGAGTTATTCCCCAGCCCGGCGAGTGGTAGCCTCCCAGGCGAGCAGGTCGCGCGAGGGGAGCATGCAAGACCACCAAGTAGGGGGTCACCCTTCAGCGAGCTGATTGTCTCAGCTCCTGTTCCCGAGGGGTTCAGAGAACCTGACATGACTTACTATACCGGGAAGGATGACCTCGTCCAGCACTTGTAATGGTTCGAAGATACAGTCTCTATCAGACCGATGACGGATGCATTCAAGTGTCGCCTCTTCGCGATCACGTTGAAAGACAAGTTAAGGGACTGGTTCCATCAACTCTCAGCGAGCTCGATCTGCGGGTTCGAAGACTTGAGCCGGAGTTTTCAGCTTCGCTTCTCCACTTCTAAAAAGAGGAAGAAGAGTCCTGAGTCCATCTTCCTGATAAGTCAGAGGGCGGGGGAGTCGTTGGCCCAATATGTGGACAGGTTCCAAGAAGAGATCTTGGACATCCAGTAGGTGCCGGGGTATGCCCTCTGGCGTTTATAGTGGGGTTACGAGAGGGGTTCTTCAAGAAGAGTCTGACCCGAAAGGCCCCCCTATCCTTCGAGGAGCTGATGAAAAGGGCGGCAGAGGAGATAGCAACTGAGGAGGCCAACCAGGCTTTTGTCAAGAAGTTGACAAGGTTAACAGAGGCGGAGTCGAAGAAGCAAGGTGGCTCGAGGCATCAGGAGGGAAGAAGGAGAGAAGAGCAGAGAGCTCAAGGATTCCAGGGACCTCAGGAAGGTCTGGAGCCAGGTTGGAGGCAACAGGGAGGGCCCGTTCAGGGTCCAGGAAGAGGTCTCGCACAGGGTGGGGGGAACTTTCATGTAGGTCAAGGGAGTTTCAACTTCCAGAGACAAGCCCCTATGCAGCTCCTACCCCCACCGCAGCAAGCCATGGTGATAGGAAGAGGGGGAAGAGGTAACAGGAGAGATCGTCCAGCCCGTCGAAGAAGGGGAGGAAGAGTGTTGTCGTACTGTGAATTCCACCAGGTAGAGAGTCACACCACAGCTACCTGCCCCGAATTTCTGAAAGTGAGAGAGGCGAGAGGCCCAGCCCAGCAGCAGTAGTCGGTGCGGATTGAATAAGTTCTACCCAGAGTAGAGGAAGATGACGTATGTGAGGACCGGGTCGATGTAGGACCCCGAGGAGGTATAGGAGTGATCCACGGTGGAGTGGGGATCGAGGTCACTCAAAAGACAAGTCTTCATGTCGTATACCGTCGGAGCGTCACTTCGACATCCCAGACCCCACCCCCAGAGGAGAAGATCACCTTCTTAATGAATGACATGCCGGATCACGAGGATCAGTTCTGCGATCCGCTGGTCATCCAGACAGTCATCGAAGGCTACACCGTCTCCCGGATCTTGGATGACAACGGGAGCTCCGTCAACGTCGTTTTCAGGAAGGCATTTGACGAGATAAAGGCGGAACCAAGGAGGGTGTTGGCCTCGACGAACACCTGTTTGGATTTTCAGGGGAAAGGAAGAAGGTAGAAGGTGGAGTCGGACTCCAGGTGAAGTTGTGTGTCATCGTTATTTCATCAGTGCCTCAAGTTTAACACTAGAGGGATCCAAGTCAGGATCCGGGGAGACCCCAGGATGGCAAGGCAGTGCTACGTCACGGCCGTCAACACCATCTCCTGGCTAGCCAGGGCAGAGGAGATGGAGAAGATCATGGAGAGCTTGAGCAGGATAGAGATATCAGAGGAGGAGGCGAATGATGGCCATCATACCCAAGCAGCCTGAAGAAACCTTGCTCTGGTGAAGTCTTTTCCCTCTTATGTTTTTGTAATGAGCTCAACTCCTGACCAGCTGAGTCAGGAGGTCATGTATCCAAAAATTTCCCCGTTTGAGGATGTTGAATTTAGTATGATTCGAATGGCGTGCCTAATCCCACCCCGAGAGGATCTTTTCATCCAGGTTTCCACTAGCTGGATGGGTCGAATGTGGCTCGGTAGTAAGATCTCGTCCCGAGAGGATCTCCTCATCCAGGCTTCCACTAGCTGAATGGGTCGAATGTGTCTCGGTGGCGAGAAGGAACCGACCCCCGAGAGAATCTCCTCACCCAGGCTCTCACTAGCTGGATGAGTCGAATGTGCCTCAGTGGAGAGAAGGTTTCAACCCCGAGAGAATCTCCTTATCCAGGCTCCCACTAGCCGGATGGGTCGAATGTGCCTCGGTAGTAAGTTCTTGTCCCTAGAGGATCTTCTCATCCATGCTTCCACTAGCTGGATGGGTCGAATGTGCCTCGGTGTCGAGAAATAACCGACCCTCGATGTCGAGAAGGAACCGACCCTCAAGAGGATCTCCTCACCCAGACTCTCACTAGTTGGATGGATCGAATGTGTCTCGGTGGATAGAAGGTTCCAACCCCGAAAGGATCTCCTCATCCAGGTTCCCACTAGATGGATGGGTCGAATGTGTCTCGGTAGTAAGTTCTTGTCCCGAGAGGATCTCCTCATCAAGACTCCCACCAGTTGAATGGGTCGAACGTGCCTCGTTGGCGAGAAGGAACCGACCCCCAAGAGGATCTCCTCACTCAGGCTCTCACTAGTTGTATGGGTCGAATGTGCCTCGGTGGAGAGAAAGTTCCAACCCCGAGAGGATCTCCTCATCCAGGCTCCCAATAGTTGGATGGGTCGAATGTGTCTCGGTAGTAATTTCTCGTCCCAAGAGGATCTCCTCATTCAGGCTCCCACTAGCTAGATGGGTCGAATGTGCCTCAATGGCGAGAAGGAACCGACCCCCGAGAGGATCTCCTAATCCAGGCTGTCACTAGCTGGATGGGTCAAATGTGCCTCATTGGCGAGAAGGTTCCAACCTCGAGAGGATCTCCTCATCCAAGCTCCCGCTAGCTGGATGGCTCGAATGTGCCTCGGTAGTAAGTTCTCGTCCCGAGAGGATCTCCTTATCGAGGCTCCGACTAGCTGAACTGGTCGAATGTGCCTTGGTGGCGAGAAGGAACTAACCCCCCGAGAGGATCTCCTCACCCAGACTTTCACTAGCTGGATGGGTCGAATGTGCCTCGGTGGAGAGAAGGTTCCAACCCCGAGAGAATCTCCTCATCCAGGCTCTCACTAGCTGGATGGGTCGAATGTGCCTCGGTAGTAAGTTCTCGTCCCGAGAGGATCTCCTCATCCAGGTTCTCACTAGTTGGATGGGTCGAATGTGCCTCGGTGGCGAGAAGGAACCGACCCCCGAGAGGATCTCCTCACCCAGGCTCTTACTAGCTGGATGAGTTGAATGTGCCTCGGTGGAGAGAAGGTTCCAACCCCGAGAGGATCTCCTCATCCAGGCTCCCGCTAGCTGGATGAATCGAATGTGCCTCGGTAGTAAGCTCTCGTCCCGAGAGGATCTCCTCATCCAGACTCCCACTAGCTGGACGGGTCGAATATGTCTCGGTGGCGAGAAGGAACCGACCCCCGAGAGGATCTCCTCACTCCGGCTCTCAGTAGCTGGATGGGTCGATGTGTCTCGGTGGAGAGAAGGTTCCAACCCCGAGAGGATCTTCTCATCTACTCTCACTAGCTGGATGAGTCGAATGTGTCTCGGTGGAGAGAAAGTTCCAACCCCGAGAGGATCTCCTCATACAGGCTCCCACTAGCTGGATGGGTCGAATGTGTCTCAGTAGTAATTTCTCGTCCCGAGAGGATCTCTTCATCCAGGCTCCCACTAGCTGGATGTGTCGCATGTGCGTCAATGGCGAGAAGGAACCGACCCCCGAGAGGATCTCCTCACATAAGCTGTCACTAACTGGATGGGTCGAATGTGCCTCGGTGGCGAGAAGGTTCCAACCTCGAGAGGATCTCCTCATCCAGGCTCCCGCTAGCTGGATGGCTCGAATATGCCTCGCTAGTAAGTTCTCGTCCCGAGAGGATCTCCTTATCCAGGCTCCGACTAGCTGGACTGGTCGAATGTGCCTTGGTGGCGAGAAAGAACTAGCCCTCCGAGAGGATCTCCTCACCCAGACTCTCACTACCTGGATGGGTCGAATGTGCCTCGGTGGAGAGAAGGTTCCAACCCCGAGAGGATCTCCTCATCCAGGCTCCCACTAGCTGGATGGGTCGAATGTGCCTCGGTTGTAAGTTCTCGTCCTGAGAGGATCTCCTCATCTAGGCTCCCACTAGTTGGATGGGTCGAATGTGCCTCGGTGGCGAGAAGGAACCGACCCCCGAGAGAATCTCCTCACCCAGGCTCTTACTAGCTGGATGGGTTGAATGTGCCTCGGTGGAGAGAAGGTTCCAACCCCAAGAGGATCTCCTCATCCAGGCTCCCGCTAGCTGGATGAATCGAATGTGCCTAGGTAGTAAGCTCTCGTCCCGAGAGAATCTCCTCATCCAGACTCCCACTAGCTGGACGGGTCTAATATGTCTCGGTGGCAAGAAGGAATCGACCCCCGAGAGGATCTCCTCACCCAGGCTCTCACTAGCTGGATGGGTCGATGTGTCTCAGTGGAGAGAAGGTTCCAACCCCGAGAGGATCTCCTCATCCAGACTCTCACTAGCTGGATAAGTCGAATGTGCCTCGGGGGTAGAGTCCCGAGCCAAATCCTACACCGAGAGGATCTCGCCACCCAGGCTTCCATTAGCTGGCATGGTAGGTTGACCCCTCGGGGAGGTTATGTGAATTCTACCCCGAAGGGATCTCTTCATTCAGGCTCTCATTAGCTGGTAGGGCAGGTTGACCCCTCGGGGAGGTTAAGTGAATTCTACCCGGAGGGGATCTCGCCACCCAAGCTCCCGTTAGCTGCCATGACAGGTTGACCCTTCGGAGAGGCTAAGTATTTTCGGCTCCAAGCATGCTACACTCAGCGAATACGTTGGGTTGGACGTTTTTTTCTGAGCGTGGAACTTGCTCGAAAAGAATGGGGATTGTGTACAACCCCGTATTCGCGGAGTGGGGTCCCCAAGCAGGCGCAAGGTGTAATCCAGAGAATGATCTGCGACAAGTGAACCCAAAGGCTGAGGGGGCAAGGGTCGAGTGCGGCGGGAGGCCGGCAATCGCCCCGGCCTGTTTTAGGGGGCGGGTGCGACGGGAGGCCGACACCCGCCCCGACCCCTCTTCAGGGGGGCGAGTGCGGCGGGAGGCCGGCACTCGCCCCGGCTTGTTTTAGGGGGCGGGTGCGGCGGGAGGCCGGCACCTGCCCCGGCCCCTCTTCAGGGGGAGAGTGCGGCAGGAGGCCGACACTCGCCCCGGCCTGTTTTAGGGGGCGGGTGCGGCGGGAGGCCGATACCCTCCCCGGCCCCTCTTCAGGGGGCGAGTGCGGCGGGAGGCCGGCACTCGCACCGGCCTGTTTTAGGGGGCGGGTGCGGCGAGAATCCGGCACCCACCACCCCGGTCCCATTTTCAAGGGGGGCGGGTGTGGCGGGAGGCCGGCACCCGCCCCGGCCTTGTTTTTAGGGCGCGGGTGCAGCGGGAGGTCGGCACCCGCCCCGGCCTGTTTTAGGGGGCGGGTGCGGCGGGAAGTCAGCACCCGCCCCGGCCCCATTTTCAAGAGGGGTGGGTGTAGGCCTGCCGATTTTTCAGGGGGCGGGTGCGGCGGGAGGCTGGCACCTGCCCCAGCCTTGTTCCAGGGGGCGGTTGTGTCGGGAGGCCAACACCCGCCCCGACCCCTTTTCAGGGGGCGGGTGCGGCGGGAGGCCGGCACCCGCCCCGGCCCCTTGAGGGTCTCACCCGGCTTGAGGGTCTCGCCCGGCTTAAGCAGCTTGCCCGGATTGAGGGTCTTGTCCGGCTTGAGCAGCTCGCCCGGCTTGAGGGTCTCGTCCGGCTTGAGCAGCTCGCCCGGCTTGAGGGTCTCGCTCGGCTTGAGCAGCTCGCCCGGCTTGAGGGTTTGCTATTTTGCCCTTGGTGGGTTGCGAATAACTGTTCAAAATAGCAGAGTTTGGCTGTTGGCAGACCAGCCCAGGGTATTTCAGTAATTTTAGAGCAGCAGGATTGCGCTATTGGCAGACCATCCCCAAAAATCTATAAATAGACCCTTGGGTGCCTTGGAGAGACATCTTTTTGGACCAATCCTCATTTTCTTCCTTCATCCTCCAAGGCACCGAGCTCAGCATTGGCTAGGGAGGGGGAGATCTCAAAGGCCTTCCGGGTGTGAGGTGGGACCTCCACGCTAGAGTCAAGGGTCATTCTCCAAATTCAAGTCTCTCACCAAGGGACGGCTTGGGAGAAGTAGGTGTGAGCTGCACCCCTAGATCCGAACTCTAGGTAGAACCAAATCTCGGTTCCAACAGATAGCATCATGATTATCACAATGACAATTATAGGGTCATCATTTGGATGATTAAGCCTACAGATATGATCGACTTGATTTTTAATAAATTTTTATGCTCTTTGAAGTGTTATTTTGAGAGTTAATGTACATGGTCCAATTGGGCGATCTGAGCCGTCTTTTTCAAGAAGAATCTCAATTTCATTGAAATCTCACTCAGCCATCCTTTCATTCAAAATGAAAATGATCTTCTATGCAATTTCATTCAAGGAAAATATCAGTGATAGGTATTCTATTTGAGGCCTTCTTTTGATTCAAGAATAGAAACGGTTAGGACAAAGATAAAGATGTTCGCAAAATTAATCGTTGAAGAGCTCTTTTATGGATTTAAGGAATGTTGTTGACGAACGGCGTAGGACGATTGGTAGATCAGCATGCACTTGTAGCTCTTCGTGTTTGTCTACCAACAACAATTCCGTTTCGGAACTGATCTTGTTCGTGACAACATTGTTGATGTTCATGATCTTGTAGGTGTTTGAATTAAGTCAAAGACAGCCCACCGAGATGCCGTGATGGACATCAATCTAGTCAGGTTCAACAATAGCTGGTGGGGCCAACTAAAAACTGTCAAGAACAACATCAGAATGGATCTTGATTTCTCTGGTGCTAAAAGGAAGCAATGGCCAGCGAGCATCAACCACCAGATTTGCTACAAGTACATTAGAACTTGTTTCAAGAACAGTCACCTGTTCTATATGGGTCAAATGAGAGCATTCAATAATTGTTGGAATACTTCTTGGTCCTCTTTTTTAATGAGATAAACAATCCCATCTATAATCTTTTACAAGGCAGGATTGGTCCTTTTTTGTAAATTCTTGGTGGCTTCAATCACATCCTCGAGCCATAAACGTCATCAGTGCGATGAAGAAGTCAAAATAGGTGGTGGAAGAAAGAAAAGATTTTGATTGTGTTGGCGACTGTGTGGACGATGAAAAATCATCAAGAGCGACTTGAGAAAAAATCTTCATGTCATTAGCAAAAAAGGAGGAAAGAAACAATACATACAGCCTTGATGCTTCAAAAATTGATGTTTTTGGAAGGACTCTAATAAATTGTGTTGGAGGCATAGTGAAGAGAAGAACATCTCATATCAACAACCAGCGTAGCTCACCGGACCGTGAAATTCCCTAACTCTTCATGACATTACATTTCTTTGCGAAATTTACAACCATTAGGCGCCATTCGTTTGGAAGGTTTTGGGTAGGAGGAATTGATTTTGATCTCCCAATTTCAAATTCTTATGTTCGTTTGTGTCATTATTTACTCAGAATTGGCATTTGAGTAAAACCGTGGGTTTTCATTCCTTTGAAATTTACGCATGAATGAAAACCCACATTTCTGGGTCAGTTTTCACATTTTTGGGTCGGTTTTCACATTTTTGGCGTTTCTGCTTCTTCATTCTTCTTCTTCTTCATTCTTCTTCTTCTCCTTTTGCTGCTTCTTCATTCTTCTACTTCTGCTTCTTCTTCATTCTTCTACTTCTGCTTCTTCTTCATTCTTCTGCTTCTGCTTCTTCTTCATTTTTCTGCTTCTTCGTTCTTTTGCTTCTTCTTCATTCTTCTGCTTCTTCTTCATTCTGCTTCTGCTCCTTTTGCTTCTTCTTCATTCTTCTGCTTCTTTTTCGTTCTTCTTCATTCGCTTGCTTCCACTTCTTCGTTTTTTTGCTTCTTTTCGTCTTTCTGCTTCTTCTTCATTCTTCCGCTTCTTCTTCGTTCTTTTGTCTCTTCTTCGTTCTTCTGGTTCTTCTTCATTCTTTGATTCTTATTCGTTCTTCTGCCTCTTCGTTCCTCGATTCTTCTTCGTTCTTCTGCTTTTTTGTTCTTTGATTCTTCTTCGTTCTTCTACTTCTTCGTTCTTTGATTGTTCTTCGCTCTTCGATTCTTCTTCGTTCTTTGATTCTTCTTCGTTCTTTGATTGTTCTTCGCTCTTCTGCTTCTTCGTTATTTGATTATTCTCCGTTCTTCGAATCTTCTTTGTTCTTAGATTCTTCTTCGTTCTTCTGTTTTTGCTTCTTCTTCTTCTTCTTCTTCTTCTGCTTTTGTTGCTTCTTTATTCTTCTGTTTTTGCTTCTTATTTGCTCTTCTGCTTCTAATTCTTCTCTGTTCTTTTGCTTCCGTTTCTTTTTTGTTATTTTGCTTCCGTTTCTTTTTTGTTATTTTGCTTCAGTTTCTTCTTTGTTATTCTGCTTCAGTTTCTTCTTTGTTGTTCTGCTTCAGTTTCTTCTTTGTTGTTCTGCTTCAGTTTCTTCTTTGTTGTTCTGCTGCTGTTTCTTCTTTATTCTTCTGTTTATGTTTCTTCTTTGTTCTTCTGCTTCTGTTTCTTCTTTCTTCTTCTTTTTTCTTCTGCTTATTTTTTGTTCTTCTACTTTTTCTTCTGCTTCTACTTCTTCATTCTTTTGCTTCTTCAATCTTCAATTCTTCGATTCTTCTTCTTCTTCTTCGATGACTCTTCTTTGATTTTTTGTGGATGGAGGTCTCAATTATGAGCAAGGATTGAGCATCCTATATGTGGGTTTTTGTTGAGAAGGAATTGCAGGAGTTCCACAAAACTGGAAGATGTTGTTATGCCTCCCAACTTCAGTGCATGATTAAGCACCAACATCCATTAAAATTTTCAAAGGAACTGGAGGCTATGTTGCCTCTCATCTTCAGTGCAATTCCAAAATCATCCTGCAAAAGAACAAAGGAACTGAGCTTTGACCCAATTCCAAAACCTATGAGTTCTTGGTTTTGGACCAAAACCAATTACCTCTTGATGTAGGGTAGGCCAGTGGTGATCGGAAACTACAACTCTACGTGCAGATGCAGGGGTGACACACTAATGCAATGCTACATGCAAGGTGACCGTCGGTCGGCGACGACAATTACTATAAGCAATAAAATTAATAATGTCACACAAATAATTGAAATAAAGAAATAATTAATTAATTTTTAGCAATTAGGCAACGGCTTCCTCCGCTCGGAGGGCCTAAGCAAGCTTGCGGCGAATAATTCCTCATGCAATTATTAGTATAAGAGAACCAATTTCTAGACAACAATAATCCCAACACAATATGATAAAATACCAAATGAAAAATGTCAAGTCACAAAACACAATACCACAAATGCTCACGACGTAGAGGGTTGAACCAAGACACTGGAGAATTTGAAGGCCGGATGCAAAGACGGGCGATCGGAGGTGAGAATGGTGGCACGGTGACGGCGAGGTGGCTGCCCACCGTGGAAAAGAAGGGATACGGGCCGGAAACGGAGAGATCGGGGCGTTAGGAAATAGATCCGGGTGTAGGTGGATAGATCCGGTGTTTTGACGGCGGATCCGGGCTACGGGAAGGGGAATACGGATGAAAATGATGGATCGGAGGGTGGTAGCACTAGATCAAAATAGATGTAGAGTTTTCGGAGCGATGGGAAATGGATCCATGAAGGGGAAGGGGGAGGAGTGGCCGGCTAGGGCAGGTCGGGCCTTAGGGGGGTCGGTTTTGAGGAGGAGAGGGGCGGTGAGTGGGATGGAGGGCTGGCAGCAGGCCGGCGGCCTGTTCTAGGCAAGTGGGTGGCGGCGGACAAGGTGATAACAGGGGGGGGGGGGGGGGGGGGCGGTTTGCTGGACTGCAGGGCGGCGGTTGTTGGGAGGGGGATTTTGGGGATTCTGGTGGCTGAATATGGAGGAGGAGAGGTGAAAAATGATGGTGGGTGTAGGGTGTACCTTGGGGAGGAGTTTGGCGGCCTAGGAGTCGTCACCTAGGGTTCCACGGCGTCGGCACCAAGGAGGGATCGCTGTAATCCGGGAATGCTTCTTCTCCAAATCCAACAGTGCATCATTTCAGCCATCATAGCTCTTATTTATAAGAAAAGAAATGCTAGGGCGTCCCATTGGGCGGCTATGATTGGCCGGCGGGAGATGCCTCAAAATACATGAAATAAAAGTCCAAAAAAAACATAAAGTAATATAATATTTTGACTCGCGGCGATGCTCCAGGAGCAATCGCGGAGTCTAATCGTCGATCCGGGCACGCCATATATGAAAAGTTGTCAAATTGGCCCCGAATGGGCACAAAGTGCGTCCTCGTCTCTGCTCCGCATCAATCTCCCCGGCTTGAAATAATTCATCTCCCGATAAATTGGGATCGGAATTCTCTCGCTGATCGCCAGGTACAACTCGAAGAGATCCACCGGAAGTCGTCCAAGTGTCATCAGCGGAAGAGTGTCATCGTCAATCAATTTCCCCTGACTGAAAAGTTGTCATCTTCGGCGAAAGTAGACGGTCGTGCTGAAGTCGAAGTCCAGGAGTGAATCGATCAAGCTCTGTTGCAAGTATCCAAACGTCAACTACCGTGGGGCGGTCCCGCCAATGTACCAAGTAGCGACAGCGCGGCCCATCTGAAGTAGGAACATACTGGTGGAATCTGAACTCTGTGATGCTCTCATCGCTCATCTCTCGAAGGGTGGAACCCGCTGCGATCGGCAGTGTCGGTAGTGAATCCAAAGAAGACGAATCTCCAGGTGGGTGGGTGGTAGCACGGGGTGGACTGTGGTAGCCATCAGACGTAGGTGGGGTAAGAGAGTGGTAAGACAACGACTGTGGGGGTGGGGGTGACTGGGTACCTCCTCTGCTCGGGTCCACATACTCATGAGGCTCATAGTATGGAGTCAGATTCTCACCATTAAACACATGGTGAATTCTCATAGTGGACGGGATGTCAAGTCGGTAGGCGTTGGTGTCAATACGACTAATAATGGAGTACGAAACCATTCGCCTCACGCTTAACTTCTTGGCAGGCCCCGAAGGGAGCCTCTCAGGGCGGACTCGCACCACTATCTTCTCGCCTACATTAAATATTTGCCCTCGCCTTCGCTTATCTGCATGGACTTTGTAATTTTCATTGCTTATTATTATTCATCGGCAAACCGACTCATGCAACTCATGCAAATGTCGTGCAAAAGACTCAGCATACTCATGGAGGTAATGCAAATGATGCAAAGATAACACGACAGACACGGTACACTCCTTATAGGAAAATCTAATAATGTCTGAGATTTCTCACATGTGGTGGCCTATCAGGAGGTTCTTTCGGCGGAGTGTAGACAAACTCATCTCGTGTGTGACGAGTGCTCAGATGACCGGGAGAGACAACTATATTCAAATACGGGCTCGTAAAGAGCCAAATGTCTCTCGGGGAACGTAGCGCATCAGGGGGGGTCCCCAAAAGGTGTGTAAGAAAAGTCAACACGAAGGAAACGACCACCTGAGTGAAAATCGTGTGCACCGACTAGAAGTCGTGACTGTAAAATATGATGAGCGTCCCAGACAAAAAAGAATTCATCGGGTGGCTCAGCGGGTGGCGTGTCCCAAAACTCATCCAGAGTCTGAGGCATCATAAGGCAGGTCCTCATAATATGAGTATACTCAAGTGGACTCAGGATAGGCCCTACATATGTCATGCTCCACTCAAGGTCCCTTCTCTGGGGCACACCCGAGTCTCAACCTCACCAAGATGTGGCGGATCATCATGAGGCTCAATAGGGGGCTCGTCATAGGGCTCGTCACTAAGGTCAAGGTCCTCCCGATGAGTACCATCGAAAGGGGTAGTGCCCACGTGCATGGGTGACATAGCCACTACGAGATCAACACTATACTCTCGACTTTCAGTAGTGAAGTGAACCGAGACAGTACTAAGGGAAGAGTATGGGGTTCCCAGACTCAAGTGTGGGTCAATGAATATAGTGTCGAGAACCGTGTCTTTGTTCAAAGGGGGTACTAGGTCTACGTGTAAGTCTAGGTGAGGTCAAAAGGATGGGTATACCATCACAGCGTCACTAGGTCACTCATCCTCACCCACGTAACTATGTTGACTAGTCATGCCAGTATACTCTTCACATGTATCATAAGGTCATGATCAGGTTCAACCTCAAGATCACATGAGCACTGAATCTCATCAAACTGAGAAGAATCAGAATCAAGTGTCGGGTCTCTTATCTCGGTGGGAGCACTACTTGCCCATCGGTGGCTTGCCCTAAATCCCTAGGCTTTCCTCGTAATGTAGATCTTAGGAGATCAAATTGAGCTTCTAAGAGATCAAAGTGGTCAAGAACTAATCACATAAATTCAGCCTCCGGTAACTCTCTTGGTGGAACACTAGTAGGGTCTTGACATGTATCGTGTTCCTGCCGATGGTGACCTCTACAGGGTTCCTGAGGGTCATCTTGATGGTAGTTCCTAACATAATCAGATTGTTATGTTTGCTTATTGTGTTTTTAGTATTTCTAGTATTTCCTATTTTTAGTATTTCATTTTGTATTTTCTCATCGTCACTAAAAGAGGGCATGCGGATCTTGTATTTCTTTATCTTGGATGAGAGAATGTTTTTTCCTCCCCTCCTCTCTAACTCGAACTCTCCCCCTCTATTCCTCTCTCTCTCTACCCTCTCCCTCTCTCTCGTTCACCTTCTCCTAGCCGACCGTACGCCTCCGCCCCAGGTTCGTACCATATTACTAGGAGCCGATTTTGCTTCTTCCTATTTTGTTTTCTCCCTGTTTTGTTCATCTCTTGTATATATATGAAGTCCATGTATGTATTGATATACTTGTGAAATATAGTATGAAAAAGTTATTCTACCAAAATTGAGTTTATCATGGTATCAGAGCGAGCGACAGATCCACTGACGATGATTTTTGATTTTCTTCTGCAATTCCATGGATGTCGCGGCCATAGATGTTGTCTCCCATACCGCCGGACCGGCAAAGAAAGTGGTAGAGACATCCTCGCCATTCTTCTTGTCTCATTCCGAGAACCCGGGAGCAATCATCACTACATGTGTGCTAAATGGTGACAACTATGATATTTGAGCAAAGTCTACGCTCAATGCGTTGAGGGCGAAAAATAAAGAGGGGTTTGTTGACGGTTCGTTAATTAAACAGACGGCCGTTTTCGGAAGCAACCAACTGGAAGGCTTGCAATTCTATGTAGATATCATGGCTTGTCAACTCCACTGACAAGTCCATACAACCTAGTGTTGCTTATGATGACTCGGCAAAAGCTCTTTGGGATGATCTTCGGGAATGTTTCTCGGTTGACAACTCCCCACGAGTACACCAACTGAAAGGTGAAATTACTTCCAATCGCCAACGTGGCTCGACGGTAGCCATATACTACACAAAGCTCAAAGCAATGTGGGACGAGTTAAATGGCTATTCCAAGGTGCCTAATTGCTCTTGTGATGGATGTACGTGCGGCGTTGCCAGAGATCTGATTCGCGAACGAGATAAGAAAAAGTTACACCAATTCCTTATAGTGTTGGACGATTCAATATTCGGGACCGTCCGCTCTCACATTCTGAACATGGATCCCTTACCAACTCTTAGCAAAGCATATGTGCAAATCACTCGCGAGGAATGCTACCGGACTATTGTCCGCTGTCAGGATGAACGGATAGACGCGGTGGCTTTTGCAGTCCATGTCGGCTTCAAAAACAAATCCACACCTGGTCCTTCTCTCCCAAAGAACAACTTGCCACGAAAATGCACTCACTGTGGCCGGAATGACCACGAGACGGTTGCTTGCTTCGAAGTCATCGACTACCCAGCATGGTGGAAAGGACCCCGCGGACGTGGTTCAATTGATGGGGGGAATCATGGGCACGGAACTAGGTCGCGTCCTCGTGACAACGGAATCCCTGCTCAGGCAGGCCATGCAATAGGACGGCCACAAGCCAACGAAGGAATACCCGGACTATCCGGCGAACAAATCAGCAAACTACTGGCACTTCTAAAACGTGATAATACCAAAAATCTCTATAGTAAGATTCGTGATACCTCTCTCTGGATTTTAGACAACGGTGCATCAAATCATATGACGGGGAACCGAGACATCTTATCCAACACTCAGAAGGTCACCCCCTTGTCGGTACTCCTACCTGATGGAGCGCAGACATTGGCAACAATGATGGATCGCATCATGTTAAGCCATGAAGTGCTCTTACACAATGTTCTATACGTGCCTAATTTAGCATGCAATTTGATTTCCATTCGCCAACTCATCTCTGAGACAAATTGTCAAATTGTTTTTACTAATGAACCTTGCGTAATACAGGACCATGCTTCGAGGATGTCGATTGGAACGGGTGAACTCCGGGGTGGTGTGTATTTCTTTCGGCCGATTCCAAGAGCTCCAAAGCATTCAGCTATGCGCACCACAACCATGGAATCATACATGGTCTGACACTGAAAGCTAGGGCACCAATCAAGCCATCATGTCTCATTTATTCCAAATATTCAATTTTTAGATTGTAAGAATAAAGAAATATGTGATGCTTGTTTTTGAGCTAAACATACCCGTTCTCCTTTTCCTATAAGTCGGAATATTGTTACTGACTATTTTGACTTTGTGCACTGTGATTTATGGAGACCTTACAAAGTTGCATCATCTTGTGGTGCACACTATTTTTTTTGACCATTATGGATGACAAAAGTCGTGCAATCTGGGTGTACCTGTTAAGAGAAAAGCACAAAGCTAGTCAACATCTCAATGTTTTTTGTTTAAGGGTGGCAACACAATTCAATAAAAGGGTAAAATAGGTTCGCGACGATAATGGTTTAGAATTTGCTCTACGGGAATTTTATAGAGCACAAGGCATTTTTCACAAAACTAGCTGCGTTGGTACCCCTAAGCAGAATGGAAGAGTTGAGCGACGACATAGAAACATCCTGGAGGTAGCTCAGGCTTTAAGATTCCAAGCGACGTTACTTATTCGCTTTTGGGCAGCGTGTGTTCTAACTGATGTATATTTTATTAACCACACTGTCATGGTTACTCTACACAAAAATCACCGCATGAAATTTTGTTCAATAAAACACCATCATACAATCATATCAAAGTTTTTGTTTGCTTGTGTTACGATCACTATAGTCCATGTGTCAAAGATAAATTTGGACCTCAAAGCAGACGTGTTTTCATCGGCTACCCACGCCACAAGAAAGGGTGAAAATTATATGATCTTGAACGAGAAATTTTCTTCGTTTCCTGGGATGTCTCATTCCATGAGGCAGAGTTTCCTTTTAGTAAATAGAACCCTAACATTGAACAACATACTTTGGTAGGAAGCAATTTGCTTGGAGGGGAAGATGAAGCTCCTAATATTAACATAGAACAGGAACAAGACAACAACATCCAGGGCATACAAGAAACGGTGGAATTGGATGTTGAAAGCAAGCCAGAAAATTCAAATGGAAGCGACCTGCAGGTTAATGACAGACCTCGCCGCCAACACAAACAACCTGCTAGACTAAAAGATTTCGTCTTCTTCTCAACAGCCACCAGAAGCAAACCAGAAAATTCAAATTGCCCTCAAAATAAAGTTCAGGACAAAGATTTCAGGTCAAAACGTGCAACATCACCATCAAAACAACATGCAGGGACTATGGAAAAAACAATCAGGCGCAATGGTCAGTGCAAATAAATACGCACACACCACCGGTTCTCTGATCCATGACAACTCCTCAGGTATACCATATACCTTAGTACATTATATGACATTTGTGAAATTTCTCTCAGGGACACAGAGCTTTCCTAACGGCGATTAATTCCACCATCGAACCAAAATTATGTGGAAGCAATGCAGTATCCAGAATGGCAATCCGCCATGGCTCAAGAAATCGTGGTGCTAGAAGCAAATCAAACTTGGACATTGGAAACTTTGCCACCTGCGAAGACGCCCATCGATTGTCGTTGGGTATACAAAATTAAATACAAATCTAACGAGACCATCGAACGTTACAAGGCACATTTCGTAGCCAAGGGGCTACACCCAAATTGAGGGTCTGGATTTCCATGAGATCTTTGCCCCGGTCGTCAAACTTGTAACAGTTTGTGTTTTCTTATTTGTTGTTATTGCCGGGGATGGAAATTGCACCAAATGGATGTCAATAACGCATTTCTCCATGGTGATTTGGACGAGTAGGTCTACATGCGGCGACCCCCAGGTTTCCACTCAGGAGATGATGGGATGTTTTGTAGATTACGCAAGTCCCTTTATGGTTTGCGTCAAGCCTCATGAAATTGGTTTACTAAGTTGAGCACTGCGCTTCGGAGTTATGGTTTTACTCAATCACTTGCAGATTATTCATTGTTTGATTTTTCAGCAAAACGATGTGTTTTTGAGCCTTCTAGTTTATGTCGACGACATCGTCCTAATGGGAAACAATCGTAGGGCTTGTTCAACTTTTAAAAACTATTTGCACCAATGCTTTCATATCAAGGATTTGGGGCCTTTAAAATATTTCTTCGGCATTGAAGTGGCTCGATCACCAACTGGGTTGTTCTAAGTCAACAAAAATATGCATTTGACATCTTAACAGAAACTGGTTTACTTGGATGCAGGCCTGCTGAGACCCCCATGGAACATGGTCACCATTTGGGCTTAGTCGATGGGCCACATTGTGCTGATGGTGGCGCATACCGGTGTCTTGTTGGCCAGCTAGTCTACCACATTATCACCAGGCCGGATATTTCATATGCGGTTCGCGTCCTATCCCAATTAGCCTATGCTCCATGTCAGGAACACTTCGATGCAACCTTACAGGTCGTGAGATACATCAAAGGTCGCCCGGGCCAGAGGATCTTGTTGCGATCTGACTGTGATTTACGTCTTCAGGCCTTCAATGACTCGGATTGGGCAAGTTGTCCTATCACACATCATTTTGTGGCTGGCTATTTTGTCTTGCTTGGTTCCTCTCCAATCTCTTGGAAGACTGAGAAACAAACTACAGTCTCACGATCTTCCGCCGAGGCTAAATACCGGGCTATGGCGGCAGCTACTAGCGAACTCATTTGGCTAAAATCCCTTCTGGCGCCATTAGGAATCACGCATTGTGGCCCTGCCATGCTTCACTGCGATAGTCAGTCTGCCATACATATTGCAGCAAATCCGGTGTTCCACGACGCACCAAACATATCAAAATCGACTGTCAATTTGTGCGTGAACAAGTTCAGGCAGGCACGATCATTACAAAGCACATACAGACAAAATTTCAACTAGCAGACATTTTTACAAAAGCACTCAATCACACCAAATTTTGGTTCTTACTTGTCAAGTTGAGCATTCACAACATACATAGGCAAACTTGAGGGGGCGTATTAAATTTGGCTATATTCAATTATGACAGGATCCATTATTATGGGAATATTTGCTTATATACCATTCTTATTACATGGCATATTTTTAGGAGATCGTGTATTTATTTGGCATATTTCTAAGAGCAGATTATGCTTCTTCCTATTTTCTTTTCTCACTGTTTCGTTCACCTCCTGCATATAAAGGGAGTCCATGTATGTATTGCTAAACTTGTGAGATATTGTGTGAAAAAGATATTCCACCAAAATTGAGTTTATCAGACTTAGGCTCCATTTGGGGGACTGTCGGGTTCATGCGGTCGTAACTGCTTGACTGGTGAAAATAAGTCCCCCCAAACTGAGCCATAGTGGTTATTATACCTTAGCACTACTGCCTCCTGAAAGAAAACAAATAAAGATACCTCACCAACTGCAGCGGAAGGTGTAATTGCTAATAATTCCTTCAGCGAAGCCAACCATTCAGGCGATCTATCTTCAACATACCTGTACATCCCTTGCGTTCATATAACATCATTGCCTTAGTGTTATAAAGAATTTACATAGTTCGAGCTAGAAATTTTTGAGAAATCACCATGGATGAAGGCCAAAACACGGAATCACTGAAGGATACTGCTCGCCCATCTGCTTGACGATGTGCCAATCGTTCTGGGGATACATAGATATCAGTGTGTTAAAGAATGGTTGCCGAAGACGGGGAAACCCTAGCCGTAATAAATCATTCGAGGCTGCGCGGTACCTCGGAGACGCCATTGACGGCGAAGCGTAGCACGCCGGAATCGATGGCCGTGCAGATGAGCTGCGGAGCCACGGCGGAGATCCTCCGGTCTTGAAGATGGCAGTGCGCGTCGAACAGCCTCAACGCAGCAGCTTTTCCACCGCAGCTCATTTCCCGGAATTATTATCACCCCCTCTCAAAGGAACAATGCTCCTCAAAACTTTTCTTCTCCGTTCTGAGTTCTGACTGTAGGATCAAAATTGTATCTATCCTATATCCTATACATAAACAAATAGAGTTTTGGTGTGACCGTGTAACCCTGTCGAACGAATCAATTCTGGCCGTCAGATATTTCATAGGAAAATTTCATCTGCTGGATTTGAGAGAAGATTGGTCAGCTATTAGCCCATACAGGAGAACAGGCTTTCCTTCATTCGATCCTCATCTCATCCCTTTTAAAAAAAATTACGTTGGTGATCCTGCCAGAGCACTGCCGGGCTACCCCTGATGGATTCGCCTGAGTCTGGCAAGCCGGCCGGTGGGCGCCGGTCAGATAGGTGGCGGCTCCGCCGACGGCTGCGGCCAAAACCATGAAGACGGTAGTATTTTAAAAAAAAAAATAGGTTTTTAAAGTTTGTGAAGAAAATAATAATAATATATACAATAAATAAAATAATTTAAAATTTTAAAAATAAAAAATAACATAAATAATTATTTCAAAATTGTATAATTATTTAATTATATAATAAAATACTTAAAAACAAATAAATATTGTTGCGGGCTAACTCGGCGTCTTGGTCGGACCAAAATAAACTGGACCGCCTTAGCTCTCGGTACGGTCGAACGCGCCCACAGTCAATAAAAAGAGAGAGTTGACGCGGGAGGTCTTAACGCGGAAAAACCCCTCAACTGGGTAAAAATCCACGTGACCGGATCTGTGCTAGTCAAAGTCCACTATCACGTTGCAGTTACAAATATGTTCAGAGAATCGAGGGCGACGGCCGCTACTCGTTACAACTTGGAGGTGAGAGAATTTCTGACTCGCAACGGGCAACAAGCTGCGTCGAGGGAGTGCTAGATGCTAGCTTGGTGGCTGGTGTGCTTGAGCGCTGGAGGTGGTCGTCTTCTTCTCTTCTCTGCGCACTTGGGGACTTGGGCGTTCCTCTGGCACGTAGGCGGTTTGAAGATCACCCGAGGGAGGAGTTCGGCGGAGCTCTGACATGAGTAAGAAGAAGACTCCGGAGCAAAAATGTGCGAAATGAGGAGGCATGAGGCTCCTTTTATAGCCTCCAGGAGGTGGTTATGGTGCCCCCCACCTAACTTGGTGGTTAGTGGGTGGTTACCTGTAGATCGGACGATGATGGATGCTCTGTAGTGATCGGACGGTGGCCGACCTGCAAGCGACGGCGGCGGTTGGCGACAGTTGGCGGCAAGGGCGGGAGGCGGCGGCCGACGGCGGTGGGCGACGGCGGTGGGCGACGGCGGGGCCGACGGGCGGAGGCGGCGGCGGCGGAGGCGGTAGGCGGCGGCCGGCGACGGCGGTAGTTGTTGAATGAGAGGCACACATGATTTCTCCTATTGTGGAGGAGATCATATGGAGTGGGTTGACCGGTCAAACCCATGATCTTCGCAATAGGAGAAATTATGGGGGAAGTGGTTAAACGCACACCCAAGCCTTTAAATGGAGCCTCACTCCCATCAATTGCCCCTCAAATTCTTTGTTGTTAGAGGTTGGCACGAGTGAGAGAACAAGGATTTTCCCTCATTCTCTTCGACCATGACGGCGACGAGTGAAAGGCCATAAACAGCGGAGAGCGGCACTCAGCTAGCTCAGGTAAAAATATGTTAAAAGATTTCTGAGGGAGAGAAGAACGACGAGAGGGAGCGCCAGCATGGCGGCGGCCACCCGCGGGCACGCGAGGAGGCGCGCAGACATACGAGAAGGCGCGCGGGTGCGCGTAGACATGCGAGAAGGCGCGCGGGTGCACGCACCCGGTCTCGTTCGCGTGTATCGAGTCGCACGCGTTCGGGCGCGCGTGTGTGCCAGATTGTGTGCGTGTTAATGTGATTGTGTGGGCATGCTCTGCTGAACGCGCACGCTCGAGGGCGCTCATTGACTTACTTCAAGGGGGCCTACCCTTTAATTTTACCGCGCGAGGCGTGCTTTTATATTGTTTCTGACTTTTCCTTTCTTGTGACAGGGCTCAAAGCGTATTGCGAGACCACTGCGTCTGCATTCTTATTTTTCAAACGATCAAATTGCAATTTGGAGAAAAAATTTGGGCTACCTACCAACCTTGAGGTGAGGATACAGTGTCGATTACTGAAGCTCCTTTAGGTGGAGACCGAAAGAGGAAGGCTATGGCGGTCTCCTCTAGCGATGTTGACATGGCGGTCATGGTGGCTTCTTTTAATGCTCGTCCTGAGACTATTCCCGAGGTACAAGTACTTGAGTGTCCTGCCCCCCAAACTCCTTCTCTGGAGGTGGCTGCTCCCCGTATGTTTTCTTCCTTGATGGCAATGAGTGAGGTGGTAAGTGCTTTTATGTTTGTATGTCTTGCACTTTGTTTTCACGTTTGACTATTTGTAGTTAGCACTTTTGCACGCATATTTGTATGACATAGCCACCTTTACATTACTCAACTTCTTTTTTAGCACTGTTCTCGCAGGTCTGTCTTGCGGGAAAGTTCGGGCGAGGCTGGCTCGTGATTTTGCTCGAGGTGGATTCACGGCTTAGTTTGCGCGAGTCTGGCTCGCGGCCGAGTTGGCTATGGACCAATTGTCGGAGAATGTAAATACTCGATCTGTGTGCAACCGCGATGGGAGCAGGCCCTGGTGATAACAAGGTGTTGGCATGCGGTAACGACGGAGAACGTAAGTACTCAATCCTATCGTCGGAGAGTGTAGGAACTCAATCTGATTGCAGTCGTGAGGGGAGCAGGCCCTGGCGATGACAAGGCATTGGTTTGCAATAACATCAGAGAATGTAAGTACTCAATCCGACTACTGGAGAATGTAGATACTCTATTCGGGTGCAATCGCGACGGGGCAGCCCTGACGATGGCAAGGTGATGGTCTGTAGTAACGACGGAGAATGTAAGTACTCAATCCTGCCTCCAGAGAATGTAGGTACTCAATCTGATTGCAGTCGCGAGTGGGGAAGACCCTAGCGGCGGCAAGGCGTTGGTTTGCAATAACATTGGAGAATGTAAGTACTCAATCTGACTGCCGGAGAGTGCAGGTACTCGATTCGGGTGCAATCATGAGGGGCAGGCCCTGGCGATGGCAGGGTGATGGTCTGTTGTAACGGCGGAGAATGTAAGTACTCAATGTCACAACCCACATTTCCTCAACGAGCATGTCGCATCTGTAACATCCCATGTTACTTCTAGGCCCCTTCCACTTAGATTGAGTTAGGCATGGGATGGGTGTCAAGGGTTTTAGCTAGGTTTGACCCTAGGTAGTGAGTTTTAGTCATATGGGGCCCACTATAGGACCAGGTCAAACTAGGTCAAACTAGCCTAAATAGGGACCCAAACCACACCATGACCCCACCACATTGCCCTAACCCTAAAAACAATCCAAGTGCACCCTAGGGCTTGTCACTAGGTCAACACTTTGACCCCAATTGACCAAAGGCAACCTTGGGCTTAATTTGGTCAAACCCACACTCATAAGCCCAATTAGCCTAAGTAGGGCACTCCCTTGACCCAACCCAAGTTGGGTGGTGCCACTAGACCCATTACCACCAAATAGGGTCAGCCCACCTACCATGTTGACAAAGTCAACTCCCCAAGTCAACAATTTGACCTAAAAGAGTGAAATGAGGACCAAGCCATCCTCCATTGGACCCAGCCCACCAAAATTGGCCCATGGCCAGCCCAAGTGAACAAGACCAGTCCTACCCCTCTAAATCAGGAGAGAGAACACATGCAAGGGGGTAGAATTGAGATTTTGAGAGAAGGAGGAGAGAGAAATGGAGAAGAAGGGAATGGTGGCCACATGGCCACCCCTTCAGCTGGGTTTATCTGCCCAAAACCAGATGGCCGACCTCCTCTCTCCATTTCCAGCAGAAAACAAGGGTTGTGTGCCACTTGGCAGCACGGGAGGAGCAACCAAAGCTCAACCGAACTCACATAGGTAATATCTCCCCATATACTCCACCTCAGTCCAAACAGACCTCACCAACAGCTTCAGGAGGTAGAAGGGAGTGGAAATCGAGTGCTGGATCATGGAGAATGGTGGAGAATCAAGATTTCGGGGTGGAGCTCGCCGGCGCACCACCACCATGGCAAACTGCCGCCTGACCCGCAGCCAAGCCCCAATTGAGATTTATTTCACCTCACCTCTACCTGTACTAGATTTCTAGATCCATTTAGGGAGATATCGGGCTCAATCGAGCCCGATGCCATGAGAGGAAAGTGAAGAAATCCGGGCTTTTTCTTCTTGCTCGGGTTCGCCGGAGGAGCCAACTCTGGCGGCCCCACCGCCAGGAAACGCTAGCCCCCACCTTAACGAATGTGGTGGCGATATCCGCCGGCGGTGGTGGTGGCTCAGCTGGCCGGAAACCGCCAGCCAACATCACCCAGGAAAAATCAATCGCAGCCGTTAATCCATTGGAGAAGATGAACAGAACCCGTCAGTTTTCACTTTAAGATTCGTGCAAATCTATTTATATGATTTAATTTAAATGTAATGAATAGTAAAATTCTGTCACATAAAAACAGTCCTTTTGCATGTTATTTTTAGGCCTCTTAGGGGCATTTCCAGAAATTAGTCCCTCAATGAAAAATGTAGCTGACTGACTTACCTTTAATATGCCACCTTAAAGTTGTGATTTAGTGTAATGTACGGTCCTGTAGGGCATTTCTCCTAGGACTGGTCCTAGAGTAGGGCAGAAATTCATTTGGATGCCCAGGTCAAACCAGTAATCACCATGGCCCCAAATTTTGGGTACATGCATGATTAGGGCATATTTAGCCCCTTCAAAACTTTAGGAATTTTTGGAACAACTTTTCCTATAGTTTTTATCAAAATATCAAAATATAAATAAGTGAAATATATGGAGCTATATACCTCCTCATGGCCCCAAATTCTTGGTGGTAGGTCAATGGGGACATCCTTGGTGTATGATAAAAATTTCAGCACCTTTGGTTTACTGCATGTTGGAGAATCCACTTGCATGTGTTAGTTCATATTTTGCCTTGGTGTGCAAATAGCAAAAATTCAATTATGGTGTATTCAGCCCAATGGTTGCATGCAAAGATCTTGGAATTGTTTACAGTGGTTCATTAGGGTAAATTTCATCCCTCAAATTAATCATGGGATTTTTGGAATCAAAAATCCCATTTATTGGAATTTATTTTAAATATAGCTATTTTGGAAATAAAATTGGAAAATAGGTTTTCCTCAAGCACAAATCCTAAAACTTTGCCAAGGTATATATAAGGTTACATATGACTTAGGAAAAATATGATCCCTCTGTTTTGAAGAGCTTTTGGAATAGATATCTCAAATTGCCCATTTTACCCTTATTTCATTTAATTCTTGAAATGATGGATATGCACCTCAGAAAAATTTGGAATTTATTCTACTGCTATAAAATTGTATTATTAGTTTTGTATAAATTTCTCAGAATTAATGGATGTATTGTTAGTTGTTAAATTAATACAATGTCATTTTTGGTAAATATGTTATAATGGCATTTTATAAGCCATTACACAATAACAATTGATGAGACTCTGCCAATAATCATAAATTGGTATTTTAAATGTTCTGTAATTTTCCTGGAATTTTGGATTACATATTGCCTATACTTCATTTGGAAAATGGAATTTATGTGAATTTGGTATTAAATAAGAAATTGGAATAAATAATTAAAGGACAATTATGGAACTATGTAGACAGTAATATTTTATCATTATACAACTCATGAAAAATTACCTAGGTCAGTGGATATTAAATCAAACTACTTCACGTGTAAAGTGACCTAGTAATTAATTTAAAAGATTTAATTAAAGGACTATTTGGCCAAGGAAAATTATGAGAATTCATAGGGTAGTTCCCTTAGTCCATACCACCCTAGGATAAATATTTAGGGGCAAGATGCCTTAAGGTTTGAAAGATCCCATTTTTATGGTAATAATAGGACATGGTCTGCATATAACATAAATAGGTCTTACCTTAGGGTTACCAGGGGATTGATTATCGGAAGAAATAAGAGAGTGCAACATGAATGATCCCTGGTGGGTTGTATGGTCTTAGTGATGGGTTAAAGGTGCAAGTCTTAGGGTAGCAACTAGAGTGGGGGTCGACGGAAGACCGTTGGTTTCCCGGTAACACCTTAAGTCACCAGGGTTGTACTAGAGCAATAAAGAGAGCTGGGGTGAGACATGGGTAGCCATCAACTAAAATAAATATCCTTGCGAAAGGGAACGTTGGGCGTAATCCCAACACAGTTCCTAGTGCCCCTTGAGAGCCCTTCACAGGGAATACCGGGGGCAGTCCTGGGATTAACCTTAAATCACTAAGTATAATAACCCGTAGATAAGTGTAGTCTAATAGGTTAAGACATTTGTGTACCTTCTCACCCGTGTAGGGTTGGAGAGATTCATGATATATGCTCACCCGTGTAGGGTTTGAGGGAATTGGTATAAAGACACAATTGTGCGTTCTCACCCGGGTTGGGTTTGAGGTTTTCAGGACGGGTTTGGTCCTGCGAGCGTAAGGCTCGGAATGAAATACTTGCATGCGCATAAATCTAGTGGCGGGGCATGCGGTACTGGCCGTTCGTCACACCGATGACAGTACGGTGCACCAGACGGTTGTGAGGGTTAGAGGGGCCAGTGGGTTGTTTTACACTGCGGTCTAGAGGACGATCCACGATAACGCACATCCGACCCAACAAGACTGACGGGTTGTCAGCAAAGTACGTACGCGAGACTCTACAGTGCACCTTGGACGTGTACAGAGGCGTATGAGAGGGGTCTAAGGCTTGGTAGTGTGCATACCGGTCTAGAAGCGGAGACGCCCACTCCGCTGCTGCCGTACCCACAGCGGTGGTACCCGAGAGTGATGCTAGCTCTCAAAAAGTGGGAACTAAAGGTCTGTGATCACAGAGTCGTTGTGTGTTAGTTGCACTTGCCTGTGCATAAAATTGCATCATAACATTCATTCATGTTAGGTCATACGCCTCATAGATCCTTATCATATAAATTAGTATGAGCTCTTTTATATGATAAGTTAAATTTCCTGGAAATCCTAACTTATATATTTGTATGGGCATTTATATAAGTTAGGGTACGTTTGTGATGATAGTATAGTGATAGTTTAGTTTATTTACTTGCTCATACTACTGTTCTTTACTTCCTTTACTGTACTGCTCTTACTTACCACTTGTACCATACTTAGAACTGCTAGAGTAGATCATTATTACTTGTTACAACTGCTAGTTAGATTCTGTCACCTGCTTCCACTTTGCTACCCCTTGTTGTCCTCCGCTTCGTCCTCCCGCTCGGTGCCTAGGAGCTGCGGGGCGAGGTGCTGAGGAAACGACTTAGTCTTTTTGACTAATGGTCGGTGACCAAACTATTTTTAGGAGCCCGTGGAGATGGAGCACGAGCACTTCGAGGAGGCAGGACTTGAAGAGCAGATACCGTTTCAGCAGGCTACTACCACTACCGTGCGTCCTCAGGTGGGACGAGATCTGATATACTAGTATAGCTTCCGCCGTTATTCATTTTGAGAGAGAGTGGTTTTGATGTACTGGGCATAAGCCCTTATTACTCTTTCTTTCTGTACTCTTATGTGGACTATTGATGTACTTTGCATTTCATTTATATGATTGTACTATGTGGCTTGTGGACTTGTAGATTTGTTACATTTTTTTTCTCATATTGGCCTATATATATATGATCGTATTAGCCGGCAGGATCGGCGTGTTGCGGTGTCGGCTAACTCCTGCGTTAGTGCCACCGTAAGACGGCGGTTCTGGGCATAAGGCTCGGTAGACCTCCTTGGTAAGGGGGAGGTTGGAGTCTTACAAACTGGTATCACTTGACCAACGATCATATGAGAAAGAAGTCCACAACACCGGATCACCCCCGCTCGAGCATTAGTTTGTGGACAAACTATGCAGAGGAAGCCGTGGTGAACCATGTGTAAAAGTCACATAAAATGGTACACGAAGTACAATGAGTTAGGCCAGTTTTGTTCTAACCTTACCTTTATGCAACCTCCACAGGTCGCCGCGCCGCAAAATGTGGCTCCTCCACCTCCAGCTGCCACTCTATTCCTACATACGGAGATGGGGCAGACCTTGACGACAATTCTGGATGCCTTCAGATCCCAACAAGTCCCGGCCCCACAACCAAATCCGGGGTCGAGCTGGCTGAGTGCATTCAAGAGCCTGTCCCCACCAGTGTACTGTGGGACAGAGGATGCGGTAAAGATGGAGGAATGGCTGGAGACCATACACGAGATCTTAGCAGGCACCAGCTGCCCGGTCGGTCAGGCAGTACCTCTAGCCACCTCTACACTAGAGGCTCATGCGAAGAGATGGTGGAAATCAGTGCGGGAGTCTACATATGCGGACTTTGAGCTGTCAAAGATATCATGGGAGGAGTTTGGCGATGTATTTCTGGAGCACTTCATCTCTGCTACGGACAGAGATGCCTTGGAGGAGAGGTTTTTGAACCTCAGGCAGGGGACTAGATCAGTGATCGAGTATCAGCGAGAGTTCTCTCATTTGGCCAGGTTCGCAGGGATTCAGGATACCGATGATAGGAGGTATGCCAAGAGGTTCTACCGGGGCCTCAGGGACGATTTGAGGAAGGCCTTGCTGTTCATTTCTCATGGCACATCTAGGCAGATCATCGAGATGGCAAAGAAGCTGGAGGCTGACCAGCTGATGGTGCGAGCCGGAGGGAAGAGACCGTTTGATGGGTCCACATCAAGAGAGGGCAGCAGGGGCTCTCAGAGAGGCAGGACTATCGGATACAAGAAGGGTGGGGGACGTCGTCGTCCCAACTTCAGGCAGGAGCAGGGGCCTCCTCCAGCATTGGCTCCCCCACCTCTACATATCCATGATCCGAGGAGACAGGATGACCGTGGCCGCCGACAGGTAGTTTGTTACGGATGCCGCCAGCCCGGGCACATTAGGTCAGAGTGCCTGCATCGATTCCATCCTCCTCCTCCTCCACCTCTAGTGGCCCCAGTGCAGCAGGGCCGAGGCCGAGGCCGGGGATATCACGGCAGGAGACGCGAGCAGGAGCAGATATACGCCTTGGACCTCACCGAGCCAAGGAACCCCGAGGAGGTTATCACAGGTACTTAAAGTTAATTATTAAATTTCTTGAATTTTCAATTATATAGTACCTGGAACTATAGGATACCAATTAATTTTAACGTAAACAAAACCTCAGGCATAGTTATGATCAGCGGCAAGCCCGCTCATACTCTCTTTGACACGGGTGCTTCACACTCGTTCGTATCCGAGGCCTTCATAGACGGACTCGAAGGCGTGGAGAGATTTCCTGGGCTAGAGATGAGGGTGCGTCTACCCGATGGGTCAGAGCAGCGGACCACTGCACATTGTGATATGGAGGCCGAGACTGGCGGCAAGGCATTTGAGGCGCCGGCAACTATTCTGAAGCTGCAGGACTTTGACTTGATTTTGGGCATGACATGGTTACATCGGAACCATACTCAGATCGATTGTCCATCAAGAAGGATCACTCTAAGGCATGGCGACTCTCATGTTATCATCAAAGGTATTCAGCCCATCTGCCATACATTGTTATCTTCTGTACATGCTGTGAAGGCCCACGAGCAGGGAGAAGAAGTTTACCTTATCTGCTTTCAGATGTTGGGGACAGAGACTTCTATTTTAGATGTTCCGGTGATCCGGGATTTCCCCGACGTATTTCCGGAGAAATTGTCCGGGCTACCACCAGCCAGAGTCGTGGATTTCGGGATCCAGCTAGTGCCGGGAGCGATGCCGGTGTCCCGGGCACCTTACAGGATGGCTCCCCGGGAGTTAGCAGAGTTCAGGACTCAACTTCAGGAGCTACTTGAATCAGGATTTATGCGGCCTAGTTCATCACTGTCACAACCCGCATTTCCTCAACGAGCATATCGTATCAGAGCAAGAGAAACTACGGGTTATGATGCCACGTCGTGCAGGGGATAACTGCACACGCTCAGGCAACTCTTGACGCTTACTTTATAAGTTGAAATGCAACCGTGGAATAGAAGAAAACTTTTGAATTGAATGGCCGTATCCCACGGCCTTAAATAGCAAAACTGTATTTGTACGCGACGGAAATACTTTGCTTATTGATAATGAGCTCCTATATGCAGCCTATCATGATACTACTATAAGAAATCCTCTTTGTTTACGTTATTTGAAAAATAAGTCTTAGTTGTTTAAAACATGTATGCATGATATACATAATAGGTTTGTTTGTTTAGCTTTAAAATATCTAATGCAACCTATCATATATCCTTCCCAAGAGCAAAAAAAACATCATCTAAATGAGTCACATAGCAGTCTATTATTCATACATCACAAGTAAGAAAACCACCAATGGGCGCCAACAAGCTGACACGAACCCATTGGGGCATAGGTATGTCTGTACAACAAAGAGAAGAACTACCTCGCTAAGTATGCTTGGCTAGCTCCCAAGAAACGCCACCAACCAACCTAGCCGCTCAACCGGCTACAACCTGCACCTGAGGCATTCAAGAAAGAATACCTCAGCAATCAACCAAACCATACAAAAGAGAACATGAATTTCATAATGCTAAAGAAGGGGCTTACCGACCCCGTAGCAATGCTTCATATAAGTGAAAAGAGTGCATAAAACAAGTGGAAAACGCACCAAAACACATGCCAAACGCACCAAGTGCGTACAAGTTCATCAAGTCCTGCTCAATCCGCAGGAGAAAAAGATAAAACACATGCCCATTCCATCATTCATAGGACAAGAAACTACTATACAAGTGAAGCATAAGCAGCGGTTAAGTTCAATTCCGCAAGGGTCTTATCGGTGGAGGCCCTCTAAAGTGGAACGCACCAAACAAAATCAGCCCAAATTGGGGCCAAAGTGGTCTCTCTAACCACAAAAACAAAACCCGGTGGCCACAGGCTGAAACCACACCACCCCTTGTAAAATTCTCACACAAATGCTCCTGCCATGATTCACAAATTCGCTTCGCAAAACGCCCCATAACCCAAGGTAACACGTTCCTTTCATCGTTCTCACCCATGACGACAAGTTGCTACAAAAAAAATAATTAAGCCATGATCTACATGAATTACACGATGAGGAACAAGAACAAATCCCATAATTAGGCAAGAAAAGGCTACATGAACATGAATCAAATTAGAAGGGCTAGATGAACAAGAATCCAATAGCTACATAAATTCCATGAACAAGAGAGATTTGAGAGCATAGGAAACTTAGCTACATGAACATGAGCTACATGAATCATATGAACAAAAGAGACTACGTGAATCATCCTAAACAAAACTAAGCATGGAACATCATACTCATTCAGCATAGGGAACTTTACAAGCATAATAAGGCTAGTGAAGAAGAATCCAACACAAGAAAATCAAGCTAGGAAAATGAAAGAGAAACACTAGCTATGTTGGCATAAGCAAAATTAAGAAAGAAGATTAGCAAGGGTGGAGAACACCGCTTGCCTGAACCGAGACGATGCCGCGACGGCTGCTCCTCTCTTTCCTTGCCTTGCTTGCTCCCTTGCTCTCTTGCTTTCTCTTTGAGAGGAAGAAGAAGATGAAGAGAAGGTGAAAATGAGAAAGACAATTCTCTGTTTCGGCCTTATTTCCTCCAGCATAGAGCTGGACCGTTCGATACAGAATCAAGGAAATGAACGGCACAAAAAAACTGGAAAAACTCGATTTTCGGGCCGGTCACGCCCTGTGTCACGCCCGTGACACAGGGCGTGTATCATAAGCGGCGCAGAAAGTCGGCAATTCCAAGTTTATCCACATGGTATACGACCGGGTACACGCCCGTGACGGGTCGGTCACGCCCGTGACCTAGGGGCGTGTAGCCCGTGTCTCGACACCTCATCGACACAAAGTGTCGATATTCGACACAGCTGGACACGCCCTGTGACACGCCCGTGTCACAGGCCGTGTCCCCTCGCTCGACACCCGACACTCAATACTCGACACTCGACACTCGACACTCGACAAGCTGGACACGCCCTGTGACACGCCTGTGTCACAGGCCGTGTACCCTCACTCGATACCCGACACTCGACACTCAACACCCGACACTCGACAAAGCGGGACACGCCCTGTGACATGCCCGTGTCAGGGGGCGTGTACCCCATTCGTCGAGCTCAACTCGACGCAAGAAAAATTCGTCGAGTCAAGGAGGTCACGCCCAGGTCACGGCCTGGGTCACGCCCGTGACAGGGGGCGTGTCTAGCACAAAAACGACCATTTTTCCCTGTTTTGAAAAATGTTTCTGTGACGTCCTAGACCATTTTTGCCTTAATAACTTTTTACCCCCTTTTTTTGTTTCCTGAACCAGCACCTCACTTCAGCAACATTTCCCGGGCGCGAAAAAAGTGCAAACATTCCCTAAGAGGCCTCACCGAGTCCCCAATTTGGATGCCGGTTGGCTGGGGAATCGTGCAACTAAAACAGCCACTCGCAAGCCCGCGGGAAAACCATGCTCAACTACGATCAAAGCCAACGTAACGCCCATCATGCGTACGCAATCAAAAATCTGGGGCGTTAAAATCACTCCCCCTAACAAAAAGTTTCGCCTCGAAACTTTTCACAAAATCAAATACAAAAGCAACCCAAAACATGAATACATTACGTCACATACCAGTTTAACTATGGGAACAAATGAGGGTGAGCCGCCCGCATCGTTGACTCGAGCTCCCACGTTGCGCTTTCCACATCCTGATTTTTCCATAGCACCTTGACCATAGGAATCCTCTTTCTCCGCAACACGCGATCTTGGGAGTCCAATATTCGGATGGGCATCTCCACATAAGAAAGGTTTGGCGTCAATTGCGGCACCACGTCCAACACTTGGTGATCATTCCGCATACACTTGCGAAGTTGGCTCACATGAAACACATTGTGAACACCAGGAAAGTTCACGGGTAATTCTATTTTGTATGCGGATGCACCAACTCGCGCAAGAATCTTGAAGGGACCCACAAATCTTGGGTCTAATTTGCGCTCTTTTCCAAACCGTTTAATCCCAACCATTGGGGAGACTTTCAAGAAAACGGAATCCCCCGCCGCAAATTCTAATTCCGACTTTCGTCGGTTGGCGTACTTTTCATATCGCTCTTGGGCGATTCGGAGCTTCTCCTGAATACCTCATACGGCAACTTCCATGTCCTCGAGCGCCTCTGGACCCAACAAAGGCCGCTCGCAAACCTCAGCCCAAAATAGTGGGGTCCGACATCGACGCCCATATAAAGCTTCGAACGGAGCCATTTGCAAGCTTTCTTGATAGCTATTATTATATGTGAATTCCATAAGCCGCAAACGTTCATCCCATGCTCCGCCATACTCAAGAATATAGCATCGAATCATATCTTCCACAATTTGGTTTTCTCTTTCTGTTTGGCCATTCGTTTGAGGATGATAAGCCGTGGAATATCGCAAATCTGTCCCCAAACCCTCTTGTAGACTTCGCCAAAAACGAGAGGTAAAGCGGGAATCTCGGTCTGAAATGATATTCATAGGCACACCATGCAGTCGGATGATCTCGTTCACATAGAGCTCCGCTATTATCTTCATCGGGTAGTTGACCTTAAATGGTATGAAATGAGCACACTTGGTCAATCTATCCACGACTACCCACACGGAGTCATGTCCTCGTGAAGATCTTGGTAAACCTGTAATAAAATCCATTGAGATGCTTTCCCACTTCCAGTTGGAATCTCCAATGGTGTCAACTTGCCACCAGGCCTCCCATGATCCGCTTTCACCCGCTTGCAGGTATGACATTCATCTACAAATTGCGCTATATCTCTTTTCATTCCATACCACCAGATAATTTGTTTCAGATCATGGTACATTTTTGTTGAGCCTGGATGGTAGGCCATACTTGAGCCATGTGCTTCCCGACACACCATCTCGCGAATGTTTCCAACGACGGGAATACAAAATCGACCACGATACTTTAACGTGCCTGCACCGTCAATCGCAAAATCTGGTAATTCATCCTTTTCAGTCCGAAAAAATAAATGTAACAGATCAGGATCATCTTTTTGATGTTGTCTTGCAAGCACCAGCCATGACGGTTCTTGTATTGCCGAATGACTTTGCGGGTCATATTTGCCCACAGAAATATCCATCAATAGAAATTCCTCCACAAGACGGTCGACCGAAAGATGAAATAATTTCCCCGTCTTCCGACTCAAAGCATCGGCCACAACATTCGCTTTCCCCGAGTGATATTGAATGTCCACGTCATAATCAGCTACATACTCAAGTCATCACCGTTGGCGCAAATTCAGTTCTTTCTGCGTGAAGACATACTTCAAGCTTTTATGATCTGTAAAAATTTTACACTGTGCACCATACAGTAAGTGTCTCCACAACTTCAAGGCAAAGATCACCGCTGCGAATTCCAAATCATGCGTTGGGTAGTTCTTTTCATGACTTTTCAACTGCCGAGACCCATACGCAATCACCTTCTTGTCTTGCATTAACACACAGCCAAGTCCAACGTGCGACGCATCCACAAACACTTCATAATCTTTTCCTTCTGTCGGCAAGACCAACACAGGAGCGGTACATAATCTATGTTTGAGTTCCAGGAATGAGGTCTCACACTTGTCATTCCATTCAAATGCCACATTGTTCTGGGTTAAGCGAGTCAAAGGTGCGGCCAACGTAGCAAAACCTTCTACAAATCTGCGATAATAGCCGGCCAAGCCCAAGGAGCTTCTAATCTCCTTGGGTGTCTCTGGTCTTCTCCACTCCATAACTGCAGCAATCTTTTCGGGATCCACTGAAATTCCTTGGTAATTAATGACATGACCCAGAAAAGCAACTTGAGGCAACCAAAACTCGCATTTGCTTAGTTTGGCGAATAATCGTTGGTCTCGCAACGTGGCCAATACCAATCGCAGATGTTGTTCATGCTCCTCAGCACTGCGGGAGTAGATAAGAACATCATCAATAAAAACCACCACAAATTTATCCAAATAGTCCTTGAACACCCTGTTCATCAGATCCATGAAACCTGATGGGGCATTGGTCAACCCAAACGACATCACCAGAAATTCAAAATGGCCGTGCCTTGATCGAAATGCAGTTCGCGGAATATCAGCTTCCCGGACCTTGAGCTGATGATAGCCCGAGCGGAGATCAATCTTCGAAAATACGGAACTGCCACGCAGTTGATCAAACAAATCATCGATTCTTGGCAGTGGGTACTTGTTTTTAATCGTCACCTTGTTCAACTCCCGGTAATCGATGCAAAGCCGCATCGACCCATCTTTTTTCTTCACAAATAACACGGGTGCACCCCAAGGTGATGAACTCGGCCTAATAAACCCTTTTGCCAACAAGTCATCCAGCTGTGTACGCAACTCTGCTAGCTCACGCGGGGCCATCCTATACGGCGCTTTTGCAATCGGTCGCGTACCCGGCTCCAAATCAATAACAAACTCGACATCACGATCAGGTGGAAGACCAGGAAGGTCAGTAGGAAAAACCTCTGGGAATTCACGCACAACAGGAATCTCCTCCAAATGCGGCAAAACTGCACTAGTCCCCACAACGGAGACAAGACAAGCAAAACAGTCGGAAACAAACAACGTCCGAACACATACCGCCGAAATCCCTGGAGAATCCTGGCAAGAGTCACCATATACACTCCCTGGCTGACCATCGTCTTTGATAAAATCCAAGCGCTTCCCTCTGCACTGGATGATGACGTCATAGCGGGATAACCAGTCCATACCCAGAATGACATCAAAATCCTCCAAATCGATCACTTTGAAATCAACCTTTGCTCGAAATTCGCCCAACAAAATGGGACAATCAAGAAGACCCCAGTCTGCCACCACAGAAGCACCAGAAGGAAATTTCACCAAAAATGCATTCCCCACTCGATCTGGTGTCAGATGATACCGATCCAGAAAGTTTCGCGCCAGAAATGAATGGGTCGCGCCAGAATCAAAGAGAACACGCGCCCAACGGTTCTTTACCTTAAAATTTCCTATAAGGGTATATATACTAAGAACTACACGTAAGAGGCAGAAACAAAATGTGAACTAGAAAAATGAAGCGAACCTGAGATCACGTGAGGTGACGTCTGAGCTTCCTCTGCTGAGACCACATTCAACTTCCCTTTGCCTTTGTCTACACACGGAGGCGGAGGCAAAGCCTGGAGTGGTGCGGGTTGCAAAACAGGTTGGATCTGCGGGCACCTTGCACGAAGATGTCCTGGTCTGCCACACTGAAAGCACACCTTGTCTTTGACCCAGCAGCGGCCCACATCATGACCTCTTCTCCCACAAAATGTACACTCCAAGTCTCTGGTTGGCGCACCCTGAATGGCGTGCACCTGCTCCTTCTTTTGCATCCCCAACCGCTTGAAACATTTCTCAAACGGGTGACCGGCTCGGCCACAGAAGCTACATAGTTCCTTCTTCTTCTTTACGTCTGACTCGTGGGACATTTTCTCTCCCACCAGTTGTCTCTTGCCCTGCCTCATCTGCTGCCCTCTTTGTTTAGCATTTTCTATAGCTTCCACCTTCAACGCAGCCTCAACCGTAGTGGTGTAACTTGTCGCTCCATAAGCACTTGCGAACTGCGGCACGTCGCTGCGGAGTCCGCCAAGAAATCTCTTTACTCGGTCAGCTTCCGTAATTACCAAGCTCGGAGCGAACCGACTTAACTTGCTAAACTCAATTTCATACTCACTCACTGTGCGTTGCCTCTGCTTCAAGTACAAAAAGTCATTCATCAGGCGGTCCCTTTCCACTGCCGGTAGAAACTTGCGCCGTAACATTTCTTTGAATGCTTCCCACGAACAGCCCGCCCCTAGACCTTCTTTTTCTCGCAACCACCAACCTTTCGCCAACCCTTTGAGTTGATAGGCGGCAAGCATCACCTTCTGGTCCTCGGTAACGCCAGAATACACAAACATCTCTTCCAACGTAATCACCCAATCATCCAAGATCACAAAGTTTGCTTTTCCATCATAAGTCGGTGGTCCAAGTCGCTGAAACTGCGAGATAAAAGTCATCGCAGGAGGGACCACTACTGGGGGTATCACGGTCACTGAAGGAGTAGAAATCGTGGGGCCTCTAACAGTCTCTTGTCCTCTTGGTGCCAGCCCAGACATTGCTGATGACATAGCTTGGAGCTGGGTCTGCACTTCTTGCACCTGCCTTGTCAAAGCCTCATTACTTTGGCGAAGACTATCCATCAGGGCATTATTCTGCGCGCCCGAAGACTCGCCCTCGGATTGGGGAGTTTGCCTTGTCACTGGACGCTTCGACATCCTATGCACACGTTCACTCTTGTCAAGCTCAAACCCAACAAAACACACAACGACTATGTACAGACCATACATATAACAATATGAACATCAACTGCTAACTTGCTCTGGGAGTTTGAGAATGATGGTATGTCTAGCCTAAAGATGACTCACCGTCATCCCACTAACTTGTGCCTAAACCATGAATGCATGACTTTCTTTGACCCAAAACCATGTGTGTACAGGTGTCATCATGTAAGTCTTAGCTTGGCACGTTGTGCTCATGCAATGCTATGTTATGCGTGCTGTGCGATGCAATCTAGAAAAGGCCTTAATGTATGCCATGAGCGGTCGTACGCATCACAATGTTATGCATCCCATACTATATAGCATTGCATGCAACGAAGAAAAGAAAACGTGCTAGTCGCATCCATGTGGTAAGGTTATGCATCCCATACTACATAACCCGCACATGTTGCCCCTATGGTGGATCCATATACAACCACATATTATGCATCCCATACTACATAATATGCCCCGTATACTTCTTGTCGTGTCATGAGTGTAGTGTACGTGCTTCGGCCAAGACATACTGATGGCACCTCGGTGTGTGTAGGAGATGATGCTTAGAAGCACAAAATACAAGGGAAAGTTTGCCCGACCAAATGTCAAGCAAACCTCCCTCTGATACCAACTGTCACAACCCGCATTTCCTCAACGAGCATATCGTATCAGAGCAAGAGAAACTACGGGTTATGATGCCACGTCGTGCAGGGGATAACTGCACACGCTCAGGCAACTCTTGACGCTTACTTTATAAGTTGAAATGCAACCGTGGAATGGAAGAAAACTTTTGAATTGAATGGCCGTATCCCTCGGCCTTAAATAGCAAAACTGTATTTATACGCGACGGAAATACTTTGCTTATTGATAATGAGCTCTTATATGCAGCCTATCATGATACTACTATAAGAAATCCTCTTTGTTTACGTTATTTGAAAAATAAGTCTTAGTTGTTTAAAACATGTATGCATGATATACATAATAGGTTTTTTTGTTTAGCTTTAAAATATCTAATGCAACCTATCATATATCCTTCCCAAGAGCAAAAAAACATCATCTAAATGAGTCACATAGCAGTCTATTATTCATACATCACAAGTAAGAAAACCACCAATGGGCGCCAACAAGCTGACACGAACCCATTGGGGCATAGGTATGTCTGTACAACAAAGAGAAGAACTACCTCGCTAAGTATGCTTGGCTAGCTCCCAAGAAACGCCACCAACCAACCTAGCCGCTCAACCGGCTACAACCTGCACCTGAGGCATTCAAGAAAGAATACCTCAGCAATCAACCAAACCATACAAAAGAGAACATGAATTTCATAATGCTAAAGAAGGGGCTTACCGACCCCGTAGCAATGCTTCATATAAGTGAAAAGAGTGCATAAAACAAGTGGAAAACGCACCAAAACACATGCCAAACGCACCAAGTGCGTACAAGTTCATCAAGTCCTGCTCAATCCGCAGGAGCAAAAGGTAAAACACATGCTCATTCCATCATTCTTAGGACAAGAAACTACTATACAAGTGAAGCATAAGCAGCGGTTAAGTTCAATTCCGCAAGGGTCTTATCGGTGGCGGCCCTCTAAAGTGGAACGCACCAAACAAAATCAGCCCAAATCGGGGCTAAAGTGGTCTCTCTAACCACAAAAACAAAACCCGGTGGCCACAGGCTGAAACCACACCACCCCTTGTAAAATTCTCACACAAACGCTCCTGCCATGATTCACAAATTCGCTTCGCAAAACGCCCCATAACCCAAGGTAAAACGTTCCTTTCATCGTTCTCACCCATGACGACAAGTTGCTACAAAAAAATAATTAAGCCATGATCTACATGAATTACACAATGAGGAACAAGAACAAATCCCATAATTAGGCAAGAAAAGGCTACATGAACATGAATCAAATTAGAAGGGCTAGATGAACAAGAATCCAATAGCTACATAAATTACATGAACAAGAGAGATTTGAGAGCATAGGAAACTTAGCTACATGAACATGAGCTACATGAATCATATGAACAAAAGAGACTACGTGAATCATCCTAAACAAAACTAAGCATGGAACATCATACTCATTCAGCATAGGGAACTTTACAAGCATAATAAGGCTAGTGAAGAAGAATCCAACACAAGAAAATCAAGCTAGGAAAATGAAAGAGAAACACTAGCTATGTTGGCATAAGCAAAATTAAGAAAGAAGATTGGCAAGGGTGGAGAACACCGCTTGCCTGAACCGAGACGATGCCGCGACGACTGCTCCTCTCTTTCCTTGCCTTGCTTGCTCCCTTGCTCTCTTGCTTTCTCTTTGAGAGGAAGAAGAAGATGAAGAGAAGGTGAAAATGAGAAAGACAATTCTCTGTTTCGGCCTTATTTCCTCCAGCATAGAGCTGGACCGTTCGATACAGAATCAAGGAAATGAACGGCACAAAAAAACTGGAAAAACTCGATTTTCGGGCCGGTCACGCCCTGTGTCACGCCCGTGACACAGGGCGTGTACCATAAGCGGCGCAGAAAGTCGGCAATTCCAAGTTTATCCACATGGTACACGGCCGGGTACACGCCCGTGACGGGTCGGTCACGCCCGTGACCTAGGGGCGTGTAGCCCGTGTCTCGACACCTCATCGACACAAAGTGTCGATATTCGACACAGCTGGACACGCCCTGTGACACGCCCGTGTCACAGGCCGTGTCCCCTCGCTCGACACCCGACACTCAATACTCGACACTCGACACTCGACACTCGACAAGCTGGACACGCCCTGTGACACGCCCGTGTCACAGGCCGTGTACCCTCACTCGATACCCGACACTCGACACTCAACACCCGACACTCGACAAAGCGGGACACGCCCTATGACACACCCGTGTCAGGGGGCGTGTACCCCATTCGTCGAGCTTAACTCGACGCATGAAAAATTCGTCGAGTCAAGGAGGTCACGCCCAGGTCACGGCCTGGGTCACGCCCGTGACAGGGGGCGTGTCTAGCACAAAAACGACCATTTTTCCCTGTTTTGAAAAATATTTCTGTGACGTCCTAGACCATTTTTGCCTTAAGAACTTTTTACCCCTTTTTTTGTTTTCTGAACCAGCACCTCACTTCAGCAACATTTCTCGGGCGCGAAAAAAGTGCAAACATTCCCTAAGAGGCCTCACCGAGTCCCCAATTTGGACGCCGGTTGGCTGGGGAATCGTGCAACTAAAACAGCCACTCGCAAGCCCGCGGGAAAACCATGCTCAACTACGATCAAAGCCAACGTAACGCCCATCATGCGTACGCAATCAAAAATCCGGGGCGTTACAATCGCCATGGGGAGCGCTAGTTCTATTTGTAAAGAAGAAAGACGGATCGTTACGGTTATGCATAGATTACCGGGAGCTGAACCGGTTAACGGTCCGTAATACCTACCCACTACCTCGGATTGATGAGCTATTTGACCAGTTACAGGGAGCCTTCTGGTTCTCTAAGCTAGATTTGCGATCCGGTTACTACCAGCTCTGCATCAGGGAGGAGGACATACCAAAGACGGCGTTCAGTTCACGCTACGGATTATACGAGTTCACGGTGATGCCTTTTGGGCTCACGAATGCCCCTGCCGCATTCATGAGTCTAATGAACCGTGTATTCGAGCCCTTCTTAGACCACTTCGTGATTGTATTCATCGATGACATTCTGATATATTCACGGACTCAGGAGGAGCATGCAGAGCATCTGGCGCAGGTCTTGCAGAGGCTGAGAGAGTCCCAGTTGTACGCAAAGTTTTCGAAGTGCCAGTTCTGGCTGAAGGAGGTGGCTTTCCTGGGACACACGATCAGTGGGGCTGGATTAGCAGTGGACCCAGCCAAGATAGAGGCAGTAAGGGATTGGCCACGGCCAAAGACAACATCCGATATTCGCAGCTTCCTGGGTTTGACAGGGTACTATCGGAAGTTTGTGGAGGGGTTCTCGAGGATAGCCCTCCCCCTCACGACTTTGACGAGGAAGGATACTGAGTTCACCTGGACAGAGCAGTGTGAGGCAGCATTTTAGGAGCTGAAGGACCGACTCATCTCATCCCCTATTCTTGCGCTTTCATCCGGGAGTGAAGGATTTTAGATTTACACAGATGCCTCTTACCAGGGGATGGGTGCTGTCCTGATGCAGCATGGACATGTTATTGCTTATGCTTCGAGACAGTTGAAGAAGCATGAACATAACTATCCAGTACATGACTTAGAGCTCGGGGATGTGGTATTCGCCCTAAAGATATGGAGGCATTACCTATACAGGATTCATTGTGATATTTATTCAGATCACAAGAATCTTAAATATGTCGATACGCAGAAGGATTTAAACCTACGATAGAGGAGATGGCTGGAATTCCTCTCCGATTATGATTATAAGATCCACTACCATCCGGGGAAAGCAAACACAGTAGCAGATGCTTTGAGTAGGAGGCCCGACACTTCTGGACCGGAGCCACGATTGATGTCTTTAGAGCTGCTACAGATGATGGAGGACATGCACATTACCATGGTATCTGAGGCCGAACCAGTGGTATATCGTGAGTATTTGAGCTCAGTGATCAGTAGTGATGACATCCGAGAGCGCATCCGAACACATCAGAGGCAGGATGCTGCATTACAGCCGATTTTCAGTGCCCTAGAAAGGGGCAAGGTTGAGGACTACACGATACAGGATTATCTTCTTCGATTCCGTGGACGCATTTACATACCCGCAGGAAGCAGTATCCGGGAGGACATACTCAGAGAGGCTCATTGCTCCAGATTTTCAGTGCATCCCAACATCACCAAGATGTGGGAAGATTTGCGGAGGTCTATGTATTGGCCTGGAATGAAGAGGGAGATCACTCATTTTGTGACATTCTGCGAGACGTGTCAGCGCGTGAAGGCGGAATGTAAGAGCCCAGGAGGTTTGCTACAACCACTGCCAGTACCAGAGTGGAAGTTTGAGGACATTGCTATGGATTTTGTACACGGATTGCCTCGCTCCCACTCTGGGCATGATTCTATATGGGTTATAGTGGATAGACTGACCAAGGTAGCGCGGTTTATTCCAGTTCAGAAGGATGCCCCGGTTGCAGTTCTGGTGAGATTATTTGTGGAGCAGTTCGTCAGATATCATGGCATTCCCAGGTCGATTGTTTCGGACCGTGATGGTCGGTTCACTTCGAGCGAGTGGAGGGTCGTGCATGCTTACTTGGGATCTCGGCTTACTTTTAGTACAGCCTTCCACCCGCAGACCGACAGACAGACCGAGCGGACCATCCGGACCATGGAGGACCTACTCAGACTATGTATATTGGATACGGGGAAGCCTTGGGAGAGGCTGCTGCCACTGATTGAGTTCTCGTACAATAACAACCACCAGGCTAGCATCCGGATGGCTCCATATGAGGCACTTTATGGGAGGAAGTGCCGGACACCTCTATCATGGGTTCAGGATGTGGACACCAGGGCTCTTGGATCAGATTATATAGAGGATACTGAGGTTCAGATTCGTTTGATCAGGGATCGGCTACTAGAGGCCTAGAGCAGGCAGGCAAAGTATTATGATGCTCGGCACCGGAAGGTGGATTTCCAGGTTGGAGACAGAGTTTTCTTGAAGATATGTCCAGTACACGGTGTCTCTCGGGTGCGGAGGCACAAGAAGCTCAGTCCACGATAAATAGGGCCATACTTGATCCTGGAGCGGATCGGCCCCTTAGCTTACAGACTACAGCTGCCACCGGAGTTGGGTGCATTACATGACGTCTTCCATGTCTCTTCCTTGCGAAGAGCACTCCTTCGGCCGGAGCAACACATTACTACTACAGCCGGACCGATTGAGCCTGACAGATCAGTTAGATTGGAGTCGATCCGGATTGACGATACAGCCATCCGAGTGTTGCGGAAGAAGAAGGTTCCTTTTGTAAAGGTGTTGTGGTCCAACCATGGACAGGAGGAGCACACCTGGGAGCTGATGGATCTAATGCTGGAGCGACATCCGGAGCTGTTCACCTCAGGTATATTTTAGTTTACACGTTAAAAATTTATTATAAATCTTGCAAATAAACCCCGTAAACCGAACTTAAATTTCGAGGACGAAATTGTTTTTCTTGGTTGTTGGAATTTGTAACATCCCATGTTACTTCTAGGCCCCTTCCACTTAGATTGGGTTAGGCATGGGATGGGTGTCAAGGGTTTTGGCTAAGTTTGACCCTAGGTAGTGAGTTGTAGTCATATGGGGCCCACTATAGGACCAGGTCAAACTAGGTCAAACTAGCCTAAATAGGGACCCAAACCACACCATGACCCCACCACATTGCCCTAACCCTAAAAACAATCCAAGTGCACCCTAGGGCTTGTCACTAGGTCAACACTTTGACCCCAATTGACCAAAGTCAACCTTGGGCTTAATTTGGTCAAACTCACACTCATAAGCCCAATTAGTCTAAGTAGGGCACCCCCTTGACCCAACCCAAGTTGGGTGGTGCCACTAGACCCATTACCACCAAATAGGGTCAGCCCACCCACCATGTTGACAAAGTCAACTCCCCAAGTCAACAAGTCAACAATTTGACCTAAAAGAGTGAAATGAGGAGCAAGCCATCCTCCATTGGACCAAGCCCACCAAAATTGGCCCATGGCCAGCCCAAGTGAACAAGACCAGTCCTACCCATCTAAATCAGGAGAGAGAACACATGCAAGGGGGTAGAATTGAGATTTTAAGAGAAGGAGGAGAGAGAAATGGAGAAGAAGGGAATGGTGGCCACATGACCACCCCTTCAGCTGGGTTTATCTGCCCAAAACCAGATGGCCGACCTCCTCTCTCCATTTCCAGCAGAAAACAAGGGTTGTGTGCCACTTGGCAGCAGGGGCGGAGCAACCAAAACTCAACCGAACTCACATAGGTAATATCTCCTCATATACTCCACCTCAGTCCAAACAGACCTCACCAACAGCTTCAGGAGGTATAAGGGAGTGGAAATCGAGTGCTGGATCATGGAGAATGGTGGAGAATCAAGCTTTCGGGGTGGAGCTCACCGGCGCACCACCACCATGGCAAACCGCCGCCTGACCCGCAGCCAAGCCCCAATTCAGGTTTGTTTTACCTCACCTCTACCTGTACTAGATTTCTAGATCCATTTAGGGAGATATCGGGCTCAATCGAGCCCGATGCCATGAGAGGAAAGTGAAGAAATCCGGGCTTTTTCTTCTTGCTCGGGTTCGCCGGAGGAGCCAACTCCGGCGGCCCCACTGCCGGGAAACGCTAGCCCCCACCTTAACGAAGGTGGTGGCGATATCCGCCGGCGGTGGTGGTGGCTCAGCTGGCCGGAAACCGCCAGCCAACATCACCCAGGAAAACTCAATCGCAGCCGTTAATCCATTGGAGAAGATGAACAGATCCCGTCAGTTTTCACTTTAAGATTCGTGCAAATCTATTTATATGATTTAATTTAAATGTAATGAATAGTAAAATTCTGTCACATAAAAATAGTCCTTTTGCATGTTATTTTTAGGCCTCTTAGGGGCATTTACAGAAATTAGTCCCTCAATGAACAATGTAGCTGACTGACTTACCTTTAATATGCCACCTTAAAGTTGTGATTTGGTGTAATGTACAGTCCTGTAGGGCATTTCTCCTAGGACTGGTCCTAGAGTAGGGCAGAAATTCATTTGGATGCCCAGGTCAAACCAGTAATCACCATGGCCCCAAATTTTGGGTACATACATGATTAGGGCATACTTAGCCCCTGCCAAAATTTAGCAATTTTTGGAACAACTTTTCCTATAGTTTTTGTCAAAATATCAAAATATAAATAAGTGAAATATATGGAGCTATATACCTCCCCATGGCCCCAAATTCTTGGTGGTAGGTCAATGGGGACATCCTTGGTGCATGATAAAAATTTCAGAACCTTTGGTTCACTGCATGTTGGAGAATCCACTTGCATGTGTTAGTTCATATTTGGCCTTGGTGTGCAAATAGCAAAAATTCAAATATGGTGTATTCAGCCCAATGTTTGCATGAAACGATCTTGGAATTGCTTACAGTGGTTCATTAGGGTAAATTTCATCCCTCAAATTAATCATGGGATTTTTGGAATCAAAAATCCCATTTATTGGAATTTATTTTAAATATAGCTATTTTAGAAATAAAATTGGAAAATAGGTTTTCCTCAAGGACAAATCCTAAAACTTTGCCAAGGTATATATAAGATTACATTTGACTTAGGAAAAATATGATCCCTCTGTTTTGAAGAGCTTTTGTAATAGATATCTCAAATTGCCCATTTTACCCTTATTTCATTTAATTCTTGAAATGATGGATATGCACCTCAGAAAAATTTGAAATTTATTATACTGCTATAAAAGTGTATTATTAGTTTTGTATAAATTTCGCAGAATTAATGGATGTATTGTTAGTTGTTAAATTAATACAATGGCATTTTTGGTAAATATGTTATAATGGAATTTTATAGGCCATTACACAATAACAATTGATGAGACTCTGCCAATAGTCATAAATTGGTGTTCTAAATGTTCTGTAATTTTCCTGGAATTTTGGATTACCTATTGCCTATACTTCATTTGGAAAATGGAATTTATGTGAATTTGGTATTAAATAAGAAATTGGAATAAATAGTTAAAGGAAAATTATGGAACTCTGTAGACAACAATAGTTTATCATTATACAACTCATGAAAAATTACCTAGGTCAGTGGATGTTAAATCAAACTACTTCATGTGTAAAATGACCTAGTAATTAATTTAAAAGATTTAATTAAAGGATTATTTGGCCAAGGAAAATTATGAGAATTCATCGGGTAGTTCTCTTAGCCCATACCACCCTAGGATAAATATTTAGGGGCAAGATGCCTTAAGGTTTGGAAGATCCCATTTTTAGGGTAATAATAGGACATGGTCTGCATAAAACATAAATAGGTCTTGCCTTAGGGTTACCAGGGGATTGATTATCGGAAGAAATAAGAGAGTGCAACATGAATGATCCCTGGTGGGTTGTATGGTCTTAGTGATGGGTTAAAGGTGCAAGTCTTAGGGTAGCAACTAGAGTGAGGGTCGACGGAAGACCGTCGGTTTCCCGGTAACACCTTAAGTCACCAGGGTTGTACTAAAGCAATAAAGAGAACTGGGGTGAGACATGGGTAGCCATCAACTAAAATAAATATCCTTGCAAAAGTGAACGCTGGGCGTAATCCCAACACAGTTCCTAGTGCCCCTTGAGAGCCCTTCACAGGGAATACCGGGGGCAGTCCTGGGATTAACCTTAAATCACTAAGTATAATAACCCGTAGACAAGAGTAGTCTAATAGGTTAAGACATTTGTGTACCTTCTCACCCGTGTAGGGTTGGAGAGATTCAGGATATATGCTCACCCGTGTAGGGTTTGAGGGAATTGGTATAAAAGCACAATTGTGCGTTCTCACCCGGGTTGGGTTTGAGGTTTTCAGGACGGGTTTGGTCCTGCGAGCATAAGGCTCGGAATGAAATACTTGCATGTGCATAAATCTAGTGGCGGGGCATGCGGTACTGGCCGTTCGTCACACCGATGGCAGTACGGTGCACCAGGCGGTTGTGAGGGTTAGAGGGGCCAGTGAGTTGTTTTACACTGCGGTCTGGAGGACGATCCCCGATAACGCACATCCGACCCAACAAGACTGACAGGTTGTCAGCAAAGTACGTACGCGAGACTCTAGAGTGCACCTTGGACGTGTACAAAGGCGTATTAGAGGGGTCTAAGGCTTGGTAGTGTGCATACCGGTCTAGAAGCGGAGACGCCCGCTCCGCTGCTGCCGTAGCCACAACGGTGGTACCCGAGAGTGATGCTAGCTCTCAAAAAGTGGGAATTAAAGGTCTGTGATCACAGAGTCGTTGTGTGTGAGTTGCACTTGCCTGTGCATAAAATTGCATCATAACATTCATTCATGTTAGGTCATACGCCTCATAGATCTTTATCATATAAATTAGTATGGGCTCTTTTATATAATAAGTTAAATTTCCTGGAAATCCTAACTTATATATTTGTATGGGCATTTATATAAGTTAGGGTACGTTTGTGATGATAGTATAGTGGTAGTTTAGTTTATTTACTTGCTCATACTACTGTTCTTTACTTCCTTTACTGTACTGCTCTTACTTACCACTTGTACCATACTTAGAACTGCTAGAGTAGATCATTATTACTTGTTACAACTGCTAGTTAGATTCTGTCACCTGCTTCCACTTTGCTACCCCTTGTTGTCCTCCGCTTCATCCTCCCGCTCGGTGCCTAGGAGCTGCGGGGTGAGGTGCGGAGGAAACGACTTAGCCTTTTTGACTAATGGTCGGTGACCAAACTATTTTTAGGAGCCCGTGGAGATGGAGCACCAGCACGTCGAGGAGGCAAGACTTGAAGAGCAGATACCGTTTCAGCAGGCTACTACCACTACCGTGCGTCCTCAGGTTGGACGAGATCTGATACACTAGTATAGCTTCCGCCGTTATTCATTTTGAGAGAGAGTGGTTTTGATGTACTGGGCATAAGCCCTTATTACTCTTTCTTTCTGTACTCTTCTGTGGACTATTGATGTACTTTGCATTTCATTTATATGATTGTACTATGTGGCTGTGGACTTGTCGATTTGTTACATTTCTTTTCTCATATTGGCCTATATATATATGATCGTATTAGCCGGCAGGATCGGCGTGTTGCGGTGTCGGCTAACTCCTGCGTTAGTGCCACCGTAAGACGGCAGTTCTGGGCATAAGGCTCGGTAGACCTCCTTGGTAAGGGGGAGGTTGGAGTCTTACAGTATCAGAGGAAGAGGAAAAACGAGTTATGATGCCACGTCGTGCAGGGGATAACTGCACACGCTCAGGCAACCCTGTACACTTACTAGTCTAGATTAAAATCATCAGTTATATGCAAGAAAACCGTTTAATTTGATGGTCGTATCCCTCGGCCTTATGGATCAAAACGTGGTTGTACGCAGCGGAAAAAAAATTACGTTAGTTATGATTTTTCCTAGATGCACTCTAGATTTATTATACCATAGAAAATCATCTATTTTTACGTGGTTTGAAAATACGTCTTAGTGTACCAAAACATGTATGCATGACATAGATTAGTAGTTTTGTTTTAACTTTAAAATATCTAATGCAACCTATCATAAATCTTTCCCAAGAGCAAGTAGACATCATCTCATCCAAATGTTTTATATTAGCAGTCTAACATTCATATGTAGCAAGTAAAGAAAGCCACCAATGGACACCAACAAGCTGACACGAACTCATTGGGGTGTATGTATGTCTGTACAAGAAAGTAAAGAACTACCTCGCCCAACAAGCTCGACAAGCTCCAAGGAAATATCACCAAACTCTAGCCGCTCAACCGGCTACAACCTGCACCTGAGACATTCAAGAAAGAACACATCAGCAATCATCAAGGCTACAACATAGAGCATTAAGTTCAAAAAATATGACGATGAGGCTTACCGACCCCGTAGCAATTTTTTCATATAAATCGAGTGAAAAGAACAGGGTGGAAAACAAGTGCAAAACACGGCCAACCTAACGTGTAAAACGCACCAAGTACGTGAAAGTCTCATCAAGTCCTGCTCAACCCGCAGGAGCAAAAAGGCAACACATATGCTCATTCCATCATCCGACACTCGACACTCAACACTCGACACTCGACACTCGACATTCGTCGACCCAGCGGGACACGACCCGTGACACACCCGTGTCACGGGGCGTGTAACCCATTCGTCGAGCTCAACTCGACGCAAGAAATTCGTCGAGTCAAGGAGGTCACGCCCCAGGTCACGCCCTGGGGCACACCCCGACATGCCCGTGTCGGGGGGCGTGTTCCTCCCGTAACTTCGTCGAACGAAGTTCGACGACAACAAAGCCAAAACGCATCCCGAGCTGGACACGCCCTGGGACACGCCCGTGTCCCAGGCCGTGTTACTAAAAAAATGCTTATTTGTCACTGTTTTGAAAAATGTTCCTTTCTCGGCCTAGACCATTTCTTCCTTAAGGACTTTTTACCCTTTTTTGTTGTCAAATCCAGGAAACATGTTTCATCTACTAACTCCACATCTTCCATACAAAATTCCATACAAGCAACCCATTTTGAGCATGCATTCCCCAAACATAGACTCAGGCTCGAGAAAGTGCATGCATTCCCTAAGAGGCCTCACCGAGTCCCCAAAAATAGACTCCGGCTTGTTGGGGAACCGTGCACCTAGGCTACCAAAACAACCACTCAAAAGCCCGCGTGAAAACCATGCTCGAACAACGGTCAAAGCCAACGTAACGCCCATCAAGCGTATGCAATCATTCAACGAAAAATCTGGCGCGTTACACTCAATCCGACCATCGGAGAATGCAGGTACTTGATTCGGTTGTGCGACCTAGCCTGGGTATGAGTTGATTGCAATAGAGTGTAAATACTTGATCTGGGTGCAATCGTGAGGGGTAGGCCCTGGCGATGGCAGGGCGATGGTCTGAAGTAATGGTGGGGAATGTAAGTACTCAATTTGACTTCTGTATAATATAGGTACTCAATCCGGTTGTGCGACCTAGCCTGATAATAAGCCCATTATCGGAGAATGTAGATACATATCCGGGTGCAATCGCGAGGGGGGAAAGCCCTGACGATGTTACAATATTGAGCGTCAATGTTGGCAAAGAACCTGCTTGTTTGGCTTGTAAGCATGGCTTTACCTAGAGATTTCAGATTGATATTACTGGAACAAATACGATATTGCACCTAGAGATAAACATAGTTCGAGCGGGCCTGAGCTCGCGACTTTTACAATCACAAAATGACAAAAGCAAGATGCAAGAGGATGCAGATAATAAAGAGTACAAATAAAATAAAAAACATAGAGGGAAATACGCAATGCAAGTCGCAAGCTGTCGGTATGCTACGGGGGATCTTCCTGCGTCGGGAAGAGTGTCCTTCCTAGGAATCCACTGTTGGGCGTAGGTTCATACCGTCAACACTGAATGTGGTAGTGGATATTGGTTGTGCCTGTCTTGCGTAGCAAGCATGTGCTTCTTCTTGATTTTCACGAACAACTCTCACTCCTCCAGGGGTTGGAAATTTCATTGCAAGGTGGAGGATTGACGGTATTGCTCCGAAAGTGGACTGAACTGGTCTTCCAAAAATGGTGTTGTATGCTGAACTTGAATTGATCACGACAAAGTTGACATCATGGGTAGCCTGCTTCAGGAAATCTCTCATCATGACGGGCAACGTGATTGTGCCTTGGACCTGAATGAGGTGGTTGTCAAAACCGTAGACGGGGGCTCTTGCGGGGCTAATATGCTGCTTAGTGAGCTTCATACTTTTCGGGGCGGAGAGGAACAACACATCTACCGAGCTTCCGTTGTCTACCAGGATCCTTTTGATGTTGAAGCAGGGATCTCTGATCCCGACATGGATAATGAGGGGATCTTGGTTGGGCGTCTGCAGCTCTTCGAGGTCCTTGTCGTTGAATGTGATGGTGATATCCTGATTTGGCTTCCTATTTGATCCTTTTACTAAAAGTATCTGTGTTAGGGTCCCGACGATGGTATCCATGTTGTCCACCATCTGTCTTCCCCTACCAGTTCCCTGCGGTGGTTTTTGCGCTGGTCCTTGTAAGAATCTCCCAAGGAGCCCTTGGCGGATGAGACGCTCAATTTCATCTTTCAGCCCGACACACTTTTCGGTGTTGTGACCAGGCGAGCGGTGGAACTCACAGTACTTTGTCTGGCCAGCATTAGGATTTGGTCATGGTATTCTTGGTCGTTATAACGTCGGATTATTCTGAATTGCATACATCACATTAGTGCGGGTAGTGTTCAGAGGGGTGTACTCTAGAAATGGATGTTGCCCCCCATTCCTTGGAGGTTCACGTTGATGGTTGCCATTACGGCGCTCAGCCTAATGCCGTTCTTCTTGTCTTATGAGAGTTTGTTCTTCTCCTTTCTTCCTTTTGTGTCTACCTTTAAACTGTTGGCGGTGTGCTTCGATAGCCTCGTCGGCTGCTATCTGGGCCTCGACCTGGTGAATAAGATCTGGATAACTGGGCACAGTTTCCCTCATAAGGGCTAAATAGAAGTCGTTGGGGCGGAGTCCGCCAAGGAAGATGCCACTGAGAATTTCAGGGTTGACGCCCGAAATTTGACGTGCATCTAAGGTGAAGCGGCAAAAGAAGTCCTTAAGGCATTCTCCTTCATTCTGTCGAATGCCCGAAAGGTGCGAGGGATCACGAACAATTCTTCAGTTGTCAATGAATTGGTCAGTGAATTGTCTTGACAGTTCTACAAAATTTGTTATAGTTCCCTCTCTCAGGGAGTGGAACCAGGTACGTGCTTGGCCTTTAAGGGTAGCTAGGAAGACTTGACAGAGCAATTGGTCTGTTGCGTTATAGATCCTCATAATAGTGGTGAAGTGGTTGACATGTTCCAACGGATCGTCTGTTCTGTCGAACGTATCGATGTTTGCCAGCTTAAAACCATGAAGAATTGGATGAGCCAGGATTTGCGGTGCGAGGGGGGAGCCTTGGCAGAGTGTTCGACGAGTATGAATATCCCGTAGGCCGGCCTGACGGTATTCTTTTGTGATCACCTCCTGAATTTCTTCCCGGGTGAACCTTTCGAGTGGAGGAAATTGGGCCTCGTCTCCCCAGTTGTGCCGGTGTCACCCAGTTTCAGTTCCTCCATGAGCCTGGTGAGTGGAGCTGGCGGCGTCAGAGTATTCTTCGGGCGCCTCTTGCGCCCTTCCATGATTTGGCAGTGGCGGGTTAACCGGTACTAAAGGAGCAGGAGGCGCTCCCAGAATCATGAGTAGAGCAAGCATTTCAGTTTGTTGCCCCCTCCATTTGTCGAACTCGCCCCTCGAGGGCGGTGACGGGCGTGAAAGCGGCCTCAACGGTCAATGATGTAACGTTCCCTGGGCCGTCCGTGGGCCGCAGCCCACTAGGCCTCCGTTATACCATTACTGGGCTGCAGCCCAAGCACCCCAACCCCTCTCCCTCCACATGCGGGTTGTTGGTGGCCGCAGCCTCCCTTTGATGAGTGAAATTCTCCCGTTAAGCGGACAACACGAGGACTTCCCAGGGGGTCACCAATCCCAGGACTTCTCCAGTCCGAGCACGCTTAACTATGAAGTTCTTTCAACTCTCATCACCATTTGGGCTGAGTTCATCTAACATAAAATGCTGCGCTAGAATGTTTTGAGTTAGGATACGCGTAGATTTTGATTCCCACACGTGACTCCGCTGTTTGTCCGTGAAATATGGCGTGGGGTCCCGGTCGGACCCACCGTTATATTGCATGTGACAGATGGAGGTGTTACAAATGACACGTTCACCAGATAGTGGGAGCGTGCTGGTTCAGCATATCTTTCTGGGATGGATCCTTCAGCAGCGTGGGCACTTCTTTTCGCCATTGAAGCGGAGCTTGGATGTTGCAAGGAGGGAGGTCTTGGCTTCCAAAGGATGTTGGGAATCGTGGTTCCCACAGACGGCGCCAAACTATTGCGGACTAACTCGGCGTCCAGGTCGGACCGCAATAAACTGGACCGCCTTAGCTCTCGGGACGGTCGAGCGCGCACACAGTCAATGAAAAGAAAGAGTTGACACATGAGGTTTTAACGTGGAAAAACCCCTCAACTGGTTAAAAAATCACGTGACCAGATCTGTGCCGGTGAAAGTCCACTATCACGTTGCAGTTACAATATGTTCAGAGAATCGAGGCCGATAGGCCGCTCCTCGTTACAACTTGGGGGTGAGAGAATTTCTGACTCGCAACGGGCAACAGGCTGTGCCGAGGGAGTGCTAGATGCTAACTTGGTGGCTGGTGTGCTTGAGCGCTGGAGGTGGTCGTTTTCTTTTCTTCTCTGCGCACTTGGGGACATGAGCGTTCCTCTGGCTTGTAGGCGGCTTGAAGATGGCCCGAGGGAAGAGTTTGACAGAGCTCTGGCCTGAGGAAAAAGAAGACTCCAAAACGAAAATGTGCAAAATGAGGAGACCTGATGCTCCTTTTATAGCCTCCAGGAGATGGTTATGGTGCCCCTCCCCCTCCCCCACTAACTTGGTGGTTAGTGGGTGGTTACCTGTAGATCGAACGGTGGTGGACGCTCTGTAGTGATCAGACGGTGGTCGACCTGCAAGCGACGACGACGGTTGGCGGCGGCGGTGGACGGTGGCGGCCGGCCAGGCGGCGCCCAACGACGTCGGGTGGCGGCGGGCGGCGACGACGTTGGGCTGGGCGGAGCCCGCCTGGGGCGCCCGGAGCCTGTCAGGAAGTCCTGGGTACTGTCGTACAGGGAACATGGGGTCCCACATGCACTGTCACTCGTTTTTAAAATTAAAGAAAATATTTGGACATTTTTCGTTTGCAGTCCCATTCAAAACAGAAAAATAATACATTTGTGAAAAATTACTCTTTCGGCAACGGTTTAAATATGCGTTCTTTGCCTTTTGTTCTCCTAAAAATGGACTCGGGGGAGTAAAGTGCGTCGTGCACTTTACGGCTAAAATGCGGGCATCCAACGGCCCATGTGGATGTCTGCACACATCTCAAAACGAGTACATCTCATCTCACTTTAAAACGTGTACGAGCATCCAACGCGGACCGTTGGATGCCCACACTTTACCGTAAAGTGCAGTGAGTGCTGGCATTCCACATTTCCAATTTGTCATTAGTAAAAAAATAATATCATTATCATTACTATCGTTGAGTATTAATTGATGGACTTTTGAACAGGCCTACGATAATATCGATGCTTAACATTTACTGAGAAGTCAAGAAAAACCAAAGAGAAAAAAAGATGTTCATAGGTCGGGAAAGGGGGTGGAAGGGTGCAGATGATCCATTTTACCTTAAAGTGCGGGAGTCTCCCTCATGATATGCGTGGATGCTAGCACACATCTTAAAGTGGATATATCTCAATGTGCTTTGAGATGTGTGAGAGCATCCAGCAAACCGTTGAATGCCGTCATTTTATAGTAAAGTGCACCCTGTACTCCCCCCTCCCGGTCTAAAAATGACCTCTAAAAGGGGGTGAACTTGGTGTAACGCATATTTGATATTGTGTATTAGCTTATTTTGTCTGTCCCATCTTCGATCAGACCGTCAGCCAAAAAATATGGGCGTCTTACTTGATCATATGGCCGACAAACAGATGGCGTTGGATTAAGCAGCTAACAAACCATGCAACATCTAAAAATTATCCCCAAAAAGTGTTAGAAATTTGATATATAAATATATATATATATATATATATATATATATATATATATATATATATATATATATATATAACATTTCTTTAGGAAATGGTTTCATTGAAGCCTTTAGGTGTTTGGTATTTGAGCTCCATATTTTAAGGGAAAAGCTTTAAAACCAAATGGAGGGAATCCAAAATTTTGGAGGAAACCCCTCTTTCACTAAGGATGAAATCCTATAGTCTCACCTTGCCTACCTCCATTCTTATGAGAGTGTTTATAAATAAAGTTCCTCTCTGTTATATGTTCAAAAGTATATAAGGAGAATCTATGCACCACACACGCGCGCGCGCACACGCACCGCACCAGACCGGATTTGGGATTTGGGGAATAATTGAATTGAATTGTTAATTTTGCTCCAAATAGTTTTGTCTCGGCTGTTCTTTTATCGAGCGTTTTTGTTCGTCAACCGCTGTTCGTCGACCGCTGTTCGTCGACCGCTTTCGCCAGCGCTTTTCGTCGACCGCTGCTTTTCGTCGACCGTTGTTCGTCGACCGCTGCTTTTCATCGATCGCTCTTCGTAGAACGCTGCTTTTCGTCGACCGCTGTTCGTCGACAGCTGCTTTTCGTCGACCGCTATTCGTCGACCGGCTTTTTTTTGACCGCTTTCGCCAGCGTTTTTCGTCGACCGCTGTCCGGTCTTTTCGTCGACCGCTTTCGCCAGCACTTTTCGTCGAACGCTTTTTGTCGATCTTTAATTACGCTGACGTTTCTAACGTTCTTTTCTTTTCTAACCATTCATAACCGTCAAAATTAATGACGAATTTATTTCTTCTATTTACCGAGATTTCAAGTAACGCCTCTCCAGGAATCGTTTCAAGGCGATATATTATTCTTTCTACGCTTCTGAAAAAAAGGAGACAATTGCCGTTTTTGGTTTTCCATCTTCTATACATTAGCTTCATCAAGTGGTGGTTCAGGTGCTCCGTGCTTCTTCAATGTCCGCGCACATCGGAGTTTCGGGATCTAGCCGGGTGTTGTACCTTGGAGGAGTGAGCATCGGTTGAAAGTCCTGTCGGAGGGTGGTGCAACTTCTTTAGGATAGTGATCACACGCCTTACCCAGGCTCGATTCTAAACCTATAAATTTTGTTTTTCTCCTTCACTATTTTGGATCAGTTTTAAAAAATCAAAATTTTCTAGATCTATATTTTACCGTTGTTATGTCTTCTTTTTCGAAGTATAAATATATATATATATATATTATTCTGAAATAAATAGGAAAATTATTCCATCAGTCTAAAGAAGTTGCTAATTCCACGTCAAATAAATAAATAAAATCAAATTAATCAAAATGATTCTGTCCACTTTCATTTTCGTCTGTACAACAATTTATTATTTATATTTTAAATTTCAGAAAACTATAATGGCTTCTAGATCTGAGGACTCTGCCGGGATCAAACCCGAGAAATTTAATGGAAATGGTTTTCGTCTTTGGCAAGCTCAAGTAGAATATTGGTTGAATACCCTAGGTCTTTTGTCTGCCATCTTCGATGCCCCCTTTCAGAAACTGAAATCCCTAGCGCTGCAAATGCAGTTGCTTCGTCTTTACCATCATCCTCATCCTCATCTGCAAACACCACTAGAACTTACGTAAGACATGTCCCTTATAGAGATCTAGTAGATGTTGAATATCATTGTCGTAATCGTATCCTAAGTGCCTTATCCGACAGCCTTTACGATGTCTTCCTTCAATATCGTACAGCTAAGGATTTGTGGTATGCACTTGAAGCGCGCTATAACCTTGACAATGCGGGTATAGAATGCTACAATGTTTCCAACCTCCACAAATTCAAGATTGATGCTTCCAAGCCAATCAATCCTCAACTCCATCAACTAGATGAAATGTTGTCCAAGATCCGAGCCGATGACTCAATCCTTTCCGAAAATTATTTAGTGGCATGTCTTATTGATGCACTTCCCGACTCTTGGTACGGCTTTAGAACTAGACTAAGGCATTACCAATCCAACCTTACTTATGTTCAAATCCAAAATGCAATCCGCATAGAGGAAGAACATAAGAATAAAAATTCTAAAAGTCCAAAAGACCTTGATCCTAAAGTAAATCTCACCGAATCGCAAGGCAATCCTTCTTCCCGCCATCACTTTAAAGCCAAAGGAAAGAACCATAAGAAACCTTTCCGTCAAGGTTCCCGTCATCAAAAAACCAATCAATCCAAGCCTAGTTCCTCAAACCAAAATCTAGGTAAAGGGAAATGGTGCTTCATTTGCGGTCGCACCAACCACCTGTCAACCAACTGTTTGTACAAGAAAACTGAACCGGTGATAGGCAAATCTCATGGCTCCAAGGCACAAGCAAATATGATTCAAGCTCCAAACCAACCTATCTTCAGGTTAGATTATTCTCCAAGTCTTCATCTCACTTGTTCATCAGATTGGTGGCTTGATTCAGGAGCAAATGTTCATACTTGTTTTGATCGTTCTTGCTTTGCCACCTTTCAGGACATCAGTGGAGGAAGCGTGATATTAGGAGATGCCTCTTCGGCTCAAATTCTTGGATGCGGGTGAGTGGATCTTAGGTTGACATCCGAGAAGACACTAGCCTTGCATGATGTGCTCTATGTGCCGATAGTTAGGAAGAATCTTATTAGCGGCTCTTTATTAGTGAAGAAATGCTACAAGATAGTTTTATAATCTAATAAAGTTGTAATAACTTTGAATGATATTTTCATTGGTAAATGCTATATTTGCGATGGATTATTCAAATTGAATGTTGCTGATTTAGAAGTTAATCAAATATCTTCTTCTTTAGTTCAATGTTCTTCTCCTGGTTTTTGGCATGCTAGACTAGGACATGTGAATTCTGATTGTATGAAAAGAATGATGTCTTTAAATTTAATTCCTAAAATTAATATTGGACCAAGCGTCAAATGTAAAATTTGCGTACAAGCCAAATTTTTTAGAAAACCTTTTAAATCGGTAGATAGAACTTCAAAACCTTTAGAATTAATACATTTGGATGTATGCGATTCAAACTGCCAACCTACTAGAGGTGGAAATAAATATTTTGTAACATTCATAGATGATTTCACCAAATTTTGTTACATATACTTATTAAAGACTAAAGATGAAGTTTTCTCGTATTTTAAGATTTTTAAAGCTGAGGTAAAAAATCAATTAAGAACCTTCATCAAAATCTTTAGATCCGACCGAGGTAGAGAGTACACTTCGAATGAACTAACCCAATATTGCCAAGAACATGGGATAATTCATCAAGTGACTGCTCCATATTCGCCTTAATCTAATGGGGTGGCTAAACGTAAAAATCGGACCTTGATGAATATGGTCAATGTCATGTTAGCCGAGTCCGGTGCCCTAGAGATTCTTTGGGGAGAAGCGTTGCTCGCCTCCTCGTTTGTCCTTAATACGATTCCTTCAAAACATTGTGATAAAACACCATTTGAACTATTTAAATTGAGAAAGCCTAACCTCCAAATTCTTAGAGTGTGGGGGTGTTTAGCAAAGGTAGCAATCCCTGAACCAAAGAGAAAGAAAATATGACTTAAAACCTTAGACTCTATTTTCATAGGTTATGCGTCAGATAGTAGTGCTAATAGATTTTTAATTACTAATTCACAAATTAGTGAAATATCTAATAACACTATTATAGAAGCTAGAGATGCAGTCTACTTTGAGGATAAATTCCCTTTTAAATTTAACCACCCATCTCAACCTTCAACTAGCTCAAACCAACATTCAACTTCTTCTTTAGAACCATTAGGAATTGATGAACCTAGAAGAAGTAAGAGAGTTAGAATCGAAAGAACCTTTGGGGATGACTACTTCACCTATCTAGTTGAAGGAGATCCCAATACTTTTGAGGAAACTATGACCTCATCCGATTACCCTTTTTGGAAAGAAGCTATAAATATAGAAATTAATTCTATACTTGAAAAAAAAACATGGATTCTAACCGATTTACCTCCTGGTGCTAAAGTCATAGGTTGTAAATAGATTTTTAAGAAGAAACTAAAACCGAATGGATCTATAGATAAATATAAGGCTCGCCTATTAGCTAAAGGATATGCTCAAAAACAAGGAATAAACTTTTTAGATACATACGCTCCAGTCGCAAGAATAACCTCTCTTCGTATTCTAGTTGCCTTGGCATCGATCTTTAAGTTGCTTATCCATAAAATGGACGTTAAGACCGCCTTCTTACATGGAGACTTAGAAGAAGAAGTCTACATGTCTCAACCCGAAGGTTTTGTAGTCAAAGGTCAAGAATCTAAAGTCTGTAAATTAATTAAATCTCTTTATGGATTGAAACAAGCTCCTAAGCAATGGTATCAAAAATTCGACTCTGTAGTCTCTATTCTTGATTTCAAATCTAATGAATTTGACAAATGCATCTATGCCAAATAAGACAGAAATGGAATTGTCTTATTATGCCTTTATGTAGATGATATCTTAATTTTTGGAAATACAATTGAATTAATTAATGAAACTAAATATAATCTCTCTTTCAAATTTGATATGAAAGATTTGGGAGTAGCAAATATCATATTAGGAATGAAACTAGTTAAAACTGATTCTAGTGTTTCTTTATTTCTATCACATTCGATTGAGAAAATGTTAAATAAATTTAATTTATACGATTCCGCTCCCGCCTCTACTCCATATGACGCTAACACAAAACTTTGTAAAAATATGGGTGAATCGGTTGATCAACATAAGTATGCACAAATGATAGGATCACTCCTTTACATAGCTAACCGCACTAGACCCGACATTTCCTATGTCGTAGGCCGACTTAGTAGATATACTAGTAATCCAAGTGATGACCATTGGATAGCATTAAATAGAATATTTAAATACCTTTGTGGAACTTTAAATTATAGTTTAGTATACCCGGGATTTCCCGAAGTACTAGAAGGTTTTTCAGATGCCAATTGGGTAACTGATTCGTTAGACGTTAAGTCAACGACTGGGTATGTGTTCCTCCTTGGAGGAGCCTCCATTTCATGGGCTTCTACAAAACAAACAGTCATTTCTAGGAGTACCATGGAATCAGAGCTTATAGCTTTGGACACAACATGTGCCGAGCTAAATGGATCAAAAATTTACTTTCAGAAATTCCTTTACTTGCAAAACCTATACATGTTATTTCTTTACATTGTGATAATAAATCTGTTATTGATTTAACTGCATCTAATAGTACTAATTCCAAAATGAACAAGTTCATGAGAATCAGGTACAAATCAGTGAAGCAAAGAAGAAAAGAAGTGATATCACTTAACTATGTAAAGTCAGAATTGAACCTGACTGAAAATCTTATCAAGGGATTGTCCCGAAGGGAGGTTTTATTGTCATCGAGGGGAATGGGGCTTAAGCCCACATGATTTGCTACCAATGGTGGATACCCAACCCATGTGATTGGAGATCCCATGAATCAGGTTCAATGCGGTAGAAACGAAACCGTTGATGTAGCGTAGTTGGGAGCACAAATTTGAAGGTTGAGAAAACTTTCTCCCCATTCCTATGATGATGTGCTCTACTTAACATGATAGGATGAACGTCAAGTTCTTAATGGTTGCCAAAGGCATATACCTTTGCGAGATATGATTACAAATATCTCTTGAGGTACCACCTATGTGGGGGGTAGTCGTGAGGCCACGACTTTGGGATCCGGGCTGCACCCTAAGAATCCTCATGCAAAATCAAGGAATGTGCATGGCCTTTAACGCGCCCACAACCATAACCCAAGAACAACCAATCTTTTGTGTGCTTATCAAATTTACCGGTCAAAGTTTATAATTCAAAGCCTCTGACACATTATAATATTCGGTAGAGGATATAATTACTAATTATAGGTTCAAGATAACCACTCCACATATACTCATTACATTAGATACATCTTGATGAAGCAAATTTGTATTTGATTTTATTTATAAGTAATATTATAATATATGAAGTTCGCTTTTGGTTTTACGCTTTTGTGGGGGATTGTTAGAAATTTGATATATAAATATATATGTATATATATATATATATATATATATATATATATATATATAACATTTCTTTAGGAAATGGTTTCATTGGAGCCTTTAGGTGTTTGGTGTTTGAGCTCCATATTTTAAGGGAAAAGCTCTAAAACCAAATGGAGGGAATCCAAAATTTTGGAGGGAACCCCTCTTTCACTAAGGATGAAATCCTATAGTCCCACCTTGCCTACCTCCATTCTTATGAGAGTGTTTATAAATAAAGTTCTTCTCTTTTATATGTTCAAAAGAATATAAGGAGAATCCATGCACCACACACGCGTGCGCGCGTGCACGCACCGCACCAGACCGGATTCGGATTCAGATTTGGGATTTGGGGAATAATTGAATTGAATTGTTAATTTTGCTTCAAATGATTTTGTCTCGGCTGTTCTTTCATCGAGCGTTTTTGTTCGTCGACCGCTGCTTTTCGTCGACCACTGTTCGTCGACCGCTGTTCGTCGACCGGCTTTTTCGTCGACCGCTTTCGCCAGTGCTTTTCGTCGACCGCTGTTCGTTGACAGCTGCTTTTCGTCGACCACTGTTCGTCAACCGCAGTTCGTCGACCGGCTTTCGCCAGCATTTTTCGTCGACCGGCTTTCGCCAGCATTTTTCGTCGACCGCTATCCGACCTTTTCGTCGACCGCTTTCGCCAGCGCTTTTCGTCAAACGCTTTTTGTCGAACTTTAATTACGCTGACGTTTTTAACGTTTTTTTTCTTCTAACCATTCATAACCGTCAAAATTAATGACGAATTTATTTCTTCTAGTTACCGAGATTTCAAGTAACGCATCTCCAGGAATCGTTTCAAGACGATATATTGTTCTTTCTACGCTTCTGAAAAAAAAGAGACAACTGTCATTTTTGGTTTTCCATCTTCTACACATTTGCTTCACAAATGGTGGTTCGGGTGCTCTGTGCTTCTTCGGTGTCCGCGCACATCGGAGTTTCGGGATCTAGCCGGGTGTTGTACCTTGAAGGAGTGAGCATCGGTTGAAAGCCCTGCCGGAGGGTGGTGCAACTTCTTTAGGGCAGTGATCACACGCCTTACCCAGACTCGATTCTAAACTTATAAATTTTGTTTTTCTCCTTCACTATTTTGGATCAGTTTTAGAAGATCAAAATTTTCTATATCTATATTTTACTGTTGTTATGTCTTTTTTTCGAAATATAAATATATATATATATATATATATATATATATATTTATATGTATTATTCTGAAATAAATAGGAAAATTATTCCATCAAAAAGAAGCTCAAAAAATGCTTAATCGTTCACGCTTTTGAAGAAGATGCCAACCAACTAAGGCTCTATTTGTTTGGGCGTTTCGCTGCTCCGTTTTGAGCAAACGCCGCCGGAAGAAGGGTAAACAAATGAACATCCGGCGGAGTTTGCTCCGTTTTGTCCCGCCCGCCTTGAGAAACACCCCAAAAAGCTCCATTTGGAGCAGCCATCTCCCCCAGTGGCGAGCGTAGAAACTTTTTTTAGTGTGGGCGGACTTAAAAATTGCTTGATACATACGATTAAATCACTCTAATACTATTTGTTTTGAACAATAAGATATTAATCACGGTTTAAACTGTGTCTAATACTATAATTTTTTTTAAAATAATGTATTAACCACGGTTTACCGAAGGTAATACAATTAATTTTTTTAGTGGAAAAAAATTAATACCAGGGGCTTTTGGTCCGCCCACACTAAAAACAAGGGCATTTAAGGTTTAATTGATGACTGTCCTATCTTGAAAACAAGGAGCTTTTGGTCCAATTGGCGAGGGAACATTACGCCCGAGCCAATTTTGCTGCCCTAGCTCCAAAATCCCCTAAATGATTGCTGCCCTAAGTTCAACTTAGTGAACTTTCACAATTTTAGTGAAAGGGTAGCAATACTTAGCCTCCAAATAAGTATTTGGATTAAAAGCATAACATTTCCTTCAACTAGTTGTCATCCAAAAACTGGGGATGAGGTTTTACTCCTATGTGAGGGATATCCACGCTAAGGACGCTTAAGGTTTCATTTTTTTTTTCAATCCTAAAATCAAAATCAAATTAACCTTAACTAGGGTTTCACCAAACTCATGGATTTATGTTTTAAAACCATTACAGAAACTTTTCCACTAAAAACAAACAAAGATTTTCAAAAACCCTAAAACCTAAGGTTTATCTTAGTTTCAATCCGTGAAAAATCGTTGAAAAGGAAACAAGAGGACTATAGAGAAAGAGATTACCTTTCAAATGGAAGAGAAATTGGAAGAAACGGAGGTGAATCGAGCTCCGTGGTTAATACATTATTTTAAAAAAAAAATTAATTGTTTAAAAGCAAGGTATTAGCCATGATTTATAGTTTAATCTGTGACTAATATAAATAATTTTTTTAAAAAGGTATTAGCCACAGTTTAAATCATGGCAAATACTATTAATTTTTTTAAAAAATAGAGTATTCGCCACGGTTTAAATTTAAAAAACAAAAATGAGTGTGGGCGGCCGCCCACGCTCGCCCCAAGGTGGGTCCGCCCCTGATCTCCCCACTCCGGTTAGAACACTCCGTTTCCACCCGCCGGATCAATCCGCCACTGCCGAACCTAATGGAGTCATGCTCTATTTGTTTGGGCATTTCGTTGTTCAGTTTTGTGCAAACGCCGCCGAAAGGAGGGTAAACAAATGAATCTCCGGCAACGTTTGCTCCGTTTCCACCCGTCAGCCATGAGAAATGCCCCCAAAAGTTTTGTTTGGAGCAGCCACCTCCTCCCTCCGATTCGAACACTCCGTTTCCACCCGCCGGATCGACCTGCCACCGCCAAACCAAATGAAGGCTATTGGGGGGACATATTTTTACCGGTCAAACGATTACGATCACATGAGTCGTAATCGTTTGACCTATAAAAATAAGTCCCCCAAATGTAACCTAAGAGAAAAAACTGTTCATTTGCAATCGAATAACAACCGTTTTTTTAATTAATATATTACGAAAGATTTTTTTGGCCGGTTTGATAATGCATGAAATTTCGTACACGCACAAGCGTCGGGCGTGCAAATAAGTTGAAGATTTTTAAGCAAATACGGAAACTTAGTTTAACAATTTAAATATCAGAGGCGCTGTCGTCATCAGCATGCTTAAAAGCTGTAGTTTCGGGTCGGTGGGGTTTAACAAATAGTTGCTGACGTGGACGTTACTTTAGGATATTCAAATAAGGCTCCGTTTGGCGAATTTATTTTCACCGGTCAAGCATTTACGATCACATGAATCATATCTTAATTGTTCATGCGATCGTAATCGCTTGACTAGTAAAAATAAGTCTCAAACGAAGCCTAAATCACTAATCTCAATAGAAATGAATGCTTGTTGTTTTATTCTCCGGGTGATGATCTAATGACGTGGATGTTACATGATGTGCGTCTATAATATTTTGCTGGTAGACACTCATTCACTCAACGATCTCAAAGTCTGGCCGTCATTCGAAAGATTGCAGCTGGACGGCTAGGCATGGAGTTCTAATGGTGATGCAAGAGCACACCATACTCATGCAAGTTGTACATCGTGGTACTATACCGACCGATGGGAACCACAATGCGAGGTGGTGAGCCCATGATTTCTACGACCGACAGTGTTGATAGTCGAGGTGGTGCAGGGGATCGTCCTTCTGGTAGTCTGACTAGACGAGTCAGATTCAACGATACAGTTGCGTCAACATTCAGAGGTTAAGCTTGAGCAGGGATGAGTCGATTGGAGCCGGTCGGTTGACGCCTCAAGCTTTGAGGTGGTGTTACGTGCAGTATTGTTTCACGCAGTTTGATGCTTTGTGCAGATGCTCAGTGCGACTCAGTGCTTCGTGCAGACGGTGCATGATTCGTGCAAATGCTCAGTGCGATTTGGTGTTTGATGCAAAATATGGTATTTTTGAAATTCAATTCATGGTGGTGATTACTGCGTTCGTTTGATCTTTCAAACTCATGCGTATCATGAAACCTACCGGACACCGATGTTGACTCTCCAAGCCGCGAATTTTGAATCTTCAAGCCACCGATGTTGACTCTCCAAGCCGCCGATGTTGACTCTCCAAGACGCCCATGTGTTTCACATGCTAGGAAACTTTAAGGAAAGTGACAAAGACAAATGAAATGACTATATAAATGCTTAGTTATGCTTTGGATGGACACACCACCAGTTCTCAACTTGGAGAAAGAGGCCCTTGAAGGTGAATTCACGGAGAAGAAGAAGGCGAGGCCGCGGTAGGCTGCAGTGAGTCTGCCAAGGCTATAGTGAGGCAAACGACGTAGTTAGCAGCGTGCTTACACGCGAGCTGGACATTATTCCACGTTGACTTCTCCAGTTGTAGCGGTGGTGGTTGGTTGTCTAACGACGACGAAGGTTTGTCGGAGTGAACCTTGTGCGTTCTTCTAAGGATTGCAGTCCAAGATCATTGTCTACCCACAGATTAAGCTAATCTATCTTATCTGTCGTGTACTTGTAACGAATTAGTATTTTTTTGTCTCCTCTATTTGTAATTTTGATAAATTATTGTGCATTGAATTTTTCTCCAGATTATATCATGTTCTTTGTACCCTTACGATTATTGTGACTGTCTTAAGGATTGTGTGAAATCCCAACAAAATTTTGATCTACGAAATAGAGAAGCACAAAATTGTGTAAAACTCATCCCTAACTTACTTTTCTAAAAGAGGGATGCTTCACGGCTCCCCAAAATGTCCCAAAAATACTTTTTTTTTGTCATAAATACTTTTCCCACCACTGATAATCCAAACACCTTTAAAACTACATGCGATGACATTGCTAATAGAACTTATCCCCATGAGAATAACTTGTTATAAATGAGGATCATTTCCTACACAAATTTTTTTTCTCATTCCCATAATTCTTAAAAAATGACAAAATTATTATATGATTCACGTTATTAGGAGAACAATATAATATAAATAACATTCCATCTTCTACCTAAATAATAATAATATTTCTATGATCCAACAAATCAGAATTTAAGTTGTGTTTGGCACGAAGCTTTGCTACAATAAGTTGGGACAAATATCCCACCATGATAGAATGTATGTTTTGGATGACAATGATTAAATTATTATTGCAACCGAGGAAAAAATTTAGTTTTGAATAAAAAATGGACAAAACTCTTTAGGTGAGATCGTGCGTGTTGAAACCGAAAATTCGGTCTCTGTGGAGTTCACCTTTGGGGAAGAGGTGATCGCACACCTATTTCTGTCTTGCAAGCCAAATAACAAAGGAAAAGAAAAGGAAACTGACCAAAGGGCTTAGCGTGGAGGTCCCACCACACACCCAAAAGATCTTTGAGCGTTTCCTCTCAGTCAAATGCCGAGCTAAGACAACCTCAAAAAGCGCTAGAAGACTAGGGGGCAAGTAAGCATGCCTTCTGAGATACCACTTGCGTCCTATTTATAGATTTCTGAAAACGACATGTCAATAGCCAACCTCCGCTATTTTGAACAACTATGTGCAGCCAAACTGGGTCTGCCAAGAGTGTGACTTCGTTGTTCTAACAAGCTATAAGCAGACCAGTGGGGGCAAAATGATAAAAAAAACAACATAGATCGTTGGGCGAGTGACCCCTTGAAGCTCCTGCTCGCCTGGGGCGGCGAGTGCTCGATGGTCTTAGCACTCGCTGCCTCTCCAGGGACTTTGGCGAGTACGGGCCTGGCTGGCCCTACTTGCCTGCCTCTGGCTGGGCTCTTCTGGGCGAGTGCGAGCCCTTCAACTCTACTCGCCTGCCTGGTAAATCCACCTCGCTTAGGCGAGCCGGGGGCTGCCGAGCTCTGGCCCCTTGAGTGCTCGCCCGGGACTTAGACCGCTCAATCCGGCTCTAGAGAAATTCAATTCGACGAACGCTGAGCTCCGCTCGACGAACGACGAGCTTAGTTCGACGAACTCAGGTTTCCAGCTTAACAAACGACGAGCTCCGTTCAACGAACGACCAAGAATAGTTCGACGAACTCCGAGTGGGCGCAGGCTGGTTGGGCTTCACTCAACGTTAAGTCAAAACGACATTGAGTGTCTGGGTTGGCGAGTGTTCCTTGAGAAATTCCACTCGCCCTGGGAGGCGAATGCTCGATAGGGCTGGCACTCGCCGCCTCTTCCTGGCCCTAGGCGAGTGCGGGCCCAGCTGGCCCAACTCGCCCACTACTTGTCGAGCTCCCCGTGACGAGTACTTGGCCCACTCACCGGGTACGAACAGCCTGGCTCCTACCGAGCCCACTCGCCCGATACGGGGTTGTACACAATCCCCACTCTTTTTGAGCTTGGCAAAAGCTCGGAAATAACCATCCAACCCCGAGTGTTCGGCGAGTGGGACAAAGGGCATAAGGAATCTTTGGTGGGGCCTACCAACGGCTATATATATACACTAGCGTACCTGAGCGGCCTTTGTCATTCCCCCTGCTTTAATCTTACTGAGATGCCTATCCCAAAAGAGATCCAAGAGAGGCTTGCCCGAGCTCGCGTTGCCAGCCTGACCGCGGTTCCACACTGCATCCCGCAGGGCGGTTCGACTGAGCCCAATCATGCTAAGAGTGCGAAACTATTTCCCCAAGCGACCGAGCCTATCTTTGATGACCTGAAAACCACCCTGGAGCACGGGGTCGGCTCCTCTTCTCTGCCCGCCCTTGAGAAGGGGAAACACATCGTCGACATTTGCGCAGACCCGGACAGCTAACGGGATGACGACGAGGCCTCCGCGCTGCGAGTCAAGACCCCCTCGATGACTCGTGGCTTAAAACTCAGGAGGATTGCCTGCGAGACCCGTCACCCCCTTTGAGACCCTGGGGATGGACTCGCAGAGGCCGGAATCGCCAGTTTGCGTCCCTTCCCCACTGTTGAAGTATTAGACCGGGCGGCTTAGCGGTCTGTTCCAGCGGTTTGGTGACCGGGCGGTCTGGCGGTCTATTTGGTGCCTGGAGACCGGGCGGTCTATCGGTCTACCTCTGCGGCCTGTTCTATCCTGCTGGAGTTGCCGAGCGGTTAGCCCATCTGTCTAACCGCGCGGCCTATGCGGTCTCCATTAGTCTAGCCGCCCAGTACTGTAAATGTTTAGTCCCACATTATTTGTATACTCTCTTTCTTATCTCCTCCATTCTATATAAGGGAGGTCATACCTTTGTAAATGATATCTTTTTTGGATAATAAAATTTCAATTATTCAAAAGTTTATTCGCTTGTCTTCTACTTTTCGCTTCTTTTCTCTACTTTCTAACATGGTATCAGAGGACACGGTCATTTCCCTCTGATTCTGTGCGCTCTCTGTTGTTCGCGGCTTGTTTTCCGCCTTCTGCGACTTGCTTCGCGACTTGGCTTCTCTCTGTCCGCGCGACTTGTTTCTATCCGCACGGCTTGTTTCTGTCCGCTGCCCTGTTCGCGCGGCTTGCTTCTTCTTCTCTTCTCCCTCTGCTCTTTGTCGCAGCGACCTGTTTCCTTGTCGCCGCGCTCCTTGTTCTTTCCTCCCGCTCCGACTTCCTAGTCGTTGCGGTCTGTCCCTCTCCGCGTGTGTTGTCTATCTCTCGCGGCTTGCTGCTGTAATCTGCCTGACCGTGCGGGCTGTTCCTTTCTCACCCGCATCTTGGTCGCGGTCATCAGCTCTTCTCCTCTCTTTTGTTCGCTCGGCCTTTTTAGTCCGCGCGACCTCTTCCCCGCTGTGCCTTTGACCGCCTTCTCGCCGCTGCTGTGATCTGCCTGACCGTGCGGGTTATTCCTTGCTTACCCGCATCTTGGTCGCGATCACCTCCTCTTCTCCTCTGCTGTTCGCCCGGCCTTTTCAGTCCGCGCGACCTCTTCCCCCTGTGCCTTTGCCTGTTTCAAGCCGCTACTATTCGCGCGGCTTCGTCTGTTTTTCTACCCGCTTCAGTTCGCGCGGCTTCTTCTGCTTGCCGGGTTCTATGACTACCTCCGGTCTCACCACTACTCCTGCAGCTCCTTCTCCTCCTCCTCCTTCGGGCAACCTTGGCACTCTGTCCAAGCTTGTTGGCTCCAACTATCCCGATTGGAGTGTTTCTTTCACCTTTCTCCTTCGTTCTCAACGCAAGCGTCATCACCTCACCGATGACCCTCCTCCTCGCACCTCTCCTGAGTTTGATGACTGGGATACGAGTGATGCTCTTGTTCGCACCTGGCTGGCCAACAGCCTTTCTGATGAGTGCCTTCCCGTCATTCGCCATGATGAGACGGTCAAGGCTGCCTGGCTTCACCTCGCTGCTCTCTATTCTAAGGGGGGCCAGACGTCCCGCATTTATACTCTCTATGCGGACCTCTTCGCCCGCCCTTCCATGTCCCCCGCTGCGGCTTACCAGCAGGTTCAGGCTCTTGGGGCTGAAATCCTCCAGAATCGCCCCTTCTCCGCGGACTTGGCCGACCAGCACAAACACTTCCAGGAACTCCTGGTTGTTTGTTATCTTCTTCGTCTTCCCGACTCTTATGATATGATCCGCCAGCAGATCTTGGGTGAGGCGGAATCTCCTACTTTGGATGCCACTGCGGCTCGCATTGCCGCCGTTACTTCGCTCCTCCAACGGCCTCTGTTGGCCTCCCCCCCTCCCAGGACTCCTTTGCTCACCAAGCTCAGCGGGGGGGGGGGGGGGGGGGGCCCTAGTGGCCGTGGCTCCTCTGGCGGACGGGGTTCCTCCCGGTTCTTCTGCTCTCACTGTGGTCGTACTGGCCATTCTGTTGACCGCTGCTGGCAGAAACATCCTCATCTTCGCCCTTCCGGTGATGCTCCTTCTTCGGCCTCCGCCTCTTCTAGGTCGTCTGCCTCTGTGGCCACGACGTCAGGTAGTGCCCACGTCGTTACCCAAGGTAAATGGCTGATTGACTCCGGTGCCACCAATCATATGACGGGCAACCCTCATTGCTTCTCCCGTCTTGAGACCCATGACCGCTTACCCCCAGTTCGTGTGGCGGATGGTTCCCCGTCTCCGGTTCATGGAACGGGCATGGTTCAACTCACTCCTTCGCTTTGCTTGGAGGATACCCTCTATGTCCCGAAGTTCCCGTGCAATTTGTTATCAGTTACTACTTTATGCCGGCAACTTCAGTGCTCCGTTTTATTCACTCCCACTACTTGTTCTTTTCAGGACCCGAGAACCCAGCGGACGATTGCTACTGGGACTGAGAGCGGCGGCCTCTACTTCCTCGACGATGTTTCAGCTCTTTCTGCCTACTCCTCCTCCACCGATCTCCTTCAGTGGCATCTTCGTCTTGGACATCCTCCTCCTCGGCTCATTCGTCAGCTTCTGCCCCACTTACCTCCCACCAGTTCTCCGCTTAACTGTGATGCGTGTCAGCTTGGCAAACATCATCGCTCCTCCTTCCCACCGAAGCAAGGCCGTGGCTCCTCTCGCATTTTTGATCTTGTTCATTCTGATGTATGGGGTCCTGCTCCTACCCTCACTGTTGGCAGGGGCAGTTCCTATTTTGTCACTTTTATCGATGATTTTACTCGATGTACCTGGGTGTATCTATTAAAGGATCGCTCTGAGCTATTTTCTGTTTGGCAATCTTTTTACTTTATGATTAAGAATCAATTTGCTATTTCTATTAAGGTCTTACGTTCTGATAATGCCAAGGAATATCTGTCTCATGAGTTCTCCGCTTTCTTTCACCAACACGGCCTCATTCATCAAACGACTTGTGTTTACACCTCCCAACAGAATGGGGTGGCGGAGCGTAAAAACCGTCACCTGCTTGATGTTGCGCGTACTCTCATGACGCAGATGCACGTCCCTCGCTCCTACTGGGGCTACGCTGTGCTTCTCGCTTGCTATCTCATCAATCGCATTCCCTCCACGGTCCTCCACGGCCGGACTCCCTTCTCCCTTCTCTACCCCCACCAGGAACCCTTTCCTCTTCCTCTCCGTGTCTTTGGCTGTACGGCCTTTGTTCACGCTCCCTCCGCTACCCGCGACAAGCTTTCCCCCCGTTCCACCAAGTGTGTCTTTTTGGGGTACTCTACCACTCAAAAAGGCTATTGCTGCTTTGACCCCCTTCTCCGCAAGCAGTTTGTCTCCGCAGATGTGACTTTTTTCGAAAATGCTTCCTATTTCTCTCCTTCCTCTTCTCTTCCTTCTGATATCTCCGTTTCTTCCACACCTCTTCACGTTTTCCCACCTTCGTCTACTCCTCCACCCACTCCTTCCCAGTCCGTCTCACCACCCACCCTCCACCCTCCTCTCGATGCCGTCTCTCTCTAGTCCGGGCCAGCCTTCTCCGCCACGGACGCTCCGGTCGCTGACGCTCCTGTCGCTGACGCTCCCGATGATCTGGATGTTCCCATTGCCCTTCGCAAAGGGGTGCGGGCGTGTACTCAACACCCGCTCACGGCTGTTGTTTCTTATGATCAGCTTTCTCCTTCTCGCAGGTCGTTTGCCTTGGCTATCTCTGCTACTTCTACTCCCCGTACCTACCAGGAGGCTCTCGCTCTCCCTCATTGGAAGTCTGCCATGGATGAGGAGATGGCTACTCTTACTGAACGGGGTACCTGGACTCTGGTTCCTCCTCCCGTGGGCACTGATGTGGTTGGCTGTCGCTGGGTCTTTGTTGTGAAGTTTCGCCCCGATGGCACTGTGGATCGCTACAAAGCCCGGCTGGTGGCCAAGGGCTTTACTCAGACTTATGGCGTTGATTACTTTGATATCTTCTCTCCGGTTGCTCGCCTCAGCACCATCCGGGTTCTCTTTTCTGTGGCCGTTAACCAGGCTTGGGCTATTTCCCAGCTTGATGTGAAGAATGACTTTCTCTATGGCGATCTTCAGGAGGACGTCTATATGGAGCAACCTCCTGGGTATGTTGCTCAGGGGGAGACACGTGTCTGTCATTTGAAGAAGGCCATTTACGGCCTAAAGCAGAGCCCTCGAGCATGGTTCGAAAAATTCAGTGGTATTGTGGCAACCATCGGCTTTCAAAGGAGTTCGGCCGATCACTCCTTGTTCATTCGCAAAACGGCCTCGGGGCTGGTAGTTTTAGCCGTATATGTGGATGATATTCTCCTTACTGGTGATGACCAAGATGGGGTGGACTTGACGAAGAAGCACCTCCGCCAGCACTTGGTCACGAAGGATATGGGCTCTCCAAAATACTTTTTGGGGATAGAAATCTCTCGGAAGCCTGACTCCTTGGTTCTCTCTCAACGGAAGTATGCCCTTGATCTTCTTCAAGAAGCAGGCTTGACAGGTGCCAAACCAGCTCATCTTCCCATGGCTGTTGGAGAGGACAAAACGTGGACGGATGACTCGCCTCCTCTATCTGATGTCACACGGTACAGACGTTTGGTAGGCAAACTCATCTATCTCACGGTGACTAGACCCGACATCGCCTACGCTGTAGGAAAGGTCAGTCAGTTTATGCAAGCTCCCAGGGAATGTCATCTTCAGTCCGCCCTGAAGATTTTAGAGTATATCAAAGCAGCACCGGGCAGGGGGTTACTCTTTCAGAAGAATGGCCATCTGAGGGTTGAGGCCTACTCAGATTCCAGTTACGCAGATGACAAAGGCGACCGTAAATCCAAGTCAGGTTTTTGTACCTTTGTTGGAGGAAATCTCGTAAGTTGGAAGAGCAAGAAACAGTCTGTTGTTTCCAGATCCAGTGCCGAAGCAGAATACCGGAGTATGGCGTCAACTACATGTGAGTTAAAGTGGTTGCGGGCTCTCATGCTTGACCTGGGCGAGGTATATGATTGTCCTCTCCCTATGTTCTGTGACAATAAGGCCGCTATACACATATCCAGGAATCCGGTCTTTCATGAGAGAACGAAGCATATAGAGGTTGACTGTCACTTCATTCGGGAGGAGATCTTGAAGAAACAGATTTGTACTCCTTTTGTCACCTCTGACAAGGAGTTGGCAGATATCTTCACCAAGCCGGTTTCTACTTCCTTCTTCCGCATTTGTGACAAGCTGGGCATGATTGATATCTATGCTCCAGCTTGAGGGGGAGTGTTGAAGTATTAGACCGGGCGGCTTAGCGGTCTGTTCCAGCGGTTTGGTGACCGGGCGGTCTGGCGGTCTATCTGGTGCCTGGAGACCGGGCGGTCTATCGGTCTACCTCTGCGGCCTGTTCTATCCTGCTGGAGTTGCCGAGCGGTTAGCCCATCTGTCTAACCGCGCGGCCTATGCGGTCTCCATTAGTCTAGCCGCCCAGTACTGTAAATGTTTAGTCCCACATTGTTTGTATACTCTCTTTCTTATCTCCTCCATTCTATATAAGGGAGGCCATACCTTTGTAAATGATATCTTTTTTGGATAATAAAATTTCAATTATTCAAAAGTTTATTCGCTTGTCTTCTACTTTTCGCTTCTTTTCTCTACTTTCTAACACCCACAGCGACAACCTGCCAGGACTACGGGGGGAGGCTGAAGCCATCCCCGTGTCGGGTTTCAACCTCCTCTTGCTAAGAACACACCGTTCGGGCCGTGACAAGAATTTGAGCCTGCCCCCACCCCACACTTTCTTGGGGGTGCCGAGCTCGTCAGGTAGGCTGACCTTCAGCGGTTCTTTTCCCGTAATTTTCCTGGGGTACTCGCCTTTCGTACTGATGCTTAACTGTTTCTGTCGCTCTTCCCAGCTAGTCTGAGGCTGAAGAAACTTCAAGACCAATCTGTTACTCGTCCCTCCCTTCTCCAAGCTCGCTAGACTCCTTCCTGGGTTCCGAAGTGGAGAACGACGAGCTGATGAGGAGTGGAATTGTGCTCTTCAAGAAGCTGGTGCGTGGGCTGCGCAAGGTGCAGGAGGAGAACGAGGCGCTACAACGTGACTATGCGTGGCTCGCGGATGAGGTGAGAGGCAACTCGGCAAGCGAGGTGACGTCCCCTTCTCGGCTATTGGACGAGATTGATGAGAGCCTCCAGATCGCCCAGAGGAACTTGGGGAGGATTCGCGAATTCCACAACTTGCGGCGATCTGCGGGGAAGGAGACGCGAGGCCGAGGTAAATAGAAACGACTTCATTACCAAGCCTACCGGTACTCGCCTCCTGCCCCCTCAGCCCGCGCATTTGAACTTGTTCCTTTTTCCTTCTCTATTTGATTTCCATGAACAGTACTCGCCCCTTGACCTATAATAACTTTGAATATTTTTTAGATTTCAATGCTTGGTATCTGAATAATATATCGCCCTTTAGGTTCAGCTCGGCATGTGATGGAACAAATCACAGAAGTCGATGAGCTGGGGTTGGCGAGCTGGGGCAAGCGAGCTGGGCTGATCGGTCAGCTCGGCCTCAGATTTCTTTTTCTAAAAAAAGGCCCCTCACCAACCCCGGTCCACCGCCTTTATTGCTTTCATATTCCCTCTTCTCGCCTTCTCTTTTTCTGTATTCGCGTTTTTACCTTCCTGCGAGCATGGGTAAGACAAACTCAAACGTTGATGGCCATTCCAAATGCGCTTAGCACTTCGCCGACTACTGCTTCTTCAAGGGGAACATGACCGAAGTGGAGCTCGCGGAGTTCATAACTTACTACGTGCCCCCTGGCTTTGAGCGCCTACCACTCTGGCTGGAAGTGCACTAGATACTGAAGTATTATGGCGCGATGCCCGCGCAGCTCAACTCGAACGCCATCGACATGATGGTGGCGTTCGTGTGCTTCCTCCGCAGGGAGCGAATATAGTTCAATCTGACCATCTTCAGGAAATTCTTCTCCTACAAGTCGACCCCAGATGACGTCGCCTACATCAGGGGCTCCCTTATCAAAGTTCGCGAGATCGCGAACAAGCATCACAATTGGATGACCAAGATCGTTTTCATCAAGGGCGATCTCAGCAACATCCCTTACTCGCCCCAACAAAAAGGTGGGGAAGTGTACCCCCCCCCACCCCGCCGTGTCCGGCAACGACGCCGAGCTCCATAAATTCTTCCTCAACAAATACTTCAAGGTCGCCTTCCTGCGAAGGGGCCTCGACTAGCTCCTCCCCGTTCTTCCCGACGAAGGTACTTTCTTTTTTTCCTTCTTGCTCCGTTCGCCGAATTCCATATAATTTTCCTGACTAAGTTTTTTTTTCATGCAGGGGAGTGAATGATTCCCGCGAATCCGCCATTCGCAGACTCGGGATTATTCCTTGACCCACTCACGCGTGAGAAGGCCGCCACAGCCGCTTGTCGAGATGAGTTGGCCTCATCCAAGCCCTCATCTAGTAAGAAGCGGTCTGATCCTGCGGGATCCAGCTCGCCCCATCGCCAGCAGCTGCAAAAGAAGATGAAGTGGGTCGTGGTGGCCCCCCGGGCGAGACAGCAACAACAACAAAAGTCAAAATACATGAGCTCGACCGAGACCACCCCGGATGGGTCGCCTGAGAGCTCGCTGAGGGAGATCTCGGGCAAGGGGCAGAGGTGGCGAGTCCTCTGCTCCCCCTGCTGTGAAGAAGGCGGCCAGCGAGCTCAGCGTGTCGAAGGGCCACCCGCTCTTTGGCTTCAGGGTAAGGTGGAAAGACTCGGTCGGCGATGTTGAAATTTCACAAGTCAATCAACTGATAGTTTTGGTATCAAGAAAAAACACTTCCAATAACTATCAAGCTGATCACTTGATTAAGCGGAAGATGAGCACCAGACACAGGAACACTCCAACTATAAACTGAGCAAAGTATTAGTGATAATGAAGAGCACACACAGATCTTGCATAAACTACTATCAACTTTACAATGTAAGGTTTACAAGGCGAGACATGATTTTGCCAAGTACAATGAGAGAAAACAAACAAGAGCCAAAACTAAGCCAGGCGGACTGCCTCCCAGACCGCTAACTCTGCCGAGACTGCAAATACCGCCAGGCCGCTGCTGCTATACTAGGATTACGGAGTCCGCACAAGCCGCGCGGACAACCCGTTATTCTGCTGACGTCTACTCTACACGCCGCTGCCGAACTGAATGAACAGACTGCCAAGTCTTCCTAGATGTTGACCTGGTTATTGAACTTAGATCAAACTGAGAGACAAACTGGCTGGCCGCGACCTGCGACCTGCTGCAACTGCTGATTGTAAACTGCATGCTCCACTGCTTCCTGACCTTGATCAGAAACAGACGCCCGACTTCACAGTGCTAGCCGCACAACCTGCAAACAACAACCAGTTAATCTCAAACCGCGCGACCTGGAAAACCGAGTCTGCAACAATTGATCTGCGCTCAACTTACTGTTCACTATGTTACTGTAGATGTGCCGGGGGGTCTATTTATAGGCGAGGTGAGGAGTGTGGTCACTTCCCTAGTGAATAGAGTCACCGTCATGAATTCACGGATTCGTTGCACTAGAGTCGATGAGCCATTTACCTTGAGTCACCATGTGGGCACTACCTGAGGATGTGACAATAGAGGCAGACGGCTTGGAAGAGTCACCGGAGGGGCGAAGGTGGGGATGCTTCATCCAGCAGCGTTCGGAAGTATGTCCGGTGCGGCCACAGTGAGAGCAAAGGTAGCGGGAAGAAGCACGGTCGCCGGACTGGTGACTGCGGCTACCAAAGCCACTCCGCTGAGTGTGATGAGAATAATTGTCCGGTGGAGGAGGAGAGGACAGAAGAGGGCGCTGAAGGAGAGAGGTGACAACAGCGATGCGGGCAGCGGTGGCATCTAAGGTAGGAGATTCTGCTTCACCCAGAATTTGCTGGCGGATCATGTCATAAGTATCAAGAAGCCGAAGCAGATAACACACAACCAGAAGCTCCTGGAAGTGCTTGTGTTGTTGAGTCAAATCCGCAGAAAAGGGGCGATTCTGAAGAATCTTAGCCCCAAGAGCCTGAACCTGTTGGTAGGCAGCAGCCGGAGACAAGGTAGGAAGGGCAAAAAGGTCTGCATACAACGTATAGATGCGGGAGGTCTGAGTTCCCTTGGAGTACAGAGCGGCAAGATGAAGCCAAGCGGCCTTGACCGTCTCATCATGACGGATGACGGGAAGGCACTCATCGGAAAGACTGTTAGCGAGCGAAGTATGCACAAGCGCGTCACTCGCATCCCAGTCATCAAAGAGAGGTGAAGTGATAGGAGATGGGTCATCAACGAGATGGTGGCGTTTGCGTTGCGAGCGGAGTAGAAAGGTGAAAGAGACGCTCCAATCCGGGTAGTTGGAGCCGACAAGCTTGGAAACGGTGCCAAGGTTCCCGGAAGGAGTAGGTGGAAGAGGCGGAGTCGGATTGGTGACAGGGGTGGTCGCAGTAGAAGCATCAGAAAGAGCCATAGGAGCAGGAAAAGGGAAGTCAGACGGTTAGGAAACAACCCGCACGGATAGGAAGAAGAAAAGCTGCAGCGGTAACGAGGGTAGAAACCAGCGGCCAGAAAAGCCACGACCAAGCCGCAGACCCAAGCAGAGGGGAAGAAGGCGAACGGCTAGAGGACAGGCCGCGCGAACAGCAGCAGCGACAAAACAGGTCGCGGTGATAAGAGGCGGCGACTTAGAAAAGTCGCGTACACAGAGGGCAACGACAAGGAGAGGAAGAGGTCGCGCGGACAGGGTGCAAACCGGCGAGACAAGCCGCGCGGACAAGGAAGGCACAGAATCAGGAGGAGTAGATCGAGCGCTCTGATACCATGTAATAACCGAACAAAAAACAAACCGAAATGGTGGTATCAAAGCGAGGTTCATGTAATAACCGAACAAAAAGCAAACCGAAATGGTTTTAACTGAAACTTTATTATCCGAAAAAGGTATCTATTACAAAGGTATGCCCTTCCTTATATAGAATGGAGGAGAGATGGGAGAATACAAATAAGAGATGTGAGACTAAAAATGTACAGGACTAAGCGGACTATACAGACACAAACCGCACAAGCCGCGCGGTTAGGCAGAAGGGCTAACCGCTCGGCTACTACCAGAGAGAGAGAGAGAGATCGCCATGGGAGACCGCTAGACCGCCCGGTCTCCAAGTCGCCAGAGACAACCCGCTAAACCGCTTGGACCTCAAACAGCAACACACAGCAACCAAACCGCTGAAGGGTAACCGCCAAACCGTGCGGTCATCAACCCGGCAAGCCAGACTGCCAGACCGCCCGGTCACTAACTTCAACATATATCTGCAATGGTTTCATGTTAATGCTTCTGCTATACTTTGATGGGTTGTGAATGTTATGATTCGAGCCTAGCAAGACGGTCATCTAGTGCTTGGATAGGGTGGATCGTTTCCCCTAAAAGCACTGAGTGGACGTCTTGGGCCAGTAGTACCCCTCCGGCCTGACCCGGGCAAAAAGGTTGGGGGGGGGGGGGCACTACAAGAGCCCTTCAGCTCTACTCGCCTGCCTGGTAAATCCACCTCGCCTGGGCGAGCCGGGGGGTGCCGAGCTCTATCCCCTTAAGTGCTCGCCCGGGACTTAGTCCGCTCGATCCGGCTCCATAGAAATTCAATTCGACGAACGTCGAGCTTCGCTCGACGAACGGCGAGCTTAGTTCGATGAACTCAGGTTTCCAGCTTAACGAACGTCGAGCTCCGTTCGACGAATGACCAAGAATAGTTTGACGAACTCCGAGCGGGCGCGGGCTTGTTGGGCTTCACTCAACGCTAAGCCAAAACGACGTTGAGTGTCTAGGTTGATGAGTGCTCCTTAAGAAATTCCACTCGCCCTGAGCGGCGAGTGCACGATAGGGCCGGCACTCGCCGCCTTTTCCTGGCCCTTGGCGAGTGCGGGCCCGGCTGGCCCTACTCGCCCACTGCTTGCCGAGATCCCCGAGGCGAGTACTGGGCCCACTCGCCGGGTACGGCTAGTCTGGCTCCTACCGAGCCCACTCGCCGGATAAGGGGTTGTATAGTGCGTACATGATACATGATCAATGGTTCATAATCATCGCGCTCATCCGCCCTACCGCCGGTCTGCCATGCCAAACGGACCCTCGGTTCCTAAAATAGTTCTTTTTCAAGTTAACATCGTTTAGTAGAAAACAAAGTTGTTTCAACTGCTTTCTCATTAAAGGCTTCACCATGATATAATGTTTCACCAACTTCAACCATAGACTTGCTATCTCTTCGACAACTTCATTGATACTTCATTCGCTGGCAAAGCAAGCTTTTTTAATGTACCTCCGACTTCTCATTTTTCGAGGAACTCGTAGGGGTGGATTCATGAATATCATTAAGCGGGGGCTAGACGCCACTTCCTCACAAATTTTGTTTCTGACACATCTATTTTATCGGAACTGTTTCTCTCTAATCCGGCCACCATTTTTGACATGTAAGCAGTCAAAATTCATTAGCTCAACGAGAATAATCCAAATCCATTAAAAATTTTGCCAAATTGTTGGGGGGCCTGGGCCCCTGCCGGCCCCCCTAGATCCGCCCCGGGGAATCTCGAACCCAACATCACCATTAACCGCCCGTTGTTCAAACGGAGTCACCCAATTACTAATATGTTACAAAGAAGTGGCGAGGGCGGCTATTCACACCGTCGGACCCCAATATTGATTTTGTACATGTCTGATATCCATATTAACTGCACAAGGCCAAAGCTTCGTTTGGCATGGCGGTAGCGGTCGGGAACGTACAACCTCTCCTAAGGAACTTCATCCCTTCTCTATTCAAACCTAGTTTCCATTTTTGATGGTGTTCATAACCCTGTTGTAATACCAAACATACATTCTATTCGATGACACCAAAGCTTTTCTCCAAACATTATGCAAAATGGAGCCTATACTTCATTCAAATAGCCCCCATAAAGATTATGAAGCGAAAAAGATTTAAAATTTATGCATTGCCATAAAATTTGCTCTACATTAACCCCCTTGACATTTATTCAAATCTCTGATCCCCCCAACACCTATTTAACAAACTCAATACACAGAGAAATACACATATACTTATTATATTCATAAGTCAAGCAGGAATCTCAAGGCAAGCAAAATCATTCAGCAGATAACACAAGAATTGGAGCTCTCCTCCGGCGTCTGAACATAGTAGTGTGTGTTCATCTGCGTGTGATAAGTTTTGTAGGCGTTGACCAGCTCCATCATCATCAGTTCCTGCGGATTGGGCTCTTCCTTCTTGCCCTGTTCTTCCTTCTTGGGAGTCTCCTCCTTCTTCTCCGCATTCTCCTCCTTCTTCAGCTCCTCCTTCTTCGGCTCCTCGTTCTTCGGCTCCTCCTTCGGCGTCTCCTTCTTCGGCTCTTCGGCCTTCTTCTGCTCTTCTTCTTTCTTCGGCTCCTCCTTCTTCTCTGTATTCTCCGGCTCCTTCGCCGGCCCGATTGAGAAGATCTCTGTGTGCCAAAGTTTTCTAAGCTTGCTCACGACGTCCACCGGATCGACGGTTCCGATCACAGTCAGCTTCTTTTCTTTCATGTCCATGGCAATCATGTCTATCCCTGTGGGATTAGCAAGAATGGAAGAAGATTGCTCGACTTTTTTTAAAACTTTTCAAAAGTTACAACAGAGGTTTGATCAGTTAAATGAACTAGAAATTGAGATTGATATACCTGGAAGGCTGGAGACAGCTTTCATGGCCTTCTGCTTTGCTTTGTCATCATGTAAATCCAACTTCAGTATAAGTTTCTGCCACAAAGATCAAATTTTTATCAGAGTAATAAAAACTAAAAACCAGAATAAGCATTATTTATTACTGATATAATCATCAATTCATAAAATATAAGCAGGGATTAACTAAAATCGCATATAATTATATACCCGCCTAAAACTGATAGGATCCCAGATTCATTATAATAATAATTAAAAAAAAAGTTAATTTGAAGAGGGATTACAGCCAATGAAGCAGGGAGAAGTTACAGTTCAGGATGACTCTTTTAAGCGACGGAGTGATGTGAATGAGGTGAAGAAAACAGTTATACACCATTTCCTCTGTTTAAAGAGAAATCTTACCTTCATTTCGGCTGAGACGGAGTTGTGAGGAGGAAGACGATGAAGATGGGAGAGAAAAAGGAAGTGGTTGAGCGAGTAATGGAGGTAGAGGTGGAGGAGGAAGACGAGAGGTAAGGTTGGAAAGCTGGCCTCTTATGGAAAAGTTAAAGAGATCAAAAGAGAAGAGTAACAGAGCAATCTTGTCTGCTTCTATAAAGGAGTGGGCCTTTGCCTTTCAGCAAAGAGTGAAGAGAGACAATGTAAGAGAGAGAGAGAGAAGAGAGAGAGAGGGCATCGTCGTCTAGCAGCCCAGAAAGCCGGCGGGGAGTCGACATCGAGCCCACGCGCCACCGCTTTTTCTTTCTTTTTTTTTCTCTGCAGTGCCGTGGAGAAAAGTAAGGCGAATATTTGTGGCGTCTTTTTCAGAGAGATTATTGCGTGGAGTATATTTCTCCGTCGGCTGCAATAGAAAGCCTAAACCAATTATTATCTATACTGAAGTAGCAGTTCTGCTGTAGATTTCCGGCGAAAGTACAGGCGCCGCTCATCTTCTTCATAGGAATTTGATGTCTTGTGTGTATGAACATTTTTGCCACATCTCTCTTGGAAGGAAAAAAGTTACCTGTTCTTTAAAATCATTTGGTAAACTCAGCTTTTCAAAAAGTCTATTTTTTGGGCTTTTATGAGAGAGTTATCACCTCTCCCACCATCTCACACCACTCAGGACTGATTCCTACGGCGCTCAAGGGAGAAGAAGCGGGAGGCTGGGCAGATTTTTCAAAATACCATAAAACAGAGTGAGATTTGCTCTCTAAGAGGAGGTGTTCTAAAATCTAAACAATTTTAAAACAGTTAGCTTTGTTGGAATATAGTTTTTTCATCTGCAAAAGCTTTTCCAAACAGGCAGAGTTTTTGGAGCCAGTTTTCAAATTTTTCATCCTGGAGCAATAAAAAAGGATATCAGGTTCCCCTTCATTTCATCAGAAATGGAGGGGATCCATTTCAGCAGAAATGTAGGGGATTCATTTCACAGATATGATGATCGGCTTTTTGATCCGTTGGGTTTTGCTTTTCCCATCCTTTATATTTTTTTATTAAAAAAAACTTTGTTCACTAGATATTTTCTGGGCTTATCTTGTCCACTAAATTATAAAATGGATTCGCTTCATTTCATTTGAAATGGAAAAGATCCGAATCCTAAAAAAAGACGCATGTCATATACTTTTTTGCAAATGGATCGGGGATAGAGAGAGAGAGAGATCAAAAACAGCCCAAAAGATTATCGGGAGATCAACCCTAAACTCAGAGAGATCATATTTTGATCTCAGGTATAATTGATCTCTGGGAGATCACAATATGATTTCTGGGCAGATCAAATATGATCTCTCCCAGAGATCACCCAGAGTCCGGACTCCGGACAGAAAAATTACGCCCCAAACATAGTGTTAATTCTCACGGTCCAAACAAAATTAAATTTTTTTGAAACAAATCTAGATTTCGGTGAAACAACATCACAACACCTATTGCAATTCCGAAAGCACAGGAAATTTCAGCAATTGTTGTGCCTAAAGCGCACGGGAATGCGATTTTCTTCTCCTGGGAGACCCAAAATGATCTCTCGGAAGATCGGTACCGAAACATGCTCTAAAATAACATAACATTAGTGACCTTCTGAGATGACGCCACATGTCGAGATGCCACGCGTCGCCCTATTGTTTCACCTAGACTTAGATTTGGTAACTGAGTCTTACTATAACCGAGAGATATTTATTCAAACAAGTATGTAATGTGATATTAAATACAAAGATTATTTTAATTTGATAAAATGATAACATATATTTTATAAAATAAATAAATAAATAAATAAATAAATATATATATATATATATATATATATATATATATATATATATATATATATATATATATATATATATATATATATATATATATATGTTAGGTTAATTTATTATATGTCCGCACGTGCCGACACCGACTCGAATAGGTTTACGGGTTTCGTGTCTCTCTAGGGTTTGGCCCTAAGCTGGAAGTACTATATATACCCCATTCCATACTTAGATGGGTATTGTAGAATACTTTGAGCGCATAATCCCTATCATTCTCAAAGTAATCCCGCTGCCTAGGGTTTTTCCGCTCCGTATTCTACGCGTTCTGCGATTTCACGAATCCAGAGTCGCGCCGCTGCTCTCGATCGGGAAGAACGCACGCCGCTCTGCAATTTTCGCGTTTCCCGTCGTCTGGTGCAGCGATCCGCCGCTCTCCATCTGCGTTCTTCGCGATTCCGGGGAGGAAGGACGCCGATCTCGCGATTCCGCCGAAGTCCGCTCCCGCTCTTCGTTGGCGAGTTCCGCCCGTCTCCAGATCGGAAATTAGCGCCGCTGGTGGAGGCGTTTTCGCCGTCGTTCTCGGCGATTTCCCGTTCCGCTTCGCCGCCACTGTTTTCTCCCGTCGCTGCGGCTCACGATCGGGAAGGATTAAAGCTTTTGTCGCCGTTCCAGATCTGCAAGGAAGGGCTGTTCTGCGCGATCTCGCGATTCCGCCGCACCCGCTCCCGTTCCAGATCTCCCGTCGCTGCTTGTCGCTCCTGTAGCCATCGGTCGGCAAGAGGCAGAGATCCTCTGCTTGGTTTCCTTTGCTGCTGTGCCCAGATCTGATCTTGGAGCCTGATCCAGAAATAACCAGAACGAGATCCTTTTAGAGCAGAGATTTAATATCCCTGATCCGAGCTCAGCAGATTTGATATCCAGCAAGAGCAGAGAAGAGATCCAGTGCCGCCGCAGATCAAGAATTCTTCTTATCCTTTCATCTAGATCTAGGCTTGTTCTTGTCAGAACAGCTGGATCTTGCCTTCAGTAAAGTGCAGATTAACTATTGATCAGCCGTGATTCCTCCTGGTGGAGAGTGACTTCATCAGGAACTTGACCTTGAAGAACTGGTCAAATTGGGGTGAGATTTCTGAAGATCTCAGTGGAGGAATTCTGATCTCTGATCTCGGAGGAGCAACTATATATTTTCCTGGATTGGATCTGAAGACACTGGGTCGTCTCCGCGCGAATCAGGTGACTTCTTTCTGGTATTTACTATTATAGCTTTAGCGAGATGTCGAAGATTACCTCCTACGACATCGTCAAGCTTCAGTCGTTCGATCTGTCCGACTTCCACGCTTGGAAGCTGCACGTCCAACTTGGTATGAAGGAACGTGAGATCTTCTACACGGTCCTGAGTGATTTTGCCACTACCGAAGAGGACGTGAACGAACTTCAGTGGAGAAAAGACGAAGACTTCTGCAGGGACTACCTCCTAAACTCCCTGAACCCTAGACTCGCCCTGACCTACAGCAGTCATAAGACTGCAAAGGAGATTTGGGACCGCTTGAATGCGCACTTCCAGAAGGAAGAGGGGTTGTCGAGGACTCTCCTTGGTGAGAGACTTTTCACTTCTAAGTTTAATTTAAACTCGTCAATCACCTCTCAAATAATTGAACTGGAGAGTCTGCGTCTCAAGCTGGCGGACGATAAGTCCGATATCTCGGATAATCTCTTTGTTTGTCTGATACTTAGCAAGCTACCTCCTGAGTGGTTGACCTTCAAGACTGAAATGCACAGACTGAAGGAAAAGATCGCATTGGATGAACTCAAAAGGTTCATTCATATCGAGGATCAAAACATAGCTGGTAAGAGCCTGGAACAAGTTAGCCAGTCCTCGCAGGCTGTTAACTTTGTTTCTCGACCCAGCAAGCCTCGAAGGAAGCCACCAGCACCCAAAGGTGAACCCTCTACACAGTTGGCGCCTAAAAAGCCCTCTTTCAAAAGGAAGAGGGGCAAGTGCCACAACTGCGGCAAGTGGGGACACTGGGCGGCTGAGTGCAAGGCTCCGAAGAAGAAAAAGGAGGATGCCCCGCAAAATGTGGCGAACATGCTGGCTGATGCTTCAGATCCCAAGTCCTTTGTGGCTATGATCGGGAGCAGTCACCGCAGTTCGTCCTCTGAGTGGTGGCTTGATAGCGGTGCTACCTGTCATGTGACGAATGACAGAGGTCTACTTGCTGAGGTCAAGGCGGTCCAGGAGAAGGTGGAGAACTGCAATGGAGGAGAGACCGAGGTGACCCATGCTGGGACAGCCGAGCTGGTCCTCTCATCAGGTAAAACTCTTTTTCTGCTTAATGTTAAAGTAGTTCCTTCTTTAACGAAAAACTTGATTTCTATGAGTCTATTAGATAAGGCTGGGATGTCCTTCACAACTCAAAACGGTAGAATGACCTTAACGGTAAATTCACATTATTTTGGGTGTGCGTACCTGATCAACGGAATGTATAGACTTAGCTTAAACAACGATAGCATTAACCAAATAAGTTCGAACCTTATTGATCCTAAGTTGTTACATAACAGACTTGGACACGTGAACTATAGGAAAATGCTAGATCTAGCGAAGAGTCATAATATTCCCTTAGATCTGTCGATTCGATTTGACAAGTGCGAGGTGTGTGCTCAAACCAAGATCACTAGAAAGCCATTTAAATCGGTTTCTAGGAGCACGAAACTTCTTGAGTTGATACATTCAGACCTCTGTGATTTTCGTAGCCACGTCACTAGAGGGGGAAGGAAGTATCTGATTACATTCATAGACGATTTTTCAAGATATTGTCATGTGTATCTGTTAAAATCGAAAGACGAAGCCTTTGAGACGTTTAAGACCTTTAAGTCTCGTGTAGAAAATCAGTTGAACCTGAAAATTAAGAGATTTAGAAGTGATCGAGGAGGAGAATATACTGTTTCTGGGTTCAAGGAATTTTGTGCCTCTGAGGGAATAATTCTTGAAACCACAGCTCCTTACTCACCCCAGTCAAATGGTGTTGCCGAGCGCAAGAATAGAACTTTGACAGAAATGTTGAACTCTATGCTCCTAACTGCTGGCATGCCTAATTCCTTTTGGGGAGAAGCAGTTCGTGCTGCAAATCACATTCTGAATAGAGTGCCTCATTCTCAGCTCTCTGCTACCCCGTATGAGCTGTGGCACGGTCATCCTTGTAGATACGATACTCTGAAGACTTGGGGCTGTATCGCATATGTGCGATTACAAGACCTTAAGAGGCCTAAGGTGGGACCTAGGACGACCACATGCGTCTATTTAGGCAGTGCAGAAGATAGTGCAGCCGACAGATTTTTCGATCTATCCACGAATATCGTGATAGAGTCTAGAGATGCCATATTCTTTGAAGATAAATTTGTCAAGGATCATGGTTTGTCTGTTTCCGGGTCTAATGATATGATTTCAGAATCTATCGTAGAACCTGTAGCTGGCCCTTCTAGCACTGCTCCCCAACCTATAGAGGTGGAAACTGTTCCACTTAGAGCATCTACAAGAGAGAGAATCCCTAAGAACTTTGGTGAGAATTTCGTCACCTACCACTTAGAGGATGATCCATTCTCCTACCAGGAGGCAATGAGATCTAGAGATTCGTTGATGTGGGCAGAAGCCATTGATGATGAGATGGACTCGCTGTTGCATAACAATACTTGGCATCTAGTTGACTTGCCGAAAGGCGCTAAAGTCCTAGGATGCAAGTGGGTGTTGAAGAAGAAACTACATAGTGATGGGTCTATAGCCAGGTATAAAGCGCGTCTCGTAGCTAAAGGTTATAAACAACAGGGGGGAATAGACTACTTTGATGTTTATTCACCTGTGTGTCACCTGTCAACTATCAGGATTCTTCTGGCCTTAGCGTCTATCGAGAACTTTATAGTTCATCAGATGGATGTGAAAACAGCCTTCTTAAATGGAGAGCTTGATGAAGAGATCTACATGGCACAACCTGAAGGTTATGTGCAGAAAGATCTAAAAGATAAAGTGTGCAAATTAGATAAATCAATCTATGGGCTTAAACAAGCGCCTAAGATGTGGCACATGAAGTTTGACCAGGTGGTAAAGAGCCTCGGATTTCAGTCCAGTCTCTCAGATAAATGCCTTTACCATCGCTCATTGTCGAATCTGACAGTCATCATATGCTTATATGTAGATGACATGTTGATTTTGGGGTCTAATCTTGCTGCAGTTAGGGATATTAAATCCACTCTGGCAGAAGTTTTTGACATGAAGGACCTTGGTCCTGTGGATACCCTATTAGGTATGAAGGTTAGAGTTGACAAGGGTCGAGTTACTCTTAGTCAGGCTCATTATATTGAGCAACTTCTTTCTACTTGGGGATATGATAACTGTAGGCCGATAGAGACGCCATTTGATCATAATGTGAAGTTGAGTCCTAACGTAGAGACCAGCATTGATCAAGTCAAATATTCCAAAATAATTGGTAGTCTCATGTATGCCACAAGTTGTACTAGACCAGACATTGCTTTTTCGGTTAGCATGCTGAGTCGTTTCACCAGTAACCCAGGCAAAGAGCATTGGGAAGCCCTAGATAGGCTGCTGAGGTACCTGAAAGGTACTAAAGATCATGCTCTGTGCTACACTGGTTACCCACCTTCTGTGGAGGGACATTCTGATGCGTCATGGTGTTCAGAAGTCGGGAACAGCAAGTCCACCAGTGGATACATATTCACTTTGGGTGGAGCTGCTATTACTTGGAAATCCAAAAGACAGACCTGTATAGCACTGTCGTCTATGGAAGCCGAGTTGTTTGCCTTAGCCTTGGCCGGTGAAGAGGCAGATTGGATCAGGAACTTGATTCTAGACATTCCCTTGTCTAAGTTACAAGTCAACTCATTGAGCTTGTATTGCGATAATCAAGCAGCAGTTCAAGTCGTTAAGAATACCCTCTATAATACTAAGAGGAGACATGTACGACTGAGACATGCCTTGTTGAATTATCTGAAAGAACAAGGAATCATCACTTTGATCGATGTACGTTCAAAGGATAACCTGGCTGATCCATTGACGAAAGGAATGCCAAAAGACCGTCTAATCAAAACTGTGGGGGAAATGGGACTAAAGGCGATTTAGTTCGGCCTTAGTTCAGCGATAGGTGATTCAGTTCAGCCTTTGTCCGGTAGTTTTGATTATTCCGATTTCCTTTGTCAAGCAAGCATGTTGTGTTCCGTTGATGCTCTTGGTTGCTGAGCTCGGATCTGGTAAGTTGTTTCATTCCAAACTTGATGTTCACAACTTCACCTGGATTCGGCTTTTGCCTTGGAGGAGAGTGTTATTCCAAAGTTGATAACACAATCTGACTTGGTCTTGTCTCTTCTTCTGGAGATTGGTTCCATTCCAAACTTGATGAGTTCCAATTAACTTTAGAAGGGCAGTAACCGTGACATTCCATATAGGGTCACAGATATAGCTGCGGTGTCCAGAAGTCTGAAATCGTTTCAGTTGAAACAGATATCAGGTTCTGAGGTAAAACTATAATACTCTGTGAACGTGTCCTCCCAGCCAAATTAAAATATTTAAATACTAAGTTCTCCTTTTGTAAGAACTAGATATTTGCAAATTTGCAAAGGATAGAATTCATTCTGAAATGAAATTCTCTGTTGAAATTGCAGGGGTTGCTGGGATAGGAGGAGCACTGGTTGATTGGGATCCAGATCAGGATGATCTTCTGGATGATGAGTTTTAGAGTATTTGTAGTTTGTCTTTTGCTACTTCTGTTCAGAGCATTGTTTAGCTCTTATTTTATGCACTGTTTTGATTGGACTATTAGCTCTCTGTTTGTTTGAGACACCAGGCGTTTTGGGTCTGTGTCTTGTTGTACCTGAGACTATTCTGTGTTGCAGCTGAGTTTTCTGTTTTACTTATGCGTGCATACTATTCTGTGCTTAAGTCTAATTTGTTTGAAACAGGTGCTGAACACGGTTGTGTATGATTCACAGTTGGTTGAACGTTGCACAAACCACCCTCTATTCGAAGTCTGGGTTCACGGCGGACATAGGAGGAGATTGTTAGGTTAATTTATTATATGTCCGCACGTGCCGACACCGACTCGAATAGGTTTACGGGTTTCGTGTCTCTCTAGGGTTTGGCCCTAAGCTGGAAGTACTATATATACCCCATTCCATACTTAGATGGGCATTGTAGAATACTTTGAGCGCATAATCCCTATCAATATATATATTGATCACTTATAAAAATGAAAAAATTTGCGATAAAAAAGTAAATTGAAAAGATTATTAAACAAAAAAACTATTCATGTCATTTTCAGTGTCCCGACGTGATAGTACATCCATTATTCATCATCAACATAATTTTTTTTCACTTCGAATACAAAACTCAACATAAATTGAAAGGATAATGACACAATTTAAATTAAATAAAATAGACAAATTAAAATCACTATGCTTTTCACTTATTTATAACATAGATAAATAAATAAGAACCCTTTGGTGCAATATTCAACTTATAAATTTTAGGGTAAAATATTGGTGTCACACCTATATTGTAAAAGAAAGACATTTGACGCCCTACAAATTTTAAAAGAATTGTTATAACTTGTAACCCCTAACCAAGACAATTGACCTCATGTCGAGCGAATTTCTAGAGGGTTATTTATCTCGGATATGGAAATTTACGAGTTACAATAGTTATTTTGAAATTTATAGGAAGTCGAATCTCTTTTCTCCACAATATAGATGTGTCATATGTACTTTATCTTAAATATTAACCCCTTATTTATTACATCTTTTACAACTCTTTCAAGATGCAAAATACAATCTACATATTAGAAATTAAAGACCCTATAATGCTTAATTATATATAAAAACAATATAAATAATACCATTGAAGCGCATATCATGCAATAAAATGCTTAATTATACATAAAATAATATAAATAATAAGGCACATATCATGCAATAAAGACCCTACATAATGCTTAATTATATTTAAAAATAATATAAATAAGACCATTAAGGCGCATATCTTGCAATAAAAACCCTGCATAATGCTTAATTATATATATATATAATAATAAGATAAATAAGACCACTGAGGTGCATACCATGCAATAACGGTCCATTCTCTAGGCCAAAATGTCAAATACATATTTTCCTTTATATATAGAGAATATCGGTTCATTTTGAGTTTATTTGAACCCAAATCAAAATTGAACCCATGTACATCGGCTCAATTTGATTGTTGGGTCGGTTTACTCGGTTTGATTTAAAATCTTGCTAAAATATATATAATTAAACTTACTTTATAGATGATATATTATAATTAACAGCTCACAATGCATGAAAAATATAGAATTGAATGTTTTAATTGTAAAACCAATTAATGAATTTAAAAATATATTTATTAAAAAAACAACTTTATACAATGTCTACTAATTCTCAATACTTAAAATATATACATCAAAAGAATTATTTATATCAAAATAATACTAAAATCATTCAGATGATTAATAACAATAGTTAGAAAGATTATTTTTATAATATTTTTATGCTTATTGTTAGGTGGTGTTGTTCAATTATTTGGAGAGGAAAACAGAAATCAAACGGTCGGTTCGATCGATCTTAGATTTTTTACGTATATTCGTACACGTGAAGGGACATCAATTTATTTTTTTAAAAAAAATTAGTGCAAATTTCATTTTTAGAGTTTTCTTTGCATTAACTTGATAAATGCATAATACATGCCCACAAAACAACCTTTCAAAAATTCTTAGAAAAAATAGAAAATGCATAAGTATAATAGCAAATGAATCAACAATAGTATCTTAAATAGGGCAGCCAGGTGCACAAAGGCATCCCTATGTAACGAGGATCTAGGGATGAGTGTAACATCCTGACTTTTATTAGATCCAGTAGAGTTCGGGATGTTAGTATGTTACAAAGGATCCCACCACAAAGATGAAATGTAGGCAAATCTTGCAATACATTTTTGCAAGAGGCTGCTTCCAGGACTCGAATCCTTGACCTTAAGGTCACACAACAACACCTCAACCGGTGCGCCAGGGCTCCCCTTTAACAACAGTATCTTAAAATAATTAGCAAAAACATTGCATTAGTCATCCCAACAGAGCAAACATCGTACTAACGAATATTATTGTAGGAGTAGTAGTACTGTTGGTGTTTCTCTACAGCCAAATATTCTCTTATCCCCCCACCCAAATTGAACTTTTTATGTGCTTTGAAGAGACATTAACCTGGAGTTTCAACATCAATATAATGCCCTCCAGTCAATGAATTATCTTTTGAATAAACCCCTTTCTAGTTTACAGCCTTTTTTAAGCCTAGCAGGACACCAAATCTAAAATTCCAAGTGCAATAATGAGAACCAGGGGCCAACTGTCCTGATAATATCATTTGGATCATGAATTTCGATGCTCGTAGCCTGACGGTCGCCTGCTAGCGGTGCAACTCAGGTCGGTGCGGATCAGTTCCATTTTTTAGAGTAGCAACCGAATCAAGTGGCCATGTACCTAAATTTAAATCGAAAAATGAAGTTCAGTTATCAGTTATGAATGATTTTTTATTAAAATATATTGAAAATTTAATAGTTGGTTTAACATGCATATAACAATATAAGAATCAACTTGAATCATGAAATTAACCAATCAGAATAGTAATAGAAGCGAAATCAACATTCAATGGAAGGCGCACATCAGCGTAGTGAAAAGTTTCGGGTCTCTAGTGAAGTGGCACCATGCCTCTATTTCGGGAGGTGGTGGCGGTGGGAAAAGCTGTATTTCCATCACTATTATTGTTTCAGGTTGTTTGAAAGCTACATGCTGATAAAAGTGCATTTTTGAAAAGAAAAAAAAGTGTTTTAGGAGTTTCCCACCATTGCTTTTTACACAGCTACAACAGCCCCAAACAGAACCTAAATTCTAACCCGAGGGGATTGACAAATTCATGAGTATTTGATGCACTCCTTGTATAATGCATGCACATAAATGATAAGTAGACAATAAAAATGTTTGGCTAAGTTGCTGTTGCTCCTAAGGTTCGTCAGCTCAAGGCTCCGCAATTCGATTCTGCAGTTCTAGTCATGTGCATCCGACCTGGGAACCAAGAACAGAATCGAGAACCAGCCCGTATGAACGGTTCTCGGTATTTTAGACACCATACAAAAACCAAAATCGCTAGAGGTGACCAAAATTGTTCTGCTCGGGCGCATTATTCGGTTACACAATCTTTTAGCACAACCGCAGTATCTACAATCTACTGTTCATATTATGGCTCCGTTTGGCACAGTGGTGGAGGTCATGAACATGAGGGTTAAATAGTCATTCGTTAACGCCCACATAAGAAACTTCATCCACTTTTATGTTCAAACAAATGATGCTTGTTAGGTGATCCTTAACAAATGACGGTTTAACCCATACGTTTACAACCGCCGCCACCGTGCCAACTGGAGCATACATCACCTCTAGAAATATTTTTCTTAAACAAATTCTTCTTAGTTTTTCAATTATGAATGCAAGACAACTGATATTGTTCATTATTCTAAAGGCATGAAAAGAATGGAAAAAAAGTGCACAGATTTGTTGAAATATATAGTAATAATTTGGCATTTTAGGCAAATTTTTCATAATGGATATCATTTCTTATAGCATCACTTTTCTTTTAAATGTCATGTCGGATGGAGGAAATAAAGCTAAATATTATAAGTTCAGGTATTTTGGATCCATATCCAGAGGAATAAAACAACATTCAAGCCTTTATTCCACTATAGTGGGGTCGGCTATATGGATCCTTTGTCGTCCCTGTGCTCTATCTTTTGTCATAATCTCACTAATGCCTAAGTACATCATGTCTTTCCTTACAGTTTCATTCCAAGTCTTTATTGGTCTACAACTCCCTCGTTTAACATGTTTAGTGACTAGACTCTCACAACGCCTAACAGGTGCCTCTAATGGTCTCCTTTGTACGTGTCCAAACCATCTTAGACGAGCTTCTCGCATCTTCTCTGCAATTGGTACTACTTCTATCTTATCCCGGATACTTTCATTCCTAATTTTATCCAATCTTGTGTGTCCACACATCCACCTAAACATTCTTATCCATATCCAGAAGAATAAAAATAAAAATATAATATAATTTATAGTTGAATCTTTATGACTATAATGGAGAAGAGTGTCTCCTAGAGCTCCGTTTCGCGCGGTGGATGCGGTCGGGACCGCCCTTCTTCACCTAAGGAACTTCATCCACTTTTATGTTCAAAGCTAGTTTTTTTTTCTTGACGACGGTCATAATCATTGTCATGTCAAACATACATTTTATAATTGTGACAATTTTGTTTGGGGCAGCATTTTGGTTTGGACAAAAATGGTACATCATACAATATATGTTTAGCAAGGTAATGATGACCGCCACCAAGAAAAAAAATACAAGTTTTGAATATAAAAGTGGATGAAATTTCACAAGCGAGGTCGGGCTTTCACAACAGCCACCGTAGCGCCAAACAGAGCTAAAGTTTAACGCCAAAAAAATAAAACGAGAATGTTAAAGATGAATATATGACAATTAGGAAGATTTTTTTTGAACAAAAATATTATATTGAAGGCATAGTTCGGGAGAAACTTTGGAAGTAAGAAAAATAGTGGAAGAAGAAAATACAGTATCTCCAACACTCCCCCTCAAGTTGGGCGTGTAATGTCAGTCATGCCCAACTTGCTCAATATCTTGTCAAAGGAGCACCGACTTAGTCTCTTAGTAAGCACATCTGCAAGCTGCTGTTTTGATGAGACAAAGGGGGTACACACCATTCCCCTTGCTATGTTCTCCTTAATGAAGTGCCTATCGATCTCCACGTGTTTCGTATGATCATGTTGGACTGGGTTGCGGGCAATGCTAATATCGGCTTTACTATCACTATAGATCCTGATTGGATCACCGCCTTCCACACTCAAGTCCCTCATAATCGACTGAATCCATAACTCTTCGCATATCCCAAGCATCATTGCCTGAAACACTGCCTCAGCAGTAGATCTGACTACATCATATTGTTTCTTGCTTCTCCAGGTCATCAGATTGCCCCGAACAATGAAGCAATATACAAATGTAGACCGTCGAACATCAATAGAACTTGCACAATCTGCATCTGTGTAAACTTCTACCGTTAATGTCTTGTTGGGTGTTGTAGAAGATAAAGTCAAATCTTGTATATACTTCTTTTATGACTCAATTCAAGTATGAGTACAAAAATATAAAGAGAAAAGAGAGAAAGACAACTATACAAAAGATGTGAGACTAAACTAGAATCCAACATGGGCCATATTAATGAGCCTTTACATCAACTTTTTTAATATTCTCTGACACTCCCCCGCAAGTTGGAGCCTACAAGTCGTAGGCACCAAGCTTGGATAAGAATTAATGGTACATTTGTCGCGGTAATGCCTTGGTGAGAATGTCAACAATTTGCTCAGATGCAGGAACATGCTCCAGTTCTAACTTCTTCAATTGAACCTTTTCACGGACGAAGTGACAACTTCAATGTGCTTGTTCCAACTCATGAAATACAAGATTCTTCGAAATACGGATTGCAACTTGACTATCGCAAAACAAAGTTGCTGGTGAAGATAGAGTAACCCACAAATCATCAAGAAGACCCTCAAGTCAGGTGAGTTAAAATACAACGGCCGTCATTGCACGATACTCAGCTTCAACAGAAGAACGAGCAACGACAGACTGCTTCTTACTACGCCACGTTATAAGATTCCCTCTAAAGTAGGTACATAAACCCGTAGTGGAACGTCGATCATCCAGGGAGCCCGCATAGCCTGCTTCTGAGTATGCAGTAAGAGATATAAAGGAGGATGACTTATATACCAATCCTTATCCAGGAGCTGACTTCAAATATCTGAGGATGCTTTTTACTGCCTGGAGATGAGAGATCCATGGAGCATGCATAAATCGGGTGACCACTCCAACAACAAAAGAAATATCGGGTCTTGTAACTGTCAGATATATTAGTTTCCCCACAAGCTGCCGATAATACTCGGGGTTCGTAAGCAGAGAATCAGAGTCAGACCCATGAACACATAACTTATGATTTGCATCCATCGGAGTTTTCGCAGGTTTGCACCCAGAGTAGCTAGCATCGTGGAGAAGATCAAGGCAGTACTTTCGTTGTGAAAGAACAAGACCGTCAGGTCGTCTTGCAATCTCAAGTCCAAGAAAGTACAGGAGAGCCTCCAGGTCTTTTGTTTGGAATACGGAATTTAAGTGTTTCTTGATTTGTTGTATCCCCGTGTAGTCATCGCCAGCAATCAAAATATCATCCACATAAATCAAGAGAATGACAGTCTCAGTTGGTTGATGGTGAGTGAAGAGAGAGAAGTCTGCTGAGCTCCTCTTGAATCCAACTTCGCGAAAGGCCTTACTGAATTTATCAAACCAAGCTCTTGGAGATTATTTGAGTCCATAAATAGATTTACAAAAATGACATACACGAGACTCCCCCGTGGTCTCAAACCCGGGAGGTTGGTTCATGTAAACCGTTTCTTGAAGATCGTCATTTAAAAAAGCATTTTTTATATCCAGCTAATGGATAGGCCAGTGACGATGAACAACTAAGGAAATCAGCACCCGAACAGAGTTCAACTTGGTGAATGGAGAGAAGGCTCATCATAATAAAGTCTCTGTTGTTGAGTGAACCCCCAAGCCACAAGTCAGGCTTTAAATCGTTCAACTGTCCCATATGGAGCATGTTTGGTAGCAAACACCCACTTGCAACTGACACAAGATTGACCAGGAGGAAGAGGAACCAGATCCCATGTCTGGTTAGACCAAAGAGCGGTCATTTCCTCATCCATAGTCGCACACCACCCTGAATGAATAAAGGCCTCATGCACAGAGTTAGGAATAAAAATGAAGTAGAGAGATAAAACTTGCATAGAGGTGGAAAAAGGCGATGCAAAGATACATAATTTGTCATGGAGTGAGCATTAGATGTTGATGCTGGATCGTCATTTCGCGGGATAACACCAGTGGAGGGGGCTGTTGTAGAGCTCCAGAGACCGGGGTACGACGAGTGTATACACGAAGAAGAGGTGATTTGGGTGGAACAGGTGCCGAAAGTGGAGTGGGAAGAAGAGGTGATAGAGAAGACGTGACAGGAACGGTTGGGCAAGGAATGGAGGAGGAGAGAGGAGCAAAAACTGAAGGTGGGTCATGGAATGGTTGATCCTCGCGAAAGGTGACATCGGCAGAGACAACCACCTTGTCAGTAGTTGGAGAATAACACATATAGCCTTTTTGAGACCGAGAGTACCCGAGAAACATACATTTGCTGACACGAGGAGCAAACTTATCTATGGGCGGACCAAGATTGTGAACATAACAAGTACAGTCAAACACACAAGGCGTAAGAGTGAACAGGGATTGCGACGAGAATAGGAGACTAAATGGAGTGGCAAAATCGAGCACAGAGGATGACATGTGATTGATAAGCTGACATGCAGTGGACACAACAAAGTTCCAAAACAAAGTGGGAACCTGCATTTGAATCATGAGTGACCGAGCAACATCAAGATGGTGACAATTCTTACGCTCTGTCACACCATTCTGTTGAGGTGTATAAGCACAAGAGGTTTGATGTATAATGTCAAACTCTGTGCAAAGGTTCGAGAATGTCCGATTAGTGTATTCCGAAGTATTATCAGTGCGAATGATTTTTAAAGGAGAGCTGAACTGAGTACGAGTTTCCATAAAAAATGTATGAAATATAGAGGTCAGTTCTGCACGATCCCGGAGTAATTATAACTAGGTTAAACGAGAGTCAAATATACTAGGAGTTTTATAAGACCCTCAAATATCAGAGTGCACTAATGATAGAGGAGTATCACTCCGAGTACAAGAAGTTGAAAGGAAATACGATATTGTTTACCAAAAATACAAGATTCACAAGAAAACTCATGCAGGGAGACATCTGGAAGAGCTTTCTTGAGAATCTGGAGGGGAGCATACCCAAGATGACGATGTCAATCAATGGTGGAGATGACGGAGAGAGCAGACAGAGGAACATCGAGGAGGTAGAGCCCATTCGACAGCCAACCTTACCAATGATATTTTGTTCTTGCCGATCCTGCAGAACAAAGGTAGAGGGTGAGAAGGTAATACAGTAATTAAGATCTTGAGTAAGGCGGCTAACAGAAAGCAAGTTAAATGGTGAGCCTGGAACATGAAGAGCAGAAGAGAGAGAGAGAGTGTGTGAGAGGTATATCGGCAGCGCTAGATACGGGGGTGGTATCACCATTAGCCACGGTAATAAACTTGGGATGGGCAGTCATCGAATATTGCGGAGGGCGGTGCAAAGTAATATGTTGCGTGGCTCCCGAATCCACAATCCAATGGGAGCCCTGTGAGAGACAAGATATACCTTCAACAGATCCAGAGGAGCGAGAGATCACCCCTTGTAGTTGTTGGAGTTGAGTGCGTAGAACATTAATGTCTTCCCGAGTAGAGGTTGCAGAATCCGGGGCAGGAAAGTGGAAGGCTCACCTATAGCAGGAGCAGCAAGATGTGACGGCAGACCATGTTTGCGGTAACAGGTGGCCTCAAGATGACCATCCCGACTGCAATACGTACACTTAAACGGAGATCTGCCAGACCGGCCACGTCCCCTAGACGTGTTGTGTCCCCCACGGGTTGATGTCCCCCGAGCTGACAGAGCAGGTGTAGAGTGTTGTAGAAGAGCTGGGGAGAGGGTAACAGGCGCATCCTGGGGCGGTGTGACCTTCAGAAGCATAGAGGACACATCTGACAGAGATGGAGTGGTAGTAGATGAGAGAATCTGGGCCTGAACACTGTGCAGGTGAGGGGGAACCTGAGACATCATCATCGCAATCCCGACCGCTTCTTTTTGAGCCCGTTGAGTAGTCAGATCTATAGTAGGAGGCTAAAACTCGATCCAGGCCTCGACCAGAGTCTTGGCTTTAGCCACAAAGGAGATCATATCACTGGGAGCCCGTTGATCAAGAATTTGAAGATCCGAAAAAATGTCAAACAGGTGCTGAAGACTATTCTGCCCAAAGTAAAAAAAAAAGTGGAGCTCCTCCCACATGGCTCTCGACGTGTCATGATACATAGTCATTCTATAGGGCTCGATGTCCATGGCGTTGAGCAGCCATGACTGAACTCGGCCATCATCCCGAAGCCACTCATCAGTGGGGGCGGTAGGAGTAACCCAAGTCAAATGATGAAGAAATCCTTTTGTCTGCAAAACTCGACGAACTGAGTGCACCCATTCCACAAAGTTCGGCTTCCCACTGAGGGAGATAGTAGTAATCCGGAGTTCATCGCGAAGCTCGAGAGCCGGAGCTGCAAGACAAGCAGGCAGAGCGGAGGTGACATTTGAACCCTCGGAAGCCATGAGCCCGCAACGGTTAAGGAGGGTTGTCGCGACTAAGAGAAAGAACTCGCACCGGTCACGGTGGCTACACACCAGCAGCAAGAATTGCAACGATCAGAAGCGGAGCCCGCAGCGGTCACGGTGGCAACACACCAGCAGCAAGAAGGGACATGACCAGAAACGGAGCCTGCAACGGTCACGGTGACAACACACCAACGGTAAGAAGAGCCACGACCAGAAATGGAGCCCGCAACAGTAAGAGGTCACGGCGGATAAACGCAGTACCCGCAACGATTAGAGGTAGCTGACAAACGCAGTACTCGACACAATAGGCCAAAGAACAGTCCGCAACGGTCTAATGAACAGACCACGCTATCACGGGAGAAGACCAAAGGAATGACACCGCGCGGTTAGGGAGTGACGACCGCAGCGACAAGAAAAACCAGTCCGCGCGGTTAGGAAAACCCAGCGGTAAGAGAGTAATCCGCAGCGGCAAGGAGAAGCAACCCATGGTCAGATCGTGCGGCAAGGAGAGTAGACCGAGCGGCAAGAGGCGAAGATCGCGCGGCAAGGTGGTCCACAGAGCAGATTTGAGAAGCAACCCGCGGTCAGATCGCGCGGCAAGGGGAGAGGACCGCGCGACAAGCGGAGAAATTCGCGCAACTAGGGGAGAAGATCGCGCGGCAAAGGAAGAAGACCGCGCGACAAGGTGGTCCACGGGCCAGACTAGAGAGGGTATAAAAATGGGAGAGGGAGAGAGGAGGAAGTGGATCCACGGAGAGAGGGAAAGAGGGGGGGGGGGGGTAGAAAAGAAGAGACCGCAGCACGGTGCGGTTAAGGAAGGAGGAGACCGCCGGACAGACCGGTTAGGTGGTGGGCGGTTAAAAAAAACCAGTCCGGATCTTGCGCTCTGATACTGTTACGATTGCGTGCACGCCGACCGTTATCTTAATTTGCATTAATTGTTTTTGTTATCCCCCCCCCCCCTCATGTTTATAAGAGGGGGAGACTATCTTATTAGTGTAGGCTTTTGGATGTTGGGAATTTTGAGTTGCTCTCTAACTATCTTCTTCCTCTCCTCATCCCCTTCGTCTCCTCCCCTCCTCCGGCTCCCTCCTCCCATAGTCATTCTTCCCCATTGTAATACTTCGTTCTTTATCTAATACCTAGTACGTATCATTTGGTCTGACCTATCGCTCCGCCCGCAACAACGCCGCCGGAGACGCCTTCGCTCGGCCTCGCCCTATCGACATCGGCCAGTTTCCGCATCGCGGCGTCGTCCCCGTCCGACATCGACTGCGTCGCCCCAGTTCCCGCGACAACGACCATGTTGCCCAGTTGCGCTTCGCCCGCGTCGCTCAGTTCCGCTCGCCCGCGTCGCCTAGTCCCGCATCGCCATCCGCGTCGCTCGCCGCCCGCGACTTCGCCCACAACATCGCCCTGCTCCTGCATCTCCCTCGCTATCATCGGCCGTCCATGACCCGCTCATCCCGGCTGTATCTCAACAACCCCGCCGACCCCATGGACAACGACGTCATCGCCCGTCGCTTCGACGCACAGGACCAAGCCACCGCCTCTCTCCACTCCCTTTCCGCCATCCTAACTCGCCTGGACTCCCTGGTGGCGCTGGCCTCTGCCTCTGCGGCGGAATCCTCCGCTGCGGAGTCTATCTTAGGGCGACCCCCGGCAGTTGACACTCCACCAGCTGCTCCACTACCACTACCACTACCCCTGGCAAGTCGCCCCGCCCTCTCTCTCGACATTTTGTCCTTCACCGGCGTAGACCCGATGAGGTGGATCGCCAAGGCGGAACAATATTTCGACCTACACTCCACTCTTGAGCAGGACAAAGTCACCCACGTCTTCGTCGGATTGGATGGCTCGGCTCTTCGTTGGGCTCATTGGCTCCTCCAGTCCAACCCCGCCCTTACTTGGGCAGATTTGAAGCCAGAAATGATTGGCCGTTACGACTTCCGCTACACCGGCTCTGCTATCGAGCGTCTGTGCGGCGTGCAGCAATCGGCCTACTTGGAGGAATACATTGATGAGTTTGTTACGTTGGTGACCCACGTACCGGGGCTTCCGCCGGATCACTACCTTGCCTTCTTCATGCAAGGCCTCCTCCCCACTATCCGTTCCCGCCTCCGCACGCACAATCCAAGGACGATCTCTGATGCTCTCAACTTGGCCCGCTTGGTCGAGGCCGACATCTACCTTCGACCACCCGTTCCGCTGGCAGGCCTTCTGCAGGGTCGACCACCGGCAGTCCCGCCACGATCAGGACATAGGGATCAACGCCCTGGATGCCCTTCGCCCCAGTGCCTCTCCAACAACGAGTACAATGACCTTCGCAGCAGGGGCCTGTGCTTTCGTTGCCGCCAACCATACTCCCCTGCGCACGTTTGCGCCGTCAAAGAGTTCCACGCCATCATCAGCGACTGTAACCCGGAGGTCACCTGGGAGGACTTCGCGTGCCTCGAGAACCCCTGGGGGGTCGGCCCCTCAGGCATTGTTGCCGCCACGGACCGTCCACCGCCAGCTCACTGACCACTACCTTGAGGCCAAGACAGTTTTTCCATACGCCGACATTGTTACGATTGCGCGCACGCCGACCCGTTATCTTAATTTGCATTAACTGTTTTTGTTATCCGCCTCCCTCATGTTTATAAGAGGGGGAGACTATCTTATTAGGGTTGGCTTTTGGATGTTGGGAATTTAGGGTTGCTCCCTAACTATCTTCTTCCTCTCTTCATCCCCTTCGTCTCCTCCCCTCCTCCGACTCCCTCCTCCCATAGCCATTTTTCTCCATTGTAATACTTCGTTCTTAATCTAATACCTAGTACGTATCAAATACCATGTAGAAGATAAAGCCAAACCTCGTATATACTTCTTCTATGTCTCAATACAAGTATGAGTACAAATATATATGAGAGAAAAGAGAGAAAGACAACTATACAAATGATGTGGGAATAAACTAGAATCCAACATGGGCCATATTAATGGGTATTTACATCAACATTTCTAATATTCTCTGACAGGTGTAAACAACATGCTTTTGCCTGGAGAGGATTTGAGATACCTCGGGACTCTGTATGTAACATCAAGATTATGTGATCTCGGTGAGTGCATGTATTGGTTGAGAACGCCCACAACATAAGATATGTTTGGACGGGTATGAGAGATACAGATAAGTTTCCCAATCAGTAGCTAGAAACCTAGTATGTTAATAACCATTTCTCCACCATCTCTACAAGGCTTGTGAATGACTTCAATTGTGGTGGTAGCGGGTCTACACCCAATCATTCTAGTTGTTTCTAATAGATCCAGAATGTACTTCCGTTGATATATAAAGATCTCATGTCTGGATCTGGTCACCTCAATGCCAAGAAAATATTTGAGAGTCCCAATGTCCTTCACTTGAACTCCTTTGCAAGCCTAGATTTTAAGTTTCAATCTCCTCTATGTCATCACCAGTTATCACTATATCGTCAACATAGACAATAAGGGCAGTCACCTTGCTATGTCGGTGTTTCAAGAACAAAGTATGATCCACATTTCTCTATCTGTACCCGAATAACATCATGGCCTGGTGGAATCTCCTGAACCAAGTCCGAGGCGACTGCTTCAAGGCATACAAAGCCTAGCTTCTTCAGCCTGCAAACTTTCTATGCTGACCCTTTTGGAAGAACATCATGAGGCAGGGACATGTAGACTTCCTCCTCAAGATCACTATAAAGGAGTGCATTCTTCACATCCAACTGACTGAGACTCCACCATTTACACACGGCACATGAAAACAATATCTGGATTGAATTCATTTTAGCAACCAGAGCAAATATCTCCTGATAGTCGATGCCAGCTGTTTGAGTGTATCCTCTAGCAACCAACCTAGTTTTGTACCTTTCAACCAGATCTCGGGAGTTCTGCCTCACAGATAAGACCCATTTACAACCCGCAACGGTTTTCCCTTTAGGCAAGTGGACAAGATCCCAAGTATGATTCTTGTCAAGAGCCACCATTTCCTCGAACATAGCTGTCTTCCATTCATTGTGCTCAAGAGCTTCCTGCCAAGAACGGGGAATAAATAAGGAAGATAGACAGTTGACAAATGCTCTATGTGAAGGAGACAAAAAATCATAAGTCACAAAATGAGAAAGATGATGCAGAGTAGAAATACAATTACCTTTGTCAGTACCGGAAGATGGATCAAGTGGTGACCCAGCCGCCCAGAGTGTGGGTAAGGCCCATGTGTTCCCGTCGTCGGCGAAAGTAAACCTGCAATGGAGGAAGAGCTAAGTTATCAAAGGCGCGAGGCGCACCGAGGCGCAAAAGGACCCTGGAGCCTAGGTGCAAGGCGCAGGCGCGCTCCTGAGGCACGTGAGACACAAAAATTGGGGAAAAAAGAAATTGAGGGAATTGGGCGCCAAATTCGCTGAAATTGCGTGAATTGGGCGCTCAATTCGCTGAAATAACGCGAATTGGGCCCCCAATTGCTGAAATTGCGCGAATTTGGCCCCCAATTCGCTGAAATTGCGCTCATGGGCGCCCAATTCGTTGAAATTGAGTGAATTCGCTCAATTTTAGCGAACTGGACGCCCAATTCACTGATTTTTAACGAGTTGGGAGCCCAATTCGCTCAATTTCAGTGAATTGGGCTCTCAGGCGCCTACGGGTGCCTGCGTCTAAGATCATGTTTTTGCCCGTATCAATTTTTTTTTTTAAAAAAAAAACCTTGAAAGACCCAGGCGCGCTTTGGAGCGCCTGAGAGCTTATAAGGCGCGCGTCGGGGCGCGCCTGAGGCTAGCCTGGGGCACATCGCCCACCTCAGCCGTGCTGAGGCACAGCGGGCTGCGCCCGGTGCTCCCTACGCCTCAAGCGCGCTTAGGCGCGCGCCTTGACAACTAAGCTTGCAAGGCTCGTAGTATGACGTCAAATCTTTAACATTAAATACTAGATGGATTCCTATACTCGCAGGGATATCGAGCCAGTAGGTGTTCGTCCCAATGTGACTTATGACTGAGTAGGGTCCCATTCGCCTGGCGCTTAGTTTTTTGGCTAGGCCCCAAAGGGAGCCTTTCAGAGCAGTTTCCCACCATCATCTGTTCGCCTTCCTAAAACACTTGTTCCCGCTTTTACCTATCTGCATGAGTTTTATAATTTTCATTACTCGTAATAATTTGTCGACGGACCGACTCATGCAACTCATGCAAATGTAATGCAAATGACTTAGCAAACTCACTAAGGCGCGACTCTATGGGACTAGGGCGAAGGTCGATTGGTTTCCTAGGGTCGTATCCTGACATTACATGAAATGGACTTAACACAGTGGATCTATTGACTGAACTGTTATACGCAAACTTCGTGATAGGGAGAACAAGGTCCCAACTAGCAACATGCTCGCCCACTAAACACCTAAGCAGGTTCCCTAATCTACGGTTCACTACCTCAGTCTGCCCGTCCGATTGGGGATGATAGGCTGAGGAAAACCTAAAGGTGGTGCCAGTCTTGTGGCACATGGTCTTCCAGAAATAGCTCATAAACCTCACATCACGGTCTGACACGATAGACTTGGGTAGCTATGCAGCCTGAAAACGTCTCTCATAAAGATGGATGCTACGTGTGTCGCATCCGCCGTCTTGCGACAAGCAATAAAGTGCACCATCTTTGAGAATCGATTGACCCCGACAAAGATGGAGTTGTGTCTCCGAAGAGTGCGGGGGAGTCCGAGCACGAAGTCCATGCTGATGTCCTCTCAAGGGCGGCGTGGGACAGGTAAGGGTGTGTACATACCCATGTTCTGCTTAGTGCCCTTGGTCGTCTGGAAGATAAGGCAATGACGGACAATGCGAGCCACGTCCTTCTTCAGGCTGGGCCAGTAGAGACGATCTTCAACAATGGCTATGGATTTATCCCGCCCAAAGTGTTTAGCGGCCCTGCCCGTGTGCAACTCCCAAATCAAGTAATCATGGTATGAAGTCTGGGGTATGCACAAGTTGGAGCCCCGGTACAGATATCCCTCAAAGATCTGATAGCTCCTCCACTTAGTTCGGAGGGTCTCGGGACAAGGCGATATAAATCTCGTCAAAATCATGGCATGTCAGATAGTCTAGGATCACTCTCTCATGTCAATCTACTAGTGCACTCATCGTCTGTAATAAGGAGACACAACGACTCAACACATCAACTGACTTGTTCTCAACACCAGCTCAGTGTTTGAGAACGTAATGGAAATCCCAAAGGTACTCGACCCACTTGGCATGTCGGTGTCCCAACTTACACTGGAAATCTAGATATCGTAATGCCTGATGATTAGAGTAAAACACAAACTCTCGGGGGAGGGTACCAAAGAGAAGCGTCAGATGATCAAGGTAGTCGGCCTGAGTCAGGCTATAGATCTGTATATCGTCGAAGTATACCGCCAGAAACTTGCCCATGTAGGGCAGTAACACCCGTGTCATGACTGTCATGAACGTGCTTGGGGCGTTCGATAGCCCAAATGACATGAGTAACCAATTGTACAGACCATATTTGGTCTTAAATACTGTCTTCCACTTGTCTCCCTCACGAACTCGAATCTGGTGATACCCACTACAAAGATCGATCTTGGAAAAGATCTGGGCACCAGATATAGTATCCAATAGGTCATTGAGTCGGGAGATGTGGAAACGATACTTAACGGTAATTTTATTTATGGCTTTGTTATCGATGCACATAGGCCAACTACCGTCCTTCTTAGGGGTAAGAAGGGCGGGAACCGCACATGTACTCAAGTACTCACAAATAAATTGCTTCTGAAGTAGCTCATTAACCTGTCTCTCGAGCTCAGCGTGCTCATCAGGGTGTATACGGTAGTGGGGTAGGTTCAAGAGAGATGCCCCCAGGACCAAGTCAATAGTGTGTTAAATGTCCTGTGGAGGGGACAACTTATCGTGGAGTTCAGCATTCATGATATACACAAACTCATCCAAAAGGGGATGGTCGGGGGGGGGGGGGGGGGGATGGTCGGGGGGGGGGGGGGGGCACTCAGAAGACATAGTGGCCCCCACAATATAAATGATGTCAGACTCAATGTTGTCTCGCAGAAACTCGCCTCGCCTAAAGATATGTAGGGGTCTTGAGGCACTTGTGCTCACAGAAGGCTCAATCTGACCCTTGGATTTCTCCTTGAGTTTGGGTAGGCGACAATGAATTCTTTCGCCCCTTGTCATAAAAGACACACATGTTCGAGCGGCTGAAACATGTGTCATCACGATCAAATAGCCAGGGGCGACCGAGCAACACATGTACGACGTCCATGGGAATGACATCACACCAGACCCGATCTTGAAATGAGGCGGTGCTAATCGGTACGAGACAACGCTGGGTGACCCGCATTGCTGTCTTATCTACCTAGACGACACGATAGGGGTGTGAGTGAGGCTCAATCTTCACCTGCATACGATCAAGACCCTTTTGGGCCACGATATTCATGTAACTCCCACTGTCGATAGCTAACTTGCAGGGACCGCCTGCACTAGGAAAGTACGTGTAAAATATGGTAGTGCGACATCAATCCTCATCTACACGTGGGGTATGCAGGAAGCGTCTAATCATTCTCATCTCTAAGGATCGCTCAGCATCACCCTCCCATCCTTCCTCGACAGTGGTTGTGATCTCCTCAATAATTTCCTCATCTCCTTCCAAACCCTGCTCATCATCATCAACTAGTAGGCTTCGCGTGGGGCACTGCGCCGCCACGTGTCCTCTGCCAGAACATTTATTACACATAATACTCCTAGATCGTTGATCATCAGTGACGACGACCTTGCCCTTCGTGGCCGCGGGGACACGGGGGGTGCAACCGTGGTGGTCTGGGGCCTTGGCTATTAAAGGCGCAAGACGCACTGAGGCGCAAAGGAGTCTTGGAGCCTAGGCGGAAGGCTCAAAGCGCAGGTGCGCGCCTGACAAAGGCAAGGCACAACCACATTTATTTAAAAAAATAAGCATCAAACATCAGTTCATTTTCTTGATCAGATTGTTTATCTATTCTACTCATTAATCATTCATTACTATCATTTATATTCTTAAAAAATAAAATTAATGTGGTCACTTGCATCATATCTACGTCTTAACACTAAACCATGTAAAAATTATCGCGTTCTTACATTATTTCTTTCTTCCTTTTGGAAAAAAAATTTGCTATACAAATCGCACTCAGATGTGTCTTTTCTGCTCCAAAGGAGCACAAAAGGCGCAAAATTTCCTCTGAGCCTGGAGCCTTAGGCGCGCCTGAGGTGTGCCTTTAACAACATAGAGGAAGAGGCATCGTCGAATCACTAGGGACGGGAGAGCAAACCTGCAATGGAGAAGACATCAGAGGAAGAGGCAGAGGAACAAAAGTAGGGGGAATAAGCAAGGGAACAGAAGCAGGGGAACTCACTTCCCTAGTACTCATCTCTCCCTGAAGAAAGGTCCCATAGTAAGCTTCAGATTCCCGAATGTGACATCCATAGTGACAAATGTCCGCTTGGCGATGGGATGAAAGCACATGTAATCTTTTTTGGTGAGTGAGTAGCCAATAAAGACACTGCAGAGCGCGGGTGCTGAGTTTGATTTTGGGATGGATGTGCACAAAACACACACCTAAAGATACGAGGCGAGAGAGAAGTGGGACGAACCCCGAGAGCGACTAGAGGAGTCTGAAACCCAAGAACACGAGTAGACATGCGATTGATGAGGTAGGCAGCAGTGAGAACTGCATCACCCCAATAATATTTTGAGAGGTTCATTCAGAGAAGGAGACATCTAGCAACCTCAAGGTGGTGTCGATTCTTGCGCTCTACAACCTCATTTTGAGCTGGAGTGTAAGCACGTGAAGTTTGATGTATAATACCAAGATCACTCGGGTATTTCTCAAAATGAGAGTCAATATACTCGTGATCATTGTCACAACGCAAGACCTTAATGGTAGCACTAAACTGAGTAGTGACCATCTTATAAAATCGTTGAAAAAGAGAGAAACACGTCACTTTTATGTTTCATCAAATAGACCCAAGTACAACAAGAGTAATAATCAATAAATGAAACAAACCAGAAGCAACCATAAATAGACGTAGTAGGGCTAGGACCCCAAACATCAGTATGAGTAACGGTAAAGGGAAAAGAGTTACGCGGAGACATAATAAGAAGAGAACTACGATAATGTTTACCAAGTTCACATAGATCACAATAAAAACCATTAAACCGAGCAATAGACATAATAGGACGCAAAAACTTCATAGTAGAAATCGGGGGATGGCCAAGACGACAGTGCCAGACATCTAAATCAGAGAGCCGATCAACATGATGAGCCTTTGGAGACTGGACAAGGCTGGAGCAAGATGAGGTGGAAGGGTCGAACACATATAGCCATTGCACAATCTACCAGAGCCAATCACCGTCCCCGTCTTCAGGTCCTGAAAAATACAAGAAGTAGGAAAAAAGGTTACGGAGCAGTTCATAGAGTTAGTCAAATGACTAATGTACAAAAGATTTCGAGTGAATGCAGAAAAATGAAGAACAAATGAGTAAGAGAGGAGCAAAGAATAGATCCCTTCCCAGCAATGGGGGAGAGAGATTCCATCAACAATACTCACTTTATCTCGGCCAGACAAGGGAGTGTAGGACACAAAACATGTGGCTGACCCAGTTATGTGGTCAGTAGCTCCTGAGTCGATGATCAATTGCCAGGACAAAAGTGTGGAAGCAGAATGAGCACCTGGAGGGCCCTGATGGACATAAGAGGATGATGAACTGGACTGCTCAACAGGTGGACCATGCATCAAGCGACAGAAAGGAAGGATTTCGTCAGCAACATTTGAATCCAGAGAGTGAGGAACAAAGGTGTCCTCCGTAGCATCAAATAAATGTGCAGATCTGGACAAAGAATATCTATTCTGGGATCGGCCACCACGAGGTGCACGGTCGCCTCTGGGAGAAGGAAAATCATGAATCTTGAAGCAAGAAACACTCAGAGACATAAAAAACCTCGAATAGAAATTGAGGGCACACAAGAGATCACAACGGATATCGGAAGATATGAGTAGCCCTCAGAGAAAGAGGGGAAGAACCCACATGGTCAATAGAAACCGAAGGAAGAACCATAGGAGAGGAAATGCCGAAAACGAGGGAATCAAGAACCCATGAGACCGGCGCCCCTAGAGGACTGTGTGAAAGAGAGAGGAAGGAAGGTTGTTGTTGTTGCGAGGGGCGGAAGACGCAGGTTGGGCGAGTTCGGCTAGAGAGCGGAAGGCGCGCCTGTTGCGGGAGGCGAAGGCGGGAGCGAAAGCAGAAGCCGTAGTCACGCCTGTTGCGGGATGCGGAAGCCGAAGTCGCTCCTGTTGCGGGATGCGAAGACGGGACGGAGGCGGGATGCAAAGTCTGGAACGGAAGCATGATCGCGAGCGGGAGGCGAGGGCGAGACCGTCGGACGCGAGAACCGTAAGGTTCTGATACCATGTTGATGAGAGTGAAAAATTAATTATTATTCAATATTCAGCACCACTTCTCATATATAGGAGTGAGAAAAGAGTACAGAGGGTAAGACGGAAAAGATGGACAAAATATAAAAATAGCGTAACATAACAAATATGGCATCTCCAACACTTACATTACTGCCTCTCCCGGTTTCCGGAACTGTACACTTCAGCAGTACTTTCAACACTCAAAGTTTCCTCCAGAAGGTTCTGCAACCACAATCAATCAGAATCAACATTAGCTAACTGTGTTAGGCTCTGCTTGAGAAAACTGTTGTGTTCGAATGGTGAAGGTTTACAGGAGTTTCAAACATTCATGATAGCTTTTTTGGTTAAAATTCTAGTTTCAAGGGTTTGCGCATTCACGACCGCTAGAGTTTGAACATAATACATGAATATGGTGACTTTTGGGAAAATAGCGTCCGTGATCACGTGTACCCAAACACTAGCTGCATTTTCCGTAAATGCATACAAAACTGCCGCCATTCTCCCACCGCTCTTCCAAATAGAGCCTTAATTACAGCTAAGTGGAGATTTAAGAAATTAATTGCTCAGATAGTCAGATGGCATTTTTTCCTGACCTAACTTCTTCACTAGAACAAACAGAACCACCCGTTGGCTACGATACTCGGGGTGCCATTGCGCCTGATCTATATACCCGATCTGAAACACTTCCATGGCTGCTTCCAGGAAGCACTCAAGCACAGCATCTGCAGAAAGCATAATCAAATGAGAAAAAATTACTTCTGGCTTCAAAAAAGATGATGATGATGAAGTATGTTTTTAGAAACCACCATTCCTGAGCTCTCCAGCAAGGAATATTGTAGTATGAGTCCCAGAGAGCTGCCGCAGAGTCTGAATCAGATCTCTCACGCCATCTTCGCTGTAAATTACATCGGATCCAATCACTGATGCAATAAAAATGCTCAAATAGATTAGCGAAAGCACATCTGATCCAATCACTGATGCAATAAAGCTGTTCAAATAGATTAGTGAAAGCACATCTGATCCAATCACTGATGCAATAAAAGTGTTCAAATAGATTAGCGAAAGACTTGTTAGAAGTATTCATATGAAGTTTTCATATTCCTTTCTAACTTTTGTTTTTGTTTATTTGGGGGCTAACAAGAGCAAAAAAACTGTGGCAGACTTGGTGGAAGCAAGAGCACAAGGAAAAGCATGAGGTGCACTTGCAACTTGTTGAAAGAGCCCAAAGCTTGTATGTATTATTTCAGTATGTAAATACAAGGAGAGAATACAAATATATAGGGGAGAAGAGAGAAGAATAAATCCTATACATGATGTGGGACTAAAGAAGGAGGAAAATGGGCCATCAAATGAGCCTTTTACATGGGCTTTTCTAATACTCCCCCGCAAGCTGGAGCGTACAAGTCGTATGCGCCAAGCTTGGATAGGCACTGATAGAAGAGGGTACTAGGTAGAGCTTTGGTGAGGATGTCAGCAACCTGTTCAGTACCCGGAACGTGCTTGAGCTCGATCTTCTTCATGTGGACTTTCTCTCGGATGAAATGACAATCTACCTCAATATGCTTCGTTCTTTCATGGAAGACCAGGTTTTTGGCAATATGTATGGCAGCTTGACTGTCACAAAGGAGGAGAGCTGGTGAAGGTAGTTTAACTCCAAGGTCGGTAAGGAGACTCTCAATCCATGTGAGTTCAGAGACCACAGCAGCCATTGCCTGATATTCTGCTTCTGCTGAGGATCGAGCAACCACTGCTTGTTTCTTGCTTCGCCAAGTAATCAGATGTCCTCCAAAATAGGTACAAAACCCGCTAGTAGATCGTCGATCGTCGAGGGAGCCAGCGTAGTCGGCATCAGAGTATGTCACTAGTGTAGGAATGGAAGATGAGGTTTTGTATACAAGTCCTTGGCCAGGAGCTGTCTTAAGATATCTGAGAATGCGTTCCACAGCCTGGAGATGAGAGCTTCGAGGAGAGTGCATATAGCGACTCACAAGTCCCACAGCGAAAGATATATCAGGTCTTGTAACTGTTAGGTAGATAAGCTTCCCAACTAGACGACGGTAATATTCTGGATTTGGTAGAAGCGAATCAGAATCTAAGCCCTGAGCACATATTTTGTGATTTGCATCCATGGGAGTGTTAATAGGTTTGCAACCAGAGTAGCCTGCATCATGAAGAAGATCCAGGCAATATTTGCGCTGAGAGAGAACCAACCCATCTGACCGTCTGGCCACTTCCAGACCGAGGAAGTACCGAAGAGGACCCAGATCTTTAGTTTGGAAGACGGAGCTCAGATGTAGCTTAACGGCCTGTATGCCGTCCAAGTCACTGCCAGTAATAATGATGTCGTCGACATAAACCAACAGGAGAACCGTACCAGTGGCCTGGTGACGAGTAAACAATGAGAAGTCAGCCGAGCTGCGAGTGAAGCCAATGTCCCGGAGAGCTTTGCTGAACTTGTCGAACCATGCTCGAGGGGATTGTTTGAGACCATATAGAGATTTGAGAAATGACAAACCCGTGACTCCCCCATGGTCTCAAACCCGGGAGGTTGTTGCATGTAAACCGTTTCCTGAAGGTCGCCGTTCAGGAAAGCGTTCTTGACGTCGAGTTGAAACAAGGGCCACTGGCGATGGACAGCCACAGAGAGGAGAATGCGGACCGTGTTGAGCTTAGCGACCGGAGAGAAGGTCTCGTCATAGTCCAGCCCCGGTTGCTGGGTGAAGCCACGAGCAACCAACCGAGCTTTGAGGTGATCAATGGTCCCATCAGGAGCATGTTTAATGACGAAAACCCATTTGCACCCAACGGGTTTCTGGCCGGGAGGAAGGGGCACCAGGGTCCAAGTCTGGTTGGCCCAAAGAGCAGCCATCTCTTCTTCCATGGTCGCACGCCACCCAGGATGTTGAAGAGCGTCCTGGACAGAAGTAGGAATAGAGACCGAGGAGAGCGAAGTAGCCAAGGCCTGAAGAGGTGGAGAGAGGCGATGGAGAGAAACATAGTCCGCCATTGGATGAGCGGTAGAGGCCGACACCGGAGCAGCAGAACACGGAGAAGCCGAGGTCGAAGCCGACTGCAGAGGAGCAACGGGAGGAAGAGGGCGACGAGCATAGACCCGAATAACTGGGGGTCGAGGAGGGTCAATGGTGGGAGGAGGCGGAGGGATGGTGGGAGGTGAGTGGACGTGGATCACCGGCCGGGGAAGGGAGGGTGTTGTAGGTGGTGGTAGAAGTGGTGGCAAAGGAGGAGGGAAGAAGGGTTGATCCTCCCGGAAAGTAACATCAGCCGAAACAGAGACCTTCCGGGTGATCGGAGAGTAGCAAACATAGCCCTTTTGGGTACGGGAGTAGCCGACAAAAATGTGTTTGGCCGCACGGGGAGCCAGTTTGTCAAGAGTGGGGCCCAGGTTATGGACAAAGCAGGTACATCCAAAAACCCGGGGGGTGAGGGGGAAGGCGGGTGTGGAGGGAAAAAAGAAGGCTGAAGGGGGTAGCGTTCTGGAGAACGGGAGAGGGGAGACGGTTGATAAGAAAACATGCTGTGGACACCGTAAAGTTCCAGAAGACTTTGGGAACGTGCATGTGAAGCATGAGAGAGCGAGCCACATCGATCAAGTGGCGGTTCTTGCGTTCGGCGACCCCGTTTTGTTGAGGGGTGTAGGGACAAGAGGTCTGGTGAACAATACCGAAGTTTGCGCAGAGAGTGGCAAACTCGTGGCTAGTATATTCCCGAGCATTATCAGAGCGGAAAGTTTTAATGGTGGTAGAGAATTGCGTACGAGTCTCTAACACAAACGCCTGAAAGACACGAGGAAGCTCAGAGCGATCATGCAGGAGATACAACCAAGTAGTACGAGAGTAATCATCAATAAATGTTATAAAATAACGATAACCAGAAATGCTAGAAACTTTATAGGGTCCCCAAATATCAGAATGTATTAAATCAAATGGAGCAGAGCTCCTAGTACAATGAGCTGGATAAGAAGAGCGAGGCTGTTTGCCAATAATACAAGAATCACATTTAAAAACAGGAAGAGAAAGGTCGGGAAGCGCCTTCTGCAGGATAGGTAGAGAGGCATGCCCAAGCCGACAATGCCAATCAGACGAGGAAACGGAGGAAAGGGATGTGGGAGAGACATCGAGGAGGTAAAGCCCGTTCTGCAGCCGACCCCTACCAATGGTAATCCGCGTCTGCCGATCCTGTATCAAAAAAACCAGAAGAGGTGAAGGTGATAAAACAATTCATATCAGTAGTAAGACGACCAACAGAGAGTAAATTAAAAGGCGAGGCTGGCACATAAAGAACGGAGCGAAAAGAGAGAGAGGGAGGAAGGAGGAGAACCGCGCAGCCGGAGACCGGGACAAGCGCACCATTGGCCACAGTAATAGACGGGGGGTGAGCAGCAGCAGAGAACTGGGGCGGCCGCATGGAAGTGATGTGGTGGGTGGCTCCCGAGTCCAGGATCCAGCGAGAGCTGGAAGAGAGACAGGCAGTACCTGCAGCGGAGGTGGAGACAATACCTGCATGGGAGGTGGAGGCATGGGAAGCAGAAGGGGGGTTGAGGAGCCCCTGGAGTTGTTGCAGCTGAAGGCGAAGAGCCTCAAGATCCGTACCAGTCGGAGGAGAGCTATCGGTAACAGCAGCAGTAGGCGGGCGAGGGGGGTAGCCATGTTTCTTGTGACAAACGGCTTCAGTATGGCCATCCCGGCCGCAGTAGGTGCACTTGGGCCGTCCGCGGCCACCACGGCCCCGCCCACGGGAGCCCGTACGGCCACCCCGAGGAAAAGAGGGTTGTGGAAGTAAAGGAGGAAGGGCCTGCTGAAGAAGGGCCGGCGAGGGTGGTGCATGAGCCTCCGGTGGAGGTGGGACACGAAGTAACATCGAGCAGACATCAGAGAAGGAAGGGGTAGTGGGTGAAGCCAGAACCTGGGCCCGAATACTGTGCAGGTGTGGCGGGACGCGAGCCATAATCATAGCAATACAAACAGCCTCCTTCTGGGCGCGTTGGGCAGCGAGATCAGTAGTCGCGGGCTGGTGCTGAATCCAGGCTTCCGTGAGAGTTTTAGCACGGGCCACGAAGGAGGTCATGTCCAGAGCTTTGCCAACATCCAAGGCTTGAAGATCAGTGAGGATGTCAAAAAGGTGTTGAAGGCTGTCCTTCCCGGAGTACAACGAATGAAGTTCATCCCACATGGCTTTAGCGGTCTCATGATACATGACCATCTGGTACGGCTCACCCTCGACCGAGTTCAGGATCCAGGTCTGGACACGACCGTCATTGCGGAGCCAATCATCAGTAGAAGGAGTTGGTGGGCCCTGGGTAAGGTGACGGGCAAGACCCTTGGCCTGTAAGACCCGGCGGACAGAGTGGACCCAGGGAATGAAGTTGGCCTTGCCAGAGAGAGAAATAGTCGTAATCCGAAGCTCATCGCGGAGTTCGAGAGGAGCCACGTGGTCGGCAGGGGGTTTGAGCGGTAGTGGAGTCGCTGGAGGACATGGCGACTGAGGAGCAGCAGGCTCGGAGAGAACAAACCGCGCGCGGCAAGCAATGGAGAAAGGAGAGCCCGCAGCGGTCTGGAGGTCGCGGCGGTCTGGAGGTCGCGGCGGTCTGGAGCCCGCAGCGGTCTGGAGGTCGCGGCGGTCTGGAGGTCGCGGCGAGTTTGAGTGAGGCCGCGGCGAACAGGAGCAGTCCGCGAGAGGAGGGCGCGGCGAGTTGGAAGAGGTCGCAGCTCAGTGGAGCAGATCGCAGCTGGTGAGAGCAGAGCTGGAGCAGTTCGCGACAGAGGCTGCGGCGAACTGGGGGGCAGGTCGCGGCAGCGGACAGGAGCAGCCCGCAAGAGGTCGCGGCGAACTGTGGGCAGGTCGCGGGAAGAGAAGAGCACAGTGGATACAAGGAGAGCCCGCAGCGGACACCAGGGTGAGCTAGAGGGAGCAGTCCGCGAGCAAAGAGGCTCGAGCGGACACAATCAGAGTGCAGCAGACAGGAAAGATCGTCCGGAGCGGATAGAGAGAGGTGGGCCCCACGAGTCAGAGTAGAAGATGGCTATAAGAAGCCTGAGGAGGGTGGAACCACGGAGGGAGAGAAGAGGAGCGGAATCAGAAGGGCAGTCCGCACGAGACCGGAGCGGATGCAGGAAGGCAGTCCGCACGAGACGGAGCGGACAGGAATGCAGTCCGCAGTGTAGCCGAGCAGGACAGAAGCAGAGGGGCAGTCCGCAGGAGACCGGGCGGACAGAAAAGGGGCAGTCCGCAGCTAGACGCAACCTGGCTCTGATACCATGTTGAAAGAGCCCAAAGCTTGTATGTATTATTTCAGTATGTAAATACAAGGAGAGAATACAAATATATAGGGGAGAAGAGAGAAGAATAAATCCTATACATGATGTGGGACTAAAGAAGGAGGAGGAAAAATGGGCCATCAAATGGGCCTTTTACATGGGCTTTTCTAATACAACTAAATATGGAACGAAATGAACTGGAGCAGATCGAGGCTTCTGGAAAATCGAAGGAGAACGAGATGATGATCAAAGCAGAAAATGATCTTCAGAGATTCAAAGATGACATCCGGAGGCTTGAGCGCCAGTTGACGCAGTTGAGATTGGCGTCGGAGTCCTCAAATATTACAGCCTTTGGCTGGGGGTGCCGACAGCAGCACTAATGCTTCAAGGCTGATCACGGATGGTGGAGCAAATGGAGGATACGCCCAATCAATTACTAAATTTTTGGATGCTACGGAGGCGTCGAGTGCGTGCGAGCGAGAATGCGTCATGTGCTTGAGCAAGAGATGTCAGTAGTTTTCGTTCCATGCACACACAAGGTGTCTGAGCGACATGCAACAAGCTTCCCGAAAGGAAAGGTATGAAGGATTACACTTCGTGCAGGACCACCATCCAGCGGAGAATCAGAGTTCGACCCACAGAATTTCTAGGCTAACCAGCATACTTTCAGCTGCCATTTGATAAATCTATTTTATGCAAATGATTTTGAACGTCTTTTTTGTTATCTAGCAGATAACAGAAATCATAGACATCATTTAATGGTTGCATGTCTGCCCTTACTCGTCTAAGCCCATATCACTTATGCTTATTTTTGCTTATCTCCCATAGACTTCACTCCACCCATTCCTCCAATATTTCATACCTCATTCTATCTTTCCAGAAAAAATTCTACTCAATTATCTTATAAACAGATAGACTGTCATTGTCGACAAACATTCAAATTAAAAATACGGGGTACAACTTATTGATGCGTGCTCAATACCATCTCTTCTAAGAACCACTCTCCTATGAGAGCTAAAACCAAGATAATGATCCAAGATGTCTTCCTCTCATACTAAGGACTCATATAAGTGGAGACCCGCTACAAACAATCAATAAAAGACAAGATGCCCCTAGGGTTACATAGTGCTAGGTGAAGGTGAATGGCAGGTTCAGGGAGTTGTCTTCGTATTAACACCCTCCTTCTGAAAATTGACCTTGTCCCCAAGGCCGAGGTCCATAGGGTTTGTCAGCGAGCGTCATAGGATCCATGTTACTGAAGTTAGAATTGTCGTCTTCTGTGCTGAGCAACAAGCACTGGTCCTTGAGAGGACATTTTTGGGTGGGCGAGAATGGTTGTTGGTAGCAAAAGCAAAGTCCTTCGGGTGAACGAAGTGCTGAGGGAGGCGGATGTGGTGGAATCGGGAACAACAGTCAACAATGACATATGATAAATAGAGGTCCCGGTAGAGGCAGGTAATCCACGCGATGGAGATTTTGGCGGTGGTAGTGACTGGTGAGGTGGACGGGTATAGGAGGAAGGTTGTGCCGTGTAGAGTTGCTTGTCGAGGCAACGAGCTTGCTCCATAGCACAGGAGAGAGTAGTTAGGTTGTGTACTTGAAGGTGTGCCCGAAGGTGGAGCTACAGACCCCCAAGGCCCAAGAAAGTACCCCAGGAAATGGTCTAGAGATAGGCAGGGGACGTGTGTGTCTACTCGATAAACTCGAAGATGTAGGTAGTGACGGAGCCGGTCTGGCAAATGGAGTTGAGGTGCTCGTAGGCATTACCCTCTTGGTGGGTGTCATAGTGGTGGAGTTCCTTCTTCAGTGTAGGCAATGAGAGGCCAGAGACTTCTTGGCACGTCCAATGCACCCAGTAGAGCACCGAGCCCTTCATATAGATCATGGCCAAGGGGGCCTTCTGGTTAGCGGGGTTGGAGGTTGAAGAATGATTCAGTGTAGGTGATCCAACCCAGGAGGTCGGTGCAAATGAACACAAGGATCTCAAACCAACGGATATGACCGGATGAATGTCCGTAGCGGGGTGGAGGAACCCTATGTAGTCAGGGACGGACCGGGAGGGGGGGGGGGGGGGGGCGGAGGGACCACAGGTGCCAGTGGAAATTAACCGCCGTGGCCGCGAGTTCTCGAAGGAGGAGAGTGAGATCTTTAAGTTTGGCATCGAGTCGATCCAAGCTTGGAATTGGTGGAGGCGAAAACAGAGGCGTCATTGCTGGCGCGGAGGGCCATTGGATAGGTGTGGGGTATGTAATGGCATAGACGAAGGGAGATGGAGGTTGCAGTAATAAATGGGGGTGCAAAACAACGGTTAGGCGAAGAGGTGAGAAGTTCTAGGGTCACTATGAACAATGTGTGTTGGTGGACGACTGAAGATGAGGGGTACCCAAGGGGCGATCGAAAGTCATTGGGGCCACCAAAGGAGGCAGGGAGAGGAGGAAGATTGTGGAATCACTTGAGAAGAAATGCAGGAGAGAAGGTATAAATGCTGGTGGAGACGCAGACAAGCCGAGACAGATAGCGAGGTCGTACAGAGAAACCATCGGGGCGAAGAAGAGCGGGCGCGAAGAGCAGCGCGGGAATAAACATGCGACGTGGATAGGCAGCAACATGTGAAGCGAGGAAGAAAAATTGTTCGAGATCCCGAGTAAGTAGGGCATGGTCGCTGCGAGTTGTTAGGGATGAGATGAAAGAAGACGAGGTAATCAATCGGGTGTTGGCTAGAACAGGGAAGTGGATCTAATCAAGGTTTTGACAAAAACCTTATGTGAGCGGCAAATCAGACCAGTTGATAAACTCCACTATCGTTGAAAAAAAAATAAAATTAAAAATATGGGATACAACTTATCGAGACATGCTCGATACCTTCTCTTGAGGACAAGATCCCTCTAAGAGCCACTCTATTGTGAGAGTCAAAACCAAGATAATGATTCAAGATGCCTTCCTCTCATACTAAGGACTCCTTATATATGTGAGGACCCGCTATAAGACACAATCAATAAAAGATACAAATACCCCTAGGGCTATATACTATCAAGGGAAGGCGTGTGGTAGGCCGAGAAAGTCGTCTTCATATCATTAACCTTTCATTTATGAGATAACCTTAGATACCGATAAATTTTTTACAATACAACACTCGATCCATACAATATCATCGTTCTAATTGTGATTTTATTAAATTTCCTTCAAGCCTTCATGATATCTTATTGGAAGACACTATCTTATCTCTCCTCGAGAAAGGTCAAACAAGCTACATTAATTCATGATGCTCTCCAACTCATACCCACAACCTTTAGGCCTAAAAGTATCACAATGTTGACTATAAAATATTTAAGCAACAGTTCAAAGAAAGGGGAGGATTTACCGAAATCTGGTAAAGGGTTGAGGAATACTGGACCAAGATCATCCCCCCATGTGAGCTCCATCACCCTTGCAGAGCCTCGCGCATTTCCCTGATTTCCTACATTAGCATCCACGTTCTTTTTCAGAAGCTTCAATCGATCATGGAGATCAGTTAGGATGACACTGGCTCCAAGAATGGCCGCAACACAGCTGCATAAAAGGCATTAAAGTAAGATCTTAATTGGTCAATTACAGGGACCTCAGCTAAGCTTCACATAATTACATAGACTTCTACATTTCGAAATTACAAAAACCTCCAGTTTGAGTTTGCAACATTAAAGGATACATCTGATTAGTAAACATACATTACGAGTTGATAGGGTACCCTTCGAGTGCTATACGCACCCCCACGCATGGAGTGCGGGTATCGGAAAAATTCCCCACTATCACGTAGCCACCGGCTAGTGGGGCAGCTGACCGAGGTGAAACCGCCCTGGCCCAACCGTCTAGCCCTCTGCCCATCCAAACCGGGCGGCCCTTCGGTCTCCTTGCCGCGTGGGATGGGCGGCCCCTTGGCCACCCGTCGCCTCGTCGCCGCCTCACAAAGGGGCGGGGCCGCCCATATCGGGCGGCCCTTTGGACGCCCGATCGCAAATAGTTTCTCACGCTTTTCAAGTTGGTCAACCGATACTCTTCTCTGTTTGCTTTCTCACATCATTTCTTAATATGGTTAGCAGCAGATAAAGTGTACTCAGGTGTCTTTCGTCACTATGCAATTTGAGGAGACGATGTTGTCATCGGTCTCCCAGCTGTAGCAGCTGTTTCTCAATCCTTTATTAAGGGAATTAGGGCTTTCAATATAAAAACCAATTTCTCAGACTGGTGCGATAGAGTTTTCTATCTGGCGGCCTTCTTCCAGTCTGGGAGGGGCAACCCCTTGGCCGCCCGTCCCCTCGCCGCTGCCCGCAAGGGGGCGGTGCCGCCCAGGTCAGGCGGGCCTCTGGCCGCCAGATCTGGCGGCCTTTTTCCCGCCTGGGACAGGCGGCCCTTGGTCGCCCGTCCTCTCGTTGTTTCCCCGCAGAGAGGGCGAAGCCGCCGGATCTAGCGTCCTTCTTCTCTCCTGGGACGGGCATCCCCTAGGCCGCCCGTCCCCTCATTGTCGCCCCCGCAGAGAGGGAGGAGACGCCCAGATCGGGCGGCCCTCTATCTGTCGGATCTGGCAGCCTTCTTCCCGCCTAGGATGGGCGGCCCCTAGACCACCCTTCCCCTCGTTGTCGCCCCACGAAGAGGGCAGAGCAGCGCAGATCGGGTGGCCTTCTTCCCGTTTGGGACGGGCGACCCCTTGGTCGCCCATTGGCCTCCCGTCCCCCGTTGTCGCCCCGCAGAGAAGGCGGAGCCACTCTAGCCGCCTGATCTGGCGGCCTTCTTCCCGCCTGGGACAGGCAGCCCCTTGGCCGCCCGTCCCCTTGCCGACACTCAACATGGGGGCGAGTCCGCCTAAAATTGGGCGGGCTCCTCTTGCCCGACCGCCGATTTCGCCGAGGCGCCCCTCCCTCGGGCGGTTAGGCTTCCCATTGCATCCGAGTGGACGGTGGCAAAGTCGTCATTTTAGAAAAATCGTAATCCGTGTGGTCCAAACCGGGCATTCTTATTTGTCCGTCCAGTAGTTACCGCGTTACCCTTCCTAAAATCTATAAATATGATCCGGGCCTCCTTTATTGGATCATCTTCCGCTCCCTGGATTTTCCTCCTATGAATTTCTCTCTCCTCCACTTCCCCTCCTAGCAGGCTCCTGCGCACGCCGCTTTCTTGCGCGCCTGCGCGCGCCGCCTCCATGTGCTCTCCTACGCATGCGGCTTCCTTGTGCGCTCGTGCGCGCACCGCCTCCTTGTGCGCTCCTGCCCATGCCACTTCCTTGAGCGCTCCTGCGCGCGTCACCTACTTGTGTGCTCTCACGCACGCCGCTCCAAGCGCGCCTCCATGCACTCCACTCTCATGACCGCTATAAGTGCGTCTCCATGCGCTCCACTCTCAAGACCCCTCCAAGCAAGCACTCCGCGTACTCATCAACAAGCACTCCACGCACCTAAGATCAAACATTCCAACTACCAACAAGACCAGCACTCCAGAACACTCTGTACACAACAAGAGACAAGCCACAGAAACTATGGCGCGCAGGACAAGCCACTTAAGCCGCCTAGCTGCAGTCGAAATCTCGGGACGCTGAAGGCGCAATACTCCCCACAGTAGCGGTCAAAATACTCCCCACAGTGTGTTTTCTCTCTCTCTCTCTCTCTCTCTCTCTCTCTCTCTCTCTTTTTGCAAGATGTAACGAGGAGCGGCCCGCCGCCCTCGATTCTCTTAGAAAGCCTTGTAACAAACCCAGAGTTAGTGGAAGATTGGTCGGGACGATCCGGTCACTTGGTTTTTTCACCCATTTCGGGGGTTTTCCACGTTAAAAAATGACGTGTCAACTGACTCAATTCCAGTGAATGTTTGCATGCTCGACCGCTCCTGTGCTAAGGTGGTTCAGTTTAGTCCGGTCTACCAGGAGCCTCAAGTGAGCCACAACGCGAGTGCATATGGTATATTATACTAAGATTAATAATGTATTTGGAAATGAGGCTTTGGTAATTTCCAAAAGTAAATAGAAGGTCCATGTAATTGTGTGAAGTCCTAGGAGAGGTTCGAGTAATTAACCCTAATTATTGGGTTGACTAAGTCAAAAGCTTCATTAAATTATGTAAGTCTTAGTTTTCTTTATACAGGTTTTTAGGGAGTTATTATGCATTATGCCCTAGTCTTTACGCATGGCTATAATATGAATAGATAATGGGTTAATTGACTTATTTGAATGTTATAGTTTGTGTTTGACATTAGAGAAACTGCAATTGTAGAAGAGCTATTGGAGAAGACAAGTCCTACACATTGGTTTCAGCTATTCAGTGCCTTATTGGTAGTTATTTGAACACGCTTAATAGCCATTATACCTCTGAAAGCTTTCCGCTTCCCAATACAATAAAACATAGCCAGTATCTTTCTTCAGAAACACAAAGAAGCAGAAGAAAAATGGCACTAACATGTGAGTTGGTAGAGAGTTTTCAGGTTTTATCCTCAAGTTACTTAGGCATTAGTGAGATTATGACACAAGATAGGGCACAATGGCGACAAAGGATCCATATAGCCGACCCCACTATAGTGGGATAAAAGCTTGAGCGTTGTTGTTTATCCTTAAGTTACTTTGTAGTGGTGATTTGGATGATTTGAGGGTGGAATGGTAGAGCAGAGGGACTAGATCGATAAAATGATAGAGAATTCATCGCCATGATAGGCTTGCTCCATAGCCCCAGCCATGGTTGTGGTTTGAGGCGGGGGGGGGGGGGGGGGGGGGGGCAGTGCACTCGCATTGAGCAAAAAATTGAGACAACAATACAAGTAGCCCAAGTAGTGATCATGTGTGAGCCTTGGCACACGGGTGGCAACAATAATGAATTCGTTAATGTAGGTGGTGGCTATGTTGGTTTGGCGAACGTACCCAAATTGCTCATATGCAGTACCAACTCCTCAGGAATCGTACCTACTTAATTATTCTTTGAGAACCAACCAAGAGAGATTTGGAAAGGGTTTGTTGAGTTCAACGGATCTTTCCATATAAATTATAGTCATGGAGACCTTCTTAATGTAGGGAGTGGTCTTAATATGTAAATTTGTTTGGCACAAGCGATACATCAGTGAAGATCAGTGTCGGCGAACATCGGCATTTCAATCTGCGTAGGTGGGCCGGGTGGACTACAAATGTAGGTATAGGAGCCCCATTTGGTCGACGAAACTACTAGAGGATGGTTGGTTGAGGGATGGTGTTGTAAGTAGTGATCGGTAGTTGGAAGAGTTGGAGACAAAGTCCTAAAACAGTAGTTTGAGGTTGTGAGTCTCTCTTCTGTATGATCCATGTTGAATGTGGGGCGAATGGAGGTCGCCACAAAAGGTCCAACAGGATTTGGTGGCATTGATGCAAAATTGTTGTAACCTTGTGTATGGAATAAGCCTACAATATTTGTAGGATGGGCTCAAAGGACTTGCTTATGAATTTCTTCTTCCCACTTGCTCCTCTTGGATTCTCAATCTTGGAAGACGATTAGAAGATGATGAATAGACATAATTAGGAGAAGTTAGTAAGTCTCTCACAAACAATTGGGAGGGACTGTAGAAATTGGGAGTGGAAAGGACGTATAAGACATTGATGTGAATGAGGATTCACACGTAAAGTGATCAACCGATGAAGATAAAAGGATTAGTTTAAAATTTGCATGCATCCTTTCATTTCAGAATAAGAATAAATACTACATGGCAAAAGGCGCAAAAGAGACTAGCATAAAAAATTATCACGGAAATAAATAAATAAATAAATAAATAGAGACACGTCAAGATGAATGAAGACCCTATAAAAGAATTGAGGACTCAACAAGAGTATCGAGCTCTCGATACACTCCAAGATTAGACTGAATAAACCTATCGGCTAACGAGGTCCTGATAGGTCTTTATCAGAACCTGGAGGAAATAAAAGTCCGGCTACTCTCCAGGTGACCATATCAAGGATGTCGATAGTCGACCACCTAATAGCAACAAAATGTTGCGCTCTGATGTCAGCTGCTATTGTTTCCTCTTGTATGTGCTTCTGCTCTCTAACATAATCGGCTATTGTTTCCTCTTGAATTTGAAACAACATATGCACATAAACAGATGAAAAGAAGAAGCTTGACGACAAAAGCAAAAGACGGGACTTTCCTGGATTAGTAAATAATTGAAAGCTTCAGATTGTTCAATCATATTACAAAGAAATTTGACATTGGATGAAGAGAATAATTGAGTTTGGGATCAAAAAACTCAGGAAGACAACAAATATCAAATGAGTTTGATTAAAAAAAGAAACTGAAATGCATGCACAGTATTCTTCACTGATGCAGCGATACCAACCTTATACAATTAGGCAACAACTTTTGCAGCCACACGATCTTGCCAAAACCAAACAACAAAAGAAAATTATCGAGCTCAGCGGATTAGAAGGAGGTCAGTATGGATAAAGAAAATGAGGTTGGTTGTACTCAATCAAACACATTTCTTCATTGCTATTAGATTGCGATCCTATGACAATTAGAGAAGTTTTCAAAAGGTTCAAAATATCAACAAGCCGTGAATGAGGAGATTAGTTTATGAGAAAAATAATAGTTAAGAGTTAGTGAAACATCCTAAAGGGAAGAAATCTATTGTTGGTAAAAGACAAAGTGATACAAAGATGGTGTAGTTGACAAGTATAAAGCTTGACTCATTGTAAATAGTACAAATAGAATAAGGAGTTAATTACAAAATACATTGGATAAATTCTCTACAATAAAGCTATCAAAAAAGTTAACTCTACCTGCGAATAGCAAATATATTGATTTTCACTTCTGCTTGATTTATGGAAAGATGATGTTATTGATTTTATATCTCGCATAAGTGAATATCAGATTGCAGATATTTTGATAAAGTCCCTAAACCACGCTGCTTCTACAAAACTATGAATCATATTTGCAATTTGCTCTTCAATATGTCATCTAACAGAGAGTGTTTGTTGTAGGTTGTCAAGGCCCATTCAAAATCTGATTTCTGCAGACATCAGTTTAAGCCAAAATTAGTAACTTTAATTAAGTCAATTGTTGCATCAAATTATGAATTATACAATTTGTGCATATCTTTAGGTGTAGTTATAATATGATTAGATGACGAGTTAGTGGTCTTATTCTAAATCTAATAATCTGTATTTGTTCCTTGGCACATTGAATGAAGGATATATAAGCGTTTGGGGTTATTGGCAAGATGCACCATCAAATTGCAGGGTTTTGACAAAATGCATCTCAAATTATTAAATATTATAAAATACATCCTCCAATTAGAAAAAGACCGGCAAAATGCACCCCCACCAGTGTGAAAAGTGCCAGCTTTTTTCTAACTAGGGGGTGAATTTTGTAATATTTAACAATTTGAGGTCCATTTTGCAAAACCCTACATTTGAAGGGTGTATCTTGTCAATTGCCCTATTTAAGTTTGTGTAATGCTGAAACTGTGTTCTCTGTATCTCAATTTCCATCCACTGTTGCAAATAATCGGGACTAGAACACAACTATATTCAAAGTTAAAATACCCAATAAGACCGCATCCAGAGCCGAGCTCAACGACTTTCTTTCCCTTCAGGAGAAGCCGCTTGGAATCGACGGCGTGCTCAATGAACTTGGCGAGTACGACGCCGCTGTCCCACATCACGGCGCCAGTCACCCCCGGCGTGCCCTAGAAATAAAACAAAAGAGGAAACCAATGACAAAACATTTTTTTAAGCCAAAGGATAGAGCAGGAAACCTAGTTAGGGTTCAGATGGAGAATTGTACCATTGAGGATGGGGATTGTAGAATGGAGAGGAGGTGGCCGCAGGTATCGAGGGAGAGAGAGTGGGAGGATTGGCGGACGAATGAGTTGTGCTGCCGCATCGCAGGCTGGTTGGTCGCCCACAGCACGAGGATCTCGGCCGCCGCGTCGGCCACCAGCCTTACGGCTGATCCGTACGAACCCATCATCGCCGTCGCGGAATCCTCATGGATGTAGAGCTCTGCTGCGTGCGCCATCTCCGCTGGGATGTGCGCTGTGAGAGAGGTGCAGAGAAGGCGAACAGAGAAGTTATTGGGGGGGAACTGAGAATGTAGGGGAGTGGATGATATGTTTGTAAACAGAGAAGTAGCATTTTAATAAAGTTTAATAGTTTTCTTTTTGTTCTCTCCTTTTGCATAATTATGGGCGCTGCTATCCGCACCGCAGTTTTGTCTAAACGCATCGATGAGATCTACAACTTTCGTGTTCAGCACGTTTCATAAAAATGCACGTACAAGACGTATTTTCAAAAAACGCAAAATCTGGTTGTATTTTCAAAGTACGCCTTGTACATGCATTTTTAGGAAAAGTGTTCAACACGAAAGTTGTAGATCCCGTCGAGATATACAACTTTCGCGTTGAACACTTTTCCTAAAAATACATGTACAAGACGCATTTCTAAAAACCGTAAAAAATTAAGAGAAAGTACGGTGCGACTAGCCAAAACTGCGGTGCGGATAGCAGTTTCCATAATTATTTGCAAATAGGATATGAACAAAGTTTAATAAAATTTGATAGTTTACTTTTAGTTCTCTGGTCGTGCATAACTCCGACCATCTTTTTTGTAGTCTTCTTCTTATAACTTTACAATTCTTATGTCGACGAACCCGCCGGCAAATCTGTAACAACTTAAGAATTGTAAAGTAATTAACATGAGCAAGAGCGGAGGAGTGGTGGCCGGAGATGGAGAGATGAGATGAAGGGGTAGAGAAGAACAGAATTATGCAAGAGGAGAGAACTAAAAGTAAACTACTAAACATTATTAAACTTTTTTCATGTCCTATTACAACACAATAGGCCCTATTTATAACCTAATAACCTCATGTTACTTCTCTATTTACAAACATGTCATTCAATCCCTTATAAAAAACTTTAAAGTTTTTCCTGCTGGGATTCATTTGCATGGTTTTTTATGGACTAAGATCAGGAAATTTATTTGGTGGGATTTTTTTGCAAAATTATAATTTATAATTATTAATGGATTGTATTTTTGTTGCAAAATACAGTTATTGCCTACTAAAAAGTTCAAAAAAATCACATTTTTACAATTGTATTTTTGTCTCAAAATATATATATACCAAATATTTTGTGTCTTTTTTGAGAAAAAATATAACATATATTTAAATTTATCAGATGAACCTTCTATACAACTCATATTCGTCGAGGGTAAACCCCATTAGAGTCAGGTCAGCAAAAAGTCAGAGTCAACAAGTCAAGACAGAGATCAAAGTCAGCATTCAAGACAGTAGAAGGTCTGGGTGAGTATAACGAGCTCCCCTCTTATACTCGTCAGGTAAGCGACTAGGGCAGTTGCTCTCCCAACCTGAGCGAGCTCCCCCAGAAGTCGCTTGTTCGCCGAGGGGTGGGCCTATAAATAATACCCGCCCTCCCCTTGGATTTGCCTATAAATAAGACCTCATGGGTACGAGAATAAGGATTTTAAAATCTCGCAAAAGATCTCAATCACCTCATTTCTTAGATTTCGAGTTGAGCTTTTGGATTCTTTCTTCAGAGAGACAAGTCGTGAGCTAACAATTATCCATCTTAGTCGCCCCCCTGACTTAATCGGCAGCTAGAATCTACCTCATACCCTGCTCTGTCATTTGTGGTTGTAGATGAGAAGTTTCTTCAAAACATCCGGGTACGTGGTGGGACCTACCTGCCACAGCACATGTGATCCTTTTTTTTGTCCATGTTTCATCGTTCTAGCCCACTAAGCCGTCGAGCCTGACAGTTAGACTAGTAACCATAGGCTATCTTGATTAGAATTTTTGGAGTAGGGATTTTCCCGACTTCAAAACTTTGGTGCGGTTAGCGTGGATTACAGCCGAGCAGGAAAGTTTCGCGAGTAGGTGAGATGGTGAATGGAGGCGAGAATGAGGAAATAGTCGACAACTCGACAGGAATCAGTAACTCGACAAGAGGAGGCGATTTTGTGACAATGACAGTGTTCGAAGAGTTCACAAGGAGAATCAAGAGGAGAATCCCGGTAGGGTTCCATCCTCGCTCTGATGTCACAGCGACCTCGCCTCACCGCGTGACATCGTCGGAGGAAGAAGCACCACCTAGGCGACCAGGAAAGGAGCGAGCAAGGGAGTGGCAGGAGCGGCAATGCAGTCGCGGTAATATCCGACGAGCAGCCAATGGATCAGGTTTTGAGATGCGGAACAGCCGGCGAGATACCATAATATTCATCAGGATAGCGAATATGAGGAGGATACTCGCGAGTATGAAGCTCATCATCGCCAAGGAGGGAGGAGCCACTTCTATGATGAAATTTTAGCATCCCCAATTCCCGAAGGCTTTAGAGAGACCGTCCTGAACTACTACTCTGACAGAGATGACCCTGTCAGGAATCTCCAATGGTTCGAGGACGTGGTGTCAATCCGCAACATGACTGACTCTTTCAAATACAGGTTCTTCTTCATCACCTTCAAGGGGAATGCGAGAGACTGGTTTCACCAATTGTCTGAAGGTTCCATCTACTACTTCGAGGACCTGCGTCGAGGCCATGATGACAGACTTGCGTCTCGCAAAGGAGTTAGGAATCCCAGATCTCAAGGCCTTCACCGGCTCGATGGTGGTCGCTTCGCAAATCAGGGGAGAGTTTGACATGCGCAACCCCATCCTACAGAGGTATTTGACAAAGGTGAAAGGCTTGGCGGGAGGTTTCCAATCTTTCTTCGTCGAGCACATGCCGAGAGAAGAGAACTCAGAGGCGGACTACCTAGTCAAGTACGGCCCAAGGGCCGGTGGGACGGTGACATAGTTGTTTCGACCGTCCATCGAGGAAGGTGAGATGATAGAGATCGAGTAGAGAGCTTCTTGTAAGGACCCATTCGTTACGTTCTTAAGACAAGCCAGCTTCCGTCCAACAAAGGAGACCAGAGAAAATTTTGGTCCAAAGAGGCCTACTATCTACTGCATGAAGGGAAACTGTACCGCATGAAAGTGAAGTGATAGATCTAACTTTACTCTAGAGGGGGGGTGAATAGAGTATTTTAAAAACTTTAATTTATCTTTAGAGTAGTTTTAAAAATAGTGATATATGTATATGTATAAAGATAACATTCACGGTACACAAATAAAAAGAAACAATCGCATACGACACAAGAATTTTACAGTAGTTTCCCAATAAATCTGGGTACGTCTACTCTTCTACCACTCTGGTAGGTATCCATTACAGATTTTTGATCAGGTGCTCTGTCACTAGAAGATCTATTTTCTAAGGGAGATCTAGCAACCCTTTGGGCTTTTAACCAGGTACCCAAAAATCAAACTTAAATTTTTTGATCAGGTGAATTAGGAACCAAGAGTAAACTTTTGAAGGAAGTTAAAATCGTGTACACAGTTCAAGAATAAACTAAAAGAAGTTGATGTTGTCTTCTCTGTCAAGAATCTTTGAGAATACTTAGTGGATGATGTTGCAAAAAGCTCCCCTTGATTTGAATAGAGATTGTGATCAAGGGAGGAGACTTTTCTTCAGGGTGTAGGCCTTCTTGTAAGCTCTTTCTCTCCAGTAGATATTTTATACATATATGGATCAGGATGTCTCTCAGATTGAAGATGTATCACTGGAAGAGTCTGAACCAGAATATCTCTTTCTCTATCTCTCTGTGTCCCCATAATCTACTTAAGCAGCAACCTTCTATAGATATATATATGTTGTCAGGGAGGAATTCAATATTTGAAATAAAACGATTCTGAAACGTCCGAATCCCTTGTGAATGTAACTACCTTGATAATTAATTAGATTTTAAATTCTGTGATAAATCCATATTTAATGATGCCTTAAACGACTATATTCGTTAGAATATTTGGCATTAGATATCATAGTTTCAGTTACCAAATATTTGAAATCAATCTGCCTTCTGTTAATAAAGAAATCGTCGGTGTACAACCCCGTATCCGGTCGAGCGGGATCCTCCCCAAACGGCGCGCTCGGGACGTACTATGAGCGGCGTTTTGGTGCAGCCCCGTTCGAGCTCATGCGAGCACCCGTGCGTGTGTGTGGAGGTTATATGTAAATATTATATTATATTAGTATCATAATATATATATATATATATAATTACATAGTGGGGGCGGAAAGACAGAGGAAAAGAGGAATAATAAAAGAGAAGGGGGATGAGGCGGGGGCAGAAGACAGCAAGTGGGGGAAAAAAAGAATGAAGAAGAGGAGCAGTGGGGTACGGGCAGGAAGGATAAAAAAGAAGAAAAAGCAAAGCGGGATGGGATTTTTTGGCCGACTAGGGTTCGGCCTTGAGAGGACAACCTCGCCCCCTCTCTCTCTCTCTCCCGCCGGCCGCCTGGAGCAGCACCCCACCCCGACCCTCTCTTTCTCCCGGCTTGGAGCAGCTCCTCCCGTCCAACTCTCTTTATCCGGCCGCCTGGAGCAGCACCCCTGAGCCTCCATCTCTTTCAGTCAAGGTCGCCGCCGCAAGGCGGAGTTTAGCCCGGCTCCTCCTATTTTTTCTGTCCAGGTCGCCTCTAGCGAGTGTTGACCGAGCTCTACTCCCCCTCTCTTGTCGCCGGCCACTAGGGGCAGCCCGAGCTCGGCTCTCTCTCTCTCTCTCTCTCTCTCAGTTCTCTCTTCGTCGCCACCGCCTAGGGCAAAGAAAGGCCGGCCGGGAGCTCCTCTCCCGGCGCCACCTACAGCGAGGCCGGCTGGGAGCTCCTCTCCCGGCGCCGCCTACAGTGAGGCCGGCCGGGAGCTCCTCTCCCGGCGCCGCCTACAGCGAGGCCGGTCGGGAGCTCCTCTCCCGGCGCCGCCTACAGCTAGGTCGACCGGGAGCTCCTCTCCCGGCGCCGTTTGGAGCTAGGCCAGTCGGGATCAGCTTCCCCGACGCCGCCTGAAGTTGTGGAGGCCGGGATCGACTTCCTCGGTGTTACTTGGAGTACGATCGGCCATGGAGAGGCTCGGCCATGGAGGGAAAAATCATTCGGAGCTTTTCAACTCTCCCGCGGAGGTCGGATCCGAGCATGGACAACCACTACGGACGCTAGACGTGGAGCCTCGGGCAATGAGCGCGGTTGCGGCCCCGCAAAACACGCGTCAAGGGTAACGAAATTTCTACTTGGGCAAGTGAAGCCCTCAGTTTCCATATTTGCATGGAAGCCCCTCTCCACCAACGGGTGGAGGAAGGGAGCTCTCCGACGGGTTGACGTGTACGTCCCCGCAATTAACTGTGTTAGCACCCGAAAGCGTAAGTACGGGTTTAGGCATGCTGTGTGAAGCCCATCCGGACGTGTGAGCCGGATTGGTGATGTTCTGTGGTTCCCGGAGAAGACTCCGAGGAAGTTGTATATTTTCCATTTGCAGGGAATGCGCACCATAGCCACAAAAAAGGGGTATGTGCAATATGTTCGGCCAGCTTATGTTAACCAACTGGCGTTTAGCTGACCACCGCTTGTCGAGACGTTGGCGTACATGTGTTGCAATACCAGGCGGGGAGTAACGGGCTTAAGCCCAAGCTTGTGTCGGCCCTCGAAGGTCTTTTTGTTTATATTGCTGGCCTGCGTGCCGAAGTATGAAATTCATATTCCTGTAATATTCTTTTAATATCTGTGATGCTCTGAGGATGTGTAGCTTTCTTCCTCGTTTTAGGCGGGCGGTGTTCTCGTGAACCACTTGCCCCGTGGGGGCCCCGAGGTATAGTTGCTGGGAAGCCCCTCATGGCCTGTTGACAGCCGGCCAGAATAGCGAAATTACGCTGTTAGTGGCCCAGTTTGGGCAGCGAGTCGTGGCATTGCTCGACGAGTTTGCGCCATTAGTAGAGCGGGTGAGGAGCATTTTGTGTAGACCCAAGGAGACACATCTGGATAGGAGAGAGTTGGTCTCGAGACCCTCCTTAGATATTCCGGTCGGCCGAGAGCACCCTCCGAAGGTGTCTTAGCTCAGCCTTTAGCTTGGGAGGGGAAGAGTTGGTTAGTCTTCCGGGTATGCGGTGGGTCCTCCACGCTGAGACCTTGGGTCGGTCCCTTGAGTTCCTAATCTCGCGCCTAGATTGTTCGCTTGAGGGTAGTAGGTGCGCGGTCACCCCTCTTTTGGGACCCCGAACTCCACAGAAGCCAATTTTGGCTTCAACAGTCGGATTCGTCGAACTCAGCAAGACTTTCGTCGAACTGAGCTTGGCCTTCGTCGAATTGATCTTCAACAAACAGAGCTACCACTTTTGTCGAGCTGAGCTCTGCGTTCGTCGAACTGAGCCTGGAGTTCGTCGAATTGAATTTTCTCTTTCGTCGATCTGAGCTCTGCGATCGTCGAACTGAGCTCAAAGAGGAGGTCTGAGTTCGTCGAACTGAGTTCTTCGTTCGTCGAACTGTTCTTTAGAGTTGGAGATCGAAGTTCGTCGAACTAAGCTCCGCGTTCATCGAACTGAGCTCCTCTGGAATTCCTTCTGAAGTAACATCCCTGGAAATAACCTATGACCCTAGTCTATACAAATTGGGTCAAAATAAACATCATAAACAAAGAATAGTAATCTTAGCCTAAATCAGTAATAAGGAGTTCTAACAATCTCCCCCTATTTCAGCGAGGATACTATCAAAAATGAAAAAAACACAAAGCATAATTATCTGACAGAATTATAAATTTTCAGCAAATATAAAAAGTGTTTTGAGAGAGTTTATAAACATAACAACAAATTTCAAAGTTATAATAAAAACTTAAGAATTCTTCTGAGGTGCGACTGAAGAAGAATCTGAAGAAGATTTCTTAAAAATTAGTTGTCTTGTTGGATCTTCAGACTATCCAAATAGTTGGCTGATGCTGATGAGGTAACTACTCTATTTTTTACATTGTCATAGCTCTTTGTCTGGCCATAGTTGGAATCTCTAATTTTTACATTTTATAGTTGGCTTTGAAGTCTCTTAGATTAGCTTTTTTTCCTGTCATGTGTTTAGAGCACATACTATCCAAATACCATTGTTTCTCTGTGTTAGCATAGTTTTTTTCCTATATTAAAAACAAGTTAGGTGTTCTTGACCCAGATTACCTTGGGTCCTAGTTTTCTATTATAATAAGTAAAAATATAAGAATATTAAGGTTGATTTTTATATCCAAGTGCATGATATCTCCTGTGAGGAATGATCTACTCAGTAAAAAGGTTTATCAACTTTTGTGTTTGATTATTCTTTTAAAAAGAGGTATATTTTCTGTTTGAAAAGTTTGAGTTCGACGAATTAATCTGATTTCGTCGAGTTTCGTTCGACGAATAGTAGTGAGTTCCTCGAGCTCTATTTACAGAATAGTAATATTCATTTTCTGTGTTCAGCGTTCGTTGATCTTTGTTCGACGAATAATAGTGATTTCGTCGATCACCATTTAGCAAATAGTTATACTCATTGCCTATGTTCAGCGTTCGTCTATCGCCGTTTGATGAATTATAGTGATTTCGTCGATCTCGGTTCGACGAATTCTGCTGAACATTATTTTTCTTGAAATTTTCATTCTGTGCTAGAATAGATTTTGATTGTAAAACTTCAGTATCTTTATCTGTGATTTCTAATACTTCTTTTCTTTTAGCTGATATAAATTTTACAATTTTAGTTAAAATATATTTCTTAAGCATTGGAGGTTGACTGGATGAAGCTCCCAAGCCTAATCTGCCATTTAATCTGGCATTGATTGTGCTTGTAATATTCATCAGTTTGATACATCTCTCATTAAGAGATTCTTCAAACTTTTTAGTCTCAGATAGTTTATTTTCTAGAGAAACTATTCGTTGTTTAGAAATTTTCAGTTCTTCTTTAAGTTTAATGTTTCCTGAAGATAAGTTGTTTAATTCAGTTAACATATCTTTGAGAAGTTTTATTTTCTTCTCAGATTTTATCAAATATTTACACAGCAGTTTAAAATCTATTTTAAATTATTCTGATGTAAAATCAAAAGTTGAGATTACCTGATCTTCTTTTATCTTAGATTCAGAATCAAAATTGCTGTTTGATGCATTGATTGTCATCAAACAGACTTCTTTATCCTTCAATTCTTCTTCATCTTCACTTGAACTGAATGAAGATTCTGTGTCTGTCTCACTTCATGTTTCAGCAACAAAGTTTTTCTCCTTCTGTCTATGTTTACTAGAAGAGGGTTTGCCTGAATGTTTCTTGAAGTCTTTCTACTTCTTCTTATCTTTCTTCTGACTCTCAGGACATTCTGAAAGAATGTGTCCTGATTTTCTGCAACCATAACAAACAATCTCTTTAGTGAGTGTTTTGTCATACATTGACTTGTCCTGGTTTCTGGAAAATCTTCTCCTGAAGTCTTTCCTGGTTATCTTGTAAAATCTTTTAGCCAAAAGACTCACGAGTTCTTCATTCTCTGGAAGTTGCTATTCGTCTTCAGTTGTTTGGAAGACAATACTCTTGTCCTTCTTTACTGAAGATAGGATCGTTTGTTCAGCTTCCCTTGTTTTGATGAACTACTCATAGGATTTGAGCTTGCCCAACAAGATTTCTGTTGAAATCTCATTTAAACTTCTGACTTCTCTTGGCCAAATTCTTGAATATCATGTGCTAGGGAAACACATGAGAATTTTGTCATTGACTTCTGTCAATGTAATGTGTTTTTCCAAGGTCTTCAGCTCATTGATTATGAGACTGAGTCTTGTATACATGTCAACAACAGACTCAGTTTCTCCCTTTTTGAAATTCTCATATTGAGAAATCAGGTGAGATCTTCTGTCTTTTCTTTCATCTGTTGATCCAGCTACCAATGCAGTGAGAGTCACAGATATCTTTTGTTGAGGTGCATTCAACAACCTTCTGGAAAATGTCATCTGACATTGTTTGGGCTAATATATTCATATTCTTTGCATCAGCAATTTTTGCCCTTTTCTAAGCCTCTATCTATTCTGGTGGAGCTTTAGCACTGGTACTTGGTGCTGCTAGTGGTAGAGGTGGATCTATCAAAATGGAATTATAGATATCTTCATCAATATAATTCATATATAATCTAATCTTTGCTTTCCATAGTGCGAAAATATTAAGATTGCAAATAAGAGGTCTAGTGCTTGAATACTCCTTATTTGTGTCATGATAAATTCAAACAACTAGGTAAAACAAGATTTATCAGAATCTGTTGGTTCAGGTGTTAGCATGTAAAACAACTAACCTCTCTCTGATACCAATTGAAAGTGAAGGATAGATCTAACTTTACTCTAGAGGGGGGAGGGGGGGGGGGGGGGGGTTGAATAGAGTATTTTAAAAACTTTAATTTATCCTTATAGCAGTTTTAAAAATAACGATATATGTATATGTATAAAGATAACATTCACAACACACAAATAAAAAAACAATCACAGACGACATAAGGATTTTATAGTAGTTCCCCAATAAATCTGGGTACGTCTACTCTTCTACCACTTTGGTAGATATCCACTACAGGTTTTTGATCAGGTGCTCTGTCACCAGAAGATCTATTTTCTAAGGGAGATCTAGCAACCCTTTGCGCTTTTGACCAGGTAACCAAAAACCAAACTTAAGTCTTTAGATCAGGTGACTTAGGAAGCAAGAATAAACTTTTGAAGGGAGTTAAAATCATGTACACAGTTCAAGAATAAATTAAAAGAAGTTGATGTTGTCTTCTCTGTCAAAAATCTCTGAGAATACTTAGTGGATGATATTGCAAAAAGCTCCCCCTGATTCGAATAGAGATTGTGATCAATAGAGGAGACTTTTCTTCAGGGTGTAGGCCTTCTTGTAAGCTCTTTCTCTCCAGTAGATATTTTAGACAGATATGGATCAGGATGTCTCTCAGATTGAAGATGTATCATTGGAAGAGTTTGAACCAGAATATCTCTATCTCTCTTTGTCCCCCATAATCTACTTAAGCAACAACCTTCTATAGATATATATATATGTTGTCAGGGAGGAATTCAATATTTGAAATAAAACGATTCTGAAACGTCTGAATCCCTTGTGAATGTAACTGCCTTGGTAATTAATTAGATTTTAAACTCTATGATAAATCCATATTTAATGTTGCTTTAAACGACTATATTTGTTAGAATATTTTGCATTAAATATCAGAGATTCAGTTACCAAATATTTGAAATCAATCTGCCTTTTGTTAATAGAGAAACTGTCGGATGTGTCAAACTCAACAAGTCTTTTGTCAAACTGAGCTTGGCCTTCGTCGAACTGATCTTCAACAAAATGAGCTACCACTTGAAAGAATTATTTCCTAAACACCTTGAGGGGGGGGGGATGAATAGGTGTAATTCCTTTTTCTTCTAAGACAGAATATCTATTCAGTTAATTACTCAGAAACATCTAATTCTACAGTTAACACAACACAGAATCACACTATTACAGATTGCACACAGTTTTTATAGTGGTTTCCCAAGGTCTGGGTACATCCACTTTCCCCTTCGCCTATCTAGCAGTGTGCTAGATTCGGCCTAACTTATTTCCTTCACCTCAGATCCTCAGATCTTACAACTCAGAACCCAAACAAGGCTCCTACAACTCAGAGTGAGCCCACACTCCTACAGCTCAGGCAAACTGCCCTACCTCAGCCTTCAACAAGGCCTACAACTCAGAGATAACAATCTCCTACAACTCAGGCTCACAGCCCTACCTCAGCCTTCAACAAGGCCTACCACTCAGAGATTTAATCTCCTACAACTCAGCCTTTATAAATTAGGCTTACAACTCAGATCTTAAAAGATCCTACAAAAAATAGATTTAACAATGTATTTTACCACCACCCTGGTAGAGAGAGAAATGATGGATGGCTTCTTGATCAGTTCTTGGAAGAATCTGATAGTAGAGAACAACCACTCTTAGCTTTCTTCAAAACTTCTTGAACCTGAACTCAGTAGGGTTGATCTCCTTTGAAGTTGATCTTCAATTAGCTTCTTTCTTGAAATTCAGATCTCAATCTGAATCCTTCTTGGCGGACTGGTTCAGAATCTGCACTTGAGGAACTTGTTGATGTAAGTTCCTTTCTTCACTTCAATAAATGGAGCTCTCTCATTCCAACTTCTTTTTTATTTTGTGTCAGTGTTTAACTTCTATCAGTATCACTATCTGTTGAAAGAGAATGCCTTTATATAGACTTTCTCCATGGTAACCGGCTGATCCGGTTTCTAACAAACTTCTGACAGCTCTGACAGTTGTAGTTGACCGATTGGTAATGACAGCTGTCAAGTCATCCAGTCACTTCTTGAAACTCTGTCTCTGTCAGCAAAGTGTCGAGACTGAACTTCATCATGTGTCGACACAAGTAGACTCAGTGTCGACACAAGCCTTGGTGGTGTCGACACAGCTTCCTTGGTGTTGACACTGCTTCTCGACACTGCTTCTGTAGATTGTGTCGACACTAGTTCTGTGGTGTCGACACAATCACTTCTTTTCTTCACACAAATTGATTTTGTTGAAATTTTGTCATGTGTCGACACAAGTCATGTGTGTCGACACAGTTGATGTCAACAAAGTCTTCTGTGTGTCGACACTGTCTCTGTGTGTCGACACAGTTGATGTCGACTAAGCTTTCTCTGTGTGTCGACACTGCCTCTGTGTGTCGACACAGTTGATGTCGACTAAGCTTCTCTGTGTGTCGACACTGCCTCTGTATGTCGACACAGTTGATGTCGACTATGCTTCTCTGTGTGTCGACACTGCCTCTGTATGTCGACATAGTTTCTTCAGGTGTCGACACAGCCATTCCAAGTGTCGACACAATTAACTCCAAGTGTCGACACAGTTTTTCTCCAGTGTCGACACAAGCCTTCATAAGTGTCGACACTGCTTCTTCTGGTGTTGACTCATGGACTTGGAAACTTTTTCCTACATTCTTGCATTTTCTTAACCTGCACATATAAACTCAAAAAAACATCAAATACACCTTGATGCATATCATTGAGTAAGGTGAGGCTTCTTCAAATCTGGTACACATTTTTCAATGTACCCAACAATCTCCCCCTATTTGGAGAAGTCATAACCCTTAGTCAATGATATACAACATTCATAACAAACACATATTATGATGTATAAAAATATTATATGACATAGTAACTTATAAACAAAACATATATAAGATATCATCACAGAATAATAATGCTAACACAATGAGCATTAAACATTGTTTTGTTTCAACTTTCAAAAGTTTCTTTAATAATAATTTACATAGATTTTTAACACTAAAGTTTACAATGTTATAAAATCTAGTGAATCTAATCTAAGGCTGCTCTGGCTCCTTGATGACTATTCCTTTGCCTGATTGGATCTTGGCTTGAACTGGAGCATCAGTATCTTCAGCTGGCTTCTTGCCATTCAGATCTTTCTTCTTTTGTTCTTCAACCCTTATTCTTTGTCTTTCAAAATAGTGAAAAGGCTTAGGGAAATATTTGATAGGCTCCTGAGCATTAGGAGGTAGCTTCCCAGTTTTTGCTTTTCTTCTATACTGTAGAATGGCTTTCTGTCTAGCTTCATACTTTTGCCATTCTTGCTCTGTGTACCATTTGCCCCTGTCATGGGACTTGTCTTTTACAGCTTTTCAGGCAGTCAATATGATATTCCTGGAAGTTGGATTCCACTGCTCAAAATCAGGCTTTAACTCAGTCTGTTCTCTGAATCTCCTCTTTGACAGTTGAGCTTCTTGATCCTTATTCACATCTGTCTCTGACATGTCAACTTTCTCAATGATAACATTTTTATTACCCTCTGGAGGGATGTACATTGACTGTACTTCTTGGTGAATCATTTCAAAATCTGCTGGAGGATAAATGACCTGAGCAACTTCAGGTTGATCACCTCCAAAATAAACAGGGTGTATACCTGACTCAGCTACATTATCATCATCACAGAGGGGTGGATATCCAAATGTGGCTCTGATGCTATTAGATATCCATTTAGCATGATCTAAGCCAGCTTTGACTAACACTCTCTCCCCTTTATGACTTCTCTTGCAATATGATCCATGAGGTCATCTTTTTAAAATCTTACCTGTTCATCTAGATAATTTACACCATCCTTATAAAATGACTTTAGCTTCAGTAGCTGTGCAGAAATAATCTTTTGAGATTGCCCAATAGCTGTTTGTACAGTAGCTAGGCCTTCATGTAATTGCTTGTCAAAATCTGCCTTGGCTTTAGCCCTTGCCTCAGTCTGGGCAGTAGCAATAGTCTTTAACTCTGTAACAATCACATTATGTGATTCAGTCAAATTATCATTCATTCTAAGTTGATTCTCTAGGACATAGCCTTGCTTAATAGCTATATCATCAACTTGAGTCTTGATTTTTTCTTGATGTGTTGCTAGGAAAACCACAGCATTACCACCTTTGTGGAAACAATCAGTCATTTCCTTCTTATTCTGATTTACTTCAAATCTTATAGATTTAATATCTTGAGTCAAGGAGAATTGCAGATATTTATGGGTCTCATCCATATATTTCTCCATGGTTATCCTTTGTTCATCCAATTTTACTTGCAAGGATATCAACAAAGAACTATAATCAGTTACTGGGGCAGATTGTGGAGCAGTTTGTAAAGCCCTTTTATAGTTTTGACTTCTCCTTTTGAAAACCATCAGCTTCCTCTTTTTGGCTTGAATTTCTGCTTCATCTTCTGAAGCTGAGGTACTGGCAATATTAACTCTTTCCTTAGTACTAGGAGGCAATTCATGTGCAGTCCTAGGTAGCTCCCCCTGAGTCCCTTGCTCCTCCCTCTCTGGATTTACTTGATCCCCCCTCAATGTTAATTGGCTCCCCCTCAATTTCTGCTTTCTCCCCCTCAAATTCAGTTTGCTCCATATCAGGAAACAACTCTTCAAGGGTAAACTCTTGTTGAGTTGGGACTGGAGATACTCTTATCTCTGGAGCATTAACAGTAGCAGATGTATCCTCCATGATAACATCTTGTGCTTGACTGTTTAGTTGAGTTGGCTGGTAAACATCAATCAAAGATTCAGTTAGTGTTTCATCCTTATCAATGAGAATTGATTGATTAACCTCTTGAATTACCTTAAGAATAGTTTGTGTAGCCATTTCACTTTCCAAGTGGGTTGACTCTTCCTCAAGTTGAGGCTCCCCCTGCACCTGAGTACTATCTACAATATCTTGTGCAGGAGATTTTTTAGGAATCTCTTGTCTCTCTTCATCAGGCATGTCCTTTGTTAGGACTCTATCCCATCTGTAAATAATCCTTATGTTCATTCTCCTCATATGGTTGATCTTTGAACCAGCAATTTATTCCATTACTTCAGGAATTGTTCTAGCCAAGTGCAGACTCATAATTCTTCCCAGATTTGGCTTCTTAATACTTTCCTTAATCTTTTCAAAAACTACTGCTGACCAATCTGTGTTTAGTCTGTAAATAATCCTGGTCATCAGGCTGAACATATAGGCAGAAACCCTATCATGTCCCCTAGCTTGCAGAGAATAACTTTGTCAACCACTTCTGAAAGGAATTTACCTTGTAGATTCATCCCTTTCCTATTCATTGCAGATCCAATCTTCAAGGTGGGATCCAATCCACACCATTGAAGTGCTTCCCTAGTCTTTGATGAGGGTACTTCTTCCTCTTCTTAAGTTCTTGGAAGTTGAAGAGTTTTCCTCAAGCACTTCAAAGTTAGTTTAACTTTAGCTCCTTGAACTATAGATTTGATCTTAAGTCCAGTTGAATCTATAGTAGCTGCGCCATAGAATTACAGAATTTCTTTCTTCCAGATCTTTGTTGGTTCAGATACCAGAAATTTCAACCCATTTTCAGAAATTAGGGTTACTACTGCTTTAATTTCAGGTTCCGCATTATCAAAGGCGTTGCGTACCAGCTCATAACCTTCGTTGACATTATCTTCTAGCTTTGGTGTCATTAGGGTTGAGAGAAATCTTGAATTTAGAAGAGAGAATTTGTCGACACAGGATTTTGTTCTCGAGAGCGTGTCGACAGACTATGTTGTTGACCTATTTATACCTTTCTAAGTAATGAAGGTGAAAAGGCACGTCATAATTCTCTTAATGTGTCGACACTGTTGAAAAGTGTCGACACAGACTTCTAATGTCTCGACATCAATTCTATTTGTCTTAGTCGAGTTCGACGATCTGAGGTCGACGAATCTGTGTGTTTACTCTAAGTGTCAACACCAATTCTGGATGTGTCGACACCACTTCTCTGAAGTGTCGACACCGATTCTCTAGATGTGTCGACACCACTTTCCTGGAATGTCGACACCAACTACTACGTGTCGACACAGACAACTTCTGATGTCGATACAATTTTACTTAGCCAAATTTGTTAAACTAATTTATGTTCAACATACCTATTTTAATTTTGAAATTGTTGAATTTAGTTTCATCTAAAGGCTTAGTAAACATGTCAGCTAGTTGAAAATCAGTACTAACAAATTCTAAAGAGATATCTTCTTTCTCTACATGATCTCTAAGAAAATGGTATCTTATTTCTATATGCTTTGTTCTACTATGAGAAACATTATTATGAGCAATAAAAATAGCACTAGTAGAATCACATAATAATGGAGTTCTACTTACCTGAATACCATAATCTTCTAACTGATGATGTATCCACAATAATTGTGCACAACAACTTCCAACAGCAACATACTCAGACTCAGCTGTGGAAATTGCCACACTGGTCTGCTTCTTACAGCTCCAAGACACCAATCTTCCTCCTAGAAATTGACACGTGTCTGTTGTGCTTTTCCTACCTACTTTGCAACCTGCAAAGTCTGCATCTGAATAGCCCATTAGTAAAAAATCTCTATTCCTAGGATACCAAAGGCCTAGATTAGGGGTGCCCTTAAGATATCTCAAAATCCTTTTGACATCAGTAAGATGAGATTCTTTAGGGCATGATTGGTACATAGCACAGACACATGTAGCATACATGATATCTGGTCTACTAGCAGTCAGATATAGGAGGGAGCCAACTATTCCTCTATAGAAAGTTTCATCTACAAGTTTCCCTGTATCATCTTTGCTAAGAGATACACTTGTCCCCATAGGAGTTCTCATGGTAGTGGATGACTCCATAGCATACTTCTTAATTAACTTCAGGGTGAACTTAGACTGAGATATGGACAGGTCATCATCATTCTGTCTTACTTGGAGACCCAAGAAGAACTTAAGTTCTCCCATACTGCTCATTTCAAATTTCCCTTGCATAAATTTTGCAAACTTTCTACAAAAGTTATTCTCAGTAGAACCAAATATTATGTCATCAACATATATTTGGACTAGGATAATCTTTCCTTTGGATTTTCTAAGGAATAGAGTCTTGTCTATTTTCCCCTTGAGAATTTGTTCTCAATGAGGAAATTAGACAGGGTTTCATACCAAGCCCTTGGGGCTTGTTTCAACCCATACAAAGCTTTCCTAAGTCTATAGACATAAGTAGGATTGAGTGGATCAACAAAACCTGAGGGTTGTTCTACATAGACCTCCTCTTTTAAGTCTCCATTTAAGAATGCAGACTTAACATCCATCTGGAACACTTTGAAGCCTTGATATGCTGCATAGGCTAGAAATAGCCTGATAGCTTCCAGTCTTGCCACTGGGGCAAAAGTCTGATCAAAGTCTATGCCCTCCTCCTGTCTATATCCTTTGGCAACTAGTCTTGTCTTGTTCTTCACTATGATCCCACTCTCATCAAGCTTGTTTCTATAAATCCACTTTGTCCCTATGACATTGTGGCTCTTTGGTTTTGGAACCAAATCCCAGACCTTGCACCTTCTGAATTGATTTAACTCCTACTGCATAGCTTCAATCCAGGGAGGGTCTTGTATTGCTTCTTCAAATCTCTTAGGTTCCACTTGAGATAAGAAGCTAGAGCAAAGAACTGTGTTCAAGTTCCTGCTCCTTATTTGTACTCCTCGTCTTGGATCACCAATGATCTGGTGTGCAGGATGATCCTTCAACTGTCTAACTGCTTGAGGTAATCTATCAGCAGTTTGACCTTCTCCAATCTCTTCATTATGCTGCACCTCATGGTCTTCATCAGCATCTTGAGTGTCTTGTACTCCCCCTGGACAGCAACTACCATTTTCCACATCCTGCTTTGCAGTTGGATCTTCTCTGATAGTAAGCTGGTCCATCTTCTGTTGTATACATGTGGAGCTACAAGAACTACTTGACAACTCACTGTTAATAAGTCTAGTTTTATCAAAGATGACATGAACTGACTCTTCTACAACTTGAGTAGCCAAATTGTAGACCCTATAAGCCTTACTATTGTTGTTGTACCCAACAAATATCCCATCTTGGGATTTGGCAGCAAACTTAGTTAGGTGAGATTTGTCATTGTTAAGCACATAACACTTGCAACCAAAGATCTTGAAATAGGATAAGTTTGGTTTTCTGCCCTTCATAACCTCATAGGGTGTCTTTTTGTGCCTTTTGGTGATGGAAGACCTATTGAGCACATGACATGCAGTGTTTACTGCCTCAGCCCAGAAATATTCTGGGAGAGAAGTATCACTCAATAGTGTTCTTCCAGCCTCAATCAATGTCCTATTCTTTCTCTCAGCAATGTCATTTTGTTGAGGTGTTCTAAGTGAGGAGAATTCCTGAAGAATTCCAAATTCTTCACACAGCCTTGTCATACTTTCAGATTGGAATTCAGTTCCATGGTCACTTCTAATTTTGATCACTGAACTATTTAATTCATTCTGAATTTGTTTGATAAAATTGTAGAAGACCTTTGAGGTTTCAGATTTCTGCCTCAGAAAGAATACTCATGAGAATCTAGAATAGTCATCTACCACCACAAAAGTATAGACCTTCCTACCTAGGCTCTGAACTGGCATAGGACCAAATAAACCCATATGCAAGAGGTATAAGCACCTCACTGAATCCTTGGTTTCAAGGCTATGGAAGGAGTATCTAGTCTGCTTGCCTTTTTGACAAGCTGAACATATTCTATCCTTATAACACTTAACTTGAGGACCATTCCTCACTAACTCTTTACTAAAGAGTTGGTCAATTGTATTGTAGTTAAGATGGATTAGCCTCTTGTGCCATTTGACACAATGAGAGGCTTTCTCATTAGCCACAAGACAGATAGGAGAATTCTTATTCTCACACTCAAAATTTAGGCAGTATACATTTCTTTTCCTATATCCAGTCAATATGACTTTTTGATCACTTGATCTCTTGATATGACACCCATTCTTGACAAATGAAATGTCATATCCGAGATCACTCAGCTATCTTATGCTTATTAGGTTATGTTTCAAACCCTTTACATAGGTCACTTGAGTGATTGTAATTGAGTTGTTAGAAATGTTACCAAAACCTTTGATGATTCCCTTTTCAGAACCACCAAAGATTACTTTAGGCCCATTTAATATAGGTGAGTAGTCCTTCAGCAATCCCCTTGTTCCAGTCATGTGCCTGGAACATCCACTGTCCAAGTACCATATAGGGGCATGACAACTTGGACTCACCTGCAACAAAGATTACTTAACCTTAGAACCCAAATAACTTTTGGGTCCTTGGTTCAAGTTAGTCTGAAACCTAACAAATCTGTCTGCATCACTTCTAACAGGCAGACTGCTATTCTCCTTGACAATGGTATTGTGCCAACAGTCTAAGGCATAATGGTCTATCTTGCCACAGCACCAGCACTCAAACTTATTATATCTCTTTTTAGGTATAATCTTAGCTGTATTGTTTACATCATGTCTTTTATTTTATGATGGGGCTTTGTCTTTCTTATTGGACTGTGCAGCCCATGCAGTGCTCTTAAAGTCTATTCCTGCCTTACCCTTTTGTGACACAAAGTCATCTATTAAGGGTAGGATAGACTTTGGCTTATAGAAACTAGTCACAATCTCCTTCTCTTTCTGAAGTCTATTTTCCAGACTTTTAATCTGATCATTTTTGAAAGTGATTGTTCCCATTTGAATAATAGTTATGTTCTTCAATTTGTCAATCTCATTCATCTTTTGATCCAGCAGCTTCTCTGAATCAGAAGCAACCAACTTAAGAGCGGCAATTACCTTAGCCTGATTTTTGGCCAGGTTTTTGCTTCTCTTAAGTGTGCAATAAATCCTCATATTCATCTATCAGCTGATGAATATCTCCTTCAGATTCAGACTCATCTTCATCTCTTGATGGAGATGCATCTGATTCTGACTCAGTGAAGTAATCAGAATCTACAGATACATTTTTTACCTTACTGGGGCCAGGCTGATCCTGACACTGGTCTTCTTCAGATACTGTCATCAATCCTTTGCACTGATGGTCCTCTTGCTCATAGATAGAGTTCAGTAATTGCATGAACTCATCCTCTCCTTCTACAAACAAACCAATATATGCCTCAGCCTCAGATTCAAAGCCTGAAGTTGATTGATCTATCAAACTTTTCTCTTTCTCAGCAACCAAGGATTTCTCCTTCTTGCTCTTGTGCTGAGACTTCTTTCTATTAGCAGACTCCTTCCTTTTGTCTGGACAGTCAGTCACAACATGTCCAGCTTTGTTGCAGCAATAGCATATAATCTTGGATGTAGTTGACTTGCTAGGCTTTGTCCCATTCCTGTCCTTCCTAGATGATTTTCTCTTCTGATAATAGTCATCCTTGGACTGAGATGAAGATGACTTTGATTTCCACTGCTTCTTCTTTAAGAACCTTTGGAACTGCCTTGTGAATGCTGCAAAGTCTTCATCAGAATTACTACTATCTGTACTATGATTATCAGAATTTTCTGAAATCACTTCTACATCTTTCTGAGATGATGGAGACATTCTCCTATTCTTCTTTGTGGCTTCTACCTTGAAGGCCACTGACTTTTCTTTATATTCACCCTTTGTATTTTTCTCTTCCTCCTTTCTGGCTAACAGCTGCATCTCATAAGACAGTAATTTTCCAAACAGTGTTGGAGGAGAAATCTCAGCCAGACTGGCCACTTCCCTTATGGCACAGATCTTAGTATCTCAATTCTTAGTCAAAGACCTAAGGAATTTGTCATTCAGCTCATAAGTACTGAATATTCTTCCATAAGACATTAGTTTATTGACAATCCTATAGAACTTCTTATAACATTCAGTTATACTTTTAGACTTGGTTTGTCTGAAACTCTCATATTCTTGATTAAGCATAGACTTTCTATCATGCCTAACCTCTTCAGAACCCTCCATGTAGACAATCAATGTGTCTCGCATCTCCTTAGAGGTTTTGCAGTGAATTAGATTCTGGAATGTTGAATCATCAATGACACTTACTATAATATTCTGGGCTCTTTTATCTATAGTAGACAAGATGATCTCATCCTTAGTCATCTCTGAAAAATCCTTTGGAATTCTTTGATTGACATCAAGAACAAAAATCTTCATTGGAACATATGGTCCTTCCTTAACTGTTATGTAAATTCTAGGATCAGATGCCTCTATGAATAATCTGACTCTTTCCTTCCATATTCCAAATATCTCCTTCCTGTAGATGGGCAATTTCATTGAACCAAGTTCTTTATGCTTTTCTCCTGAACCCATTTTCTTGAACTTATTTCTGCCTTACAGATCTCACTCAGACTGTTAAGTCTAACTTTAAGGAACCTCCCTCTGATACTAGTTCCTAAACACCTAGAGGGGGGGTGAATAGGTTTAATTCCTTTTTCTTCTAAGGCAGAATATCTATTCAGTTAATAACTCAGAAACAGCTAATTCTACAGTTAACACAACACAGAATTCACAGAATCACACAATCACAGATTGCACACAGTTTTTATAGTGGTTCCCCAAGGTCTGGGTACATCCACTTTCCCCCTTCGCCTATCTAGCAGTGTGCTAGATTCGGCCTAACTTCTTTTCTTCACCTCAGATCCGCAGATCTTACAGCTCAGAACCCAAACAAGGCTCCTACAACTCAGAGTGAGCCCACACTCCTACAACTCAGACAAACTGCCCTACCTCAGCCTTCAACAAGGCCTACAACTCAGAGATAACAATCTCCTACAACTCAGGCTCACAGCCCTACCTCAGCCTTCAACAAGGCATACCACTCAGAGATCTAATCTCCTACAACTCAGCCTTTATAAATCAGGCTTACAGCTCAGATCTTAAAAAGATCCTACAGAAAATAGATTTAACAATGTATTTTACCACCACCCTGGTAGAGAGAGAAAGGATGGATGGCTTCTTGATCAGTTCTTGGAAGAATCTGATGGCAGAGAACAACCACTCTTAGCTTTCTTCAAAGCTTCTTGAATCTGAACTCAGTAGGGTTGATCTCCTTTGAAGTTGATCTTCAATCAGCTTCTTTCTTGAAATTTAGATCTCAATCTGAATCCTTCTTGGCAAACTGGTTCAGAATCTGCACTTGAGGAACTTGTTGATGTAAGTCCCTTTCTTCACTTCAATAGATGGAGCTCTCTCTCTCCAACTTCTTTTTTTATTCTATGTCAGTGTTTAACTTCTATCAGTATCACTATCTGTTGAAAGAGAATGTCTTTATATAGACTTTCTCCATGGTAACCGGCTGATCCAGTTTCTAACAAACTTCTGACAGCTCTGACAGTTGCAGTTGACCGGTTGGTAATGGCAGCTGTCAAGTCATCCAGTCACTTCTTGAAACTCTGTCTCTGTCAGCAAAGTGTCGAGACCGAACTTCATCATGTGTCGACACAAGTAGACTCAGTGTCGACACAAGCCTTAGTGGTGTCGACACAGCTTCCTTGGTGTTGACACTGCTTCTCGACACCGCTTCTGTAGATTGTGTCGACACTAGTTCTGTGGTGTCGACAGAATCACTTCTTTTCTTCACACAAATTGATTTTGTTGAAATTCTGCCATGTGTCGACACAAGTCCTGTGTGTTGACACAGTTGATGTCAACAAAGTCTTCTGTGTGTCGACACTGCCTCTGTGTGTTGACACAGTTGATGTCGACTAAGCTTTCTCTGTGTGTCGACACTGCCTCTGTGTGTCGACACAGTTGATGTCGACTAAGCTTCTCTGTGTGTCGACACTGCCTCTGTATGTCGACACAGTTGATGTCGACTATGCTTATATGTGTGTCGACACTGCCTCCGTATGTCGACACAATTTCTTCAGGTGTCGACACAGTCATTCCAAGTGTCGACACAATTAACTCCAAGTGTCGACACAGCTTTTATCCAGTGTCGACACAGCTTTTCTCCAATGTCGACACAAGCCTTCATAAGTGTCGACACTGCTTCTTCTGGTGTTGACTCATGGACTTGGAAACTTTTTCCTGCATTCTTGCATTTTCTTAACCTGCACATATAAACTCAAAACAACATCAAATACACATTGATGCATATCATTGAGTAAGGTGAGGCTTCTTCAAATCTGGTACACATTTTTCAATGTACCCAACACCACTTTCGTCGAGCTGAGCTCTGCATTCGTCGAACTGAGCCTGGAGTTCGTTGAACTGAATTTTCTCTTTCGTCGATCTGAGCTCTGCGATCGTCGAACTGAGCTCAGAGAGGAGGTCTGAGTTTGTCGAACTGAGTTCTTCGTTCGTCGAACTGTTCTTTAAAGTTGGAGATCGGAGATCCGAGTTCGTCGAACTGAGCTTTGCGTTCGTCGAACTGAACTCCTCTGGAATTCCTTCTGAAGTAACAACCCTGAAAATAACCTATGACCCTAGTCTATACAAGTTGGGTAAAAATAAACATCATAAACAAAGAATAGTAACCCTAGCCCAAATCTGTAATAAAGATTAAAGAGTTCTAACACCGCAGTACCATTTCGGGCCCTCTAGCCAGATGCCTGTCAGAAACAGAAATCCCTCAAGTGTTTGAGGAAATTCATTCGATAGAGCGTGATAGCTACTCTGGGACTCACACTCTAGAGCAGAGGATTCTGAGCACAACTACTTCTGGACGTCCATTCAGAAGAATGCATAAGCCTTCTCGAAGAAGTGACCAGAGTGTCAACTATTCACACCTCTCTAGTAGCAGCCGGCTCAGCAACTTCGCTCAATTACCGCCTCTTGGCCCTTCACCAATTGGGGAATGGATTTGATATGCCCTTTCCCCCAAGCCAGCGGTAAGAGAAAGTTTATTCTCATCATGATCGATTACTTCTCCAAGTGGATCGAGGCAAAAGCTCTTGCCAAGACCACTTCTCAGATCGTAAAGAACTTCATTTGGGGAGAGACCGTCTGCAAGTTCAGGATCCATCTCGCTATCATCACCGACATTGACCCGCAATTTGCCAGCCTGGAGTTGGAATACTTTGGTAAGCAACTAGGGACAGATCTTTGATTCGTCTCTATATACCACCCTCGGAGCAACAACTATCCCGCGGTGCCCATACGCGCCCGCATACCCGCCACCTCCTCGTGATGAAGTTGTAGGCGACGATCGGTCATTGATTGTCGCTGCTCCAACTCGCTGATCATGTGGAAATGAGACTCGTAAGCAGCAAGCCTGTCATGCAGCTCTTCCATCTTCGCCATCCTCACCTCCATTGTCGAGATCCGACGATGAGTCTCACAGATAGAGAGTTGGTCGAACTTCACCTCCAACTCAATGTACACGCAGGCAGTATCCCGGTGGTACTTGTAAGCTGGAAGCTTGAGGGCATCGATGGAAGCTGCTCCCGGGGTCACGGCGCTACCTGTCAAAACAAAGAAGAAGTCACTGAATCAATTAGAGTCGCAGTGTATCAGCAGTCAATTAATTCAGCGTCAGACGAGTTACCTTGCAGAGGGGATCGGGGTTGGCGAGGGGAAGGGCTGCGGCGAAATGATTCTCACAGGCCCGACGACGATCTTCTCGGGCGCTCGGCGGCCTGCCCCTATCCGTGGCTGCCAAAATCATGACCTTCATTCCTCAGCAGGAAGTAACTCGGGCGCCTTCCATCCCGATCTCGCGACGAGCTCTCTAGTGGATTCAAAGGGGCTGTAGTTTTCTTCGGACGAACTTCAGGACGAGATCCAATAGTCTACGTAAAAGGAGGAGCCGATAACAAAGGAGGAGGTGGCAGTGGAGGAGTGCTCACCATTGGCTGAGACGACCTGGTCGCAAGAGTTGGGGCCTTGCTCACCCCAAGTTGCGAGGTCTTCGACGCAGGAGGAGATTTATTCCTCGCCTCAGGATCTCATCTTTCCGGCCTCTTCTTGGGACCGACGTTGATCTAAATGGTGTGCACAGATCGCAATTGTTACTGAGCCTTAATGGCGACCAGTGGAGCTGATCGCAGATGAGCGACATCCAAATTCTCGCCAAAAGTAGTTGGCGGAGGAGCTGCGAGTAAAGAACAAAAGTCAGTGAGATAGAATAGAATTGTTCAGCAACTCAAGGAGTCGTCGGCGAGATAGTAACCTTGCGAGGCAGCGAGATCCGTTTGCATTTGTGCCTGGGACCCGACGAGGTTCAGGGAAGGGGGAGAGGACGTCAGAGGATGGAGAGAAGATTCCGGTGCCGATTACTCAGGAATGTCGCTCAACCCAAGTTCGTCGAGGAGTTTTTGAGTGTGATCTGGAATTTCAGAATGGTCGGTCGGGGAGGCGACATCCTCGGTGCCCGGAGGTGGGTTGTCTTTTTTCGAGGGCAGCGATTTATTTTTCTTCTTCAACTTCGTCTTCTTGGACGGAGGAAAGTCAGCAGCATCATCACGCTCTCGCGGCCTTTTCAGCTTTGTTAGCTCGAGGAATCTAAACAAAGCAGCAGTACTCGCTTGGTAGACTTCCTCAACAGATTTCAACATCATGTGCGAGTTCAAAAAGCGCGCATCAAAGACCAGCCACCCCTATTTATAGGGTTCAACAGACATCCATCGGTCGCGAGTAACCCAGATACTCGTCAAAGCAGATCGTCGAATAAGTGTTGGATGTTTCTTTCCGAGCTCCTACTGTTGAAGCCGGGAAAATCCCTACTCCAAAATCCAGATCAAGACAGCCTAAGGTTACTGATTCTGCGGTCCGACGTCACAATTCAAACGACTATCGCAGGAGAGAGAAAACTATCTATAAGCACACCCCAAGTGCTCTACCAGGGAGGTCTCATCACATACCTGGAAGTTTAAGAGAAACTTCCCCTCTGTAACCAAAAGGCTGGGCGAGGTACTAGGCAGACATAGATTTGGCGAGTATCCACTTAGGGGGACCTCAACCTCCTCCAAAAGTCCATTTCCAGTACCCCTGAGGGGGTATTTATAGAGAAATCCTGTGGGGTGGGGTATAGGCGAGTATCCAGCCTCTGCCAGCGAGTTCCAAGGGTTTACTCTCTCATACTTGCGAGGTACTCGCCCAAGCTCGTCGTTGCTCGCCCAAGCTCGCCTCTGCTCACCCAATCTCGTCTCTGCTCCCCAAGCTCGCCTCTGCTCCCCAAGCTCGCCTCTGCTCGCTCAATGTTCTGCGAATAACCGTCTGCTTGAGTACTTCTGATCTCGACGAATTACGGGTTATACATAATCTCCGCTTTTTTCGAGCTCGACACGGACATGGAAAAACAATGTTTTCTCGCAGATGACCCCATAATTTTTAAAATTCTAGCACATCCTGAAATCAATTACATTTGTTCCTAAACTAATAAGATGATGGAGTATTTTTATTTCCAAAATTATAAACTAATGGTTTATAAACAAAAGAAAAATCAGAGTTCTATACTAATAAACTTGAACTTTTTATTAGATTTCGGCCCATAAATATTGGTCATGCACTTGGAAAATATTTTGCATTAGATTTTTGTCATCAGGGCTCTGTTTGGAGCGGTGTTTTTGCTCAGATAAGTTTGGACAAAAATACATCCGTCATAGAATGCATCTTTGGCAAGACAATGGTTATAACCGTCGGTCCGCCATCGAGAAAAGAAAACAGTTTTAAACATAAAAATGGATGAAATTTCTTAGGTGAGGTATGTTCACAAACGACGATTCATAACGACCATGTTCACGACCACCACCGCCATGCCAAACGGAGCATAAATTGAATAAGATGTAAACAATTAGATTTTTAGTATTACTTTATGTTAACTTTTATCCCATAAAATCCATTAAACTCTTGGGCTCTATTTGTTTCAGTTTTTTCTTCGTTGACGGTTGAAGGAAAATATCAACGATTAAAAAATATGTTTGCTAAAACTTCTATCTCCATTTCCAATGCTCTAAAGGACCAAAACACCAATTTTGACCTTCAAAGCCAAATTTGTCCCCTCCCTCCATTCTGATCGCTCTCATTTCCAGCACCCCAAAACGCCACCATCGAAACAAAGAGAGCCTAATTGAAGCAAGTTTAACTGAATTTTACAAAATCAATTGAGTAGGATAATTTTAGAACAATCTGTCAATCTTATGCATTTATAATAGGCAAACATTGGGATCAGAGAGAGACTCACGTGCTCGTGTTTGTCCGCATTTGTACAAGTCATCATGGCACTGTGTGTCCGTGTGCATTTAGGCTCCGTTTGGGGAGCCTTATTTTCACCGATCAATCAATTACGACCGCATGTCCCGCCCAAACAAAGCCTTAGTCTTATGTGGCACACAGTGTGTCCCTGGGTTGTGGATGTGTGAATTTATATTAACGTAAGACATCGTGACTCGCGGTGGGCACCTATGCCAGCCAAATTCTCTATTAAAGTCTCACCCTTTGTTCACAACTATTTCTGTTAAAAGTTGTCACGATAGTATATATCCCTATAAGAAAGAGAAGGAAAAAACCTAGGTGCAAGTTCACCCAGCCATTTGTACAGAACCATACAAGCTGTTACCATCCTCCGTCAGGCTAGCTTGAGCAATAAATTATATATATTTCGACTAAGTAATGTGGGACTAAAACACACTCTTGCATGCCTCTACAAATTGAACTACGTAAACACATGCTCATAATGTTCGAAACAACACACAAAGGAAGAATCTCTAAATCTCCGTTTGGTTTGGCGGAATTGAGGCTTTGAAATTGAATGTTAAATTCAATTGAAAATGACTCTCAATTCAAATTTCACATCTGAAATTCCTTATCACTCATGTACAAATGGATCTGTTTTTTAAGCAGCAGTGTTCAATTCTATTACAAGATCCACATACACAGACCCCAAAAATGTGTTTAATTATTCACTTTGGTTTCCTTGGTAGCTCGAGGTCTGATGAGCTGAACCGGGGCGGCAGGGATTCGAACCCACCACTCCCTTAATCTCCTGATCAATTTCTCGCTGCTCTCTTTCCTGGGCGGCATCTCTCTCGTGTAGAATTCAAGCAGCACTATCATGACCAAGTGCCTCAATGGTACGAACGTAAATATCACAGCAACGGCGAGCAGACTATATGCGACTTTATTGGTGCTCTGCATACATTATTCAGCATAATTTAATCACAAATATGCCGTAATCATAATAATTCAATAATTATTCACAAATGCTAGACTAAAACAATACTCGTGCGTGTGCAGTAGACATGTTCTAGCATGAAATTGGTTTATTTTGTTGAGTACAGTTTAAAAAGGACAGCCCAGAGCACAAAGCATCCCGGAGCAACAAGGGTCCGCGAAGGGTACCATCACATTTGTTGAAGTGCAGACAAACCTTACCCTGCATTTGTTGAGTGTAGTTTGATGCATTAAATTTATTTTCCCAAATCATCAATGTTACCTTAGATTTTCCTCTCTTCTCTTCATGATCCTTGGCCATTAATTTTACGTGTAATTTTCGTACCTAAGGATGGTACGCTCAACAGAGAATTTAGACTAGATTTTTTATTTTTTAGTAAAATAAGTTCTCATGTATTTTTATGTTCATTTTAAGTACACATATGTATATATTTTATTGGTGAAAATACACTTGTTAAAAAAGTTATTTTTTTGAACTCAGATACGACTGTAATATAAACTGAAAATATAGTTGAATTACGATCATAATTGCAGTTACAACTGCAATCTAAACTGAAAATATAGTCCCGCACGATCCATATATACAATGAGCGTGCCTAAAACTCTCTCTAATTTTATAGCCTAACTAGTGCGTTTTTTTATGGTAGTCTATTTTCATGTAGATCACCATAACAAGCACAAGTAATAAACATTATTATGGAAAATAAGCATGCAAAGAAGTTATGGTGCACGTGGACAAAAACGGGATACGGGAGACGATACGAAACGAATACGAAAACGTGACTTTTCAAAAAATAAGGATACGGGAAATATTTTTAAGTTTTATTCATTATTTTAATATAAATATTAATTAATATAAAAATAAGACAACAAACAAAGTTGTTGCACTTAGTGATCATCTATTACTCTATTAGCCCCCCTGATAGGTTTGTCCTGCGTCTGGGTGTTTGCATAAGCAAGGTAATTTAGGGAGACGTAGGTCAAGGTATTGCAGGGAAGATGGGTGTTTTTGGGCAGGAATTGGTGTTTAGAGGGGCTTAAAACAAATATTTTGAAGTTAGGTGTGTGGGGCCCACTGGGAGTGGAAAGAAGCGGTGATATATGGAGAGATGGTCTATCAATATTGGAAAGGTATTTGCTATGAGGGGAGCATCATTTGGAGAGACTAGGGCTCCGTTTGGGGGACTTATTTTCACCGGTCAAGCGGTCGTAACCGCATGAATCGGAACTTAATTATGGTCTGATTCATGCGATCGTAACCGCTTGACCGGTGAAAATAAGTCCTCCCAAACGGAACATAGAATGGATACGGGTGTCTTTGAGTGCAAATATGTTTGCAGGAGTTAGTAACATACATAAAAGAAAGCGTGGCAATAGGGGAAGACATCATGGGTACTATAAAACAAGGGAGAACAAGTACTGACAAAGTGTGGGTGCTCCATGTGGGTAGTGATTGTAGGGGTGGATGAATATGTGTAAGTAGTGAATGCAGTGGAGAGAAAAATAAATACAATAAGTACAGTTGCTTGGGTAGACCGTGAATCTCGAGTGCTATTGCGAGTATCTCGGCAAGGGTGGCATCATCAACGATGATGGTTGTGCTAGATGGCACTCAGGCAAGATGATGGTGGGTGAGAACAACAGGTCAAACCAATTATTAGAATAGAAGATGGAGTGGTAGAAGAATGAGGGAAAATACACTAGAGATTGCACAGAGAAGAATATCACATTAACAATGGAAAGACAAGTTCTCACGGAATAAGTTGATTGGTTTAATGTCATCTCCTCGAATATACCACTGATATGCCTAGTGACAAACCTTTCTTGAATAGACCGCTGACATGTCTAATGACAACCTATCATAGTAGGTGTAGGAGCTCTAGTAAATTTTTTTTGAATTTAAATAAATTTTCATCATTACTTCTAATTTTTTTATAGTGTATTTATTTGAATGGACATTGTATTTTAATTTTTTTGAAATATATTATAATGATACGACCCAACTGGGCACTGGGCTGCTCGCAGGGCTATCTCACACAGGATCCATAGCCAGCCCCAGCCGATCGCACCTGGTCCGCGGACCATACACCTCAAACCTTCTCCCAAGGGGCCACAGACTACTCAACACGTGATTCATAGCTGGGCGCCCCAGGCTGCTCCCCGTGTGATCCATAGATGAGCCCGTAAGGCGGGTTGTTGAGGTGGGTTCGATACCTCCACCTCCTAGATAAGATACGCTTCCGCGGAACTCTCATCACCAACTATGGATCACGTGTTGAGCAGCCTGTGGCCCCTTGAGAGAAGGGTTGGGGTGCATGGTCCGCGGACCTGGTGCGACCGACTGGGGATGGATATGAATCCTGGGTGAGATAGCCCTGCGAGCAGCCTAGTGCCCAGTTGGGTCGTATCATATAACATGTCTTACTTTAGAAAAGAATGGTTTTAGGTTGAGTAGAGCACAGACGAAGTATATGGAGCTTAAATTTAAAAGTACAAGAAGGACATATGACTTCGTTATTACGTTGGGTGATCAAGATATTTCCCATAGTGAGTATTTTAAACATATTGGAACGATAGTTTAAAAAGACGGAGGTATTGATAAAGATGCGACACATAGAATCCAAGCGGGTTGGTTGAGTGGAGAGGCGCTCCAGGGATCTTATATGATCGTTAAGTACCACTAAAAACTAAGGGCAGGTTTTATCGTACCGCAATTAGACCCGCGATGCTCTATGGTTCTGAGTGTTGGGCAGTGAATTGTGTACATGAGCAAAAAATGGGAGTTGCAGAGATGAGAATGCTTAGGTGGATGTGTGGACACGCGAGATTGAATAAAATTAGGAATAAAAATATCAGGAATAAGACAGGAGTAGCACCAATTGCAGAGAAGATGCGAGAAGTTAGTCTAAGATGGTTTTGGACACGTACAAAAGAGACCATTAGAGGCACTTGTTAGGTGTTGTGAGAATCTAGTCACTAGGCATGTTAAACGAGGGAGGGGTAGACCAATAAAGACTTGGAATGAAACTGTAAGTAAAGACATGATGTACTTAGGCATTAGTGAGATTATGATAAAAGATAGGGCACAGTGGCGACAAAGGATCCATATTGCCGACCCCACTATAGTGGGATAAAGGCTTGAATGTTGTTGTTGTATTATAATATATGTCAAATTATTAAAATATAAAATGAGGGCATAATGATATTTTTGAATGTTTTACCAAAGGAAACTTTTCGCTTATAATAGTGACAGATATATATATATATATATATGGTTATTTACCGGGACCTCCCCTCAGTTTGCATAATTACAGCTTGCACCCCTCTAATTTTTGAAATTACGAAAACCTCCCTTAATGTTTACATTTCATAACAGTCATGCACAGAAGTAGCTCATTTAAGTAAATCTTCAGGGGGGTCTTTTTGTGCATAAATGTTATGAAATGAAACATTGATGAGAAGTAATTGTAATTCTGAAAGTTAGAGGAGTGCAAGCTGTAATTACACAAACTTCGAGGGGAGGTTCCAGTAAATAACCCCATATATGTACATATATATGTATGTGTGTGTGTGTGTATATATATATATACACACACATATATTTTATTATATAAAACAATATAGGTATTTGGAGGCACACCATAGAACAAATAAGAGCCATTGGATCATGAGAGAGAGCATGAGATGGGGGGGGGGAGAGTTGGAGAGAGAGAGGAGGGAGAGAGAGAAAGAGAGAAAGAGAGAGAGAGAGAGAGAGAGGGGACGATAGAGAGAGGGGAGGAGAGAAAGGGAGAGAGATGGCGAAAGGGAGAGGAGAAAGGGGGCGGAGAGAGGGGGAGGAGAGAGAGGAGAGAGAAAGGGAGAGAGATGGGTAAGGGAGAGAGAAGAGAGAGATAAAGATTGCGTGAAATTAATGTTTTTACGACAAAACATAATTTTTTTCTAAAATAAAATTGTAATATTGATTTATATTTTTTACGGTCATTTTGAGTACTCATATGTATATATTACAGGCACTGTCTGTCTTGATGCGGGCGCATCCCGCTTTGATGCGGGCGCATCCCGCTTTGATGCGGGTGCATCCCGCTTTGATACAGGTGCATCCCGCTTTGATGCGGGCGCATCCCGCTTTGATGCGGGCGCATCCCGCTTTGATGCAGGCGCAGCCCGCAACGACGCATCGAGCACGGGAGAAGCCCGTTCGAAGGCGGGCGAAGCCCGCCTGGATGCGGCCGAATGCCGCCCGAGAACATCGAGCACGGGCGTAGCCCATGCGAAGATGCTCGTATATATATACACACACACATACATATATATATGTATGTACACACACACACACACATATATCTTTATTATATAAAACAATAGGCATATCTCAAAGCACACCATGAAATAGATCTGGACCGTCCGATCAAGCTCCATCAAACATGAGCCGTTGGATTCAACACATGAGGTCTGCAAACATCCAAAAACAGTTTTCGGTCACTGTTCATTCCAGCAAAAAACCCGATACGCTGATTTCCACCTCCCGCCGCTCCCGCCTCACCCCCGCCGCCGCCGCCGGAGGCGAGGGTGAGGCGTGAGCGGCTGCCCGTGCGCGGGTTTAAATTTTTTATTTTTTCCGATTTTTTATTTTTTTATATATTTAAATAATTTATATTATTAAAAAATAATTAAATAGTTATTAAATAAATATTTAAAAATCAGAAATGAAAATTTAAAATTAAGAAATAACTTTAAAATTTTAAAATTGTATGCCGGGGGGCGGGCGAAGCCCGCCGGAATGCCAAGCGGGCGAAGCCCACATCGACGCATCGAGAACGGGCGGAGCCCGTTCGAAGATGCTAGTATATATATACATATATATACATATATATACAAGTGATAGGCACGGGCCTCCGGTCCTCGTGCCCCGCGCGACAGTACCCGGCTTATGGTGGCGGGCTTTGCCCGCCCCCCGCCTTTAACGGTTTTATAATTTTTTATAATTTTAAAATATTATATTAATATAAAATATTAATATAAAATATTATTAAAATATTTTTTATTTTTTTCTAATCTAATTAATTTAATTATTAAATTGTAAACAAATTATTTAAAAAATTAGAAATGATAATTTAATTAATGATTAAATTCTAAACAGAATTTTTAAAAAAAATAAAAATACAACTGGGCGGAGAACATGTGTTAATTAATTATAGTTTTCAAAATATAATTGAAAGCGCTGGTGGCCTAATGGGTAAGGTGTCTGACTCTTAAGCAAGACATTGAGGGTTCGAGTCTCATTGGGCGTGAATTTTTCTTTGTTTTTTATTTTTCATTCTTTCGAATTTTAGTCCCGCATTGCGAGTTTAAAAAACTTATTCGGGTTTAAATAATAAGAGAAGATAGCAATATTTGAAAATTGAGCGGACAAACTATGCAGAGCGGGTGGGCTAAGACAGGGCGTGCTGTGTTATTGAGCGGGTTGAGCTGGATCGGCCCGGCTTCGCTTTAATTCCCTCTCGGTCAAATTTTTTCATAATCTGAAGTGTAAAACGGTAATTTCCCATTATAGGTTTAGGACTCTCTGCTATCCTAGGTTTAGGAGACCTACGAAAATACAGACGGACAGTCCTGATGCGTTTGTGTGATCGAACGACAGAGATGTTGTTGATCACCCAACTTCCCCTCCCAAAGCCATAAGCTGAGCTCGGTACCTCAGATGTCTAGGAGCGAGAACTTGCAAAGGAAGGAGCTCTAGGAGGTCGGTTCTGCCTCTTCGATGTGCATTTGAGGTTTATTTATAGGCAAACTCTTATAGAGAGTAAAATAGTCTTTTATGCCTTGCAAATAACAGTCCCTGCCTCTTCATTAGTGCTATTAGCAGCCCAAATCGACATGCGGACAGCGGAATCCTGCTGTTTGAGAAGGCTAAAAGCAGACCCAGATGGTTTGCGAACAACTAAATACATGTCCTGGGATTTCCTCAATCTAGGTGAATTCCCTGACCAGAAGGGTCGGGAACTCACCAGGCCAGAACCCGCCAAGAGCTGGAACTTGCCTGGCGCGAAGTCGCCAAGGAGGGTCTCACTGTTGTGCTGAGCTCGTTGGTAGGTTGAACTCGGCCATCATGGGCTCGCCCGGTTTGGTCTCGCGAGGTCCTACTCGCCCACTGGAACTGAGCTGACCATGCTCTCACCTGTAAAGCTTGAGCTCGCCCGAACTCCTCTGGGATCAAGACTGGTTGGGCTCGCTAAATTAGGGTTGTACACATAGATATATAGGGTTATTTACCGGGACCTCCCCTTGAAATTTGCTTAATTACAGCTTGCACCCCTCTAATTTTCAAAATTACAATTTCCTCCCCTCAAAGTTTACATTTCATAACATCTATGCACAAAAAGACCCCCTGAAGATTTGCTCCAAGGGACTACTTTTGTGCATGGATGTTATGAAATGTAAACACTGAGGGGAGGTTTTTGTAATTTCGAAAGTTAGAGGGGTGCAAGCTGTAATTACGCAAACTTCAAAGGAAGGTCCCGGCAAATAACCATATGTACATACATATGTACATATACATATATACATATGTACACACACATATACATATGTACATATATATATGTGTGTGTACATATGTATAGATGTATATGTACATATGTATATGTACATATGTATATATATGTTTTAAGTTGTTGGATCTGAAGGGGAGTTGGACTGCAAATAACAGAAATCCAAATTTCTCAAATCCCAGACCGCCACTTCTCCCGATGCCCGCTGCTAACTTAAGGTTAGGGCTTCGCCGCCGCCGGAGCCGGACACAGGGGGCCTGCCCGGCCGCCAACGGACCACGACAAACCCGTCGGGGGTTGTCCGGTGGCGAGCGGGCAGGGCCACCACTCGTGATGTCATTTTTAACAAAATATTGAAACCCTCAGTCTTTAACAACAAAATTCATAAATTTAGTATGCCTGCTACTGAATATGTAATAGAAGCTTGGTTAGATCATATAGTTGAGTGGTGGTCAAACCTGTGGAAATGCTGCGAATAGAATAGCCCTGAGCTTGAGAAGAGCTATGCATCCAGTTTGGACATATGTTTCTAACTGCGAAGTAGTTTCTTGTAACGTCAAAAGTAGCTCGACAGTGCTCCTATTTGGAGGTATAGTGATCTTAAATGCTTCAATTTGTGTCCCCTTTCTGTAATACTTGTTCCACAGGATGATGACTGAGAGGGAAAAGAAAATACAGGGCCACATGTGCCAAATCCACCCACTAAATCTCATGAAGTTAGATGAAATTATATGCAAAAACATAAAACGAAATACAAGGAAAAAATGGAAGGTAAACAAATGGCAATCATATGCATTCTAAAAAAGGAAAGTATATGGAAGAAGGAATTCAATGGCCTTGTTATCAATATATGTGGATAATTACATTGAAAATGCTTGGCATGAAATAAGGGTGACACAAAAAATAAAAATCTTTGATAAATTCATAACTAAGGCCACATATGGGTGGTGGAACAGCCGAATGGACCTTTCACGCCTGACTCGAACATGGCGGCAGATCCGCCAAGTACCACCATTAGATCGAAAAAATGTGGCATCAAACAGAGCCTAGATATCATTTCTTAATGTTATTAAGGATTGATGGGTACCCCTTTATTTAAAGAGAATTCGGCCTGCGAGTAACAAACTTCCTCCATTAAGAGGAGTGCTCGTAAAGGGGGGAGTGGGAGGTACAAAACCTCCTCCACTACAAAAGCGGCCATAGTTGAGGAGAGACGGAACCGCCAAAACCAGCCCTCCCAAAGCAAGATCGTAGGCTACTGCTAGCGGTAGCCCGCACACCCGTGCACGTTCTCACATGCGAGGTAGAAAGTGTGTTAGAATCTCTAAATTCAAATCCCCGATATTTGTAATTAGTCTTTCTTGTTTTGCATGTATGTCGATCTTATCTGGTCATCTTGAATCTCCTTCTACATAGCTTCTAAGTGTCAGCAAGAAATGAGAGTATTCTTGTTAATTGCTCTACTGAATTACTTCAGCGTTGTCTTGTGATTCTCCAACTCCAGTTTGACTCGCTTATGTCGATACTCAATCATCATTCAGCTTCTTTTCCTCTTCGATGTTCTATCTTCGCTTCATGCAAGGATTTTCTCGCTCTCAAATTCTCGAGCCTTACCTTTCAATTTTGAGCTAATTGAAGCAATTCCTGTATTCCTCGAGGGTGATCTTTCGTATCCGATCAATCTTGTCAAGATTGTATTGTATCAAGTACGCAAGTTTTGAAGAAATTAAAACTTATTCCTATGGTAGCTGTATTCTGAATGCATGATAAGTCTGAAGAGTTTCCCTCTGAACATGTATTTGACCTGCGTTGCAAGTATCTGTAATATTTCTATTGATTTTAATGAGCCTTCGCGTTTGTTCTCCTCTCTGTTTCTTTGTATTCATAGTTAATTTCTATGTCTTGATCTGCAAAACTTGTTGGAATGAATGTCATCTGAATTTTCGTCCTACGAGTCCCCATTCAGAGAATTCTCAGAAAGTTTCGAGACGAAATTTCTTAAGTAGGGGAGAATGTAACAACCTGATTTTAAGATTATAATAATAAAATAAATAATAATAATAATAATAAAACCCTAACCCTCTTAAATCTAAACCCGAGCCCCCCCCCCATTTATTTCTCGTATCCCGCTCCCAACCCTTCTCCCGTTTCTGCCTCACGCAAGGCGTCGGCTCTCCAGATCCTGCCTCCCTATCCTCCGGCGACTCCTCCTCTGATGCTCGGGTCGGCGGCCTCCGACGGCTTCTCCTTCTCCGTCTGCTGAGGTCGACGCCTCCTCTCCCTTCTTCCAATGGCTTGCTGCTCCGTCAACTCCTCCGCCTCTCCTCTTTTCCTCCAGAGGCTAGCTAGGAGTTTTTCCTCCTCTCATAGTGCCGACAGCCCTGTTGCACCCTCTTCTTCCTTATTTTGGTCAGTGGATTTCAAAGGATTGTCTAGGGTTTTCTCAGATTCCCACTATTAGGATTTTTGAGGTCGGATTTTAACCTCCTTGGGTAAGAAATCCCCCTCTTTTCCTCTTTTCAGATTTCTTTGAGATTTTTCGTTAAATTTGTGCTCTCCAAATAAATGTTTTTGTGTCAACCTAATTTGCATTCGTCGTATACTCGACTAATCCTTGTTGTATTTGTGATTTCCGGCATCGTTCGTCGCGTCAATTGACGGTTCGTGAAGGAAGTCCTCTCCGATTTAGGGTTTCCCCTATCCAACCGTCGTCAAGTCTCCGTCTCCGCGTGGAATCTTTTCTCCCCTCACTCATGAGGGAGGTAAATTTTTTAGCCCTCTCTCGATTTAGTTATGCATCGTATAATTGCTTGTGTTAGCATTTTGGATTCTTGTCATGTATATTTATCAAATATTGTCGGTGATTGTTCCTGAACAGGTCCAGTGGAGTTCTTGTTTCTAATAGCCCGCGCACCCGTGCACGTTCCACATGCGCGGTAGGAAGTGTGTTAGAATCTCTAAATTCAAGTCCCCGATATTTGTAATTAGTACTTCCTGTTTCGCGTGTCTGTCAATCTTATCTGGTCATCTTGAATCTCCTTCTAGATAGCTTCTAAGTGTCAGCAAGAAATGAGAGTCTTCTTGTTAATTGCTCTACTGAATTACTTCATCGTTGTCTTGTGATTCTCCAACTCCAGTTTGACTCGCTTATTTCGATACTTAATCGTCATTCAACTTTTTTTCCTCTTTGATGTTCTATCTTCGCTTCATGCAAGAATTTTCTCGCTTTCAAATTCTCGAGCCTTACCTTTCAATTTTGAGCTAATTGAAACAATTCTTGTATTCCTCGAGGGCGATCTTTCGTATCCGATCAATCTTGTCAAGATTGGATTGTATCAAGTACGCAAGTTCGAAGAAATTAAAACTTATTCCTATGGTATTTGTATTCTGAATGCATGATAAGTCTAAAGAGTTTCCCTCTGAACGTGTATTTGTCCTGCGTTGCAAGTATCTGTAATATTTCTATTGATTTTGATGAGCCTTCGCGTTTGTTCTCATTTCTGTTTCTTTGTATTCATAGTTAATTTCTATGTCTGGATCTGCAAACCTTGTTGGAATGAATGTCATCTGAATTTTCGTCCTAAGAGTCCCCATTCAGAGAATTCTCAGAAAGTTTTGAGACAAAACTTCCTAAGTATGGGAGAATGTAACAACCTGATTTTAAGGTTATAATAATAATAAAATAAGTAATAATAATAAAAAACCCTAACCCTCTTAAATCTAAACCCGAGCCCCCCCACCCCACCCCCCCGTTTACTTCATGTATCCCGCTCCCAGCCCTTCTCCCGTTTCTACCTCACGGCTCACGCAAGGCGCCGGCTCTCCCGATCCCGCCTCCCTATCCTCCGGCGACTCCTCCTCTGATGCTAGGGCCAGCGGCCTCCGACAGCTTCTCCTTCTCCGTCTGCTGAGGTCGACGCCTCCTCTCCCTTCTTCCAATGGCTTGCTGCTTCGTCAACTCCTCCGCTTCTCCTCTTTTCCTCCAAAGTCCAACTAGGAGTTTTTCCTCCTCTCTTAGGGCCGACAACCCTGTTGCACTCTCTTCTTCCTTATTTTGGTCGGTGGATCTCAAAGGATTGTCTAGGGTTTTCTCGGATTCCCCCTATTAGGATTTTTGAGGTCGGATTTTAACCTCCTTGGGTAAGAAATCCCTCTCTTTTCCTCTTTTCAGATTTCTTTGAGATTTCTCGTTAAGTTTTTTGCTCTGCAAATAAATGTTTTTTTGTCAACCTAATTTGCGTTCGTCGTATACTTTACTAATCCTTGCTGTATTTGTGATTTCTGGCATCGTTCGCCGCGTCAATTGACGTTTCGTGAAGGAAGCCCTCTTCGATCTAGGGTTTCCCCTATCCAAGCTGTACAACCCCGTATCCGGCGAGCAAGGTCACCAGGGGCCAGACAAGTCAGGCTGAGAACAGTAGGCGAGCTCAACAGTAAAGGGGGCGAGTTCGGCAGTAAAGGGGGCGAGCCTGAGCTCGGCATCCGTCGACCAGAGATCGACGATCGGCGACCCAGAGTTCGTCATATGCCGAGCGAGACACAGCTCGCATCCTCGCTGTGGAGCTCGGCAACAGTAGGCGAGCAGAACATGCCGAGGTGGCCAAAGCTCCCAAGCTCGCCTGGATGTACGAGGTACTTTTTACTGTTTTGCCCCCGCTGGTCTGCCCATAGCCCTTCAAAACAGCAGAGTTTGGCTGTTGGCAGACCCAGCCAAGGGTTTTCTGGTAATTTCAGGTCAGTTCTTTTGGTTATTGACAGTCCGGATTTCAAAAGCTATAAATAGGACCCAAGGGGTACCCCAGAAAGCAGGTTCTTCCCTGTGCTCCCCTGCTCCAATCTTCAAGTGCTTTCTGAGGGTACCTTAGCTCGGCTTCTGGCTAAGGAGGGGAAGCGCTCTGAGATCTTCCGGGTTTGTGGTGGGACCTCCCTGCCGAGCCCTTGGGTCTGTTTCTCCTTGTCCTCTTTGTTGTTTTTTCTTGCAGGAACGAAGTAGGCGCGAGACCACCCCTTCCCCAAGGGTCGAACTCCACAGGAGACCGAATTCCGGTTTCAACATTTTGGTGCGGTGAGCGTGGAGCGTGGTCAGCGCAGAAAAGCTTCCGCGAGCTCAAATGACAGGACAAGGATCCGACAGGCCGGACTCGCCGCCCCCCCCCCCCCCCCCCGCCACTCGCAGCCGTGGGATGTTTGAAGATTTCAGAAACGAGGTGCTGACTCTTGTCAAGTTAGCACTCGGCACGCGGGCCGAGTGCTCGACTCCGGCGGTTCAGATCGCGGCCGCCCCGTCCTTGGGCGAGGACGCTCCCGGCAGGCGAGCTGGGAAGGAAGTGGCCGAGGAAGGCCGAGGGTGCGAGCTCCCCGGGCGCGAGCTTTTCCCTGGCTCGGCTGGCCGAGGTCGGTTTGGCGAGCTGGGCTCGCGAGACTCGCCAGCTCGCCCAGTGGGGGGAGGAAGTCCTTTCAGCGAGCTGGTCTCTTCAGCTCCAGTTCCAGATGGGTTCAGGGAACCCGAGATGTCCTATTACACCGGAAAGGGGGATCCGGTCCAGCACGTCCAGTGATTTGAGGACGTGGTCTCCATCCGTCAGATGTCGGACGGATTCAAGTGCCGACTCTTCGCCATCACCCTTCGGGAGAAGGCGAGGGAGTGGTTCCACCAGCTACCGGCCAGCTCCATCTACTGCTTCGAGGACCTGCGCTGAGGGTTCATGCTGAGGTTCACTACCTCGAAGAAGAGGAAGAAGAAGTCTGAGTCCTTGTTTCATATAAAGCAGGGGGTGAACGAGACGTTAGGGAGCTATGTGGACCGATTCCAGGAGGAAGTTACTCAAGTACAGCAGATGCCGGGCCATAGTCTGATGATGGTTTTTTTACCCTGGGCCTGCAACAAGGTTTCTTCCGGATGGAGCTGAAGAGAGTTCCCCCCCTCTCCTACGAAGAGTTGATGGAGAGGGCGGCGAGAGAGGTCGACGGGGAGGCGTCGAACCCGGAATTTGCAAGGAAGCTGGCCAGGTGGGCCACAGAGGAAGAGAAAGAGTCGAGAGGAGGAAAGGCACAGGAGGAGAGAAGAGGGGAGCCCAGGCAGAGGGAGCAGAGGCAGCTCCAAGGGCAGCAGCAGCCGAGGTGGGGGCGTCAGGAGCCCGACCGACGGCTAGGATGGAGGCCTGAGTGGCAGGGGCAGGGGCCACAGAGAGGGTACTACGGAAGGGATCACTACCAGGGGAGGCAAGACCAGTTCCACCCCCCGGGCTGGAGGCAGGGCCAGAGGCCTCGACTCCCCGACCAAGAAGAGGTCATGGCCATAGCCCTGGGAGCAAGGAGTGGAGTGTGGAGGAGGAGAAGAAGAGAGGTCAGGGTGGAGCTGCCCTATTGCGACTTCCATCAGGAAGAGGGGCACGCCACGACCACCTGTCCGGAGTTCCTCGAGATGAGAGGGAATAGGGAGCAGCAGCAGCAGCAGGGGCGGCAGGAAGTAAGAATTGAGGAGGTCCTGCCTCGGGCGGAGGAGGATCGGTGCGAAGACCGGGTGGATGTGGGGACCCGAGGAGGGATCGGAGTGATCCACGGGGGAGTGGGATCGAGGCTTCCCGCAAGGCAAGTCTCCACACCATGTACCGACGGAGCGTCGCCTCCACGTCCCAAACCCCACCCCCGGAGGAGAGGATCACTTTCTCCAGGAGCGATATGCCAGACCACGAGGATCCGTTCTGTGATGCGCTAGTCATCAGGGCGGCCATCGAGAACTTCACCGTCTCTCGGATCCTCGTGCACAACGGGAGTTCCGTCAACGTCGTCTTCAAAAGGCGTTCGACGCGATGAGGGTGGAGGCGAAGAGGGTGTTGGCCTCAGATGGCCCCTTGTTCGGGTTTTCAGGAGAAAGGAAGTAGAGGGAGGAGTTGGCCTCCATGTCACCTTGGGGGGGCAGTCCCGAAACTGCAAGTTCGTCATTGTGGACGCCCCCAGCAGCTACAGCGCCATCTTTGGAGGCCCCTGATCAGCGCCTTCCGCTGCGTCCCCTCATCTTTCCATCAGTGCTTGAAGTTCAACGCTGAGGGGGTCCAAGTCAGGGTCAGGGGGGACCCAAAGGTGGCGCGGGAGTGTTATGTCACTGCGGTGAACATCATCTCCTGGCAGGAGGGAGCCGAGGAGATGGGGCGGAGGATGGAGGAGGTCGAGCAGGAAGCAGGAGGGGAGGAGCTGGGAGTGAAGGACTGCGCAGAAGAGGCGGCAGGAGGAGATCTGGAGGAGGTGGCAGAAGTGAGGGCCGTGGGAGGAGAGATGGAGGTAGAGGTCTCCGTTCCGGAGGAAGGGGATGTCGAAGGATGGGGGGAGCAATCCAGGCTGGAGGCAGCAGAGGAAGTGGTGGAGCTGGAAGTGCTCACCCGAGGAGGAAGGATGGAAAAGATCCGCGTCAGCGGGGGGCTGACCCCGGAGGACCAAGGCAGGATGCTGGAGTGCATCCAGAAGAACGTGGACATCTTCGCCTGGAACGCCGCGGAGATGCCGGGGGTTGACGCGGATGTGGCCTGCCACCGCCTCAACCTGAACCCGGGAACACGCCCCGTTCAGCAGAAGAAGAGGTCCACTGCGGACAGGCTGGCGGAGCCCATCAGGGAGGAGGTGGCGAAACTCCTCAAGGCCGGCTTCGTGTCTGAGATTCAGTACCCCGGCTGGGTCTCCAACGTGGTTATGGTAAAAAAAGGAGACGGCCGGTGGAGGATGTGTATCGACTTTTCCTTACTTAATAAAGCTTGTCTTAAGGACTGTTATCCTTTGCCTCGAATCGACGCGCTGGTTGACTCAGCCGTCGGTTTTTCTGTAATGAGTTTTTTAGATGATTTTTCAGGTTATCATCAGATCAGGATGCACCCCCAGACATCAAAGATGTCTCGTTAATCACAGGGGATGGATGCTACTGCTACAAGATGATACCCTTCGGGCTGAAGAATGCTGGGGCAACCTACCAGAAAATGATGGATAGGGTCTTTAAGGAGCAAAGGGGAAGGAACTTGGAGGTGTATGTAGATAACCTCATGATCAAAAGCCGGATGTGGACTCCCACCTCCGGGACTTGGAAGAGACCTTCGCCACCCTGCGCAAATACAAGATGCGATTGAATCCCCTGAAATGTGTCTTTGGGGCCAGCAGGGGAAAGTTTTTGGGGCACCTCCTTACCCCCGCGGGGGTCGAGCCTAATCCAGATAAGGTCAAGGCCATCTTGGAGCTGGGGTCCCCGCGGAATGCAAAGGAGGTCCAACGGTTGACGGGGAAACTAGCAGGGCTGAGTCGCTTCCTTTCACGAGCAGAGGAGAAGTGCTCCCCCTTCTTCAAAACGCTAAGGGGTGGTCAGAGGTTTGAATGGACCAAGGAGTGTGAGGAGGCGTTCCAGGCCCTCAAACTGCAGTTGACACAGGCTCCGCTACTCCAAGGGCCAAAGGAGGGGGAGGGCATGTTCTTATACCTTGGGGTCGGGGCGGAGGCCTTGAGCTCCGTCTTGGTTCGTGAAGAAGGGAAGAGGCAACTCCCTATATATTACGTGAGTCGGGTCCTGAGGAAGGCCGAGCTCCGGTATCCGATTTTGGAGAAGCTAGCCTTCGCATTGATCATCTCGGCTCGGAGGCTGCGACCTTACTTCCAAGCACACTCCATCCGGGTGGTGACCGACCATCCCCTCCGCAACATCTTCGAGGGGTGGAGCATTCAGGCAGGTTGGCTAAGTGGTCGGTGGAGCTGAGCGAGTTCGACATCTCCTTCGTTCCGCGGCTCTCAATCAAAGCTCAGGCGATGACCGACTTCCTGGCCGACTACGTGGTTGAAGTGGCGGAGGAAGAGCTCACCCGCCCGACCCCTTGGAAGGTGAGGGTGGATGGTGCCTCGGGAAGACATTCCCTAGGGGTAGGGGTGATCCTGGAGAGCCCTCAGGGGACTCGTATTGAGCAAACGGTGGTGGTGCACTTTCCCATTACCAACAACCAGGCCGAGTACGAGGCCGTGATAGCAGGACTGCGCCTGGCCAGGGAGCTGGGGGTATCAGATGTGGAGGTCCTTACTGACTCCATGGTAGTGGCTTCTCAGATTAACGGGGAGTTCGAGGCGAGGGAGCCCACCCTGCGATCGTACTTGGCCAAGGTGAAGGGGGTCATTAGCACTTTTCAAACCTTCTCCATCCGACACGTACCAATGGAAGAGAATGAACAAGCAGATCAGCTAGCAAAGCATGGTCCCCAGGTGGGGGGTACCATCACCGACCTGTTCCGCCCCTCCATCGAGGAAGGAGAGCTCATGGAAATCGATCAACAAGCCTCGTGGATGGATCCAGTGGTGGTTTTCCTCTCCACAGGAGAATATCCGGAGGGGTAGATAAGAAGAAACTAAGGCACAAGTCAGCATATTACCTCCTCCAGGACGGGCAGCTATACAGGAAGACCCTCTCAGGGATGCTAGCCCGCTGCGTGACCGAAGGAGAAGCACGAAGGATCCTGGAGGAAGTCCACTCCGGGGAATGTGGGAGTCACTCCGGGAGTCGGACCCTGGAGGGGAGGATAGTCAGGCAAGGGTATTTCTGGCCCACCCTGGGCCAAGACGTCGCTGAGTTCGCAAGAAGATGGCATAAGTGCCAGCTGTTTGCCCCTCTCCAGCTACAACCGGCCCAGCGACTCAGAAGTATCACGGCCCCATAGCCCTTCGCAATTTGGGGAATAGATTTGGTTGGGCCGTTCCCCCAGGCCAGCGCCCAGAGAAGGTTCCTCCTAGTAATGATTGACTACTTCTCAAAGTGGATGGAGGTGAAGGCGTTGGTCAAGGTGACCTCCCAGGTGGTCAGGAATTTTGTTTGGGGGGAGATCATCTGTCGCCACGGGCTGCCCCAGGCCATTGTCACGGACAACGGGCCCCAGTTCGCCAGTGCCGAGTTCACCAGCTTCTGTGAACAGCTTGGAATCGATCTCAGGTTCGCCTCGGTCCATCACCCCAGGAGTAACGGGCAGGTGGAGGCCGCAAACAAGATCATCGTCAACCTCCTCAAAAAGAAGGTGGAGAACTTGAAAGGGAGCTGGGTGGAGCAGCTTCCTGCGGTTCTTTAGGCCCTAAGGACCACCCTCAACACAGCTACGGGAGAGACCCCCTTCAAACTCTCCCACGGGTGCGAGGCAGTGCTCCCCATAGAATTCGAAGTCCAAACACCGCGAGTCGTGGCAGCAAAAGAAGGCCGTGAGAAATGGCAAGCAGAGAATGAGGAGGAACTGAGGCTCTCCCTTGACATGGTGGAAGAGGTGAGAGACCTTTCCGCTATCCGGCAGGAGGAGGTGAAAAGAAGAATGACCAAGTACTTTGACAAGCATGTCAGGGTCAAGCAGTTCGTGGAGGGGGACTTGGTGCTGAAGAAAGTAGATGCGGCAGGGAGGTCAGCATCCGTAGGGAAGCTCAATCCCAGCTGGGAGGGACCATTCATTGTAAAGGTAGCCCTGGGGTCAGGGGGTTATCGACTCCAAAATGTAGAGGGCGAGACCCTGAGTCTCACCTGGAGTGATGACGACCTCAAACGATTTTTTCCCTGAAACATGTAAGCAGCACTTTGATTGTAATAAATTCCTTCAACTCTCTGATATTATCGTAACTAGCCTGCATGGTGGAATGTGATGTATTTTGGACCCCGAGCAGATCCCGCTGTCAGGCTCTCACCTAGCTGGCAGGGCTGGAAGTCACTCGGTGTCATCCTTAGCCTCGAGCAGATCCCGCTGTCAGGCTCTCACCTAGCTGACAGGGCTGGAAGTCACTCGATGGTGTTAGTAGCGGACCCCGAGCAGATCCCGCTGCAAGGCTCTCACCTAGCTGGCAGGGCTGGAAGTCACTCGGTGTCATCCTTAGCCTCGAGCAGATCCCGCTGTCAGGCTCTCACCTAGTTGACAGGGCTGGAAGTCACTCGATGGTGTTAGTAGCGGACCCGAGCAGATCCCGCTGCCAGGCTCTCACCTAGCTGGCAGGGCTGGAAGTCACTCGGTGTCATCCTTAGCCTCGAGCAGATCCCGCTGTCAGGCTCTCACCTAGCTGACATGGCTGGAAGTCACTCGATGGTGTTAGTAGCGGACCCCGAGCAGATCCCGCTGCCAGGCTCTCACCGAGCTGGCAGGGCTGGAAGTCACTCGGTGTCATCCTTAGCCTCGAGCAGATCCCGCTGTCAGGCTCTCACCTAGCTGACAGGGCTGGAAGTCACTCGATGGTGTTAGTAGCGGACCCCGAGCAGATCCCGCTGCCAGGCTCTCACCTAACTGACAGGGCTGGAAGTCACTCGGTGTCATCCTTAGCCTCGAGCAGATCCCGCTGTCAGGCTCTCACCTAGCTGACAGGGCTGGAAGTCACTCGATGGTGTTAGTAGCGGACCCCGAGCAGATCCCGCTGCCAGGCTCTCACCTAGCTGACAGGGCTGGAAGTCACTCGGTGTCATCCTTAGCCTCGAGCAGATCCCGCTGTCAGGCTCTCACCTAGCTGATAGGGCTGGAAGTCACTCGATGGTACTAGTAGTGGACCCCGAGCAGATCCCGCTGTCAGGCTCTCACCTAGCTGACAGGGCTGGAAGTCACTCGTGTCGTCCTTGGGCCTCGAGCAGATCCCGCTGTCAGGCTCTCACCTAGCTGGCAGGCTGGAAGTCACTCGATGGTGTTGGTAGCGGACCCGAGCAGATCCCGCTGCCAGGCTCTCACCTAGCTGGCAGGGCTGAAAGTCACTCGGTGTCGTCCTTGGGCCTCGAGCAGATCCCGTTGTCAGGCTCTCACCTAGCTGGCAGGGCTGGAAGTCACTCGATGGTGTTGGTAGCGGACCCCGAGCAGATCCCGCTGCCAGGCTCTCACCTAGCTGGCAGGGCTGGAAGTCACTCGGTGTCATCCTTAGCCTCGAGCAGATCCCGCTGTCAGGCTCTCACCTAGCTGACAGGGCTGGAAGTCACTCGATGGTGTTAGTAGCGGACCTCGAGCAGATCCCGCTGCCAGGCTCTCACCTAACTGACAGGGCTGGAAGTCACTCGGTGTCATCATTGGGCCTCGAGCAGATCCCGCTATCAGGCTCTCACCTAGCTGGCAGGGCTGGAAGTCACTCGATGGTGTTGGTAGCGGACCCCGAGCAGATCCCGCTGCCAGGCTCTCACCTAGCTGGCAGGGCTGGAAGTCACTCGGTGTCATCCTTAGCCTCGAGCAGATCCCGCTGTCAGGCTCTCACCTAGCTGACAGGGCCAGAGGTCACTCGATGGTGTCGGCCTTGGAATCGTCAGATATGGGTCAAAGTCTCAGCGCCAGGGAGCAAAGGGAAAAAGGTTCTGTCCGGGGCGAGCTCGGGCTCGGCAAGCCTAGCTCGACAGGATCAAGTAGGCAAGCCAGGCTGGGGGACTCGGCATGAGCGAGTGTGCACCCGCCAATCCCGGCTCGGCATCAGCGAGTGGGATGCGAGCCCGGGGCTCGCCAAAGGAAAGCAAGCAGGACCGGGGGACCTCGCCCCCTTTGACCATTAGACTTGGAAAAATTTTCTCCTGTTTTCGGACTCAACCTGGATGGCTCGCATGCGGTTATGGTAGCGTGACAAGGGCGGAGAGCAACTCGCCCCCGAATCATTTGGGGCTCGACGAACACTCAAAACGCGTCCACTCGCAGGCGCGCTCTCATAACCGCTCTACTCGCGGAACCTGTCTCGGCGAAGTCGCGGGGAGAAGCACTCGCATAAATTCAGAGCACAACAAGCATAATAAAGAAAGGAAAGGAAAGGGAGTGACACCGGTATGATCAAAAAACTTTTATTATATGCAAAAAGTAGCTACATGGGGGGCTCGCCTCGGCGAGAGAACAAAGAAAAAGGAAAAAGAAAAACAAAAGTACAAGCTACCCTCAGACCTCGCCCCCTCCGCCGGACTGGTCCCCGCCGTCACCCGAAGGATCCTGGAAGCTCTTCCCGAACATAGCGTCCAGGCTGTCTTCCTTCTCGCTGGGCGGCGTCGCCGGAAACAGGCTCGGCATCAGGTCCCGAGCCGAGATCCCTCGCACCCCTCCACCAGCACCGCAGAATCCTTCATCATCTGGAGGGTGCACTCGGCGGCTTGGATGGAGTTGATCCGCAACCTCTCGGCAAGATCGGCCTCGCCAAAGATCCGCAGGCTTTTGTAGGGGAGGGTAGGATCGATGTCGTGAGGCGGGAGGAAAATCTCCGCCTAACGGCGCACCTCGCCAAGGAGGTGCTGGTTCTCCCCCTTCAGCTTTGTGTTCGCACCCTCCAGCTCGGCAAGGCGTGCGCGCAGCCGGTCGATCTCCTCCCCCTGCTCAGCGTTGCGAGCCTGGAGCTCCCCTGCAGCGTCGGCATCCGCGGCCAGTAGTGCGCGCAGCTGGCTGACCTCCTCCCCCAGCTCAGTGTTGCGAGCCTGAAGCTCGCCCGCCGCCTTGGCATCCTGGAAAAGAATCCATTTAGCAGCAGCACAAAATTTTCTAAGTAAAAGAAAGGAGCAGTGCTTGGCACTTACCAACCCGCCAGCGGTCTGGGCGAGTAGACCCTCCGCGATGTCGAGCCGCCTCGCCTGATTGGTGACCTTATCCTTGGCGAGGTCGCGAGCCTGCTCAGCCTTTTCGAGTTGGTGGTTGAGGGCAAAGCTGCGGCGTGCCAGCATGTGATGCAGCTCCAGGGTCCGCAGGTGGGACTGCATGCCCTCATGGCCGAGCTGTCGAAGGGTCGTCTTCTTGTAGGCCTCGGCATCCTCCCGGCCATATAGGCCGAAGCCGAGGGCGTAGGCGTGACCGGTGGCAGGCTCACGGTCGTGCCAGGAGGGATGAAGAGTGGAGACGGAGACTCGGTGAGCGAGCTCGTCCCACTGCAGCATGGGCTCGCCCGCCGAATCCTTCCAGCTCGCGCCGAAGTTGAAGAGGGGGTGTTGCTTCGGCGGCGCGCGCTCGCGGGCAGTCCTCTTCGCCGCTGGAGGAGGAGAGATCGCCGCCGTGGAAGAGGGGCCCTCGCCGCCTTTCCGGCCCTTGTTGGTTGTCTCCTTCAGCGGGCTCTCCGGCGACGCGTCGGGAGGGGTCGCCGACGAACTAATGTACTTGGGGCTGGGCTGTTGTTGTTGCCCCCGCGGAGCCAGCAGGGCTCTCCGCATCTTCTTTATCTGACGGTGGCCGAATGGCGGGTTCGACCCCGCATCCTCAGGACGCCTCTTGCTGGAGGAGGGCTGCGAGAGGGCCGCCTCGTCTCGGCAGGCCAGCGCCGCCGCCCTCTCGCGAGCAAGAGGGTCGGTATGGAGCCCCGGATCCGCGAACGGCGGGTTCACGGGGATTATTCGCTCCCCTGCAGGAAAACACTTATAAAAGTTAGGAATTCAGGATGATGTGCCGAGTTCGGCGGGCATGCGAGCTCGGCGAGATGAGGAGGGAAGCATACCTTCGCCGGGCAGAATGGGGGGGAGCGCGTCGAGGCCCCTCCGCAGGAAGGCGACCTCAAAATCTTTGTGGAGGAAGAATTTGTGGAGTTCGGCGTCGTTGTCGGACACGGCCGGCGGGCGGTACACCTCCTCGCCTTTTTGTTGCGGCGAGTAAGGGATGTTGCCGAGATCGCCCTTGATAAAGACGATCTTGGTCATCCAGGTATGGTGCTTGTTCGCGATCTCGCGAACTTTGATCAAGGAGCCGCCAAAGTAGGCGACCCCGTCCGGCGTCGCCTTGTAGGAGAAGAGCTTCCTGAACACCGTCAGGTTGAACTCGATCTTCTCCCGCCGGAGGTAACTCGCGAACGCCACCATCATCGCGATGGCGTTGGAATTCAGTTGTGCGGGGACGGCCCCGTAGTACTTCAAGATCTGCCGGATCTCCGGCCACAAGGGAAGGCGCAACCCCACCTCGAAATGCGAGATGGGGAAGGCGAGCTCATCCTCGTAAAAGGTGTTTATGGCCTCCCCCTGCCTCGGCCTGCGCGCCTCGAAGCCCGGCGGCACATACTCAGCCTTGAACTCCGCGAGCTCCTCCTCGCTGGTATTGCCCCTCAAAGAAGCAATAGTCAGTGAAGTGTTGCGCGCACTTGGAGCGGTCGTCGGCATCTGGGTTGGCCTTGCCCATATTCGCAGGAAAAAAACACTACGCGAGCAGGGGAAGAAGAGAACACAGAAAGAGGGAAGCAAAAGCAATAAAGGCACAGTACGGGGGTAGGTGAGGGTGGGGGCTATTTATAGGAAAAGGAATCTGGGGCGGGCGTCAAATCAACCCAGCTCACCGCCCCAGCTCGCCACCCCAACTCGCCACCCCAACTCGCCGACTTCCGGCGCATCCCGACCAAGGCTAAGTCGAACATCGCGGCATTTTATTCAGTAATATGATTAAGAATATTCTAAGATTTATTCATTACAGAAATAAAGTTCGGGATTTAAAGTAGCAGGGCGCGCAAGCAGGAGGGCATCGAGATGCGAGTGCCGGTCGGCTCGGCAAAGGAGCCGCTGATTACCTACCCCGGCCTCGCGCCCCCCAGGCTGCCGCGCGCGGAGCAGCTCGCGGATCCTTCCAGAATTCCTCTGCGCGACGGGAGGCCGTCGTCTATCTCGTCCAGGAGCCGGGAGGGGGACATCAGCTCGCCAGCTTGGCCGCGGCGCACCTCGTCAGCAAGACGCGCGTAGTCGCGCTGCAGCGTCTCGTTGACCCCCTGCACCTCGCGAAGTCCGCACACCAGTTTTTTGAGGAGCTTGACCTCCCTCCTCGTCAACTCGCCCTGATCCACCTCAGGGACCCAGGTAAGAGTCCAGCGAACTCGGGAGGGGAGGGAGAGTAGTGGGCTGCCCGCGAGGATTCCTCGGCAGCCGATTGACTGGGAAGGAGCTGTGAAGACAGGTATTAGCAAAAAGAGCAAAGGCTTATGAAGCACAGGGTCAAGCAAGACTGACCTGAAGAGCTCGGCGGTTCAAAGGAGATGCGGGGAGGAATGAACCTCAGATCCTTCCCGCGACCTGGGCCGCGAGCCCCCGGCGAGATGAGCTCGAATCCCGGGTGGGAATGGTCCCCAGACCCTCCCCTGCGGCCACATCAATTTGGCGAGGAGGGGGGAGCCCGCTGGCGAATTTGGCCTCTGCGAGCTCACAGGAAGGATCCCAAAGAGAAGCGGCGGATCCCGGTGATGGCTGTCCGGCGCCGAGAATCGCGAGGTGGCAAGCGTGGCCTCGCCTCGCGGCGCGGGGTCTCGCGGCACGACGCCCTCGCCATCTGGTTGACCGTCCAGGTCGTCGCCGACCACGGCAATCTCTCTGTCCTTCTCAAGAATGGTTCGGGTGGAAGAGCCGGTCTCGTGAGCCAGGGTGGCCCTCAGGTCGTTGAAAATGGGCTCGGCCGCTTCAGGGAACGGCTTTGACTTCTTGGAACTGGGCTCGCAGAATCGGTTTGGGGAGCTTTCGCAGGGACCGCTGTCAGGGCGGCAACGCGAGCCGCGGAGGCCTGGCGGGCTCGGTCTATGCGCTCTTGGATCTCCTTAGGAAGAGGCATTTTGGCAAGGCAGCAGGAGGAATGGCAAGAGCCAGACAGCTGGGCAGGTGCACATATATATAGCCGCAGGTGGCCCCCAACAGAAGATTCCCTCCAACTCGCCAACCAGTGCTCGCCGCACACTTGGGATGGATGTTTCTTTCTGAGCTTTTACAAGCTCGAAAAGAGCGGTGATTGTGTACAACCCCGTGTCCGGCGAGCAAGTCACCAGGGGCCAGACAAGTCAGGTTGAGAACAGTAGGCGAGCTCGGCAGTAAAGGGGGCGAGTTCGGCAGTAAAGGGGGCGAGCTCGGCAGTAAAGGGGCGAGCCTGAGCTCGGCATCCGTCGACCAGAGATCGACGATCGGCGACCCCGAGTTCGGTATTCGCCGAGCGACACACAACTCGCGTCCTCGCAGTGGAGCTCGACAACAGTAGGCGAGCAGAGCATGCCGAGGTAGCCAAACTCCCCAGCTCGCCTGAATGTATGAGGTACTTTTTACTGATTTGCCCCCGCTGGTCTGCCCATAGCCCTTCAAAACAGCGGAGCTTGGCTGTTGGCAGACCCAACCAAGGGTTTTCTGGTAATTTCAGGTCAGTTATTTTGGTTATTGGCAGTCCAGATTTCAAAAACTATAAATAGGACCCAAGGGGTACCCCAGAAAGCAGGTTCTTCCCTGTGCTCTCCTGCTCCAATCTTCAAGTGCTTTCTGAGGGTACCTTAGCTCGGCTTCTGGCTAAGGAGGGGAAGCGCTCTGAGATCTTCCGGGTTTGTGGTGGGACCTCCCTGCCGAGCCCTTGGGTCTGTTTCTCCTTGTCTTCTTCGTTGTTTTTTCTTGCAGGAGCAAAGTAGGCGCGAGACCACCCCTTCCCCAAGGGTCGAACTCCACAGGAGACCGGATTCCGGTTTCAACAGTTAGCATGGGCAGAAATCGGTGATACCAAGCTGTTGAAGTGCAAAGATGTTGATGAGGCGAATGAGTCCATACGAACCATTCGAGAGCGGTTGTTGATCGCCCAAGATTATCAGGCGAAGTATTACAATGCCAAACACCAGAACGTGGAGTTCACGGTTGGAGATTGGGTATACTTGAAGATAAAGCCTTTCAAAGGAGTGTCGAGGGTTCGACGCTTGAAGAAGCTGAGTCCAAGGAATTTAGGGCCATTCGAGATTACCGAATGCATCAGCGAGGCAGCTTACCGACTTGCCTTGTCGACAGAGCTGAGTGGGTTGCACGACGTCTTCCATATTTCTGTGTTGAGGAAGGCGGTGCGGGAACCCGATTCTGTGTTAGAGGCCGATGTTGTGCCGGTGGATAGTGGTCTATCTACCAGGGTTAAGCGTTTGCATTGTCGATAGCGACATACGACAGTTACGGAGAAAGGTAATCAAGATGGTGAGAGTCCGTTGGGACAATTGTGACCGCGAGAAGCTCTCTTGGAGCCAGAAGAGGTCATGCCGAGGGATACCCCGGTCCGTTTTACTCAGGTATGATGAATTTCATTTCGTTATTCATATTTTAAATTTTGGGACGATATTTCATTAAGAAGGAGAGAATTGTAGTACCCCAAAACCGTGTCGTGCGATTAAATTCTGTTTGGTGTGTGTTTAGGGGATTTGGTGTGCGGATATCATTTTTAGGATTAGGGTTTTAATATAAAACCTAACCTAACCCTTCCCCCCCTCTCAGCCGCTATCCCTCTTTCTCCCGATCCCGGTTTCCCTCTCCCTCCCAATTTCTCCTCTCGCGTGCAACAGCCGTCTCTCCGTCGTCGTTGGAAGGTGCAGATCGGTCGCTGGCTGAAGGAGGAAGGAGTTCCCTCATCTTCCACTTTATCTCTCTCCATCTCTCCCGTCCTTCTCTCTAACGTGCAAGGCGAGCGCCGCTCTCCGTCGCCGCTTGTATTAGGCCTGAGCCCTATTCCGGCTGCCGCAAGCAAGGAGAAGCCCTACCCGAGCCTCTTCCTTCCTCTTTCCACTGTCCAGGCCGACCACCGTGTAATGACCTTAGCTGATCCAACGTCAGCGTCACGGCTCCGCTCTATGCGACGCTACCGGGGCTGCCCCAAGCACTCCAACCCCCTCCCTCCACAGGCGGGTTGTTGGTGGTCACAACCTCCCTTTGATGAGCGAACTCGACAGTTAAGTTGGGTCATATGGGACTTCCCAGGAGGTCACCCATCCCAGTACTACTCTCGCCCAAGGATCATGCCGAGAAACAGTTGCGGAACAAGATGATTGGGATGGTCAAAGTAGGATGGGACAATTGCGGCCGTGAAGAACTCACATGGGAGCGAGAGCAGACCATGCGAGTTGAGTTTCCCGAGCTCTTTGTGTAACTGCTATGTAGTGTAGATCGAGTTGTTAAATTTTCTCAAAGTGTTCAGCAAGGTAGCCCAAACACCAAATTAATATCTTCGGCACTACCCTTCACACTCTGAACCAGCGGAAAATCAAGGAACAAAGGTTAACACCAATAAACAATGGAAGCACAAGCATATCTCTTATACATCACTTCTTTACAGGGCGAAGTATACATAGCGAGACATGATTTCGCTAGTACACGAGCTATCACAGAAAGTTACACAAAACAAGCCGGCGGACAGCACCGGAGTCCGCCGAGACTGCCGAGGTCGCCCAAGCTATGCTGCAATCCGCCGAATAGACACGGAGTCCTCCTAAGCCGCGAGCCGCGCGGACACGCCGTTATTTGCCTCCTGCTGATGAACTGAGGAACAACCGCCTACCCGCCTGAGACCGGCGGACAGGTTATTGAAGCTGACAAAGTTGAAACAGAGAACTGACAAGCCGCAGAGCGACCTGCTGAATCCGTAGAGACCGCACACTTCCAAGTACTTGACAGAAATCAAAGCCAAACTCATGGCTCCTTGAAGCTATCTGCGCGACCTGCACACAGCAAACCGTCAGCTCTGAATCAATCCGTGCGGACAGAAACCTGAGACCGCAACACTTCGCCGAACCCAACTTACTGTTCACTCAAGTTACTGTAGACCTGCCAGGGGGGGTCCTATTTATAGGCGAGGTGAGAAGTGTGGTCACCGCCCTAGAGATAGCGACACCGCCCTAGCCCGCGCGATAACAAAACACCGTCTGCCAAGTCCACAAGGATTAGCCGGATACCAAGGAAAACCGCCAGGAGCAAGGCAACTTTGGCGAACCCCCATCAGTCCGCCCAAGCTATGCGGACAAGCATCATCCCGCAAAGCCTCCAACCACTGCAGGACAGCAACCCCTTCAATGGCTGTCCGCACAAGCCCGAGGTAGTCTGCAAGACTCAAACCTCAATCCGCCACAAGTCCATGACCAAAAACAGACAGCAACAGTCCGCCCGGTCAACAACGGACTTGGCGGATACGGTGGACACCATGGTCTTGGCACAGAGTGTGACCAAGTCCAAAACCATCAAAGGCCAATGCGATCATGGCGGACATAAACTCCCGTCCGCCAAACACCCTAGCACACAGACCGCCAGCAGTCCGCAAGCTACTCGCACACCTGCACAACGTAGCAGCCATCTCCCGGACTCCACACACCAGTCCGCCAACGACCTCCATAGCAAAGCACCTGCTGTAACACCAGAGCTCGATAAGGCCACAACCAGCTCTAAGCCCAGTCCGCAACAGCACAACCGCGGACACGCCAGTCCACAAGCTTCCCGCGGACATGAGCCAAACTGCCAATGCACAAGCTTGCAACGCGGCCACTGAGCAATGCACCAGTCTGCAAGCCCTATCCGCTCAGGCCGCTCCTAGGCTTAACCAATCAGCCAACGCCTTATCCGCAGATACCAGGCCGCACAGTCCGCGGACTACTTGCATACAACCTGCTCAGAACAGCCGACTTCCACTAGACTTAACACTAGGCTGCAGTCCGCCTAGTCCGCCCAGTCCGCCAATGATGTCCCCCAGGCCGCCCGGCCTGTCCCGTCAACCACTTATACTTCACAAATTTCAACACTCCCCCTTGAAGTGGGAAGTAGTGACCAAGCCCAGCAAGCTGCACAAGCGCTCAAAGGGCCCCTTCGACAGTGGCTTCGTGAAGATGTCAGCAAGATTATCTTCACTCCGAACATGCCCGACCAGCAGAGATCCCTCCAACACCTTCTCCCTGATGAAATGGTGATCAATCTCTATATGCTTGGTCCTGGCGTGGCATACTGGATTTTTTACCAGCTTGAGAGCACTCTCATTGTCACCCCGGAGTAAAGTAGGCTCTTGCACTTCTTCATGAACATCCTCTATAAGCCACCTCAACCAGATGCTTCCCGAGCAGCCAAGGCCGAAGCCTTATACTCTGCCTCCGTAGTTGAGACAGACACCGAGTCCTGCTTCTTGCTAGACCACGAGATGCTAGCTGAACCGCAAGTGAACACATAACCTGAAGTAGACCTCCGATCATCTGAATCACCGCCATAGTCAGCATCCGTGTACCAAAGCAACGCAAACTCCGAGTCCCTTCCATAGAGAAGTCCCATGTCAGAAGTTAACTTGACATACTTCAATATATGCTTTGCCGCCACTAGATGAGATTGCCTTGGTTCAGCCATATACCGACTTACTCGGCCAACAGCATAAGCAATGTCTGGCCTTGTAATCGTCAGATAGATCAAGCTCCCAACAAGAGCCCTGAACACCAAGGATCATGAAGAACCCTTCCCTCATCTCGTCGAAGCTTCTGCCCATATTCCAGTGGAGTAGAGCACTTCTTCCCTTCGCCCATGCCGAATCGCTTCACAATGCGATATGCATACCCTTTTTGGCTAATGAGAATCCCGCACTCCTTCCTCTCCACCTCAAGACCGAGAAAGTGATGAAGCTCTCTCAAGTCTTTCATCTCGAAGCGTATAGCAAGCTCTGCCCTGAGCCTTGCTACTTCCCCCTACGAATTCCCTGTGATGATCATGCCATCCACATACAGCATGACCAAGACTAGAAGCTCCCCCTCTTCTTGACGAACAAGCTTGAATCCGAGTTAGAAGCAAGGTATCCACAGAATTGCAAGTACTCTACAATCTTCTCATACCAAGCTCTAGGAGCTTGCTTCAACCCATAGAGAGTCTTCCTGAGTTTGCAGACATAGTCCGGATGATCTTCAGAAATGAAATTGAGCGACTGATCCATGAAGATGTCCTTGTCAATCTCTCCGTAAAGAAAGACATTCTTCACATCGAGTTGCCACAACCTCCATCCCTTACAAGCAGCCAAGGTGATCACCACTCTAACTGAAGTCATCTTCGCAACCGGACTAAACGTCTTCTCATAGTCTTCTCCATACTACTGTGAGAATCCTCTAGCGACCAGACGAGCCTTGAACCTATCAATTCTCCCATCAGCCTCTTCTTCAACTTATACACCCACTTGCAAGTAACCGGAGTAATGCCATCAACCTTGGGCACAAGGTCCCAGGTTTCATTCTTCTTCAGAGCATCAATCTCTTCCTTCATGACATCTTCCCACTCCTTAACTCCAGTGCCTCGTTGAAGTTTGCAGGCTCTCGCTCATCCAGAGTACCTGCAAAGAAGCAGGAGACAAAGCTCACTGCATTCCCATCACAGTACCGAGCCGGTGGCTTAACAACCCTCTTCGATCTCCGAAGGGTCAGCTCCTTGCTCACTGCTTCCGTTGCTTCTTCGGGCTCAACTCCTACTTGGGGCAAGCATTGAGCAGTGCTCCCCTACTTCCCGAGCCAGAAGGCTCAGCCTCGGTTAGAAGCAACAGGAGCTGCTGGTGAAACAACAAGCTCCTCTTCCAAGCTTCAGCAGCCACCATCGATGCTTCATCAACCTTGCTACTTCCATTTAGCTCAACCGAGCCACCTCCATACGATGTCAGCTCGTCAAAGACAACGTCTCTTGACACCAAAACTTCTTTGTCGCAGGGTCCATGCATTTCCATCCCTTCTTCCGCTCATCGTAGCCAACAAAGACAAGCTTCCTTGCCTTCGCATCCAGCTTAGTCCGTGAAGCATCCGGGACATGCACGTAACAAGTTGAACCGAACACCCTAAGGTGTCCACACTCGGCTTCTCCTTCAGCAACAACTCAATAGGAGTCTTCATGTTGATGGGCTGAGTGGCATCCTGCTGATGACATAAGCAGCACAAGACATCCCCTCCGCCCAAAAGGACCTTGGATATCTTTCGCATGAAGCCAGCATTTGCAGGTCTCCGTCAGATGACGGATCTTCCGCTCCGCTACCCCATTTTTTTGTGGAGTGTGAGCACAAGTAAGCTCTCGTTGGATCCCGTGCTTCCTACAGAAGTTAGAAAACTCGGAGGAAACAAACTCACCCCGTTATCAGTTCTAAGCTTCTTAATCCGCAAGCCAAGCCGGCCTTCTACCAATTCCTTGAACTCCACAAACAAACGGAAGGCTTCTGACTTCTCCTTTAAGAAGTACACCCAAGTATACCTTGAGTAGTCATCAACCAAGACAAGCATGTATCTGCTTCCACCAAGGCTGGCACTAACCGTCGGTCCCATCAAGTCACCATGAATGCACCCCAATGGTAGCTTGCTCCTTGTTTGTGATTTATCAAACGGAAGGCGATGTGCCTTACCGTATTGACAGCCCGCGCAAACATGCCTGTCACCAAAGGAGGACAACTTAGGCAACCCCTTCACCAAACTTCTACTAGCCATCGCCTTCAGCTTATCCATGCCAACATGCCCCAGCCTCTCATGTCAGATAGCAGCGATGCTATCATTGGCCCTCATACGATCAACATAAGAATTGATGGCAAGAACAAACAAGTTCTTCACCCTCCTTCCAACTGAGCAACATCAGCCTTAACCGTTGATACGTTGCGAAGGAACCTCACGTCTATTGGCCCAAACAGAACGTGATACCCAGCGTCCACCACATTGGTCACCGAGAAGAGTTCTTCTTCATACCCGGCACGTGATACACACTCCTTAACGTGAGTGGCCCTGATCACTACCCAAAGACACGACCCCCTCTTTCTTTAATGCGTAGACAGTATTATCAGTAGTGATAATAGCTTCGTTACCTGAGTATGCTTGCATGAAGGTAAACTTTGACTTGTCTCCGGTGAGGTGATGACCACACCCGGAATCCACGATCCACTCGTCGTTGAAGTCCTCAGCAGACAAGGCACGGACACAAGTGCCCGTCATGAAAGCTTCGCCCCATTCTGCTTCTTCACTTCTCGAGCAAGCTTCCTCCTTTCCCTCAACATGCCCAGGCTGCAGTTTGACCTTGCAGTCCCGCTTGAAGTGCCCTCGCTGATGACACCGGTAGCACTTCAAATTCTTCTTCCAGTCCTTAGGAGCATTGCTTCTCTCCGGCTGATATGAAGTTGAAGTCTCCTTCTCACCAGCGACCTGCACCTTCTTCTTCTTCTTCCCTTCCCATCCTTTATTCTTGCCTGAGAAGAGAGCTTCGCTGCCTTCCCTCATTAAGATTAACTTCAGCCATCTGCCTTGCCAAGCTCTCCTGCGATGCAAGCAGATTCTCCAGTTCCAGCAAAGACGGCTGAGTAGCCCACCTTGAACAGATGTCACAAAGGCCACATACTCCTTCTGCAAGCCGCAAATAATGTGCCTCTTCATCTTAGCCTCAGAGATAGGCTCATCAGGATCCAGTGCCGACAGCTCAGCACACAAGCTCTTCATCTTTAAGAAGTACTTCGAGATGGAAAGGTCTCCCTGAGTTGCCCTGACCAACTCATTCTCCAGAAACTAAGTCGCGTCACATTCTTCCTATTGAACAACTCATCAATGGTTGTCCAAATATCAGCAGCCGACTCACATCCAATGATGTGATCAAACAGTTCCGTAGACACGGCCCTCTTGAGAATAAACTCCGCCTTAGCATTTGTTTTTCTCCAGAGTCGTACTTGCTCAGCAGTACCAAACGCAGCTGTAACTTCCTGCCTGTCGTCACCACCGACGACTTCCCATAGCTCCTCACCCAGAAGATAACTCTTCATGCACGACTTCCACTTCTTGAAGTTAGTTGGCGTTAAGAGTTCAATGCCCAGACCTCTTGCATAGCTCCCTTCCATTGCAACACCTGTTGGCAACCTTTCAGAAGCTCCGAGCAACAATACAGGTTGATCACCACTCAAGCTCTGAGTAACAACACTGGTTGACTACCGCTCACGCAACTGAACATGCCTCTAATACCATGTTAAATTTTCTCAAAGTGGTCAGCAAGGTAGCCCAAACACCAAATTAATATCTTCGGCACTACCCAGTTCACACTCTGAACCAGCGGAAAACCAAGGAACAAGGTTAACACCAATAAACAATGAAGCACAAGCAGATCTCTTATACATTCACTTCTTTACAGGGCGAAGTATACATATCGAGACATGATTTCGCTAGTACACGAGCTATCACAGAAAGTTACACAAAACAAGCCAGGCGGACAGCACCGGAGTCCGCTGAGACCGCCGAGGTCGCCAAGCCCGCCCAAGCCGCCCAAGCTATGCTGCAATCCACCAAATAGACACGGAGTCCGCCTAAGCGCGAGGCCGCGCGGACACACCGTTATTCGCCTCCTGCTGATGAACTGAGGAACAAACGCATACCCGCCTGAGACCGGCGGACAGGTTATTGAAGCTGGCAAAGTTGAAACAGAGAACTGACAAGCCGCAGAGCGACCTGCTGAATCCGCAGAGACCGCACACTTCCAAGTACTTGACCGAAATCAAAGCCAAACTCATGGCTCCTTGAAGCAATCTGCGCGACCTGCACACAGCAAACCGTCAGCTCTGAATCAATCTGCGGTAGACAGAAACCTGAGACGACAACACTTCGCCGAACCCAACTTATTGTTCACTCAAGTTACTGTAGACCTGCCAGGGGGGTCCTATTTATAGGCGAGGTGAGGAGTGTGGTCACCGCCCTAGAGATAGCGACACCGCCCTAGCCCGCGCGATAGCAAAACACCGTCCGCCGAGTCCGCAAGGACTTAGCCGGATACCAGGAAAACCGCCAGGAAGCAAGGCAACTTTGGCGAACCCCCATCAGTCCGCCCAAGCTATGCGGACAAGGCATCAGCCCGCAAAGCCTCCAACCACTGCAGGACAGCAACCCCCTTCAATGGCTGTCCGCACAAGCCTGAGGTAGTCCGCAAGACTCAAACCTCAGTCCGCCACAAGTCCACGACCAAAAACAGACAGCAACAGTCTGCCCGATCAACAGCGGACTTGGCGGATACGGCAGACACCATGGTCTTGGCATAGAGTGTGACCAAGTCCAAAACCATCAAAGGTCAATGCGAGCATGTCGGACATAAACTCCCGTCCGCCAAACACCCTAGCACACAGACCGCCAACCGTCCGCAAGCTACTCGCACACCTGCCCAATGCAGCCATCATCCCTGGACTCCACACACCAGTCCGCCAACGACCTCCACAGCAAAGCACATGCTGTAACACCAGAGCTCGATAAGGCCACAACCAAGCTCTAAGCCCAGTCCGCAACAGCACAACCGCAGACACGCCAGTCACAAGCTTCCCGCGGACATGAGCCAAACCGCCAATGCACAAGCTTGCAACGCGGCCACTGAGCAATGCACCAGTCCGCAAGCGCCTATCCGCTCAGGCCGCTCCTAGGCTAAACCAATCAGCCAACGCCTTATCCGCAGATACCAGACCGCACAGTCCGCGAACTACTTGCATACAACCCGCTCAGAATAGCCGGCTTCCACTAGACTTAACACTAGGCTGCAGTCCGCCTAGTCCGCCCAGTCCGCCAATGCTGTCCGCCCAGGCCGCCCGGCCTGTCCTGTCAACCACTTCTACTTCACAAATTTCAACATGAGTTGTAATGAACGTTTGTGAAATGAATCCTTTTATTTGAGTTCCTTACTTTCTGCAAATTTCGGAGATGGAATTTTTGTAAGGAGGGGGGTTGTAACACCCCAAAGCCCAGAATTTGGCAAAATTGGGTGACACGGTCGGGGACACAGGCGTGTCCCAGAGCATGTCCTTCTTGGGTGAGCAGTCGACGAGTGGTCGACAAAATTCGGTCGACGATTGTCGAGTGCAGAGTACACAGCCTGTGACACGGGCGTGTCACAGGGCGTGTCCTCGCGGGTCGACGAATTTTAGCTCGACGAAGTAGAGCTGGGGCGTGTCTAGTGTCGTATATGGGCACACAGCCTGGGACACGAGCGTGTCACGGGTCGTATCCCTCTCGGGTTGATCTCGATTTTGTACAACCTGATGTACACGACGACAAACACGGGCGTGTCTGAAGGCATGTCCGGTGATACGGCCCGTGACACGGGCGTGTCACATGGGCATGTACTGGACCGAATAAGTCGATTGAGCACCGCTTGAGGTACACGACCTGGGACACGGGCGTGTCACAGGCTGTGTCAGGCAAAAAAAATGATTTTGTGGCAAAATCGTGGCAGTCCAAATCTTAGCTGAGATCCAATGGCTGAGGTGCCTCCCTGCTTCCTTAAGGCCGTGGATGAGAAGGAAATTCTCATTTGAGTTTTGGCCTTTATCTTTCTACAAGTTAGAGAGAGGAAGAAGGAGGAGGAGGAAGGAGAGCCGGCCACCGGTGGTGCTTCAGAGTTCCGACGAGAGATCCGAGCCCAGCGTTGCGGAGGAAAAGCCATTGTGGTTCTTTCCAGCCAGTTAGGAGCTCATGGCACCAAAGCGATCTTCAAGGATAACGACTTTTCTTTCTAGCTATGTGAAGGCTTTCTTTTGGCATGTGCATAAGATTCCCCCACCAGAGGGTGGTTTGTTGTGGGTGTCCTCTGGGTTGATTTATGGAATCCCCAATCATTTGGCATATAGATCTGAAAAAGGAGTACGGAATAAGCATGTTGTGTGAAGCCCATCTGGACAAGTTGGTCTGGATTGGTGATGTTGCATATACACACCGGAGAAGACTCTGTGAGAAACGTGTAATTTAGGAGTCGATGAGTTAAACCTGTGAAAGGCAGTAGCAGGAAGTACTGTTGTGCCCAGTAAATACCCTTGGAATGCTTGATGTTCATGGGTGGTACCTGTAAAGGGGAGTAGCAGGAAGTACTGGCGTGGTAAGTTAGGAAAATACCCTTGACATTTGTGATAATTGTGGGGTTGTGCCTGTGAAAGGAGTAGCAGGAAGTACTGGTGTGCCCAGAAAAGACCCTTTGATGTGTGATATGAATGAGTGTGATAGTAAGTACTGGTGTGCCCAGGAAAACACTCAGGCTTTATGCCAAACAGGTAAGGTGAAACCGACCCGCGCCTTTGATTTAGCCGCGAGTACATCGTACTCGGTGATGGCAAGGCGATTTGAGCAACGGGGGGGGGGGGGGGGTGGTGGTGGATGATCCGACATGCGTTATGTCCGTCCGATGTGAGACATTTTTGGTATCATCTGTCTCGGTCTTTCCCTTTTGAATTTGTGGTCGAATTCTTTGTGGGGTAACGAGCACGTATCTGTGCGAACCAAGTTAACACTAATGAACTCTGGAATGTTCACCTTGGGAATGCAAATACATGTGTTTGAGGAACCTGCGTGTTCCTATTTTGTTGTTTTGCTTGTGTGCGGTCGCTAATGTGAGTGTCTTGTTCACCTATCGGTGACGCGGAGTGGTGCGAGGCAATCAGAGCCCCAACGTTCTGATGAAAGTACAGCACCAGCTGAGGTGCCTACACCTCCGCCTTCTGCAGACACTGTGTGATTAGTTGCTGAGGTATTGTTTGTCATGATCCAAGCACAGCCTCTTAGGCAGGCGTAAGGGCAGGCGCAACCGACATTGCGGCCAGAACAGGTTGCGGCAAGGCCAGAACCTGTAGCGGCTGTGGATCCTCGAGCAGCTGAGAAGCAGTTAAAGCAGTTCATGAGTTTCAACGCGCCTACATTTACGGGCCTGAAATCCCCTATGCAGGCTGAGGACTGGTTATCGCGCGTCAAGCGGATTATGACGGCGATTGGAATGGAGGAACATCAGAAAGTCACCTTAGTCACCTTCTTGCTGGAAGGAGAAGCTTGTTTATGGTGGGATGAGATGGAACTACACCACTTAGCGGGTCGACCGTTATCACAAGTGTCGATTGAGGAATTCTCCTGCCTCTTCCTGGCAAAGCACCTCCCGCGGCACAGCGTATTGCCATGGAGAACGAGTTACAAAGGCTGATGCAAGGAGAAGACAGTGTTGAAATGTACCTGCATGAGTTTACACGTTTGGGGCGGTATGCGGGTTCTATTTTTGATGATGAGCAAAGGAAGACTAATAGGTTCTATGAAGGACTGCGGGACGTTGATGTCTGCACTCCAAGTAGTCAAGGTTGTTCAGAAGGGCGCGGAGTGCTACTTCACGCTAATTCAGGCTGTTGAGCCTAAGGCCGGTGTGAGCGATGTTCCAGTGGTATCAGAATTTGCAGATGTATTTCCAAGGATCTCCCTAGGCTACCACCCCAGTGAGAGATTGACTTCACGATCGAGTTGGTGCCAGGTTCGAAACTTGTGGCCCACTCGCCATATCACATTGCGCCAAAGGAAATGGCGGAGTTGAAAGTCCAACTGCAGGAGTTGTTGGAGCAGGGTATATTCGCCCAAGCATGTCACCTTGGAGAGCGCCTGTTCTGTTTGTGAAAAATAAAGACGGTGGTTTGCGGTTATGTATTGACTACCGTGAACTGAACAAGCTCACCAAGAAGAATAAGCATCCAATCTTACAGATTGATGAGTTGTTTGATCAGCTGGTGGGATCAACCGTCTACTCCAAGTTGGATTTGAAGTCTGGTTACTACCAGTTAAGGATTCGGGAAGGTGACATTCCCAAAACTGCATTTGGAACATGTTACGGGCACTATGAGTTCACAGTAATGTTGTTTGGGTTGTGCAATGCGCCATCGGTGTTCATGAACTTGATGCACCGAACGTTCCGAGAGTACCTGGACCTGTTCGTGATAATATTCATTGGTGATATTCTGGTCTACTCTCAATCTGAAGCCGATCATGAAAATCACTTGCGTTGGTGTTGCAGACGTTGAGGAAGAATCAGCTCTACGCCAAGTTCTCAAAGTGCGAGTTTTGGTTATCGTCGGTGGCTTTTCTGGGCCATGTGGTAAGCAGAGAGGGCATAGAGTAGATCCGATGAAGATAAGGGCCATACATAAGTGGCCAGTGTTGTCTTCTGTGGCTAAAGTCAGGAGCTTCCTTTGACTAGCAGGTACTACTAGAAGATTTGTTGCGAACCTCTCACGGATCACTTTGCCTCTAACCACACTGACGAGAAAGGATCAGAAGTTCGTTTGGACACCGGCATGCGCACGAGCTTTTGAAGAGTTGAAGTGTCGGTTGACCACGACGCCTGTGTTGACGTCGCCATGTGGTACTGATGGATTTGAAATCTACAGTGATGCGTCAGGGAGCGGCTTAGGCTGCGTTCTTCTGCAAAATGAGAAAGTAATTGCTTATGGCTCTCGCCAGTTGAAAGTGTACGAGAGAAATTATCTCGTCCACGACCTAGAGTTGGCGGCGGTGATCTTTGCACTAAAATTATGGAGGCATTATTTGTATGGCATGAAGGTGGAGATTTATACGGACCACAAGAGACTAAAGTACCTGTTGGAGCAGAAGGACTTGATATACAACAACGAAGGTGGTTGGAGTTCCGTGGGACTACACCTTTGCGATTCATTATACGCCCGGAAAGTGAAATGTTGTCGCGGATGCCTTGAGTCGGAGAGCTCCGGCAAGGGCAAGCTGGTTGCAGAGGTATGATGAACGTCTAATCCAGGAGTTGGAAGCGTTAGAGATTTCTTGTGTTGACAAGAATGCTACAGCCAATGCATGTTTGAACTGGACGGAGGTGCAATGTGACCTTGCAGACAGAGTTCGACGAGCAACGGAGTAGATGAGAGTCTCCAACGCTATGCCAAGGATGGGCCAGAGGGCAAATTATCCTGGGATGACAGACTTTTGCTAAAAGAAGGTTGTTTGTGCATCCCGAGTTTGGGCAAATTGGGAGGGAATGATGTAGTGAAGCGCATTACACGAAGTACTCAATCATCCTGAGAGCACAAAGATGTTCAGAGACATGAAAAAGCTGTTCTGGTGGCCAGTACTGAAGAAAGATATCGCTCACTATGTGGCCAAATGCCAAACTTTGCTACGGTGAAGGCGAATGCTAGAAACCTAGCGGTTCTTGAAGTCGTTGCCGATTCCGGAGTGGAAGTTTGACGATATTCCATGGATTTCGTGTACGGGTTGTCGAGATATCAGTGCAGAAATGATTCCATCTGGGTAATTGTCGATCGGCTGACGAAAGTGGCACACTTCCTTCCGAATAGGCGGGACGATTCAGTAGAAAGGTTGGCAAAGCTGTATGTTGAACAATTGTACGGCTACATGGTGTTCCTCGGAGCATCGTGAGCGATCGAGATGAGCGATTTACTTCAAATGATTGGAGGCTGGTCCATCAGCTGTTGGGCACAAAGTTGATATTCAGTACGGCCTTTCATCCCCAAACAGATGGCCAGACTGAGAGAACCAACAAAACGATGGAGGATATGCTCCGGATGTGCGCCCTGGATTTTGGGAGGAGATGGGAAGATCATCTCTACATGGTGGAGTTTGCCTACAATAACAGCTACCAAGCGAGCATCGGTTTGGCACCGTATGAATCTCTGTATGGACGGAAGTGTCGTACTCCTTTGGATTGGGTAGAAGCAGGCAAATACAAATTGTATAGGCGTAATGAAGTCGATGAAGCGAACTCGATGATACGCACGATTCGAGAAAGGCTGCTGATAGCTCAAGATCGTCAAGCGAAATATTACAACGCCAAGTACCGGAATGTGAAATTCGCGGTGGGTGATTGGGTATACTTGAAGATCAAACCCTTCAAAGGCGTGTCCGGATTCGACGTTTGAAAAAGTTGAGCCTGCAGTATCTGGGTCCATTTGAAGTGGTCGAGCGAGTCGGGGAAGCTGCATATCGGCTAGCTCTGTCGGCAGACTTGGGTGGATTACACGATGTGTTTCACATCTCGGTACTTCGGAAGGCCGTTAACGATCTAGCTCAGGTGATCGAGAATGATCGTGTGTCGGTGGAGTATGGGCTAACGACAAAGATTAGGCATATGAATGGGTGTGATAGCAAGTACTGGTGTGCCCAGGAAAACACCCAGGCTTTATGCCAAACAGGTACGGTGAAACCGACCCGCGCCTTTGATTTAGCCGCGAGTACGCTGTACTCAGTGATGTCAAGGCGATTTAAGCAACGGGGGGGGGGAGTGGGTGGATGATCCGACCTGCGTTATGTCCGTCCAACGTGAGACCTGAAAGTGCGGTCTGTTGGAGCGTATAGTGAGAGTCTTAGGCCTGCGCGCCGTGATACAATGGGGGGCTACGGGCCAATCCCATTTCACTAAGACTATAATCTTTGGCTGCACGCCATGGAGAAAATGCTCAATGTTTACTGTTGGGTTGCGACCCTGATACGGTGGTGGGACCCTGGTTCGTCGGTAAACCAAGAATGTACCCTGATTGCATGGATCCTCAGGCCGCGTGGCTGACGGTTTGTGGAATATATGTGCGTGAGAGCATATTGTATGATATACATATATGCCTATGAAATGCTATGCCTGTAGGAAGAATACCACCGCGCTCCGGGAAAGGGGGGGTCGTTATATTTTGGTCAGCTGAATGCTGACCGTTGCTTGTTTGCCACCGTTGGGTGGGTTGTCCCTGTGCAGGTGCTGGAGAGCCAAACGGGACGCATCAAGGCTGAAGTTCCTGCTGCTGCTGCTGCTAGCCCTCGAAGGCGAAATGAAACTACTATGTTTGATTATCCATGGCCGGCCCGCGCGCCAATGTTTGAGGTCACTGTTGTGTAAAGCCCTGTAAGGTCATAAGGCCAGTTGACTGTGTATTTGCTACGATTCCTGTTTATATAAATGTGGAGCTTATGTATGACGGACATTCCTGTGTGTGAGTTCAGCTTCGTGTTATAGGCTTCCGCTAGAATGCAATGAGTAAGGATGTGCAACTTTGGTATCACTACGTGACTTCCCCCTATTTTATGGTATATGTTGTGGGGCCCCGGCCGGACCTTCTAGTATATATCTATGAACGGATGGAGTCGTTACACACCATCTAGGGCAAAACCCATTTCCCCCTCTCAGATTCCCTGTCTAGGCTGCCGCCGCAAGGGAAGGTTGACGCCCTTGGGAGGGTGTTGTTAGTTGTACAGTCAGGAAGGTGAGCCTTGGGGCTCAAGTTTGGCCGACCAAGGCAAGGGGAGATCTTGAGTGGTCTTTTGGAGCTCGAATCGGCGTGTGCAAGCCGGATCCATGCGTGAAAAGCCGTTGCGAAGCCGTTCGTGACCGATCCATGCCTCAGAAACGCGCGTCAAGGGTAACGATTTTTCTTCTTGGGCAGGTGAAGCCCTTAATTAGCATATTGCATGGAAGCCCCTCTCCACCGACAGGTGGGGGAAGGGTGCTCTCCGACGGGTCGATATTTACATCCTCGCTATTATTTACATTAGCACGCGGAAGCGCGGGTACGGTTTAGGCATGTTGTGTGAAGCCCATCCGGACATGTTAGTCTGGATTGGTGATGTTCTGGGGTTCCGGAGAAGACTTCGTGGAAGTTGAATATTTCAGAATGTGGGGTCTGCCCGGGCGGCAATTAGTACTGGAGGTGTGCTCCAGGAAACACCCTAATGTTTCACGAAGTCGTTGGATCGTCCGCACTAACTCTCGGGAGTTTGGTCGTGTTTGTGCGAAGCCCGTCTCTCGGAGAATGTAGGGCTAGTATGTGGAGTTGTGTGCCTTGGACGCGCAACTCTGGTGGCTGCGAGTGCCACCCTTATTACATAACAATCGGTTATGTATGCGATAACAGGCAAGGGAGGTTGACCCGCATCGTGCGTGTTGGGTACGCCGATTTGAGCAACGGGCTTGACTGAACTGTACCTACACTATGTGGTGTAGTTCGACAACCTAAGGAAATTGGTGTGTTGCTACAGGCAAAGGAGAGTGCCAAGGACCTTGAGTCACGGCTAACGAATGCTCAGTGTGTTTTCATTCAGTATAGGACTGAGAATGGTGGTGGGACCCGGGGAAGTCCGGTTACACAGTTAAGTGCCCTATGTGCACGAGACATTGGGTTGGTCGCGCCAACATTTGTGATAATAATGCTTAAATAACACAATCTAGATTTATGTATTTATGTTAATCCTCTTCAGGGAAGAAGCACCGCCACCCCGAGAAAGGGTGGGGTCGTTATAATTTAGTCAGCCCTTGCTGACCGTTGCTTTGTTTGCCGCCGCTTGGTGGAATGTTTGCTTGCAGGTGCTGTGGAGCCAAGCGGGAAATAGCGGGCTGAAGCCCTTCTTGCTGTGCTGGCCCTCGAAGACCCAACTATTTGTTTAGTTGTTTTTCATGTGTTGCCGACCTGCGTGCCGATGTATGCAACCTTTTTTATTTGAGTTAAACATTATTGTAGTAAGGCCTTAAGGCCAGTTATGTGGTCGTTGTATTTCATTTCTATTGTGCTTAGTGGGCATTCGCCATTGGGTACGGTTTTTATGAAACTCTTTTTATTCTTCTGCTATAATGCAACTCTGTGTTAGGATTGCGTTTTCAAATCTTTAAGGTTTTTTGGTTTTCATTTAGTAACTCTTTCGTCTGTCTGTTTCATATGACGTGGGGCCCCGGCCGAACCTTCTGTTATATTATTCATGATGGATGGGGGGGTTTACAATTTCAGTTAGCGATGAGAGTTGAAAGAACTCATAGTTAAGCATGCTCAGGCTGGAGTAGTACTGGGATGGGTGACCTCATGGGAAATCCGCGTAGCGCAGGCTTGACTATCGAGTTTACCTCTTCAAAGGGGGTTGTGACCACCAACAACCCACCAGTGGATGGAGAGGGGTTGGGGTGCTTAGGCTGCAACCCGGTAATTGGAACCAGACCAGGTGGAAATTAGAGTACACGCTGGGATGTGGGGACGTTACACGTTGCTGTGAGGAGCGCGCTGCCCGGAGGCTGTTTGCTGTGAGGAGCACGCTGCCCGGAGGCTGTTGTGTGAGGAGCGTACTGCCTGGAGGCAGTTTGCTGTGAGGAGCGCGCTGTCCGGAGGCAGTTGCTGTGAGAGCGCACTGCCCGAGGCAGTTACTGTGAGGAGCGCGCTGCCGGAGGCAGTTGCTGTGGAAAGCGCGCTGCCCGGAGGCAGTTGCTGTGAGGAGCGCGCTCCCCGGAGGCAGTTGCTGTGAGGAGCATGCTATCCAGAGGCAGATGCTGTCACGAGTGCGCTGTCCGGAGGCAGTGATGTGAGCGTCGCGCTGCCCGGAGGCAGTTGCTGTGAGGAGCGCGCTGCCCGGAGGTAGTTGCTGTGAGAGCACGCTGCCTGGAGGCAGTTGCTGTGAAGAGCGCGCTGCACGGAGACAGTTGTTGTGAGGAGTACGCTGCTCGGAGACAGATGCTGTCACGAGCGCGCTGTCCGGAAGCAGTTGTTGTTACCAGCGCGTTGCTCGGAGGCAGATGCTATGAGGAGAGTGCTGCCCAGATGATGCTTGTCTTCTACAGACCTAAATGAGCAAACTTTAAAATAGTTTAGAGTCGTGGTTGCGAGTCTGGTCTCGTGGTAATTCATGGGAAGAATTCATAAGAAAGTAAAATTAATAAACATTGCAATAGCGGAGCCCTACTGATAGGTACGTAGCCCTTTCTTGGGATGATCGCCTTGGGGGTTGCCGCCCAATCCATTCTAGCAAATAGCTAGTTGATCTCCTGTTAACAGTCTAGGCGCTTAGCTAAGCAAGAATTTCCCCAGTAGGCCTTGTTTGATGAGATACTCGATCTCCTCCTAAGCTTTGAGCAATCTTCTATATCGTGTTCTCGTCCATGGTGAAACTCACGGTACTTTGTCTGGTCCCCAAATTTTTAGCGGGGGGTCTTGATGTGATCCGAAACCTAAGGATGTAGTTTTGAAAATAATAATTACGACATATTTAAAATAATGCGGCGGGAAAGGATTTCGCGAGCTATTTTAAACTGATAAAATGACCCTAGGTGTCGTATACGAACGTAAAACTACCACGCAAACGTAGTAACGTCACAAAACATAATCCACGATCACAGAAATAAAGTGGTGGCGTGCACATGTAACAAAATAGCAATAATCAGGAGAAAACAATTAACTAGGCCAAGCTCTTTAATTAACTACTTGTTTAAATATTCGCACAACAAAATGGACGCTGGATTGAGAGAAAGGGAAGGGTGAGGTATACCTTGGAGAAGTAGCAACGGCTATAGAACTTCCTAGACAATAGTGACTGGACTGTTGCTGGCCTGAATAGCTCGCAGGAAGTTTACTGAACGGAACTCGGTCGTGCAGTAGAAGCTCTGGAACAGGGCAGCGCCGGCTGGAAGCGAATAAATCGCCAGGAAATCTCTGAATCCGAAGGAGGAGGGAGCAGGAGGGGTCACCAGAGCATAGGTATGCTCTTGCGGCTAGGGGTGGCTCCACAGGCGGCACCGTCAACGAAGAGGGGCGTCAGAATGGTGCGGGTTGTCGGAGGTTGTCGTCGGGGACGGAATGCAACAGGAGATCTCACCGCCCCGGGAGAACCACCAGGCGGCGCCCAAACTGGACGAGATGGGAAAGGGGAGGAGCGCCTGTATCGGGCCTTCGTCATGCAGGCAGACAGGTGGAGATGATCGTGGGTTGAGAGCTGTGCTGAGAACGACAACAGGAAAAAATAATTCTCGTTCGTTCTATTCCAGCCGCCTCTCCAGGAGGGAAGAATTTGTTTTTAATACGCGGGGGGGGGGGGGGGGGGTAGGGGGGGTAGGGTTAGGCTATTGGCAGCTTTTAAGACATTCATAGTGATATCATTTAAAAAAGGGGTCATGGAAGAAGAAGTGGAGGAGAAGTTCGCAGCGGTGCCGGCTGCGGCGTTGGAAAAATATACAAAAATAGTTAATTAAAATTTGCTTGCCCTAAATTAACCTATCCCTAAATTAACAGAACTATGCATTAAAGTCTCGTTGGCCAGTCACACCACGAGCCAAACCAAAACTTGTGCAAGTAGTGCACACATTACAAAATAACATCCAGAGCGCAAATAATGTGCGCGACAGAACATAATATCTCAACTAAACGCGAAGACATGTGCGACAAGAGAAAAGAAAAATACAGGTACAATAATAAAAAGATGTAATGCGGGTTGCATCAATTCCCCCCGGGGTTGAAAGAACTCGACCCCGTCGAGAATGTAAAGCAACCAATCACTATCAAGTCCAAGACGGTGGTCAGAGATGTAACGACCCTAGCCGATACAACGTGATAGTGTCACGGCTCCGCTCTAGGCATCCTACCGGGCTGCAGCACAAGCACCCCAACCCCTCTCCAGCACACCGGCGGGTTGTTGGTGGCCACAACCTCCCTTTGATGAGCGAACCTGACAGTTAAGCTGGGTCTTACGGGGACTTCCCAGGAGGTCACCCATCTCAGTACTACTCTCGCCCAAGTACGCTTACTATGGAGTTCCTTTACAGCTCTGTTGGTGATGAGATGTGGAGGAACTCCATAGTTAAGCGTGATTGGGCGAGAGTAGTACTGGGATGGGTGACCTCCTGGGAAGTCCCCGTACGGCCCAGCTTAACTGTCGGGTTCGCTCATCAAAGGGAGGATGTGGCCACCAACAACCCACCGGTGTGCTGGAGAGGGGTTTGGGGTGCTATGCTGCAGCCCAGTAGCGATGCCTAGAGCGGAGCCGTGACACTGTCATGTTGTATCGGCTAGGGTCGTTAAAATAAAAGTGCACTTTTTTTGTAACGGCCCGACCCCTGCCCCGAAGGGACTTAACAGGACACCATGGCACCGCTACACATATCGGTCTGGCCCCTGCCCCAAAAGGACTTACCAGGGCACCGATAGCGAGCTGCAGCCCAAGCACCCCAACCCCTCTCCCCCACAGGCAGGTTGTTGGTGGCCACGACCTCCCTTTGATGAGTGAATTCTCTCGTTAAACGGACAGCACAAGGACTTCCCAGGAGGTCACCCATCTCATATCAATTGATGATGAGAGTTGAAAGAACTCCATAGTTAAGCGTGTTCGGGCTGCAGAAGTCCTGGGATGGGTGACCTCCTGGGAAGTCCCCGTGCTGTCCGCTTAACGGGAGAATTTCACTCATCAAAGGGAGGTTGCGGCCACCACAACAACCCGCCTGTGGAGGGAGAGGGGTTGGAGTGCTTGGGCTGCAGCCCGCTATCGGTGTCATGGTGTCCTGGTAAGTCCCTTCGGGGCAGGGGTCGGGCCGATATGTGCAGCGTTGCCATGGTGTCCTGGTAAGTCCCTTCGGGGCAGGGGCCGAGCCATTACAAAAAGTGCACTCTGCGCTCGACCATCGTCAACCGAAATTCGTCGACCACACATGCCACTACTCAACCCGAGCATGACACGCCCTGGGACACGGAGTGTCCCGGGCAGTGTCACCTAACCTGAAACCCAAATTAGGCTTTGGGTATTACAATCCTCCCCTCTTTCAAAAAAATTTCATCCCAGCACCATCATAACCTTGACCCCGCAATTTAGAAATACTTAGGCAATGTTTTGCAAACAAATTATCAATAGCTTTCTTTAATGATAAGGCAATTGTGTCTATAACATGAACAAACCTAAGAAGACGCTCCATAATAAGACCTTTGATAGTAACATAACAAACAAAACCCACAGCCATTTGTTCTTTTGTGGACACATCACGTGATTCGTCGACCAAAATACTGAAGCAGCTATCCCCAACGTTTTGAACAATTGTCTTTCTTATCTCAGATGCAATGCAAGAAACTATCTCCTTTTGGATTTTTGGAGATATTAATTGACAATTGATAGATGCATTTTGAATACCACTGACTTGACCTCATTGTTATGTAATGCAAGAAATTCTAAAAGTTCAAGACATTGCCTCGATTACTGGATTCTTTAGACTCATCATGTCCCGAAAAGACAACCATTGTTCAAAAGAAAGCGTATGCAATCTATTGACGCACACAACGAGCACGATATTGAAATGTGTTGTGTTTCTGCCTGCCTGCAAAACGCAACTTGAATACCTTGCTTTTGATTCATTAAAGCTATGCACATCTTCTTGGAGTTATTATGTGCACTCATGTGATTTTCAAAATGTTTCTCTAATATCGTCCTATCTTTCCAATATCTCCAACCACGACATACAAATGTCGGATCACAACCTCTCTGTGGAAAAATGTAACAATAAAGACAATATTCAACATCTTTATCTAACTATATTCCAGTCAATCCTTGAACTCATTAAACCAGCTTTTGTTGAAACGGCGTGGCTTATTTCCAATTTCAGTTTGTGGAAAATTAGCTAAAATCGGTTGGCAATGACCATTATACAAGTATTTTCTTCTTATCGTATCTTGTATATTTACATCATATGAGCATATAGGTTGCCTCAATCCTGGATCAGCAGGTAGCTCATCTAAGTTAAATTCAGATCGATTCCTTTTACCACATGAACCCGATGCTTGAAAATCCTGAGAAATTTCATTTGACCTCACATTTGAAAGAAACTTGTCCATTGAACACCTAAGTAGAAAACAACATTTCAAATACACACAAAAAAAGTATTTAATTTGATTGTGTGACCATAACAATTTAGCCTGGACTGATTCAAAACGGTGGCAAATCCTGACGGTACACGGGGCAATGCCCCTACGGCCACGCGACCGTACCAGGCCCGCGAGGGAAATTCCTAAGGTTCTATATGCTCTACATCCTTCAATTGAAAAAAAGTTCAATTTTTTTTACTGAGAACAAGTATGCATAAGAATCAAGACACAATAGATTGATAAATTCTAAGCAGTTGAATTATAAATATTGTGTGAGCACAAGTATGCATAAGAACTGAAATGTCTGAAATTTGAATATTTCACCAATCCTACATCAAAACTAACTTAGGCTTCATTGGTTTAGCGGTGGCGGTTGTAAAAGGAGTTGTTGTAAAGACGGGTTTGTAAAGGGAGCTATTGGAAACTGGATGTTGGAAATGAAGTTCTGTTTGACTAGTCTGCGTTTGCAGAGCTGTTCGAAACAGAGAACTGTTTGACATTACTGTGTTTGGAAATGGAGATCTGCGACTGAAATTTTTTTTCTTCTAACATTATATATAAATATGCATATTAAACCTTTAAAAATAATGAAATGAAAACAAACAAATTTGAAGGGATAGGATAGTCGGGATGCAAACAGTATGGCATTTGAAGGGAAGAAATCAGAGCTATGCTTCGTATTCCTGGAGAAGCTTTCAGTAGAAATCGTAAGAATCAGATCTATTCCTGGAGAAGCTTACAATCAACTTCCCATCACTATTCCTTGAGAAACTGTCAGTATAATAGAATGGAGGGTTGAAAAGCAATTAGCTGTAGTGATTGCGTGCTCAAATCAGATATTGCTCAATATCACATCAACAAATCTAAAAAAATCAGAAGATATCCCACTCTGTAGTATCTCAGATCTATGAGAAGTGAAAGAAATAGCTCCGACGGCTTCAAGTGGAGAAATCGTGAACCCTAG